>CM042390.1:21398584-21998584 GCA_023634145.1 Thymallus thymallus
ACGCACCGTGACAGAATGATCCACCACCCTGGGACGCAACGGGGGATAACTTTGGGAGACATCCTCCTCGGTATGGGGAAAATTACCGAGGAGGAACACTCCCATTATCGTGCGGTGGAGGAGGGCTGGTGTCCGGAGCAGAGGCGCCGAAGACGGGGGAAACGTTACCGGGCTAAAGCGAAGGACCAGCTTGGAGCCCAGAAAAACCCCCAAACTGATTTTGGGGGGGGGCTATGGGGGTGGTCGGGGATCGAGGGAGAAGAGCCCCGACCACTGCACTCGTGGGGGTTCCAGGAGGAGCACCTACAGCCGTGGGAGCAGGAGTACAGAGAGGAGTCGGAGGAAGACGACAGCGATGTGCTTCTGTTCCCTCACTCGTGGGGGTTCCCGGAGGAACCCTCACAGGATGGGGATTGGCGTTGGAGTAGGGACGACAGGCACAGTCGTGCTCCAGCGTCAGTTCCCAGTCCGGTGCCTCCAGCGCCGGTCCAGAGTCGGAGGAGGAGGAGACCGACTCAGCGCACCAAACCATCGGTGCGCAACAATAGCCCGGTACGGCCCGCGCCTGCTCCGCGCACCAGCTCTATGGTGCGTTTGCCCAGCCCGGCGCGACCCGTGCCAGCTCAACGCACCGACCCAACGGTGCGTTTCCCCAGCCAGGTACAGCCCGTTTCAGCTACTCGCACCAGACCAGTGGTGCGTTCCCCCAGCCCGGTACGGTCTGTGCCTGCTCCTCGCACCCAACCTATGGTGCGTTTCCCCAGCCCGGCGCGACCCGTGCCAGCTCAACGCACCGACCCAACGGTGCGTTTCCCCAGCCAGGTACAGCCCGTTCCAGCTACTCGCACCAGACCAGTGGTGCGTTCCCCCAGCCCGGTACGGTCTGTGCCTGCTCCTCGCACCCAACCTATGGTGCGTTTCCCCAGCCCGGCGCGACCCGTGCCAGCTCAACGCACCGACCCAACGGTGCGTTTCCCCAGCCAGGTACAGCCCGTTCCAGCTACTCGCACCAGACCAGTGGTGCGTTCCCCCAGCCCGGTACGGTCTGTGCCTGCTCCTCGCACCCAACCTATGGTGCGTTTCCCCAGCCCGGCGCGACCCGTGCCAGCTCAACGCACCGACCCAACGGTGCGTTTCCCCAGCCCGGTACAGCCCGTTCCAGCTACTCGCACCAGACCAGTGGTGCGTTCCCCCAGCCCGGTACGGTCTGTGCCTACTCCTCGCACCCAACCTATGGTGCGTATCTCCAGCCCGGTGCGACCCGTGCCAGCTCCTCGCACCAGACCTATGGTGCGTGTCCCCAGTCCAGTACGCCCCGTGCCTACCCCTCGCACGGAGGCTACCGCGACGGTCGCCACCACAGGGCTAGAAACCCTCTCTGCGTCGGTGCCCAGGGTGGGCACGACGTTCAGCCCCGCTGTGGAGCAGGAGCTCCATAACGTGTCGGTGCCCAGTCTGGGGCCGACAGCCAGCCCAACCACAGGGCTGGAAACCATCTCCGCGTCGGTGCCCAGGGTGGGCACGACGCTCAGTCCCGCTGTGGAGCAGGAGCTCCATAGCGTGTCGGTGCCCAGTCTGGGGCCGACAGCCAGCCCAACCACAGGGCTGGAAACCATCTCTGCGTCGGTGTCCAGGGTGGGCACGACGTTCAGCCCCGCTGTGGAGCAGGAGCTCCATAGCGCGTCGGTGCCCAGTCTGGGGCCGACAGCCAGCCCAACCACAGGGCTGGAAACCATCTCTGCGTCGGTGTCCAGGGTGGGCACGACGTTCAGCCCCGCTGTGGAGCAGGAGCTCCATAGCGCGTCGGTGCCCAGTCTGGGGCCGACAGCCAGCCCAACCACAGGGCTGGAAACCATCTCTGCGTCGGTGCCCAGGGTGGGCACGACGTTCAGTCCCGCTGTGGAGCAGGAGCTCCATAGCGTGTCGGCGCCCAGTCTGGGGTCGACAGCCAGACCTGCGACAGGGCTGAAAACCACCTCTACGTCGGTGCCCAGGGTGGGCACGGCGTCCAGCCCGAGGTCTCCGGAGAAGGTCAGCTGCCCGAGGCCTTTGGTGAAGGTCAGCAGCCCGAGACCTCCGGAGAAGGTCAGCAGCCCGAGACCTCCGGTGAAGGTCAGCAGCCCGAGGTCCCCGGTGACGGTCAGCAGCCCGAGGTCCCCGGTGACGGTCAGCAGCCCGAGGTCCCCGGTGACGGTCAGCAGCCCGAGGTCCCCGGCGAATGTCAGCAGCCCGAGGTCCCCGGCGAATGTCAGCAGCCCGAGGTCCCCGGCGAAGGTCAGCAGCCCGAGGTCCCCGGCGAAGGTCAGCAGCCCGAGGTCCCCGGGGAGGGTCAGCAGCCCGAGACCTCCGGGGAAGGTGAGCAGCCCTGAACCTCCACCGGAGCCCCATCCGGGTCCGGCCGTCTGCGTCACTCCAGTGCTGGAGCAGTCCGCTCCACCGGTGCCCAGTCCGGGGCCGGTCGTCTGCGTCGCTCCAGTGCCGGAGCAGTCCGCTCCACCGGTGCCCAGTCCGGGGCCGGTCGTCCGCGTCGCTCCAGTGCCGGAGCAGTCCGCTCCACCGGTGCCCAGTCCGGGGCCGGTCGTCCGCGTCGCTCCAGTGCCGGAGCAGCCCGCTCCACCGGTGCCCAGTCTGGGGCCGGTCATCTACGTCGCTCCAGTGCCGGAGCAGTCCGCTCCACCGGTGCCCAGTCCGGGGCCGGTCGTCTACGTCGCTCCAGTGACGGAGCAGTCCGCTCCACCGGTGCCCAGTCCGGGGCCGGTCGTCTACGTCGCTCCAGTGACGGAGCAGTCCGCTCCACCGGTGCCCAGTCCGGGGCCGGTGGTCAGCCCCTCTCCAGGGTCGAGGGCTCCCACACCAGGGTCCAGACAGGACTTGGTAAATGGCGGGAGTACTGAGAGGGGAACCATCGCGCTGGGGTCCGGACTGGACCGGAACCAGAACCGGAGCCTCCACCAGCAACCATCTCAGTACCCCGCCATGTCCCCCCTAGTTTTTTGGACATTTTTTTTTTTCCTTTCAGGAGAGGGGGGATTTATTGTGCGATCAGGAGTCCGCACCTTGGGGGGGGGGGGGGTACTGTGATGGCTTGGTTGTGGTAAGGCCTCTTACTCCCACCTAGGGGAGGAGAGAGGCACACAACCAAGTCATCACACCCTAACTAGGGAGATTATCATCCCCAATCAGAGACAGCTGTCTAGCGTTGTCTCTGATTGGGGATAGTATATAGGCTCCACACATTTCCACCTGTGTGTGGATCATTGTTTCCTGCTTGTCTGCTTCGTGTGTCAGAAAGCCAGTAAGTCACCGTGTTTTTGTTTGTTATCGTGTTTTTGTTTCACTCTCCTTTTTAGTTGTTAATGCTTCGTGAGAACATCTCATTTTCAATAAAAAGGATGACACTTCACCAGCGCTCCGTATATCGTCCCATTAATACTACGCACCGTGACAGACAAAGTTGATCATAAAGTTACGGGTCCCCTCTCCGATATCAAAAGCTTGGATTCAGGAGGCAGGCATTACATCAGGCATTATACAAAGTCACAGACATGTTATACACCAATGGTAGCGTCCTATAATCTTAACTAACTTAAATATCTAACGCCTTAAAACCATCATCACATGTGCGCATCATATAGCTTTGTTTACAAACCGTTAGACAGCACAAGCAGACCGTGGCTGAACGATACTGGTAACTAACACATTTTTCCATCTGTGTTGTGACTTTTAGCTAGCAAGCTACTTACCAGCATGCCTGAAAAAGCACACTGTGTTGTGACTGGATGCCATAGTGTTAACATGACACTGTTTTACAAAGAATGAAGACATCCAACAGCAGGGGCTGCTTTTCATTTCGGGTGGACCCTGTTCTTAGGTGACACAGCACAGAAAATGACGATCATGTCACATGCGTGTGCAATGCACATTTTGATCAAAGTTGCTTTATCAATTGGGAAGAGCATTCGATGGATTTTGCCGGGAAGCTAATCCTGAAGACGGATGCTGTACCATCAATATCAGTGGATCTTGCAAGCTCTGACCATAATGTAAGTATCAGAGTTTTGACACGGTGGCTGTGGCTGTAACTTTCACTGCTTTGACTTGTGAACTGTATATTTTCTGTAGCCCACCTAATAGTCACTATATGTCTTTTTTTATTTCATCCCTAAGCCCCATACAGTCTGACAACTGCCAGCACACAGCTAACACGAATGAATGTTGTCCACAAAAGAAGTTGCGGTGTGTAAAGTATTTGTAATTGACCCCTGAAATGACAAATCATATTCTGCCATTACATTGTGTCGGTTGTTGTCTTACAGTTGATGTAGCTTGTGACATTGGGGCTAATCATGGGGGGGTATTGTTATTTCTCCTTCCATCTCCTTTTGTCTTTCCACTATCATCAAGCTGTAATTTTATGAAAATTAAACATCTACTGTCTGCACAGCTTCTCAGGCAACCACCGCGACAGGAATGCTGTGATACAAAATCAGCTTTCCCAAAGGCAAAGAAGGAGGGATATGCTGTGATGACAGACCAAAGAAGGAGGGATATGCTGTGATGACAGACCAAAGAAGGGGGATATGCTGTAAAGACAGACCAAAGAAGGGGGATATTCTGTGAAGCCTGTGAAGACAGACCAAATAAGGGGGGATATTCTGTGAAGCCTGTGAAGACAGACCCAATATACTGTAAGAAATAGTTCAATTGAGCATTTCAGGTACACACATTCCAAATACAAAGATTGAAAAGTGCACAACCAAATATTGCACATTTCAAATTGAGTACTACAAAAATACCAGAAAACACATTGTAGAATGAGTAAATCACTACATAAACAAATTGATAGCACCATAACACAGAACAGTAAATAAAAGGAAATTACATTCACTACCCATTTAATAAACATTTTCCTTTTCAAAACATTACAGGCTACTTCGACAGGCTCCTGGATCTCCTCTTTAATGAGATCACACTTGATCTATCGATCCATCGTAGTATGTGGGGAAGCTATGTGAGTCTGTCACGAATACCCCCGGTACTGATGCTCCATCCATGCACCAGCTCCGGAGGTCTACGTTACCAGTTTTCTATGTGTCACTGAACTGTCTCATCACGCACACCTGGTTCCCATTCCCCCTGATTAGATTGTTACAAGTGTGCTCTTTGTTTCACCATTGGGTGGTTGATTATTCTTACAATGTCCGTAGGTTGTGTGAGCACCTGTGCTTTGTTGTTTTGGCTTTCGCTGCCGTGTGAATTGTGCATGTATGATTACGGGTCTCGTCCCATGTTGTATCATTGTGCACTTGTGTTTTCGGGTCTCGTCCTGTGTATTTATTACGGGACTCGTCCCGTGTATTTATTCAAGGTACTCCTCTCTCTTTTGTTTGGGTTTCAACCCAGTGTTTTGTATATGTGCTTTATTTGGGTGTAAATTAAAACCCCTTTTACACATTCCTGTGCCTGTCTACCAATCATTCTATACCAATGTGACACTGTCCATTGAAGTACCCGTCTTCCCAGTGTGAAAGGCCTGACAAGGAGGAGGCCATAGCTGGATTTGTTACTATTTAAAAAAAAAAAAATTAAGCATTCGGAAGGGGTTACAAATTGAACGAATCAAATGGGGTCCTGCACACTGTAGGATGCCAGGGTGCCTATATTCAGCTTATGGTTCTAATCTTTTTTTTTTTGTCAAATGACGTCTCACCATTATTTTTCACCTTTATTTCTCATGAGTGTTCATGTTGATTAATATTTTTGCTATGCTGGCCTATTATAAATGATCAAATAAATGTCTGATCAATACATACTGTACAATTCGGAACATATTGTCATTTATAATGCTAATGCAAAGGCAGGCACCAATACATTGTCCAGTACATTTATAGTATGCTGTTTTTATGTATATTCAACAAAAATATAAAACGCAACATGTAAAGTGTTAGTCCCATGTATCATGAACTGAAATAAAAAAAGTTCCCAGAAATGTTCCATATGCACAAAAAGCTTATTTCTCTCAAATGTTGTGAACAAATTTGTTTACATCCCTATAAGTGCGCATTTCTCCTTTGCCAAGATAATCCATCCACTTGGCAGATGTGGCATATCAAGAAGCTGATTTAACAGCATGATCATTACACGGGTGCACCTTGTGCTGGGAACAATAAAAGGACACTAAAATGTGCAGTTTTGTCACACAACACAATGCCACAAATGTCTCAAGTTTTGAGGGAGCGTGCAATTGGAATGCTGACTGCAGGAATGTCCACCAGAGCTGTTGCCATTTAACATTAATTTCTCTACCATAAGCCGCCTACAACGTCGTTTTAGAGAATTTGGCAGTATGTCCGACCATCCTCACAACCGCAGACCACGTGTATGGTGTTGTGTGGGCGAGAGGTTTTCTGATGTCAACGTTGTTATCAGAGTGCCCCACGGTGGCAGTGGGGTTATGGTATGGTCAAGCATAGGCTACCGACAACGAACACAATTGCATTTTATCAATGGCAATTTGAATGCACAGAAATACTGGGATGAGATCCTGAGGCCCATTTTTTTAAAGGTATCTGTGACCAACAGATGCATATCTGTATTCCCAATCATATGAAATCCATAGATTAGGGCCTAATACATTTATTTACATTTATAGATTTTCTCATATGAACTGTAACAGTAAAATCTTTAAAAAATTGTTGCATGTTGATATTTTTGACGGTATAAATTCCCTTATGTCTAAGCTTCTAAGACAGCATTTCCCAAACTCGGTCCTCAGGACACCAAGGGGTGCACATTTTGGTTTTCGACACAACACTACACAGCTGATTTAAAATGATCAAAGCTTGATGATTAGTTGATTATTTGAATCAAACAAAACGTGCACCCCTTGGGTCCAGAGGACCGAGTTTGGGAAACCCTGTTCTTATGTGACTCAGGCTTTCTAAATCTTGTGAAGATTAAACATTGTATCAGTGAACTAACTGTATTCTGTAATTTGTTACAAAACAATAGAAATGCAATTGTGTATTACTGTTGTTTGTCTGATATCCAACAGTCCATGATCAGCTCTGTTGATCATGAGAGCATTTTGCAGAATAAAAAGGAGGCTATTTTTACTTGGGATATAGGATGATTTTGTAGGACCTTTAAGGTGGCATATCTGTAAATGCTAAACATGTAATGTGCTGCTATCAAACGCAAATTAGCCCATAACAGTAATAGACTGGATAAGATTTCAACCAGCTTGGCCCCTCATGTTTTATTCATGTTAAATACGTATAACATTGGAATTAAACTACTTTCATGCGTGAAACCACATTCTAGATCAAACAGAGGACCTAATACGTTATAATATCCAAGTGCTAACCCTGATGCCGTTTCTGCCATTAGAAAAAAGCAATCGGCACATAATGGACCATGATATGAGTCTGGCAAGAATACGACGATTACTATGTGTGACAGTGTTCATATACAGTTGAAGTCGGAAGTTTACATACACTTAGGTTGAAGTCATTAACTCATTTTTCAACCACTCCACAGATTTCATGTTAACAAACTATAGTTTTGGCAAGTCGGTTAGGACATCCACTTTGTGCATGACACAAGTAATTCTTCCAACAATTGTTAACAGACAGATTATTTCACTTATAATTCACTATATCACAATTCCAGTGGGTCAGAAGTTTACATACACTAAGTTGGCTGTGCCTTTAAACAGCTTGGAAAATTCCAGAAAATGATGTCACGGCTTTAGAAGCTTCTGGTTCATCCTTGGGAGCAATTCCCAAACGCCTGAAGGTACCATATTCATCTGTACAAACAATAGTACGCAAGTATAAACAAAGCAGTCATACCACTCAGGACGGAGAAGCGTTCTGTCTCATAGAGATGAAAATCAATCCCAGAACAACAGCAATGGACCTTGTGAAGATGCTGGAGGAAACAGGTACAAAAGTATCTATATCCACAGTAAAACGAGTCCTATATTGACATAACCTGAAAGGTCGCTCAGCAAGGAAGAAGCCACTGCTCCAAAACCGCCATCAGGGGACAAAGATTGTACTTTTTGGAGAAATGTCCTCTGGTCTGATGAAATAAAAATAGAACTGTTTGGCCATAATGTCCATCATTATGTTTGGAGGAAAAAGGGAGAGGCTTGCAACCCGAAGAACACCATCCCAACCGTGAAGCTGTCAGGAGGAATGGGCCAAAATTCACCCAATTTATTGTGGGAAGCTTGTGGAAGGCTAACCGATTTGACCCAGGTTAAACAATTTAAAGACAATGCTACCAAATACTAATTGAGTGTATGTAAACTCCTGACCCTCAGGGAATGTGATGAAAGAAATAAAAGCTAAGGCACTGCATCTCAGTTCTAGATGCGTCACTACAGACCCTGGTTTGAATTCAGGCTGTATCACAATCCGGCCGTGATTGGGAGTCCCATAGGGCGGCGCACCATTGGCCCAGCATCGTCTGGGTTTGGCCGGGTTAGGCCGTCATTGTAAATAAGAATTTGTTCTTAACTGACTTGCCGAGTTAAATAAAGGTAAAAAATATATATATTATGTTGTATTGGTCACATACACATATTTAGCAGATGTTAGGGCGGGGTTCAGACCCAGTGCCGCGAGTTTAATGATGAGCTTGGAGGGTACTATGGTGTTGAAGGCTGAGCTATGGTCAATGAACAGCATTCTTACATAGGTATTCCTCTTGTCCAGATGAGATAGGGCAGTGTGCAGTGCGATGGCGGTTACATCGTCTGTGGATCTATTGGGGCGGTATGCAGTTATCATTGCTTTCAGTTACCAGTTCCGTGGGGCGGCGCACAATTGGCCCAGCGTTGTCCAAGTTTGGCCGGTGTAGGCCGTCATTGTAAATAAGAATTTGTTCTTAACCGAGTTGCCTAGTTAAATAAAGGTTAAATAAAAAATTTTAAACTAAAACTACATTTGCTTTATTGGGTACAGGAACAATGGTGGACATCTTGAAGCAAGTGGGGACAACAGACTGGGATAGGGAGAGATTGAATATGTCCGTAAACACTCCAGCCAGCTGGTCTGTGCATGCTCTGAGGACGCGGCTAGGGAAGAGTCTTCTTACATTTAAGAATGATGGAGGCCACCGCATTCTTGGGGACATTCAATGCTGCAGAAATGTTTTGGCACCCTTGCCCACATCTGTGCCTCGACACAATACTGTCTCTGAGCTCTACGGACAATTCCTTCAATCTCATGGCTTGGTATTATGTAATTAAGGTATTGTTTTATTTTTGGGGGGGGGTCAAATTTGCAAAAACCTGTTTACGCTTTGTCATTATGGGGTATTGTGTGTAGATTGCTGATAATGTTTTATTTATTTAATCCATTTTAAAATAAGGCTGTATGTGGAAAAACTCAAGCTTTGAAGACAAAATAGATCAGTAATTGAAATAATTTGCTAATATATTTGCTGGACTGATGGCACCTGCAGCTGATGGTCATGGTGCTTTCAAGACAAGTGGGAACGCAGGAAAAAAACTAAGGTCAAATCGTGACATCAGTGATCTTCAGGTCGGAAAGTCATAGCTCTAGGAAGATGGAAGAGTTTCTGACTTGAAATCCCGAGTTGGATGACCGTTCAAAACTCTTTTTTTCCTTGTCCAATTTAGTTTTTTTACCAAGTTAAGGTTTTGAACGCACTGAAGTCGGAAGTCCGAGATTTCCAAGGTCTTAGTTGTTTTGAACACCACATTAGTCTCAGCAGAGGTAGACTGACCAGAGGCAGTGGACACCGTCTTCCACCTGATGGTGAAACTCGAGTCTCACCGCATCTCATGCACAAATTAATGTTGTTCTGATGACCAGAGAAAGTGAAATATTCCTTGATATTAAAATAGACACGACAAGCTGCTAATATAATAATAATAATAAAAATGCAGGGCTATCGATACACTTGGCTACTCATTCATTGCAGCACAAGTGCTTGGCTACTCATTCATTGCAGTAGAAAATGAGTGTTGACAGTTCTGAACAAACATTTTGACATGAACTCACTCATAAAAACAGCATATCTTTGCTGTATTCTTTGACAGTCTCTCTCTGGTAATGGTTTTAAAAGTTATGACATTTCACATAGTATCAAACTTTGCTGTGGCCAGGGTCTTGGTGATTTGAGCTATGCGATTGGCCAGTGTAGTAGGCGCAGATCTTCAGGTCCGCTGGGTAGGTGGAGTTTGTCTTTTCAGACAAATGAAATGGTTCAAAATGGGGACACTTACCTGGTGTGCAGGGCTTCTGAATCAAGTGCACCTACCGCCCAAAAACAATTGTGCAAGCCTTTATCGTTGCCTTTTCTACAGAAATGTTTTGTGATCAACTAGGAATGCTTTGAAGATCGACCAGTCGATCGACCGGTTGGTGACCACTGGTGTACAGGGTAAATCCATTTGAATTCAATCACTTTTTGACAGCATCCCTTTTGATTTAAATATTTCTATTCATGTTTGCCCATGGAAGAAGTTGTCAAAAAATGACCGAGACATTCAGGAGATAAATGTGCTCAAAGTTGACCCATTTTGCATACCCCACCATACCATGAGATGTCTGTCTTCATCACTGGAAAAGATAAACAGTTGATTTAGATAATATTTAAAAGCTTACAAACAGGGTTGTCAAACCATTTTATTATAAAAATGTTTACCTTTAACGTTGATTATCTAAAAACTCGTAAACTCACATTCTGTTCATATTCGCATATGTTTAAGCTTAGACCCTACTTTGCATTATCTTTTTGTGTTGTGCCCGCCATCGGTTGAGACACAACATGCTCTTGAATTTTGTTTTGAGGTTTGAAATATGACACTAATAAAATACATTTCCAACAAGGACTGCTGAAGATTTGTGTAAGCGTGTTGTAAAATATGACCTAAGAGCATACTGTGGCCAAGGGTAAAAAAAATATGCACCTTTTTCCCTCCCTTCAGTTTGGCTGTCTTGACAGTTTTGACAATTGACCGTCATCAGTTTCTTAAACAACAGGCACTTACAGTGCCTTCAGAAAGTATTCACCGCCATAGATTTTTTCCACATTTTGTTGCGTTACAGTCTTAATTTAAAATATATAAAATTTAGATTTTTTGGGGTCACTGGCCTACACACAATACCCCATAATGTGAAAGTGGAATTGTTGTTTTTTGACATTTTTACAAATTAATAAAAAATGAAAAGCTCCAGGCAGAAATACTGCAAAAAAGGTGGCAAAGCAATTAACTTTTTGTTCTGAATACAAAGTGCTGTTTGAGGCAAATCCAATACAACACATTACTGAGTACCACTCTCCATATTTTTAAGCATAGTGGTGGCTGCATCATGTTATGGGTATGATTGTAATCGTTAAGGACTGGAGAGTTTTTCAGGATAGAAAATAAATGGAATGGAGCTAAGCACAGGCTAAATCCTACAGGAAAACCTGGTTCTGCTTTCCACCAGACACTGGAATATTAATTCACCTTTCAGCAGGACAATAACCTAAAACACAAGGCCAAATCGGGGCTGAATACTTATCTAATCAAGATATATTATTTATATATATATATATATATATATATATTTATTTATTTTTTTCTTTACAAAATCCACTTTGACATTACATATCCCTAATTGAGCTTGCCTTTCTCTAAACGTCACTTTTGTCAACCCTGGTTGGTCCAGTAGTCTCCCCTCATGTCTCTGAATTAACTTCCCTTTTCTTAACTTAGGTTCACCCCTCCCTCATGTTATAGGTATTTGAAAACCTGTCGGCACGGTTTGCACTATTGGGACTATTCTATTGGCTCCATTGCACCAGCCAAGCTCAATCAAGCGCGGCTAACAAACACAATTCAAACCCCACAAAGGTGATATCTCCCCACAAAGGTTAGTCACTGACAGCACCTTGCAACTTTCCAAAGACAAGAGTGGACAAAAATCATAAAAAATTGAAAATTGTAATTACACTATAGCATCATCCATCAGTTGTAGCAATATCAGTTCCAGATTATTTGCTGAATGTGAAAAATGAGCCCTAATTTGCCTCTAAATCATTTCCCGCAAAAAATAATGAATACTCAATTTTGTCTGGAGACAAATGGGGAGTCAAATGAGTCGTATTTATACAAATTAGCGGGGACTATGTAGGGGGAGGAGACTGTGCCATATGGCGCTGTGGGAGCGTTAGATACGGTCTACGGCATGGCATCGTACCCAGCTGTCTAGGTGAGGTGGGTGGGGGGCAGACGTACCTGCATCCCCATGTGGGATTCTGCTATTCCGCAGCTGTACCGAACTACATGGGAACACTCCACTTCCATCCTGTCTGCATGCCTGTCTGTCAGTCTGTTTGTCCACATGCCTGCCTGCCTGTCTGTCCGTATACCTGCATGTCTGTCTGTCTGTCTGTCAAATTCAAGGAAACATACAGTATTACAGAGCCATGATTGCGTGGAACTCCCTTCCATCTCATGTAGCGCAAGTGAACAGCAAACCTGATTTAAAAAAACGAATAAAGCAACGCCTCTCCCACTTTTTGTGTACAGTGCATTCAGAAAGTATTCAGACCCCGTGACCTTTTTTCACATTTTGTTATATTACAGCCTTATTCTGAAATGGATTAAATATGTTTTTTCCCTCATCAGTCTACTACACACAACACCCTATAACGACAAAGCGAAAACACGTTTTTAGATTTTATTTGCAAATGTATTAAAAATAAAAAACAGAAACACCAGATAGCCAGTGTGATAAGTATTCAGACCCTTTGCTATGAGAAATTGAGCTCAGGTGCATCCTGTTTCTATTGATAATCCTTGAGATGTTTCTACAACTTGATTGGAGTCCACCTGAGGGAAATGCAATTGATTGGACATGATTTGGAAAGGCACATACCTGCACAATGTCCCACAATTGACAGTCCATGTCAAAACAAAAACCAAGCCATGAGGTCGCAGGAATTGTCCATAAAACTCAGAGACAGGATTGTGTTGAGGCACAGATCTCGGGAAGGGTACCAAAACATTTCTGCAGCATTGAAGGTCCCCAAGAACACAGTGGCCTCCATCATTCTTAAATGGGAGAAGTTTGGAACCACCAAGACTCTGCCCGGCCAAACTGAGCAATTGTGGGAGAAGGGCTTTGGTCTGGGAGGTGACCAAGAGCAGGATGGTCACTCTCACAGAGCTCCAGAGTTCCTCTGTGGAGATGGAAAAACCTTCCAGAAGGACAGCCTGCAGCACTCCACCAATCAGGCTTTTATGGTAGAGTGGCCAGACGGAAGCCACTCCACAGTAAAATGCACCTGACAGCACACTTGGAGTTTGCCAAAAGGCACCTAAAGGACTCTCAGACCATGAAAACAAGATTGAACGTTTTGGTCTGAATGCCAAGCGTCACATCTTAAGGAAACCTGGCACCATCCCTACGGTGAAGCATGGTGGTGGCAGCATCATGCTATGGGGATGTTTTTTAGCGGCAGGGACTGGGATACTGTCAAGATCGAGGAAAACATGAACGGAGCAAAGTACAGATAGATCCTTGATGAAAACCTGCTCCAGAGCGCTCAGGACCTCAGACTGGGACGAAGGTTCACCTTCTAACAGGAAGCAGGAGTGGCTTTGGGACAAGTCTCTGAATGTCCTTGAGTGGCCCAGCCAGAGCCCGGAATTGAACCTGATCGAACATCTCTGGAGGGACCTGAAAATAGCTGTGCAGCGACACTCCCCATCCAACCTGACAGAGCTTGAGAGGATCTGCAGAGAAGAATGAGAGAAACCCCCGAAAAACAGGTGTGCCAAGCTTGTAGCTTCATACCCAAGAAGACTCGAGGCTGAAATCGCTTCCAAAGGTGCTACAATAAAGTACTGAGTAAAGGGTCTGAATACTTGTGTGATATTTCCGTTTTAAATGTTTTATACACGTGCTAAAAATCATGGCCTTGAAACTAACAATCAATTGAAAGGGCCATAGGCTTCCCAACACTTGGCCAAAGCAGTCCAATGCAGTTTGTGGAACTGCGTAGTAGGGAAAAAAATCTTATTAGGCATTAGATGGTTAATGTTATTATCTAATGTACTATGTCAAACCTCTATTTAACACTGATTGCCCACTCAACACTGTCACTGGACATTTCACAGTGCATTAGTCAGTGACAGGTCGTGCAATTCAATAACTTCTAGACGCTATATCGTATTCCTTGCAGATGCCACGCCATATGGCGAAGACATAATTGTTGACACCATAAATAATAAATCACAAACGACCTCATTGGGACTGACTTTCAACCAGGCAACTTTGTTAAACATTTCCTCGTTGCACAGCAATATATTCCGTTTTCATGCCCGAATCGAAAGGTCATGCCATCATCAGTTTCCCCAGGAACGGACGGTGTGCAATTCACCCGCTTTAATAGGTTTCCCTTTCATTCCCAACAGCCGTGAATAAGGAAATTAATAATTTGTCCTATTGCCGCCTCGCAGGCGCTAACGATCCGAATGCTCCTCAAATTTCAATTAGTGTTCCTTAAATTGCAACACAATATATTTTTTTACAGCACAGTCATTTCCCATTCTTAATGTTAACTCAGCCAACAACTGCTTATGAATAAATAATAATACTCCATTGTGGTATTATCCATTTCAGCAAAAAAGGAAAATTTGAATGATGACTTTGCTAAGTTGACTTGATGGTTTTTGGTAATATACCTTTCAAGACAGTAGAAAAAATAAGGAAGGTCCGCAACCCATCAATAAAAAATAAAATAAATCTTTATTCCATTTCACAGAACACCTTGAGTAACATAATCAATACATTGCTATTATTTGATGTCCAAAGGCGTGGCTGCTCATAAATTGACAGATTGTGTGCAACACTTTTTCCCTTTGTTCATTTCAACAGTTCTAGTCATGATTTAAGTGGCTCCACTTTTCTCCTTCACCTTAACAAACTTTACTTCCAACAAAGCGCTCTGCATTTATGGACTTTACATTCAAATGCATGCCAAACCCCACTCGAATGTGTAAGTACTTTTTTTCCCTCTTGCACTAAAGGACAAGTGCTATTCCGAGTTCAGAAGAAAAGAGACAACATCCATTTTTAGCAAGGGGGCACCTTCTTTTTGTTGTTATCTGTGATTGGAGTGGAGAGACTCATCGTACAAGGCCGAAGGCGATGGATCGTTCTGACGGAGTCGCGGTGGCAGCCACGGCGGTTGTTTAAAGGGCCATTCAGATGCAATCTAGTAGATTTCAGCCAAGATTTATGCCTCCCCTATTGCCTCTACTCCTCATTCGGAGGTGGATGGTAAACGGTGCTGAGTTATTGTGTCAGGGACCAGACTCCCCTTCCTTTTCCCTCTTGATGAGGCCTAGAGCTGAACAGTCTGGCAGCGTGCTGTGCATTCCATTAGCTCTGTACTCTCAGCTAGTAGCTAACACTTCACCTCAACTAGGCTGCCATGAAGCTAGCCATCTAACACTGTCAAAAGAATGATACAACACGTATTATAAGGCATCATGGCAACTAATGCATTGTCTGCATTGTTGGGAAGGACCCGTAAGTAAGCATTTCAATCATAGTCTAAACCTGTTGTTTACAAAGCATGTGACAAATAAATAATTTGATTTGATTTAATGACAAGCCTATTTCATTTTGAGGACCAGTGACATATATCAGCTACCACTTCACCAGAGCAAGGCTGCCATTAAGATAGCTAACAATGTCGAAAGTATGATGCAGCGCTTGTTTCTCGGGTAAATAAGCTGATCAGGAATTCTCGGGTAAATAAGCTGATCAGGAAGGCTAGCTCTGTTCTCGGAATTAGCCTTGACACTCTAGAGGAGGTGGCGGAGAGACGAATCCTGGCCAAACTGCTGGCCATCATGGACAACGTCACCTACCCTCTGCATGCCATGGTTATGATGCAGAGGAGCACTTTCAGTCACAGACTGATCCCACCACGGTGTGCCAGAGAGCGCCACAGGAGGTCCTTCCTGCCGGCAGCTATTAGACTATTTAATGCCTCACCGGGGTGCCGTGCCGTCGGCAACATAGATCTGGAACTGTTGGGGGGCTAGGACCTAGTTTAACAATTATGCATCCATTCGTGAATAACTCTGTAATCAGTCATTCACTCAGGACTTTATTTTATTCATTCAGGTCTGTATATACATATTCATGTACAGTTGTTATATCATATCACGTGCAATATTGTAAGTAATTATTGTACTTAACTCACGTAGTCATTCACTGCATTTCATTGCTTTTAGTATATCAAATGTGCAATACGTGCATTTATCTGTAATTAAACCCTGCGCACTAAGGACTGTATTTTAAGGGAATTATTATTATTACCCTAAATTATATCATACGCACATTTAGCTATTTAGGTATCTCTTCCTGTCATTTACCTGTACAGTTAATGTAACCATGCAAATATTCACTTACCTGTTCATTTAACCAGTCTGTATATTAAGTAAACTATTATTACCCTCACTTATATCATACGCACTTTTAGCTATTTAAGTATTTCTCTGCCATCAACCTGTATAGTATAGTTAACCATGCACCATCCAACAATGTATAGTGTACATATTCAGCCATCTACCCATACTAAGGAATGTCTTTTGATAGCTTTTTTGCACTCCAGACTTCTTGTATTTCTATGTATCATGTATTGTGTATCTGTCTTTTGTGTATTTTCGTTCAGGCACTCTGCACCTGCCCTGTGTATGTTGTAGCTGCTTGACAAAGAAATATCCCCTCGAGGATCAATAAAGTACCTATCTATCTATCTATCTATCTATCTATCTATCTATCTATCTATCTATCTATCTATCTATCTGTTTGTCTGTCTGTCTGTCTGTCTGTCTGTCTGTCTGTCTGTCTGTCTGTCTGTCTGTCTGTCTGTCTGTCTGTCTGTCTGTCTGTCTGTCTGTCTGTCTGTCTGTCTGTCTGTCTGTCTGTCTGTCTGTCTGTCTGTCTGTCTGTCTGTCTGTCTGTCTGTCTGTCTATCTTATATGGCATCGGGCAGCTAATGACAACCCTATGTCTCTATTAGTGGCATAAGATTGTGATGAATCAAATGGGAAAACTTAGTTTTCATGAGTTATAACTGTGTTAAAGTCACTTAAGAGAAAGAGGGGAATCTATAGCTGTCCTGATTTTGTTTAAAGCTTAAAAACCCTCCTAGACGTTGGGTTCAGGAGTCTGGGAGTCCTGACAGCATCGACAGGAAGCAAAAAAGGGAAGCTCATTCTGGACTAACCTCGGTCAACATTTCAAATCTCTCCTTCTGTCAGTAGCTGGATTAGATAGGGAGTAGCTTCCCTGCTATGTTCACTGGCCCGATAACAATTGGCCTGTACAATAACAATAAATCAATCACCTCTGTTCCCCTGCCTGCATCTTCCACAATGTTTGTGTCTTGTCCTCACACCACATTGACTACTTTGTTGTTATGAGAACAGGTAAAACATGCTCTCAATTGCCAATATTCCCCCAACGTCAACCTATTGTTTATGTGCCTTCATTAAAGCATGGTTGGTTCAGGGTTTGAATACAGATTTTTCCCCATGAGCTGAGACTAAGAAGAATAGCATCTGCCTACACACACATCAAAAAACTAAACTCAATTTTCTAGCTCCTCAGTTATTCTCATCCCAACAATTTGATCTGGGACAGCACTACCCAGATTAAAGGGATCCACTTTACTCTGTAGCTTTGAAAAAAAGTAAATTTAGGAATATCAGCTTTATGAAATGGTTGTATAATGTGGAAAATGTGATATTGTGAGCATTATGTCTCACACTGGATGACAGCATCAATAAATACAGAAACTCCTTTTCTATAAAATAAAGCTCTATGTAGGCCTAATAGTCCTATCTATGCAACTATCCATCTTTAAGAGTGTTGTATATAAAAGAAAACGTGATACAACTGGCCTAATTACCTGTGTGAACTGTCATCATCTTTGAAAGCCATATTAAAACGGTATCAACACCGGAAACGCTTAGAAGATTCCTTCCTTTACTCTGAGCTTCAGAAGCTGATAGCTGCATTTGAAAGCTCTTTATCACTCTGTCTCATTCTTTAGGGGAACCACCTCATATAGTCATTGGACCAAGTGGCGTTAGCATTAAATGGAGAGTTGCTGGGAGGCCATCTACAGTACCGCATCTAAAGGAGACTGGTACTAAAGGAGATTTCACATAATTTCAATTAGCAATCAACTGTACACAAGAAGGTTGATTATGAAAAGAAATAGGCCATATAGTAGGTTGAAAAAACACAGTATTACACAAAGGCAAACATCCTCGAATTGTGACCAACTTAGAGTATGCACGTACATCAATTCAATTTCCAGGAACAGTTGTACGCAAATTCATGAAAAGCTACAAGATGGAGTCTTCCAGGGCAATTCTAAATCGGTAGAGGTGGGAATAGAAGTTTGAGGACAAAATACATATGCTTAAAGGATTGAGAAGACAAACACTTATGGCCTATGCCATGAGTATCCATAAATGGTGCAGGACATATTTTCCTGTCCAGAGACCTAGGCTTTGTCCCAATTATCTCTTTAATCCCAACGTGTGCACTTCCCTTCAATGATTTGAACGGAAATGACTGGTATAAAAATATGATTGAAACTCCCACTAACCCATGCCTCCACCAATCCAATGATTTTAGATTTGTGGTAAGAAAGGAGATAATATTGGAACGTACTCCTTGTTATCCTCCTTGTTGCAAATGAGCCCCTCAGTCCGAAGATACTTTGCCCTTACGGCCACTGTACTCCTGGACAGTAACCAACATTGGACTACAACTAAGCAAGACTCAGGACACCTCATTATACATTAACGAGCCCAGCAACCTTTAAATGTTTCATGGATTTCTTTCTCAACCTCATTCCCCTTTGGCTGCGCCGGTAATATTTTTCCTTGAGCTGTGTGATTGATAACAGGAAGAGAGGAGACAGAATCTATTGACGTTGATGGATGCAAAGCAGTCCACCTCTCCACGACTTCACAAACACACAATCCAGTGTGTGTTGTTTTAGTGTCAACTCTGAGGAAAATTTGCATTTCAATCTCCATTATGCAGATTTCAAATGTATAATAAGCACTTAGAATATTCCAGACACATTTAAGTCAGATTAACAGAAAAGTACAATTTTAAGGTTGCAGATCTGAAGAATCAAACATAGTTCGAAGAATACATTAATGCAAATCTCTGCTTGGAGAAAGGACAGAAAGAGAATGCAGCGTTAAAACAAAAACACTTTCTCAGTCCAGCCAATCATGTCATTTTATTTAAGAGAATCAGCTGCTTCTACCTCTCCTTATACTGTAGATAAGCTGCAAGCTTTGGCGAAGGACATGTGAGGGCTCATCCTTGGAGGGCTCGACTCGCCCTCCAAGGATGACCTGTTTTTTTTGGTCAAATATATTTGTGTACATTTACGAGTCTGCTCTTCAGCCACCCACTTGGCGACGATTAATGACTTGTCATAGACGGCTATAAACTCCTAACATCCCTTCTCACATAATATTTAACCTCTCTTCTCACCATGACGGAATCTTCACCTGTTAATGCTGGTGCCTTTTTCTATGTATTCTGTTGACTATTTCAATACAGCACATTTTACATTTTTGAATGTTTCCATAGACGAAGGTGAGGGGTGGTCAGTAAAGGAATTATCTGAACAGTACTGGCAATAACATTTTATAAATATTCCTGGAGATGAGATCATCAGACACCTTCCAACACTGCATGAATAATTAGAGGGGTATCATTAATCATGTGTTTCCGGGGCTGTTTGGAGTAATACGATTCCAAATGATTTCAGCCGGGGTGGCACTAAGCACTCTGTTTATTACCTAGGACTCTTAACATCCTTCAGGAGCCAATGACTGGGACCCACAGTAGGGCATTACTGGTCAAAATTAGTCTTCTACTCCAAATCTCCTGTCACATATCGTCTTTCATGTTTGTTTATCCTTGAAATGCCCACACTTTCTTGAGGATTCTTGCCTGCTGCACCACGGAGAGTTGACCAGAGTTTTCTTGGCTCTATGCCGTGTCGTAATTATGCAACGTTAATTAAAACACTTAAACACGCCTCGCTAACCCCTTTACAACATCAATGAGCAGCCATTTTGACTGCAACATTCTAACAGTCTAATAAATACATTTCATATATGATATCAGAAAATGTATAATTTGGTTGTGTTTATGAAGGTCTTGGGTAATATTAGAATACAAAAAAATAAATATTAAAAGAAGAAAATAGCCTTTTCATTAGCTTATGTTACTGTAGGCTATGGAACAGCTTTGTTTCTTGAAAAAGAGGATATTCTGAAATAGAGCTAATCTCTTCAGTTTTGAGAGTTATTTGACAAAGGTAAGTGTTTTAGGAAACGTGGACTCTGCTCTTCCTAATACTATATATACATAAAAAACGCCTTTATAAAAAATTCTAACAGCATACGTGTGTTAAATACACTTATTTAGGTAAAGTCAAGGACGGAGGGGGGTCACTTTAAAAAGATTTCCATTTTAAATTAATATGCAGTCAAAATGACTGCCTCTGCGCTTCTAGTGTTAAGCCGCAGCTGATAAAACAATGTGGCAATATCGTGGCCACTCCTCAAATGGCTTATGCTAATTGCATTATAATCATCGCTACAATAATTCTAATCAAACTCATCAGCAATTTACACATGTACTGATTTGTCAGCGGGGCCTGACTGGGGGGCACAGCAAAATCATATCATAAACCACAAAGAATCATTGTAATCCACGCAGACAATCAACAGTGCAGGCTACTTTTGCTTGTGCTTGACCCGGGACTCTTTGAAGGGTATGAATGAATCATCTCTATCTGCTCAGGCCAGCAGTGTTGATGCAGGTGGACAGAAGTATAATGAGAGAGAGCCAGCCTCATACTAAATCCTTATTTTGTGATGGTCTGACTACTACGAAGAGCATTGGGAACCACCCAGGCTCATCAATCCTGTAAAATCATTAAACAAAATGTAGTCATTATTTGTAAGGGGAAATATGTTCAGAGACACAGTCATTTGTTCAAGATGCATATGTACAGTATGTCATGTTTATGTTAATAATCTACTATAGAGAGGGAGAAACATGTTTTGGCTGACAGCAAACGGAATAGAAAACATGTTTTCCCCTCCATGTAAGTGGAAGAGCATTGACGTATGCATAACAAACTACATGGCAGTTAACCAATTAAAACACTACCTCAGCCTGTAGCCAGATACAGTAGTTCCTGCCCAACAACTCAAGCAGTGGCACTTCCCCAGTATACTGTGCACTTCTATATCCAGAGGCAGCCATCTAGGAGCTATACTGAGCTATATTATCATAATAAAAGTCCCGCAGCTTGACTGATGCTGGATCCGTAGGTGTTAGTGAAGTTAGTGTACTCGCCCAAACTTAATTTAAAATATGCAAATGAGCTCTTAACGATATGTAGGACAGTAAGAGGCAATTTGTCATTTTAGGTTAATTAGATACTTTTTGCCTTTTCACACTACTTAATTATTTATGTATACGATGAACCATTAGCATTTACTTGCCGTACTTCAGAAGACACATCATTGATGTTGTGCCCACTCAGAATAGAAGGCCTGAAATAGCAATATATTGGAAGGATATGAAAATAATGTGTCGTTTTAAAACGTAGAGCAGTTGTGTGCCTTGGGCAAGATGGCAAAGCACCTAAACTGGTCAAGAAAAGTAAGATTTACATCAATATTTTTCCAAAGTCTTTCTCAAACTCCTTTCATTAAGTTATTGATTTATTTTTTCCTTCCATAAGGAATACTGTACTCTGTATTCCATGATAGGGAAATGTTTCAACTTCATATTCATCACCTCCAGCACCACCCAACATCAACATATGTAAAAATGGCAAGTTTTCTATATTTTGTAATAAAAAAGGTAAAGGAAGATTACATGATCGGTGTGCATCGTGATTTTGACCAATTATGAGGAGGCATTGCTTAATAATTGCCTAGTAATTGGTCCTCTATGTTTTTTACTACAAAACATAGAATACCGCCATTTTCACATATGTTGATGTTGGGGTGGTGCTGGAGGTGATGAATGTGAAGTAGAAACATTTCCCTTTAAGGTAACCAATAAAATGGAACATATCCACAATCCAACAGAACAAAGGTTAGAGAATATAGTGATTCTGAGTCCTTTGTTCACTGTTAGGACTATTGGCCTGGACAGCAGAATATATACCAGTCACCATTAAAGGTGTGGTCCAATACATTGTTTACCCCGTCCTCGCCATTTAATTAGCTGTCATTGATTTGTGTTGACGCAGTGCAGTTTATGTACCTTCTCTCTCTGTTTAATTCCACAGTGTTTCTGTGATGTTTTGGAAACGGAGAAGGCATGCATGTAAATTCATCTTGCATTTAAGTACCTTTCGACACAAAATAATGCAATCCCTATGATTTATTTTGTTTTCTACACATTGTCTGGGGTCTATAAAGGTCTAATAAACAATATGAGTGACATTAAATAACTTTCATTAGCGGAAGTGTCCTTATGCCTCTTGGATTAGGTGTTTTATTAGAAACTTAGCTAATGGATTGCTGATAATACATCAACGTCTCCCTGCACACAATTTGGAGGGGAAATAAATTAGAAATCAGCATTGCAATTAGGTTTTCCCAGCATATTGTAGTTGTTATGAAAATTGAGTTTAGAGGAAATGAATTATACTCAGTTTGGGAGAGTAGGGGCACCAAATTGTCAAAGCATTTACAATGGGACATTTTTTTTGTAAAGTTAATTGCAAAAATGTATGGAAAGGGTTACAATCAGCTACTGAAACAATTCTAGATACACTTGAGTTGAACTAGTTTGAATTGCATTGGAGAAAGGGCTGCAGAGTGCTCTATGTATTCACATGCAGGTCCACACAAGCAAAATTACATGGCATAGTTAGTCTATTCTTTCGAAAGCACATTACAGACCCAAACCCACCTGTGTCATCTGAGACAGAACAGAGGTATTAAAATGCAGACAAAATTAGAAATATGTCAGAATGTTGACATTGAACCGTAGTAGTTAGCTCCATTACATGCCATTTTAGCAGAGACTTTTATCCAAAGTGAGTGTATGTATGAATACATTTCTTGCATGGGTGACCCCAGCGCAAATCACACCCACAATCCTGATGTTGCAAGTGCCATGGTCTACCAATTGAGCCACACATGATCATGGCATTGTTATGGCTTGAAGAATAATAGGAGAAATCTGGTGCTAGGGGGGAGGTGGGGGTGTATTTGGGGCATGCAACATCAAGTGGGAAACCACATTTTGTGAGTTTCCAACTCAGTGTTGAATGCCCCCAATACACCCCCACCTCCTCCCTAGCACCAGATTTATCCGGTTATTCTTGTGACATACAGTGGGGAGAACAAGTATTTGATACACTGCCGATTTTGCAGGTTTTCCTACTTACAAAGCATGTAGAGGTCTGTAATTTTTATCATAGGTACACTTCAACTGTGAGAGACGGAATCTAAAACAAAAATCCAGAAAATCACATTGTATCATTTTTAAATAATTAATTTGCATTTTATTGCATGACATAAGTATTTGATCACCTACCAACCAGTAAGAATTCCGGCTCTCACAGACCTGTTAGTTTTTATTTAAGAAGCCCTCCTGTTCTCCACTCATTACCTGTATTAACTGCACCTGTTTGAACTCGTTACCTGTATAAAAGACACCTGTCCACACACTCAATCAAACAGACTCCAACCTCTCCACAATGGCCAAGGCCAGAGAGCTGTGTAAGGACATCAGGGATAAAATTGTAGACCTGCACAAGGCTGGGATGGGCTACAGGACAATAGGAAAGCAGCTTGGTGAGAAGGCAACAACTGTTGGCTCAATTATTAGAAAATGGAAGAAGTTCAAGATGATGGTCAATCTCCCTCGGTCTGGGGCACCATGCAAGATCTCACCTCGTGGGGCATCAATGATGATGAGGAATCAGCCCAGAACTACACGGCAGGACCTGGTCAATGACCTGAAGAGAGCTGGGACCACAGTCTCAAAGAAAACCATTAGTAACACACTACGCCGTCATGGATTAAAATCCTGCAGCGCACGCAAGGTCCCCCTGCTCAAGCCAGCGCATGTCCAGGCCCGTCTGAAGTTTGCCAATGACCATCTGGATGATCCAGAGGAGGAATAGGAGAAGGTCATGTGGTCTGATGAGACAAAAATAGAGCTTTTTGGTCTAAACTCCACTCGCCGTGTTTGGAGGAAGAAGAAGGATGAGTACAACCCCAAGAACGCCATCCCAACCGTGAAGCATGGAGGTGGAAACATCATTCTTTGGGGATGCTTTTCTGCAAAGGGGACAGGACGACTGCACCGTATTGAGGGGAGGATGGATGGGGCCATGTATCGCGAGATCTTGGCCAACAACCTCCTTCCCTCAGTAAGAGCATTGAAGATGGGTCGTGGCTGGGTCTTCCAGCATGACAACGACCCAAAACACACAGCCAGGGCAACTAAGGAGTGGCTCCGTAAGAAGCATCTCAAGGTCCTGGAGTGGCCTAGCCAGTCTCCAGACCTGAACCCAATAGAAAATCTTTGGAGGGAGCTGAAAGTCCGTATTGCCCAGCGACAGCCCCGAAACCTGAAGGATCTGTATGGAGGAGTGGGCCAAAATCCCTGCTGCAGTGTGTGCAAACCTGGTCAAGAACTACAGGAAACGTATGATCTCTGTAATTGCAAACAAAGGTTTCTGTACCAAATATTAAGTTCTGCTTTTCTGATGTATCAAATACTTATGTCATGCAATAAAATGCAAATTAATGACTTAAAAATCATACAATGTGATTTTCTGGATTTTTGTTTTAGATTCCGTCACTCACAGTTGAAGAGTACCTATGATAAAAATTACAGACTTTTACATGCTTTGTAAGTAGGAAAACCTGCAAAATCGGCAGTGTATCAAATACTTGTTCTCCCCACTGTATAACTAATATGTCAGCTTCAGTGACACAACTAAAATGGTTAAACGTCTATCTGGGTCTGGAGGTCAGCTGAATAACTCATTATAATCCTTCCCCTGTAATCTAATCAGAATAATATTGTTTTACAATGCTGTGTGGGCACTTTCCTTTTGTGTCTCAGTCCAAACAACATTTACAAATATGAAACAAAACAAGTCAGTTCAATTGACAACTTCCAGACTTGCTGCTACAAGTCTGGAACAACGGAACATTCAAATGCCACCCACTGAGTTGATTAAGTCATAAAAAAATGTGCCATCAATTTGTCTTGTATCAAGATCAAGTATTAGATTATGAATAGTAAGGAATGCACTGACATTCCCTGTAAGACCTCATGAATATCTCTGTTGATGAGTTTGATCTGTCGAAACTCCTCTTTCAATTGCCAATTGTAAGCCACCTGTGCTCACTCAGTACTTTATGGGGGCCAAAGGAGAAAAAGCACGGTAATATAGTACATACTTGCATTCAGGCTATGAGACAAGATTACATTGACACCAGTCGACAAAATGAACCCAGGCAACCCGTGGATGATGATCAGTGATGTAAAGTACTTAAAACCTTTTACTGCAGTGGGCTGAATCAGGGTCACACAGAGTGTTTCTTGGTAGTCTTAAATAACATTCCACCCACGAGGCCCCTAAGTCACTTGACTGTAGGAAAGGGCTACGTAGACAATACTTCAAAGTACTTCTTAAGTAGTTTTTGGGGGTATCTATACTTTACTTTACTATTTATATTTTTTACAACTTTTACTTTTACATCACTACATTCCTAAAGAAAATAATGTAACTTTTTCTCCATACATTTCCCCTGACAGCCAAAAGTACTTGTTACATTTGAATGCTTAGCAGGACAGAAAAATTGTCAAATTCACGCACTTATCAAGAGAACATCCCTGGTCATCCCTACTGCCTCTGATCTGGCGAACTCACTAAGCACAAATGCATCGTTTGTAAATTATGTCTGAGTGTAGTAGTGTGCCCCTGGCTATCTTTACATTTAAAAAAACACAAACGTTGTGCTGACTGGTTAGCTTAATATAAGGAATTTGAAATTATTTATACTTTTACTTTTACTTTTGATACTTAAATATATTTTAGCAATTATATTTCCTTTTTATACTTAAGTATATTTAAAACCAAATACTTACTCAAGTATGACAATTGGGTACTTTTTCCACCACTGATGATGATAAAATTAGAATGTGTTGGCTACAGTAGGTATTAACATTGCAAATTGGCTTCCCAAACTCAATCTTTCAGAGTTCATTACAGGGCAATATCGATTCAATAAGGGACGTAGGTGGCCTCTTGAATATCAGACGGCACATGATGACTACGTGGGAAACTCTGAATGACTCCTTTTGTGTACATGGGTTATGTCGATGAATGGACTTCCTACGGTCCGACGTGTGTTTGTGTAGGACCAGAAATGGAATACAATGGCCTATTCATGACTTGATATAGTGGGTAAAGCTGGACAGGCCAAAAGGATATGGATTGACTGGCATTAGATCTACAGTACCCGCATAGATGTGTGAATAGAATAGAATACATGCATATTGATGGCTATCAATGGGGGTTTGGCTCAACAAAGGGCCGATTTAGGGTTTGGCGGTTAGTGGTGATAGTGGGCTTGACATTAACATGTAAGACATTCCATAAGAAGGGCTCCTTACCAATTGTGCTATTGTGTGTGTTTTTTCACGCTATTTGTAACTTATTACAGCGATTACAGCGATTACTCACCTCGTACTGGACAAAGATTTTTTCTTTAACGAGTCGGACAAAAGAGATTTACTTCAGACACCCAAAAGGTCCAAATCCCTGTCATTCTCATGAGAAAGAGACAGAGATATCGGGGACGTAGGTCGGGGTGCCTTGTAAGGATCCGACAGCGAGTGGGTAATCTGCCGGCGGGATACATACAGCTGGCGGGATATACGCTGCATTGGCAAGATAGAACAGCTGCCTCCGGTAAGACAAGGGGTGGCGGTCTGTGTATATTTGTAAACAACAGCTGGTGTAATACATCTAATATTAAGGAAGTCTCAAGGTTTTGCTCGCCTAAGGTAGAGTATCTCATGATAAGCTATAGACCACACTATTTACCAAGAGAGTTTTCAACTATATTTTTCGTAGCTGTCTATTTACCACCACAAACTGATGCTGGCACTAGGACCACACTCAATGAGCTGTATAAGACCATAATCAAACAGGAAAGCACTCCAGAGGCGACGCTCCTAGTGGCCGGGGACATTAATGCAGGGAAACTTAAATCCGTTTTACCTCATTCCTACCAGCATGTTAAATGTGCAAGCAGAGGAAACTCTAGACCACCTTTACTCCACACACAGAAGTGATCAGATGACACAGATGCTAAGCTACAGGACTGTTTTGCTAGCACAGATTGGAATATGTGCTTTGACGACGTTGTCCCCACAGTGACCTTACGCACATACCCCAACCAGAAGCCATGGATTACAGGCAACATCCGCACCGAGCTAAAGGCTAGAGCTGCCGCTTTCAAGGAGCGGGACACTAATCCAGGCGCTTACAAGAAATCCCGCTATGCCCTCCGACGAACCATCAAACAGGCAAAGCGTCAATACAGGACTAAGATTGAATCGTACTACACCGGCTCTGATGCTCGTCAGATGTGGTAGGGCTTGCAAACTATTACAGACTACAAAGGGAAGCACAGCCACGAGCTGCCCAGTGACACAAGCCTACCAGATGAGCTAAATTACTTCTATACTTGCTTCGAGGTAAGCAACACTGAAGCATGCATGAGAGCATTAGCTGTTCCAGACGACTGTGTGATCACGCTCTCCATAGCCGATGTGAGTAAGACCTTTAAACAGGTCATCATTCACAAGGCAGCACGGCCAGACGGATTACCAGGACGTGTACTCCAAGCATGCGCTGACAAACTGGCAAGTGTCTTCACACATTTTCAACCTGTCCCTGACTGAGTCTGTAATACCAACATGTTTCAAGCAGACCACCATAGTCCCTGTTCCCATGAACACTAAGGTAACCTGCCTAAATGACTACCGACCCATAGCACTCACTTCTGTAGCCATGAAGTGCTTTGAAAGGCTGGTCAAACCCTAGACCCACTCTAATTTGCATACCTCCCCAACAGATCCTGGACTTCCTGACGGGCCACTCCCAGGTGGTAAGGGTAGGCTACAACACATCTGCCACAGTGATCCTCAAAACAGGGGCCCCCCAGGGGTGTGTGCTCAGTCCCCTCCTGTACTCCCTCTCCCTGTTTACCCATGGCTGAATGGCCAGGCACGACTCCAGCACCATCATTAAGTTAGCAGATGACAAAACAGTGGTAGGCCTGATCCTGACAACGATGAGACAGCCTATAGAGAGGAGCACAGAGACCTGGCCTTGTGGTGCCAGGATAACAACCTCTCCCTCAACGTGATCAAGACAAATTAGATGAAGTGGATCAGGTTGAGAGTTCCTTGGTGTCCACATCACCAACAAACTATCATGGTCCAAACACACCAAGACAGTCGTGAAGAGGGCACAACAAAGCCTATTCCCCCTCAGGAGACTGAAAAGATTTGGTATGGGTCCTTAGATCCTCAAAAAGTTCAACAGCTGCACCATCGAGAGCATCCTGACTGGTTGCATCACTGCTTGGTATGGCAACTGGTCTGCCTCCGACCACAAGGCACTACAGAGGGTAGTGCGTACAGCCCAGTACATCACTGGGGCCAAGCTTCCTGCCATCCAGGACCTCTTGTCAGGCTCTGGCCATAGAGAGGCCTATTTGCTTCTCTATGTAGCTATGGTCAGAGTCTGACAGTGTCTTTCTTTTCTGTTTCTTTGTGGGGTTTGGGTTGGATCCCTAATTAGAGGCAGCTGCACCGCATTGTCTCTAATTAGGGATCATATATATGTTTGTCTGTCCTTCATTCATGCTGTGGGTCATTGTATATATGTTCGCTATATTCCTCCAGTCACAGGTGAAGTAAGTGTGTTACGTTTTTGTCCATTCGTGTTTGTTTGTTTGTTCGGCTGTTCCACAAGTGTTGTGAATATTACATAGTAGAACAAATAAAAAACAATGTCGAACTATTCCTGCGCTGCACTTTGGTCTCTCCAAACACCCAAGCATGACACCTCTATACCAGGCGGTGTCAGAGGAAGGCCCTAATATTGTCAAAGACTCCAGCCACCCCAGTCATAGACTGTTCTCTCTGCTACCACACGGCAAGCAGTACCGGAATGCCAAGTCTAGGTGCAAAAGGCTTCTACCCCCCCCCCCCCCCCCCCCTCTTTTAAGCTGCTGCTACTCTCTGTTTATTATCTATGCATAGTCACTTTAACTCTACCTACATGTACATATAACCTCACTTACATTGACTAACCTGTGCCCCCACACACTGACTCTGTACCGGTACCCTGTGTCAATTTGTAGTCTGGAAGGACCCTGCTTCATTCTCCCAGCAGGCTAAGTATAATTTGTTAGAACCTGTAAGCTGTGTTGGTTTGTCTGTCTGTCCCAGTTATTTAGTAAGTTTCCTAGTCTGTGTGAGCTGCTAATTTGCTTAGTGAATGCTACCTATTCAAAGTGGGTGCAGGTCCATACACTTATTTTGTTCTTTGCAGATTGCAACTCAATAGGAGGGGGAGTGGCTACACCTGTACTAGGCAATTAGCTTAGTGTTATTAGCACAGCCTCCTCATTCAGCGTCAGTTGTTTGCGGCAGCTGTCCCCAAAACGAAGACAGTTCTACCAAGTTTTTCTGCAGGAGTTAGTCGAGGAAGGTAAGTGAGGGAGGCCCTGCTCTCTCGCTTGCCCATATGTTTAGTTAATTTTATTCCAATCTCTTTTGCATTTATTGTAGCCTATTCTATAGCCTGTCAACTATGTGTCTGTCTATCCCTGTTCTCTCCTTTCTGTACAGGCCATACAAATGCTTCACACCGCGTGGCGGCAACCACTCTAATCTGGTGATCCCTGCTCACACGACCCACGTGGAACTTCCATTCTGCGGCCAACAAGGCAGAGTTCATCCCGACGTCCTGACTCATTTCTCTCTGCCTCCTTTCCACTCCTTTCCTCTTTTGACCTCACCCTCTCACTGTGGATGACTTCGCCAACCATTTTTAAAAGAAGGTTAACGACATCCGATCCTCATTTACTAAGCCTATTGACACCACTGGTCCTGCTCACACTACCCTACCTTATGCTTTGACTTCTTTCTCCCCTCTCTCTCCAGATGAAATCGTGCAACCTGCCCGCTTGACCCTATCCCCTCCTCTCTTCTCCAGAACATTTACGGAGACCTTCTCCCTTACCTCACCTTGCTCATCAACTCATCCTTGACCGTTGGCTGTGTCCCTTCTGTTTTCAAGAGGGCGTGAGTTGCACCCCTCCTCAAAAAACCTACACTCAATCCCTCCGATGTCAACAACTACAGACCAGTATCCCTTCTTTCTTTCCTCTCCAAAACTCTTGAGCTTGCCGTCTCTATCTTCTGCTATCGCTCTCAGAATGACCTTCTTGATCCTAACCAGTCAGGTTTCAAGACTGGTCATTCAACTGAGACTGCTCTTCTCTGTGTCACGGAGGCTCTCCGCACTGCCAAAGCTAACTCTCTCTCCTCTGCTGCCTTTGATACTGTGAACCATCAGATCCTCCTCTCCACCCTCTCCGAGTTGGGCATCTCCGGCGCTGCACACTCTTGGATTGCATCCTACCTGACAGGTGGCGTGGAGAGAATCTGTCTCCGCACCATGTGCTCTCAGCACTTATGTCCCCCAGGGCTCAGTTCTAGGCCCTCTCCTATTCTCTCTATACACCAAGTCACTTGGCTCTGTCATATCCTCACATGGTCTCTCCTTCATCAAGCTGAACCTCGGCAAGACGGAGCTGCTCTTCCTCCCGGGGAAGGACTGCCAGCTCCATGATCTCGCCATCACGGTTGACAACTCCATTGTGTCCTCCGCCCAGAGTGCAAAGAACCAGGCACTTGTCATCTCCCGTCTGGATTACTGCAACTTGCTGTTGGCTGGGCTCCCTGCCTGCGCCATTAAACCCCAACAACTTATCCAGAACGCTGCAGCCCGTCTGGTGTTTAACCTTCCCAAGTTCTCTCATGTCACCCCGCTCCTCAGCACACTCCACTGGCTTCCAGTTGAAGCTCATATCTACTACAAAACCATGGTGCTTGCCTACGGAGCTGTGAGGGGAATGGCACCCCCTTGCCTTCAGGCTCTGATCAGACCCTACACCCAAACGAGGGCACTACGTTCATCCACCTCTGGCCTGCTAGCCCCCTTACCTCTACGGAAGCACAGTTCCCGCTTAACCCAGTCAAAGCTATTCGCTGCTTTGTCACCCCAATGTTGGAACAAGCTCCCCCACGACGCGAGGACAGCGGAGTCACTGATCACCTTCCGGAGACACTTGAAACCCTACCTCATTAAAGAATACCTGGAATAATATAACAGTAATCCTTCTGATTTGATTTGAAGACGACCACTGTCTGGAGTTGTATCGCGCTACAGTGTACTGCGTGAATAGTTTACATACATGTCCCTTACCATCAGTCAAGGAATGGATTCACTCACGTCTTGGGCACGGAGTCTCATAAATCGCGGAACACAATGAGCATAAATGGCTTTGATTGGCACGACTCCTCCCACTAATTCAAGCAGGAAGCATACCATGGATGTAAAGACCAGAGTGACTGACCACAGAGAGACATGCGGTTGGTCGACAACATCAAAATGATTGTCCAATAATGAAGTACATTTCAGATTTCAAATACCCGTCCTACTGCCAAATTACCAGTCTACATATTCTAACCCAAAAATATATTTGCCCAATTACTTGCCCTCATAGCCTATATATGTTTTTACATATTCAATACCTGTTGTGCAATAAACTGTACTGTGTATCCATGCTTGGGTAGGTTACTTTCTAAATGTAATCCATTGCAGTTACTAGTTACCTGTCCAAAATTGTAATCAGTAACTAAACTTTTGGATTACTTTCCCCTTAAGAGGCATTAGAAGAAGACAAAAATGATCCATCAATTGCATTTGGTGTGTCATCACAGTGGTCTCTGACTTGTCAGACTTGCTCAGGCGGAGCAAACATAATCTTGCGCCTTTTATCAGTGCTGAATTGAATGTCAGAAAGGTGGCATAATGTATTTTTCCCCCATAAACATCCACTATTAATTTAAAAGTAATCCAAGAAGTAATCATCTAGGTTTTCTAAATGATCTGTAATCTGAATACAATATTTTTGCTTGTAACGTAACTGATAACAGTTAAAGTTTTTTGTAAACAGATTACATGTAACCCTGTGTGTAGGCTTGCAGCTCTCAAGATGATATTTCACAGAAACCAAACCACAATCTGATTGTTCAAAGGCAATACATCAACCTAGTAGAGCAGCAAAGTCAACTAAGGATAGCTTGCGACAAGGATTTTGAATTATAGGATTCTACACCCTTGTAGGTTCCATGTAGAACCCTCTGTGGAAATGGTTCTACATGGAACCCACAATGGTTCTACTTGGAACCAAAAAGGGTTCTACCTGGAACCAGAAAGGGTTCTCCAAAGGGTCCTCCTATGGGGACTGCCAAATAACCCTTTTAAGTTCTAGATAGCACCATTTGTTCTAAGAGTATACTGGCATTCATTCTGTCTGAAGACATACCCACGAACACACATGTGTATTCACACACATACACAGTTACTGCACACAAACACACACACACACACACACACACACACACACACACACACACACACACACACACACACACACACACACACACACACACACACGGCAGCCTTCTGATTACAGGGAAGAAATACTACATCTCAATGGGCCCGTCTCCACACAGCGTGGAAAGCACAGCAATGAGAGGATATACAGTGCGTTATGAAATGATTTACACTTTTGACCCTTGAGAGCATGCTGCTTTACATAAGAGTTATTACATGTATTTCATATAAAAGATGCCTATTAGTCATTTAAACAGTCTCCAGCTCCATGATTGGGATGGGATTTCATGTTAAAATACTACAGTGAGTTAGATAGATAATGTCACATTAGAATACAGAGGGGTCTGAAATTATTAAAACCCTTGATAAAGATACTGTTTTTAAACCGTGAGATTGTAAGATTGTTCTATAATTTTATTTGATTTTTTATTTGTATTATTTTTTTATTTTTTTATTTAACCTTTATTTAACTAGGCAAGTCAGTTAAGAACAAATTCTTATTTACAATGATGGCCTAATTACGATGTCAGCAAGGTAAAAGGTTATCTGAAAGTGTCAGGTCATATTTGCTTAGGTTTCCATGTGATTGTGCTACACAACAGGCCTTGGACTCAGTATTCAAATGGACTTTCCTCCCTTCACAGTCACTGTTCTCACATTGTGTCTGTCTCTGTATTCACCTCGCTATGCTACAACCCAAAGTGAGTGGTTTGGGTAGCCACAAGTAGAATCAACTCCATTTAGACTCTGTATTGTGTGTGCTTGCTTGCATATGCTAGTGTGTGTGTGGGGGCCTGCATTAATTTGTTTGTGTACGTGAGAGTGTTAGTTTGTGTGTGTGTGTGTGTGTGTGTGTGTGTGTGGCCACATCTGACTGGGAGGTTATGGCAGGTGATTTACCACTCCCAGTAATCTGGCGTGGAATTCGCCCAATTAGCTCCCCGCCATTATGTTAACTAATCATTTCAACAGCATCGACTTACATTAGCATAATGGAGCCGCCAATGGCGCATACTGTAATAAAATGGAAAGGTTGTCTCAGTGGCACTACACTACCTGCATTACATTTCATTTTATTAATTCCTATGTAATTTCAGTCTGGGAAAAGCGGTACGAATTTTCATCAGAAAAATCCAGACGTAGGCCAGGATTAAAAACACAGGGCAGGTGCAAAATGCCAGAACGAAAATACACAAAAGACAGATGCACGATACATGATACATAGTGCGGCAGTATGAAAAAGTATAAAAATACAAGAAGTCTGGAGTGCAAAAAAGCTATAAAAAGACATTGCATAGTACGGGTGAATGGCTGAATATGTACACTATACATTGTTAGGTGAAAAAAATGATACAAATATTGCAAGTTGATATAGATAAATAAGGAGTATTTGCATGGTTAACTATACTATACAGGTCGATGGCAGAGAAATACTTAAATAGCTAAATGTGCGTATGATATAAGTGAGGGTAATAATAGTTTACTTAATATACAGTCTGGTTAAATGAACAGGTATTTTGCATGGTTAAATTAACTGTACAGGTAAATGTAGTTAAACGTGCAGGTAAGTGAATATTTGCATGGTTACATTAAATGTACAGGTAAATGACAGGAAGAGATACTTAAACAGCTAAATGTGTGTATGATATCATTTAGGGTAATAATAATAATAACACGTTTTTGTCTATAATGTTGAGTGAAGGAGCATGTAGCTACAGTATGTGATAGATAGAGGGAGAGTTACTTACAGCCTAACTGATATCATGACAATGAACAGGCCCTAGACGATGAGAAAACACAAGCTTTTCGGGGACAACATCGACCAAGAGGAGAAAGCTGTGTTGTGCTGCTGATAACGAAAAAGTGATGGGGATTGAAATTGGAGACTGTAGAGAGACTTCTACTGCAGTGATTCCATTGGGTGGAGAGATGGAAGTCTTAATAGCAGCAGCATTGTGGTCTTGCTTGTCTGCCGGCTTCTTCTCTCTCTCTCTTTCTGGGTAATTCTCTCAAATTCTGGATCTCTCTGTTTTTAGTTTTGGCCGTCGTTCTGTGCACCGCTACAAATGAGCCCTCGCTCCCTGGTTCCTCGTTTGACTGATAATAATCTTACATTGTATCAGCTTGTCCTGGGCCTCAAATTTTAATCTGGAAGGCCTCAAATAGGACTTCTTGAGATCCACTCCGACTGCTGATACTGTGATTGAGGTGTGTTACTCTGCCGGTTACTCTGCCGGCTCAATCCAAGAGAACTGATCAGCATAGGAGCTAACAGAAGGCCCCAGACTAATGACTTTTTTACCCCCCCCCCCTCCACCCACACCCCACCCCACCGTCCTCCATCTGAAAACGACCTTCAATGTGGGCAGGCAATTATTGTCAGCCACGGGCTTCTGTCTCTCTCTATCTCTCTCTGCCCTCGTTCCAAAGCTGCTGTTGTCTAATAGTGGGGGCAGGGAGAGACTCGATACTCAGGCTGCATGGCAACACCTCAAAGCCCCCCTTCGCTCAAGGGGACGTCAATCAAAAGTTTTGCGAGAAGGTATAAAGATTGGCATTTCTTTCTTGCTCTTTCTGTTTCCTGTTAACGCAGCGTTTTCCATACGCCTGTTAAATGTTGCTATTTACGTACTAAGGCCCCGATTGCGACCCGAGTTAAGAACGCATAAATGGAACGTTACTCCCTGAGGCATGAGAATAACCAGCTATTCATCCTACTCATTCGGGATGGAGATCTGTCAGGTTGTATAGAAATGATCGGGAGACAGGCGCAGTAATGCGTAATAGGTGTTTTTACTTATACCCAAATTACAGCGTGCCAGGGAAAGGCATGTGGGAAGAAACCCAAAACAAACATGCATACAAAAACACAGGACTGTGACCCAAACAAAAGAGCGAGGTAAACCTCTAATAAATAGACGGGACGAGACCTGAAATAAATAGACGGGACGAGACCTGAAATAAATAGACGGGACGAGACCTGAAATAAATAGACGGGACGAGACCTGAAATAAATAGACGGGACGAGACCTGAAATAAATAGACGGGACGAGACCTGAAATAAATAGACGGGACGAGACCTGAAATAAATAGACGGGACGAGACCTGAAATAAATAGACGGGACGAGACCTGTAATAAATAGACGGGACGAGACCTGTAATAAATAGACGGGACGAGACCTGTAATAAATAGACGGGAAGAGACCTGTAATAAATAGACGGGACGAGACCTGAAATAAATAGACGGGACGAGACCTGAAATAAATAGACGGGACGAGACCTGTAATAAATAGACGGGACGAGACCTGAAATAAATAGACGGGACGAGACCTGAAATAAATAGATGGGACGAGACCTGAAATAAATAGACGGGACGAGACCTGAAATAAATAGACGGGACGAGACCTGAAATAAATAGACGGGACGAGACCTGTAATAAATAGACGGGACGAGACCTGAAATAGCAAGTGCTCACAATGGCACAATAAACGCATCACGAAGCCAAAATAACAAGCACAGGTACTCACAGGCCCAACGGACAATGGAAGACAATGGTGAACAAAGGGCACACTTATACAATTACTAATCATGGGGGAATGGGTGCCAGGTGTGCGTAATCAAACAGTTCAGAGGCCGGTGACAGACCTCCGGGAACTGGTGCACGTAATGAGCAATTCCACCACCTTTACGCGCAAGGAAACCATGAATAAGGTCGAGCGCACCTGCCGGTTGTCACGGTGCGTAGTATTAATGGGACGATATACGGAGCGCTGGTGAAGTGTCATCCTTTTTATTGAAAATGAGCTGTTCTCACGAAGCATTAACAACTAAAAAGGAGAGTGAAAACAAAAACACGATAACAAACAAGAACACGGTGACTTACTGACTTTCTGACACACGAAGCAGACAAGCAGGAAACAATGATCCACACACAGGTGGAAATGAATGGAGCCTATATACTATCCCCAATCAGAGACAACGCTAGACAGCTGTCTCTGATTGGGGATGATAATCTCCCTAGTTAGGGTGTGATGACTTGGTTGTGTGCCTCTCTCCTCCCCTAGGTGGGAGTAAGAGGCCTTACCACAACCAAGCCATCACAGTACCCCCCCCCCCCCAAGGTGCGGACTCCCGATCGCACAATAAATCCCCCCTCTCCTGAAAGGAAAAAAAAAAAATGTCCAAAAAACTAGGGGGGACATGGCGGGGTACTGAGATGGTTGCTGGTGGAGGCTCCGGTTCTGGTTCCGGGCGTGGCGCAAGCTCTGAGAGTAGCTTCTCTCCTACCTCTCTGTTGCACGCCCGGTCCAGTCCGGACCCCAGCGCGATGGTTCCCCTCTCAGTACTCCCGCCATTTACCAAGTCCTGTCTGGACCCTGGTGTGGGAGCCCTCGACCCTGGAGAGGGGCTGACCACCGGCCCGGGCACCGGTGGAGCGGACTGCTCCGGCACTGGAGCGACGCATACGACCGGCCCCGGACTGGGCACCGGTGGAGCGGACTGCTCCGGCACTGGAGCGACGCGGACGACCGGCCCCGGACTGGGCACCGGTGGAGCGGACTGCTCCGGCACTGGAGCGACGCGGACGACCGGCCCCGGACTGGGCACCGGTGGAGCGGACTGCTCCGGCACTGGAGCGACGCGGACGACCGGCCCCGGACTGGGCACCGGTGGAGCGGACTGCTCCGGCACTGGAGCGACGCAGACGACCGGCCCCGGACTGGGCACCGGTGGAGCGGACTGCTCCAGCACTGGAGTGACGCAGACGGCCGGACCCGGATGGGGCTCCGGTGGAGGTTCAGGTCTGCTCACCTTCCCCGGAGCTCTCGGGCTGCTGACCCTCCCCGGGGACCTCGGGCTGCTGACCTTCGCCGGGGACCTCGGGCTGCTGACCGTCACCGGGGACCTCGGGCTGCTGACCGTCACCGGGGACCTCGGGCTGCTGCCCGTCACCGGGGACCTCGGGCTGCTGCCCGTCACCGGGGACCTCGGGCTGCTGCCCGTCACTGGGGACCTCGGGCTGATGCCCGTCACCGGGGACCTCGGGGTGCTGACCGTCACCGGGGACCTCGGGCTGCTGACCGTCACCGGGGACCTCGGGCTGCTGACCGTCACCGGGGACCTCGGGCTGCTGACCGTCACCGGGGACCTCGGGCTGCTGACCTTCACCAAAGGCCTCGGGCAGCTGACCTTCACCAAAGGCCTCGGGCAGCTGACCTTCTCCGGAGGTCTCTGGCAGCTGACCTTCAACGCAGGCTTCGGGCAGCTGACCTTCTCCAGAGACCTCGGGCAGCTGACCTTCACCGGAGGCCTCGGGCAGCTGGCCTTCACCGGAGGCCTCGGGCTGGACGCCGTGCCCACCCTGGGCACCGACGTAGAGGTGGTTTTCAGCCCTGTGGTTGGGCTGGCTGTCGGCCCCAGACTGGGCACCGACGCGCTATGGAGCTCCTGCTCCACAGCGGGGCTGAACGTCGTGCCCACCCTGGACACCGACGCAGAGATGGTTTCCAGCCCTGTGGTTGGGCTGGCTGTCGGCCCCAGACTGGGCACCGACACGCTATGGAGCTCCTGCTCCACAGCGGGACTGAACGTCGTGCCCACCCTGGGCACCGACGCGGAGATGGTTTCCAGCCCTGTGGTTGGGCTGGCTGTCGGCCCCAGACTGGGCACCGACACGCTATGGAGCTCCTGCTCCACAGCGGGGCTGAACGTCGTGCCCACCCTGGGCACCGACGCAGAGAGGGTTTCCAGCCCTGTGGTGGCGACCGTCGCGGTAGCCTCCGTGCGAGGGGTAGGCACGGGGCGTACTGGACTGGGGACACGCACCATAGGTCTGGTGCGAGGAGCTGGCACGGGTCGCACCGGGCTGGAGATACGCACCATAGGTTGGGTGCGAGGAGTAGGCACAGACCGTACCGGGCTGGGGGAACGCACCACTGGTCTGGTGCGAGTAGCTGGTACCTGGCTGGGGAAACGCACCGTTGGGTCGGTGCGTTGAGCTGGCACGGGTCGCGCCGGGCTGGGGAAACGCACCATAGGTTGGGTGCGAGGAGCAGGCACAGACCGTACCGGGCTGGGGGAACGCACCACTGGTCTGGTGCGAGTAGCTGGAACGGGCTGTACCTGGCTGGGGAAACGCACCGTTGGGTCGGTGCGTTGAGCTGGCACGGGTCGCGCCGGGCTGGGCAAACGCACCATAGAGCTGGTGCGCGGAGCAGGCGCGGGCCGTACCGGGCTATTGTTGCGCACCGATGGTTTGGTGCGCTGAGTCGGTCTCCTCCTCCTCCGACTCTGGACCGGCGCTGGAGGCACCGGACTGGGAACTGAAGCTGGAGCACGACTGTGCCTGTCGTCCCTACTCCAACGCCAATCCCCATCCTGTGAGGGTTCCTCCGGGAACCCCCACGAGTGAGGGAACAGAAGCACATCGCTGTCGTCTTCCTCCGACTCCTCTCTGTACTCCTGCTCCCACGGCTGTAGGGGCTCCTCCTGGAACCCCCACGAGTGCAGTGGTCGGGGCTCTTCTCCCTCGATCCCCGACCACCCCCATAGCCCCCCCCCAAAATCAGTTTGGGGGTTTTTCTGGGCTCCAAGCTGGTCCTTCGCGTTAGCCCGGTAACGTTTCCCCCGTCTTCGGCGCCTCTGCTCCGGACACCAGCCCTCCTCCACCGCACGATAATGGGAGTGTTCCTCCTCGGTAATTTTCCCCATACCGAGGAGGATGTCTCCCAAAGTTATCCCCCGTTGCGTCCCAGGGTGGTGGATCATTCTGTCACGGTGCGTAGTATTAATGGGACGATATACGGAGCGCTGGTGAAGTGTCATCCTTTTTATTGAAAATGAGCTGTTCTCACGAAGCATTAACAACTAAAAAGGAGAGTGAAAACAAAAACACGATAACAAACAAGAACACGGTGACTTACTGACTTTCTGACACACGAAGCAGACAAGCAGGAAACAATGATCCACACACAGGTGGAAATGAATGGAGCCTATATACTATCCCCAATCAGAGACAACGCTAGACAGCTGTCTCTGATTGGGGATGATAATCTCCCTAGTTAGGGTGTGATGACTTGGTTGTGTGCCTCTCTCCTCCCCTAGGTGGGAGTAAGAGGCCTTACCACAACCAAGCCATCACACCGGTTCCAAGTGGAAAAAGCATCTACTTATTAATTTTTTGATATAAATAATAGCATTCTCCATGCATTGTAATTTATAAATGGATAAGAGTTATTGATAAGAGCTAGGTAAATGAGTAACCCGTTTGGAGAAGGGATTGTAAATACACATAGAAAATGTTTTTGATAATTTTTCCTTATGATCCCAGGAGAAATTGAGAAACCAACCATATTGAAGCAAACTGAAAATCATATCACCATGACATGTATTGTGGCCTATTTTCCACAGTGAAATAGGCTATAAATAGATGTGCCGTTATTCTGAATTTTAATTGTGTGCCCTCATAGTTTGCAGGGATTAAATTTGGACACTCAAGTTATGGGCTTCTGTAGAACTGAACCTGATGTATGCGCTTTAGAATGTTTTAATTATAGCCTATGCCCGGGCTTTTCTCAGTTTTATTTGACCATTTGTATCATGTTAAATATCACTAGAATTAGTGGATCATATTAGGCTAACATTGTGCAATATGACAACTTTTAGGATTAATCAAACCACTATATTTCTTTACTCAATGAGCAAAAGCTCTCCAAACCAGTTTTTTAAATGATTCATACATTGCTAACCATTAAATGTACCTAAATATTCTACAAGATCAGAGTATTTTTAAATCTACCAGTTGGTGCTGAAATTGAGACGAAGACGCATAGATGGCATTCTTTCATTTATCGCTTCTGAACCCATTCTCTCTATGTTTTCTAGTCCGTTGACAAATATACCGTATTTAAAGGGATGGCTTAAGATAAATGCACTGAAAATCCTCAGAGGAGGGAGGGGGGTGACCATCCTACTCAACTAAACTAAATATATTCACATCACCAAATAATTGATTAAAACACACTGTTTTGCAATGAAGGTCTACAGAAGCCTCATTAGTACTCTGTAGGGTATCACCCTTGTGTAGTCGGAGGACAGATAGCTTCTGTCCTCCTCTGGGTACATTGACTTCAATACAAAACCTAGGTGGCTCATGGTTCTCACCCCCTTCCATAAAATTACACAGTAATTATGACAGCTTCCGGAGGACATCCTCCAACCTATCAGAGCTCTTGCAGCATGAAATTACATGTTGTCCACCCAATCAAATGGTCAGAGAATTAATCTAGTACTGAAAACCTAAGCTACAGGTAGCTAGCATTGCAGTGCATAAAATGTGGTGAGTAGTTGACTCAAAGAGAGAGAAATACAATAGTTGAACAGTTTTGAACAAATTAATTTCTTCCAAAATTAAGAAGAAACAAGAGAGTGAGAGAGAGCTAGCTATATTTGGTTGTATTTTTTTAAAACTTTCACTTAGCAAGTGAATGCAGCTAGCTAGTTTAGCCTACTCAAACACCCGGCTCAAACAGAGAGGGATGTTATGTTAGCTAGCTAGCTATCCAACACTGGAACTCTTCCAGGTCAAGGTAATCTTTTGGTTTTATAAATGTATTACCAGTATTGCCGGTGTAAGTGCTAAACTGCTTTCTGACTGTACACTGTACTGCATGATTGTAGTGGCTTTACCAACGCGTTAATTCTAGTAGCTATGATGACTATGACGTGACAACAGGTTTGGCTTGGAATGTTTTTTCAGCTGGTCACAGACAGCTGATGTGTTGTGCACTGAAGTCCACAAGAGAAGGGAAAAGGTGAGAGGAGGAGAGCATGCCGATTCTGTTGGAAAACGCTTCTTAAACGGAAACAAATGGAACGAAACATGTCACATTGACTACTCAAAATTCTCTCAACCTGTGCACCTATGTTGTAAACTTTCATTCATAGGCCAGGTTGTAGTAACCTAATGACTGGTACAGGGACATTTGAGAATCATATAGTAGCCTAAACCTATTGATTACATTGGGTGAATGGAATATGACAGTCATCCAATATGCTGTAATAGAAATAAAGCCATGCTCATAAAAAACATGTATCATCCTCCCTCATTAAACGGCACCGACCACCACTGCTGAAAAGCTTATTGAATGAAAACTCCATGAGAAAATCTGTGGGCCAGCAAGTGAGAGGTTGAATTACATTTATTCAGTGCGTGCAAAGGAACCACTTCTGTAAAGCCCGTTGCGCACCTTTATAAGATAAGTATGAATACCAACTACTGAGAAGTGCCTTAGGAAAGGTGTGCATAAGAAACTTATAATTTCCTAAGTCAGAATCGGGCCCTAAGGACATACCAGTTTGACAGATACGTTTCAAGTTTTATTAGTCATTTGTACATGGTATAATGAAATGCTTTTTTATTTTACCTTTATTTAACTAGGCAAGTCAGTTAAGAACAAATTCTTATTTACAATGACAGCCTATGAACAGTGTTCAGGGGCAGAACGATAGATTTTTACCTTGTCAGCTCAGGGATTCAATCCAGCAACCTTTCAATTATTCGCCCAACAATCTAACCACTCGGCTACCTGCTGCCACTCAGCTACCTGAAATGCTTAAGAATAGGAACATAAAGTAAAATGGCTCAGTAGACTATAATAACATTTTAGCATAAGTACTGCCCCCTCTCATTGACTAACTCAAGTTGAAGGCCGATCGCTGCCATTAGCAACTAAATTATCCTTATAACTTGTTCTGTGTGCGATTTAAAAATAATCGGTTCGAGGACATACATCTGGTGTATTAAAAGCAATTATTGGTGCCATGATTGTCATGCCTCTGCCGACCTGAGACGCCATCTTAAGCTGCTTCATTTGGCTTCAATGCGCTGTTGACGAATTGACGGTTTCACGTGATCGATGGCTTCGTCCATTCATATATACAGTAATTGAGCTTTGGCCTTCCATGTGACATTACCATGCAATCAATCAGTTAATAGGCCAATAAGAAAGAGAGTTCCAAACCTCTCTGCCAATAACTACTAATTTTCAGTTTTTCCCTCCCCACTCAAACCACTCCCAGACAGTCCTAGCAAACCTTTTGCTTGAGAAATCTTTGCTAAGAAGCTATTTTTATTGATTTTTGACCATTTTAATTGAAAACAATCACAGTAAAGTACTTAACTGTTACCCAGTAATGATTTGATATTGAGATAAAAATGGCTGTGTTGGACTTTTAGAGATTTTGAGAGTAGAGGCATAGGTTGGAGGGAGGTTGATTTGTTTGGTTTGAGCACATTTACATTTCTCTTCCTGCCTCAATCAATGTCCCCTTTCGCCTCCCCTGGTGGGTGTTTTATCAACATGGTGCATATTAATTTGTTTACAGGCAACACCATAAATGGAACATCAGAAAACACCAAATTGGCAACACCATGACATGACTGGAGCCTGTCGATTCATGCTAGAGCACAATGGGAAATTATAAGAGTGGAAGTGTGATATTGAAAACCTATTTCACAAAGGCCTCAAACAGAGAGACCTAAAACGACTGTACAGTATACGCATCAGATTGAACATTGCCTGTTGCAATCAACTTCCCTTCTTCTCCCATGTTATGTTATTATTTGATACAATCTTTTCAAACAATTAAAATATTCTCATTATGCTGCTCCCACTGCGCTTGCCCAGGATTGAACACGTCCTGTTTGTAATATGCAGGCTGCATCAATAACAAGACCGTCCATCCGAAACAAAAGACAAAACACAGATAAGGCAAAAGAGGGATTTATCAAAGGACCCGTTGAACTAAAGTAAAATTTATCAGGAAATGCAATTCATGATTAAATGCAGCATATGTTTCTGTTGTTCATGGAAATGCATTTTCATACATCTAACTACTAGACAAACCAACGCTACCAGTGTATAGACTGCGGACCTGTTCGTCTACTAAAATTAATCCTTCTTTCCTTCATTTGTGGTAGTCACTGATCTGACATGATCTGGTGAAAGCAATGCAGAGGAAAGCTTGCTTGCACTAATCAAGTCAAGTCCGATCAGTGAAGGGAGAGAGGATAGGAGGATGCTTTAGTATTCTAACAGGGTCTGCACTTGGTTCAACCTGACAATTATCTATTCAGTTGTCAAACTGGAGGGTCTGTAATGCCACTGTCTCAGTGCCCATGTGGAAGATACATTCTGATCCCAGAGCATATGTGTTCACCCCATGCCCCATGAGACAAAATCAACCCCTGCATTAATTGCATTGATGGAGAGCTGATATGCAATTTGCACTCAATTACGCCACATGACACAGATGTGAGAGGGACATCAGCGCACTGGCCCTTAAATGTAATTTACTACCACATCTTACTACCACATCTACAATTACTGACAATGGTACAGTTGAAAGCTGTTTGTGTAACGCCTTTAGTTTTTCACCAGCCCACATCAACATTCACAATCTTTGCTTACACTTTGCTTTGCTTTGCATGTAACAAGACATGTTTTGTAACAGACTGCAATTAGAATGAGTTGGAAAGAACATCGGAGTCTAAGAAAGTTTCACATTTACAGAGGATTATTTTGAACACTTACGCCTTGTTGTAAAAGACTGCAAATGCATAATGATGCCCGATGTTGGCCCTTGTAACATTTTTCACTTTGTTTGCCATTAATTGGGAAGAAATACATCCTTCATCAGAGTTGTCACGGATCCCACCGGTACTGTTGCTTATTCCGTGCACCAGTTCCGGAGGTCTAGGAGTGATTGAACTGCCTCATTACAGCACACCTGGATCCCATTCCTCCCTGATTAGGATTGTTATATATGTTCCCGCTGTTACCCATTGTCCTGTTCGTTTATTGTTCCAATGTCCGTTGTTTCCATGTCTGTTGTTCCTAACACCGTTGGGCTTGTGAGTACCTGTGCTTTGTTGTTTTGGCTCTCGTACTGCGTGTTTTGTGCACTGGTTGTAATACGGGTCTCGTCCCGTGTACTGGTGTGCAAATGTAAGTACGTGTATGATTGTGCCTTGGCTATTTTGGGTCTCGTCCCGTGTATTTGTTTGAGGTACTCCTCGCTTTTTTGTTTGGGTTTCAACCCTGTGTTTTGTATACTTATTTGTTTTAGGCTTCGTACCCGTACCGTTACATGGCACTCTGTAATTTAGGTGGAGAAATAAAACCCTTATTACTCATTCCTGCGCCTGTCTCCCGATCATTATACCAACTTGACAAGAGTAAAGCGTGGGTACTTTACCGGCGGCGCGGTGCAGCTGAATGAGATCACTGTATGTGGTCCGCTTTCAATCAGTTGGATGCAAATAAAATGAAAATAAAATGTATGAATTTGGAACAATTTGTTTCACTTACCTAAGAAAGAGAAGAAAATAAAAATACATGCATTACTTTAGGAATTAAAAAAATTGTATGGACAGGAATGGTAAAAGGCATTCAAATTAATGAAGCATAACTAAACACTAACATGGAAAATGGCATATGTGGCAAAGTCATACATTTTATTTGCATTTCAATTCAAATTGTTGTGACTATCTGTTATGAACGGTATGACGTGCTGTACTTTGTACTGTACGCTGTTATGGTTTACGACAGTGTGCTGCTTTACGGATGAATGGGTTGTCAGAATGAGTGGCATATGTCATTAAACAAGAGAATGATGTACAATGTGAAACTGTGCAGATGTGCGTTCTTTGACAGCTAAGCTAGATATAACATTGGCGACGAGGATGGGAGGAATTCAGCTTACCACCACCAGCACCATTCTTCGCTATGCCTGGTGAACCTCCAGTGCCGTGGAATAACTGGCTTGAAAGTTTTAACACTTATCTCGAAGCTATGGACTTCTCAACAATCTCCGATAAGCGGAGGACAGCACTGCTCCGTCACTGCCTCGGTAGAGGAACAGCAGATTTTTAGAGCGCTTGGATCGGCTCCTACATTCACAGCTGAAGACAGCCTCCTACGGAACCACTTCGCTGTGAAAGAGCGAGTGAATCAAACGCATCCGCACGGCCTACTACAACCCACAAGCTAACGGAAGGGTGGAGCGCTTCAACTAAACGCTGAAGAACGGCATCAGAGCGCTCCTGGTCCAAGGGTGCACGTTCCAAACTGCTTTGAACCAAACGCTAATGCACTATAGAGCAAGCAAACACACAACAACACAGGTCTCCCCGGCATCTCTCATGCCAGGTTGTGAGATGGAACTGCCACTGGACAGACTCAGAACATTGAGAGTAGCAGAACCGGCAACTAGGCGCACCCAAGAGAAGCAGGCAGTGACCAGGCACCAAAGAGCGTTTCGACAAGGCACACAGAGTGAAAAAGCCTATCATCCAAGTGTCAGACTGTGTCCGAGCCCGACGGCCTCAGCGGTGCAACAAAATGGCCTCATTCTGGTCGGACCCCTTGCAGGTCAGTCGACAACTGGGGCCCGCCGCCGCCTTCAAGCTGAGCAATGGATCACCCTGGCACGCCAGCCGCCTCAGAAAAGTCCCTGCCCCTCAAGGAATACAAATGCCCACAAAATTGACATACAGGCCAGAGACGCCACCTGATGGACCTCTTCCACTACTACCACCCGGCCAGGGCCAGAGCCACAAGCGGTGGTGGCGGAAGAACAGCCTATGCGGGCACGAACTCACCCTGCTCATCTGGGGGACTACTTAACCTTGTTCTATTCTTAGGCTGATTGAACTGGCTAGTTCGGAGAGGGTTAATGTTTCTTTCTTACAGCTATCACTCTAGGTTCTTGCCCTATGGACATTTTATATATGGTACCAGTCCCTGGTTTTGGAAAGGGGGGGGGGGGGGGGGGGGGTGTTTTGTATGGTACGACGTGCTGTACTTCGTACTGTACGCTGTTATGGTTTACTACCGTGTGCTGCTTTACGGATGAATGGGTTGTCAGAATGAGTGGCACATGTCATTAAACAAGAGAATGATGTACAATGTGAAACTGAGCAGATGTGCGTTCTTTGACAGCTAAGCTAGATATTACACTATCATTGGCTGAAATCGTTAGAGCTCTATGCTATATTGTAGATGCTCCTCATAAAGTTATCCATCGCTATCACTGATCTGTACTTTTTATTTTATTTAGGGAGTAGATTAGCTTTAATATTGCAGATTTTGGCTTCCATACATGCAATTGTCTGCATCTTTACCAATCATTATTTGGGTAAATATATAAAGTACCAGTCAAAGTTTTGGACACACCTACTTATTTCTTTATTTTTACTATTACATTGTAGAATAATAGTGAAAGGGAAGGGGAAAGGAGGGATACTAGTCAGTTGTACAACTGAATGGATTCAACTGAAATGTGTCTTCTGCACTTAACCCAACCTCTCTAAATCAGAGAGGTATGGGAGGCTGCCATAATCGACATCCACATCAGTGGGCTAACCGCCTTGCTCAGGGAAGACATCAAAACTATGAAATAACACATATGGAATCATGTAGTAACCAAAAAAGTTAATAAAATATATTTTACATTTGAGATTCTTCAAAGTAGCCACCCTTTGCCTTGATGACATCTTTGCACACTCTTGGCAATCTCTCAACCAGCTTCATGAGGTAGTCACCTGGAATGCATTTAATTAACTTGTGTGCCTTGTTAAAAGTACATTTGTGGAAATATCTTTCCTTCTTAATGTGTTTAAGCCAATCAGTTGTGTTGTGACAAGGTAGGGGTGGTATACAGAAGATATCCCTATTTGGTAAAAGGCCAAATCCATATTATGTCAAGAACAGCTCAAATAAGCAAAGAGAAATTACAGTCCATCATTACTTCAAGACATGAAGGTCAGTCAATCCGGAAAATTTCAAGAACTTTTAAAGTTTCTTCAAGTGCGGTCGCAAAAACCATCAAGTGCTATAATGTAACTGGCTCTCATGAGGACCGCCACAGGAAAGGAAGACCCAAAGTTACCTCTGCTGCAGAGGATAAGTTCATTAGTTACCTGCATCTCAGACATTAGACATTAGACTTGTGGAAATCTGTCCTTTTGAGATTTTTGGTTCCGACCACCATGTCTTTGTGAGAAGCATGGAGGAGGAGGTGTGATGGTGTGGGGTGCTTTGCTGGTGACACTGTCAGTGATTTATTTAGAATGCAAGGCACACTTAACCAGCATGGCTACTACAGCATTCCCATCCCATCTGGTTTGCGCTTAGTGCAAAATCATTTGTTTTTCAATAGGACAATGACCCAAAACACACGTCCAGGCTGTGTAAGGGCTATTTGACCAAGAATAGTGATGGAGTGCTGCATCAGATGACCTGGCCTCCACAATCACCCGACCTCAACCCAGTTAAGATGGTTTGGGATGAGTTGGAGCCAACAAGTGCTCAGCATATGTGGGGACTTGTTCAGGACTGTTGGAAAAGCATTCCTCATGAAGCTGGTTGAGAGATTGCCAAGAGTGTGCAAAGCTGTCATCAAGGCAAAGGGTGTCTACTTTGAAGAATCTCAAATATAAAATATATTTGTTTTACACTTTTTTGGTTACTACCTGATTCGATTAGTTATTTAATAGTTTTGATGTAACCACTATTATTCTACAATGTGAACCCTTGAATGAGTAGGTGTGTCCTTTTGACTGGTACTGTAACATTATGTTGGTTGCAAGAAGTTTGTATAATAATTTGAATTGATAAAGGTTTGGATCTAGCATTTTGTGTATGAGTTCACAAACCATGTGCCATGGAATCGGTACATTTAAAATCTCTTCTTAACATTTTTTCTGAGGCACAGCTGTCATTTTTTGGTCCTTAAATTAAACTGGTATACTTTTATATTTATCACAATTTTCTTTAGTCAAAAATATATATTTTTATTCAGTTATTATATTTGAGTTTTTACCATAATATTTGTTGTAATATTTGTTCTGCCTTTACTTTTGGATTAAACAAATTGCAACCAACTTTCTATGGTTTGTTTTACAAATAGCAATATTTTGGAGATAATTTCATTTAAAAATAACCGAAAGTGAGAGGTTGTAATCTGAATAAAAGGAAAAAAGCCATTCTTGAACATGGGGTGAGACATTCTAACTAATCTGCTAGAGAACCAGTTTGGATTTAAGTATAACTTTTATATGACTGAAGCCTTTAGTAAGAGGTCTAATGCTTTAATATTTCATCAATACATAAAATGTATTGTAGTGAGATCATTTCTTTCTTTCGAGATATGAATACTGAGTGTGTCCACTTCACCGTCAGACCATTTTATTGGTAAACTACACGATCTTGTAAAAGTTAATTTTTTTGTGATCCAATTCGTAATAATAACTTATCATAATTTGGTTGTACTCCAGAGAGGCCAGAACAATTATCTAGATCCTCTATGAGGTTGTGGAGGGATCCAAATTGTAGATTTAAAAGAAAACATTAATCTGTACTTGCCAGTAACCATAGATCACATTTGTCATGGTTTCCCTTCCCATTAAGCAGTAGCAATGTAAAAATACATCCACGTGATTTGTGTACAGGGATTGTGTTCAACCAAAGCTGTGGAGTAAACATGATCTAAAATGCTGTGCTGAATTGGCGTCAACTTCAGTCAACAGGATAATGAAGAACAATGCCACTACCGAAGTTAGGACATTGAAATCAGTATTTCAGGGGGCATAGCAGGTCTATGGCAAAGGCAAGGGTAGAAAGTCTCAGTATCAGCCTCTACATGGATGTTTGCAGTCAGATACAGCGTCAGTTGAAGTCCCCTGAGATTGTCAGATTATGCGCGCACTCAGCCGCCGCTTGTCAGTTTTGTCAAATGCGTCAGGGAAAACCTCTCAAGCATTCATCTCACATGTCACTGGGGAGTGGGATCTGATGAGGTGAACTTAAGGCAAAAGCATATTTATGCTAAACATATACATATATACAGTACATATAGCGTGGGGAGAGGAAATGGGATGCATTGTGGGTGCGCAATGTCATTGTAGATTTGATCATTAGGCATGTGGGATGATAATAAGGAAACTATGTGACCTTACATTTGAACTGTCCTCCAACCAGGTAAACCTCATAACTCCCCTTGGTGTATGCTACAATAGGCTACGCAAGATTAATTGATGGGGCTTTTAAAAAATGATTTCCCACCTGGTCTTGGTCAAAATCAGTGGTGTAAAGTACTCATGTAAAAATACTTTAAAGTACTACTTATATCGTTTTTATGGGTACTTCACTTTACTATTTATATTTGTGACAACTTTAACTTCAATACATTCCTAAGGATTTTTTTTTACTTTTTACTCCATACTTTTTCTCTGACACCCAAAAGTACTCGTTACATTTTCAATGCTTAGCAGGACAGGACAATGGTATGGAGAGAACATCCCCGGTCATCCCTACTGCCTCTGATCTGGCGGACTCACTAAACACACATGCTGCGTTTGTAAATTATATCTGAATGTTGAAGTGGAAGAAAACGTTGTCAAAGATTAATACAAATGTATTAACTAAAATACACTGAGTGTACAAAACATTAGGCACACTAATATTGAGTTGGACTCTACAAAGTGTCAATAGTGTTCCACAGGGATGCTGGCCCATGTCGACTACAATGCTTACAATGCTTCCCACAGTTGTGTCAAGTCGGTTGGATGTCCTTTGGGTGGTGGATCAATTTTGATACACACGGGAAACTGTTGAGCAAGAAAAACCCATCAGCGTTGCAGTTCTTGACATAAACCGGTGCGCCTGGCACTTACCCTATTCAAAGGCACTTAAATATTTTGTCTTGCCCATTCACCCTCTGAATGGCACACATACACAATCCATGTCTCAATTGTCTCAAGGCTAATAATTCCTTCTTTAACCCCTTTATCTACACTGATTGAAATGAATTCAACAAGTGACATCAATAAGGGATCATAGCTTTCACCTGGTCAGCCTATGTCATGGAAACAGCATGACCTAATGTTTTGTACACTCAGTGACACCCCTTTGTTTAGGCAAGCCTAAATTAGTTCAGGAGTAAAATATGGCTTAACAAATCACATAATAAGTTACATGGATAATAGTGGTTGACATGATTTTTTAATGACTAAACCTTCCACTGTCCCACCATACATACAACATCTGTTAGATCCCTCAGTCAAGTATTGCATTTCAAGCACAGATTCAACAACAACACAGCTTTTCAAAAGCCTCATAAATAAGGGCAGTGATTGGTAGATTGGTAACAATAACAAATCAGACATTAAACATCTCTTAAAGCATGGTCAAGTTAATAATTATGCTGTGGATTATGTGTTAAACCACCCAGACACATCAAAGATACAGTCGTCCTTCAGGACATGAATGAAACTGCTCAGGGATGTTATCATGAGGCCATTGGTGATTTTAAAACAGCTACAGAGTTCAATCGCTCTGACGGGGGAAAACGTAGCATCAACAACATTGTAGTGACTCCACAATAATAACCTAAATGACAGAGTGAAAAGTAAAATACAAATATACAGAGTAAAAATATTGAAGTCATTAAACTCATTTTTCAACCACTCCACAGATTTCATGTTAACAAACTATAGTTTTGGAAAGTCGGTTAGGACATCTACTTTGTGCATGACACAAGTAATTCTCTCAACAACTGTTTACAGACAGATTATTTCACTTGTAATTCACTATATCACAATTTCAGAAGTTTACACACTAAGTTGACCTTGCCTTCTAAAGCCATTATGTCATGGCTTTAGAAGCTTCTGATAGGCTAATTGACATAATTTGAGTCAATTGGAGGTGTACCTGTGGATGTATTTCAAGGCCTACCTTCAAACTCAGTGCCTCTTTGCTCGATATCATGGGAAAATAATTGTAGACATCCACAAGTCTGGTTTATCCTTGGGAGCAATTTCCAAATGCCTGAAGGTACCACATTCATCTGTACAAACAATAGTATGCAAGTATAAACACTGTGGGACCACGCAGCCGTCATACCGCTCAGGAAGGAGACACATTCTCCTAGAGATTAGCGTACTTTGGTGCGAAAAGTGCAAATCAATCCCAGAACAACAGCAAAAGACCTTGTGAAGATGCTGGAGGAAACAGATACAAAAGTATCTATATCCACAGTAAAACAAGTCCTATATCGACATAACCTGAAAGGCCGCTCAGCAAGGAAGAAGCCACTGCTCCAAAACCGCCATAAAAAGTCTGACTACGGTTTGCAACTGCACATGGGGACAAAGATCGTACTTTTTGAAGAAATGTCCTCTGATCTGATGAAACAAAAATAGAATTGTTTGGCCATAATGACCATCCTTATGTTTGGAGGAAAAAGGGGGAGGCTTGCAAGCTGAAGAACACCATCCCAACTGTGAAGCACGGGGAAGGCAGCATCATGTTATGGGGGTGCTTTGCTGCAGGAGGGCTGCTGTACTTCACAAAATAGATGGCATCATGAGGAAGGAAAATTCTGTGGATATATTGAAGCAACATCTCAAGGCATCAGTCAGGAAGTTAAAGCTTGGTCGCAAATGGGTCTTCCAAATGGACAATGACCCCAAGCATACTTCCAAAGTTGTGGCAAAATGGCTTAAGGACAACAAAGTCAAGGTATTGGAGTGGCCAAAGCCCTGACCTCAATCCTATAGAACATTTGTGGGCAGAACTGAAAAAGCTTGTGTGAGCAAGGAGGCCGACAAACCTGACTCAGTTACACCAATTCTGTCAGGAAGAATTGGCCAAAATTCACCCAACTTATTGTGGGAAGCTTGTGGAAGGCTACCTGAAACATTTGACCCAAGTTAAACAATTTCAAGGCAATGCTACCAAATACTAACTGAGTTTATGTAAACTTCTGACCCACTGGGTGTCAGGTCCAGACAGTGTGGAAGCCGCTAGGCATCTCTATGTTTGTCTGGTGGCTATGGTCAGGGCCTGATAGAAGAGAGAGTTCTAGACAAGTCTATGTTTGGTTTTTGTTGGTCCCCAATTAGAGGCAGCTGCCATACGTTGTCTCTAATTGGGGATCCTATTTAAGTTAATTAGTTTTCCCACCTGCGTGTGGATCTTAGTGTCCTCTCCTTTGTTGTTGTTTTGATTCCAATAAAGGAATGTCAATATACTACTGCTCAGCACCACAAAATAAATAAAAGCTGAAATAAATCATTCTCTCTACTAATATTCTGACATTTCACATTCTTAAAATAAAGTGGTGATCCTAACTGACCTAAAACAGGGATTTCTGACTAGGATTAAATGTCAGTAATTGTGAAAAACTGAGCTTAAATGTATTTGGCTAAGGTGTATGTAAACTTCCGACTTCAACTGTACTGCTGCAAAAAAACATGGGAAAAGGAATACACTTTTTCTATATGCAAAGTCTCATGTTTGGGGCAAATCCAATACAACACATCACAGAGTAACTGCCTTCTTATTTTCAAACATGTTGTTGGCTGCATCATGTTATGGGTATGCTTGTAATCGTTAATGACTGGGGAGTTTTTCAGAATAAAAATTAGAATGGAGCTAAGCACAGCTAAAATCCTAGAGGAGAACCTGAGGAATTAACCTTTCAGTAGGACAAAAACCTACAACACAAGAACAAATCTATACTGAAGTTGCTTAACAAGAAGGCAGTGAATGTTCCTGAGTGGCCAAGTTACAGTTTTTACTGCTTTAAAACCTATGGCAAGACTTGAAAATTGCTGTCTAGCCATGATCTCCATCTTGACAGAGTTTGAAGATGTTTTTAAATAATAATGGGCAAATATTGCACAAGCCAGGTGTGCAAACTAAGCTTTTAGAAACTTACCCAGAAAGACACACAGCTGTAATCGCTGCAAAATGTGTCTTTTTAACATGTATTGACTCAGGGAGCTGAACAGTTATGTAACGACTATATTTTAGTTAATCAATTTGTATTAATATTTAAAAAATGTTTGAATATTTCTTCCACTTTGACATTACATATAATTTTGGGTAGATTGCTGAAAAAAGATGACAATTAAATTAATTTTAATACCACTTTGTAGCACAATAAAATGTGAACAAATCCAAGGTGTCTGAATACTTTTGCAAGGCACTATATCTAAGCCATTGTAATGGACTTGGGCCTACTTATCTGCCATGGTGTGAAAGTGAGACAGTAACAAATCATCTCACATATAAAAGCTAAATTGGAATGGAATGATCACACCAGGTCAGAGCCCATTCAGTCACTTGGCTTCCAACCAAAGTGTAGTATGACACTGATTATACTGTACATGATGTGCAGCAAACTACAGTTACTGCCCGAGCAGCTGTGAGAAGTGAGGAGTGATAGAAAGGAGGGAGAGAGAGAGGGAGAAAGAAAGATACTGTACAGTAGTGTGTGTGAGAGAGAGAGAGAGAGAGAGAGAGAGAGAGAGAGAGAGAGAGAGACTGAAAGAAACAGACAAGCTAGCTAAAGGCTCTGGCGAAAGACATCATGACTGCCACATGATCAATTCCAAGTGAGACAAATCTAAGTGCCAGATCACAGCAAAGGGTCATAATTTAACATTCCCACATGTGCCAGAAGTCAAAGCCCCAGCACAACACAGTCCTGCCACAACTGTCCAGTCTGTGACCGAGCACACATGAACACGTCTACTTTTCTCTCTTTTTGCCTCTGTTTGGATCAAAAGAAGTTGGTGGCTACAAGGGAGGACCTTAGTAACAGAGATATACAACTCCAGCTGATTGTAAAAGACTACCACTGACAGCCATCAGATCCAAAACACAATGCATATTGGTCTCATTACATAGGCCTCCGTTGAAAGGGATTTTGAAATGAATTTCATGCCTGATTTAAAACATCCCGGCGCTTGAGTGCACCTATGTCTCCAACGCTTAATCTCGTTCCCTGGATTCCGAGTTCCAAAGGAGAGAGAGAAATAACTGTTTTTAAGACATAAAACATCATGTCAGGTGGCTAAGACGACTGGCAGGTTTATCCTGATGCGCTTCCTTCCACAGTGGCTATGGGCGCCCGACTGGCCCCCCCCCTAATTTAAATGGAACCTTCGAATAGACAGGCCCCGCCATTTCATATTCACTAAGGGAGAATATTAAACAACCGCAATACAGTCCTGCTTTTCACAGAGAGAAAGAGATGTGTTAATGGCCTATTTTAAAAAAAAATCTGGAAGTATTTAATGCTTGTCGTCCCTTTATTCGGTTTCAGAGACGCTATTTACTCAATGTGCCGACCGAGTCGGGCTAAGCGTTTGTGCTGTTTTCTTGGCAGATGGGGATCCATACGGAAGTGGTACCGGAAAGGCCTTGAAGCTATTGACTTTTGGAGGTACTCAGCATTACGAGCGAGCGAAGACATCCTGCTAGCCAAACAACAAAGTTTGGCAGCGCTGTTTCGTGGCACCAACTTCAGTTCGGTGCTATTCCGTCTGTTTGACGCTCCCAAGTTCATTTGCAATTCACTTCTGTTGTGGAAAGCAGCAGGGAGTACAATTCAATAGGAGTTAATAAATATGGAAAATCTGTCCCTGAACTTTATTAATGCATAATGAGGACAGCTACCTTTTAGTTTAAGCCATTAACCGAAAAGGAGTTAAGTTTAGTATGAAAGCTAATGCAATATTCATGGGCTTTCGCTGTCCCAAAAACCTTGTAAGATGCTTCTTCCCACTAGGCTAGGGTGACCTAGATTGTGCGGGACAGTCCCACATTTTGGCCCTTTGTCCCGCAACCAAACAATGTCTCTAATTTTATCAACAACTCAAACACCACAAATAAAAAATAAGTCAGACATTCCAGCCTGTCTCTTGCAGTCACGTTGCGCTTATGAAAAATTATACAGTATATCATAAGGATGTGGTACTGGTGATGTTAAAAACATCTCCAATCGTTGTTGAGATTTTATATTCCTTGCAGCAGAAGACGAGATATAGGCCAATGTCACAGGCCTGTCGTCAACCAATCACATTTCTCAAAACCTTTTTGGGCTAAATTCCATCTAAACTTGGACAGGCCAGTTAGGCCTCACTACTTACAAAAAGCGTGCTTCCGATGAAGAGCTCCAAAAGTAAGTAAATAGCCATATTAAATCAATGGTTTTATAAGGGAGGCCATATGCTTGATGGCATCAATCAATTAAATGCTACAGCGGCAACATGTCATACTATTTTGGTCCAGACAGCATCAGATATGTGGGCTACACATACTGAGACAGAGGAGAGCTGTTTACCTCGCTTTGATGATTTCTCCGGTGAGATTCAGACATTTGCGAATTGATGGAAAATAATGAAAACACAGAGACTAAATTATTATGAATTCAATTGATTTCTCTTTTTTTTATTTTAATATTTGGGGAAGCCTGGCTTCCCTTGGCATCCATGAATACATGCCACTGGCTGAATCAATGTCCTGGAAGATCACAATGATTAATTAGTATTCTACATAACAGAAACAAATATAATAGCATAGCATAACGTGACTGTTACACCAAAAACACAACCTCATTTCTTATGAGATTTTAGGATGGTTAGCTGAATAGTCCAACAACAACCAGTCTCATGCAGCGAAAATTCAACAGCGCGCGAATGTAGGCTACTAGGCAGAATGCGCTTTGATTTAAACAAAATACAGGAAAGTTATATAGTTTAACACGATCTGCTCTAATTTGCTCACGAACAGCAATTGCAAGATCGAAATAAATTTTACCCCTCCAAATAAATTAGGCTACACTGTCTCGCAAATGTCATGTAAAATCATCCTGTTTTTGGCTTTTTTAAATGTGGTCACAGTGGTTGAATCAACATTGTTTCTAAATATATTTTTTATAAAATGTGGAATAGATGTTGAATTGACTGTGCCCAGTGGGTTGGAACACTTTCAACAATAGGTTTGTGATGGAACACTAAAATGTAGCTGTGCTAGCCTTTTATGTCATTCACGTTATTGTCATCTCACTTCAAACTGTGTTTTTATGTGAAAATGGCTGCTGATGGCTTTGTCAAAATGCCAAACAGATTGTTTCAGATTGCTGATGATTTATAGAGTTTTCAAACGGTTAGGCTACATACTTTGTCCTGGGGTCTATTACTGTAAGTCAACAGTATAGAAGGCAAAGTAAAAGAACATGGGAGATAAGGTAGTGGTGGTAAAGTGGGGCCCACACACTCCAACCCATACCTTTATTTGTTTACCTTTAAATTGGACATATTTCCATCCAAATGACGAAGACCTGCACATGATTTTTTACATTTGTTTTAGTATCTGATTGTGTATGCTTTACCTTATAATTTATATATACAGTGGGGAGAACAAGTATTTGATACACTGCCGATTTTGCAGGTTTTCCCACTTACAAAGCATGTAGAAGTCTGTAATTTTTATCATAGGTACTCTTCAACTGTGAGAGACGGAATCTAAAACAAAAATCCAGAAAATCACATTGTATGATTTTTAAATAATTTATTTGCATTTTATTGCATGAGTATTTGATCACCTACCAACCAGTAAGAATTCCGGCTCTCACAGACGTGTTAGTTTTTCTTTAAGAAGCCCTCCTGTTCCCCACTCATTACCTGTATTAACTGCACCTGTTTGAACTCGTTACCTGTATAAAAGACACTTGTCCACACACTCAATCAAACAGACTCCAACCTCTCCACAATGGCCAAGACCAGAGAGCTGTGTAAGGACATCAGGGATAAAATTGTAGACCTGCACAAGGCTGGGATGGGCTACAGGACAGTAGGCAAGCAGCTTGGTGAGAAGGCAACAACTGTTGGCGCAATTATTAGAAAATGGAAGAAGTTCAAGATGACGGTCAATCTCCCTCGGTCTGGGGCACCATGCAAGATCTCACCTCGTGGGGCATCAATGATCATGAGGAAGGTGAAGGGATCAGCCCAGAACTACACAGCAGGACCTGGTCAATGACCTGAAGAGAGCTGGGACCACAGTCTCAAAGAAAACCATTAGTAACACACTACGCCGTCATGGATTAAAATCCTGCAGCGCATGCAAGGTCCCCCTGCTCAAGCCAGCGCATGTCCAGGCCCGTCTGAAGTTTGCCAATGACCATCTGGATGATCCAGAGGAGGAATGGGAGAAGGTCATGTGGTCTGATGAGACAAAAATAGAGCTTTTTGGTCTAAACTCCACTCGCCGTGTTTGGAGGAAGAAGAAGGATGAGTACAACCCCAAGAACGCCATCCCAACCGTGAAGCATGGAGGTGGAAACATCATTCTTTGGGGATGCTTTTCTGCAAAGGGGACAGGACGACTGCACCGTATTGAGGGGAGGATGGATGGGGCCATGTATCGTGAGATCTTGGCCAACAACCTCCTTCCCTCAGTAAGAGCTTTGAAGATGGGTCGTGGCTGGGTCTTCCAGCATGACAACGACCCGAAACACACAGCCAGGGAAACTAAGGAGTGGCTCCGTAAGAAGCATCTCAAGGTCCTGGAGTGGCCTAGCCAGTCTCCAGACCTGAACCCAATAGAAAATATTTGGAGGGAGCTGAAAGTCCGTATTGCCCAGCGACAGCCCCGAAACCTGAAGGATCTGTATGGAGGAGTGGGCCAAAATCCCTGCTGCAGTGTGTGAAAACCTGGTCAAGAACTACAGGAAACGTATGATCTCTGTAATTGCAAACAAAGGTTTCTGTACCAAATATTAAGTTCTGCTTTTCTGATGTATCAAATACTTATGTCATGCAATAAAATGCAAATTAATTACTTAAAAACCATACAATGTGATTTTCTGGATTTTTGTTATAGATTCCGTCACTCACAGTTGAAGAGTACCTATGATACAAATTACAGACTTCTACATGCTTTGTAAGTGGGAAAACCTGCAAAATCTGCAGTGTATCAAATACTTGTTCTCCCCACTGTATATATATATATATATATATATATATTATTATTTGTATTTTTCATTTTACATGAAAAGTGTGTTGGATTCCATCTTGCTATAGGCAAGTTAGCAGTAACACACACCACCTTCCTAATATTGAGTTGCACCCCCTTTTCCCCTCAGAACAGCACACTCAAGCTGGTGCGCCTGGCACCTACTACCATACCCCGTTCAAAAGCACTTCAATATTTTGCCTTTCCAATTCACCGTCTGAATAGCACACGTCTCAATTGTCTCAAGGCTTAAAAATCTATCTAAGTATCTATCTAAGTATCTATCTAAGTATCTATCTAAGTATCTATCTAAGTATCTATCTAAGTATCTATCTAAGTATCTATCTAAGTATCTATCTAAGTATCTATCTATCTATCTATCTATCTATCTATCTATCTATCTATAACGGATCATCACCTGGATTCATCAGGTCTGTCTATGTCATGGAAAGAGTAGGTGTTCCTAATGTTTTGTATACTCATTTACTGTATGTGTAGGCCTGATCAACCACACATTACATTCTAGAGAAACTATCAGTTTGAGTGCATCAAAATACTTCCTTTTACGGAATGCTACTTTGACAAATGCGTTTATAAATGTAAGGTATTAGCAACATAAGACAAACTTTTGATGCAGGCAATGCTTCACAGTTATGGGTCCCCCTTAGGCCTCAGACCTCCACTTAGCTACTTATACAAGATTCATTTGGAGAGAGAAGTTTTAAGATATGTGGTCTACCTAATGGATCACAGGCTCTCTCTGAGGAAAAATTAGACTGAAGAAACGTTGAAAACGTATTCATTCAATATACATGCATGCATGTTATCTCTGGGATATGATTATATACATTTACAGATTTTCCCAAATAAATCAACGTAATTGTGAACATTGATTTGTCATGTATGTACTGTATATCCACACTTTTTATCCCATAATTAAAAAAAATTCTGTATTTCAAGTGTGCATGCATTTAATTTTTTATAGATCAATTCATGGTTTATTCATGTAGATAATCAAATGAACTGTGCTTTGATATAGCAATTAAACTCGTTAGACTGGTCTTTTCATTTAGCCCCATTATCCAGTTCAACATGACCCAACGTGGCTATTGGATGCTAGAGACTTATCTTCAAAATGTGTTATCTGTGGGTGGTCCAAAATAACATCACTGATAGCAACATGTTAAAAGTGCACTGAGCTGCTCATTCTAGTGGAAGATTATATTATACAATTATATATTTTTAAATGATTCATATTATCATAATTCATATAATCTTTTTCAATTCCATTACCACATATTGTTTGATGCTGCTTGATGTTGAATCCCCTCGAGAGAGCAAAATTAACTTCAATTAGAGACTATTAGGCTCTAATGTGCAATTGCTCATTACAAATTAAAAGGCAGTTTCACAAAAGGGAAACCAGTATGCCCACAATCTGTGCTTTAAAATGCTGCATGCTTTCAATGTTCATGTTCAATGTTCATTTCTATCAGAATCAGCCAAACGTGAACATTTACTGTCAGTCCAAACATGGAAAAGGTATTTGCCTTTCCTTTTTGATGGCCATATTTTGTTTGTCTTACTGATGGAGGGTTTGTTAAGGACTGTTCTAATTTGCAAGCAACCTGTCTTCCTAACCTTCCATCAAGTTGAAGTCAAGGTGAAATCATCCAGGTGAAAATTGTAATAGGGTCCGGTTAAGAACAAATGAAGTATAATTACTCTACCTGAGGTTTCGCTCACACTTGAATGAATTGACTAAGAGGACTTGCAAGAGGTGGCCTACCATGTTACCATCACAACCGAAGGGGAGATATGATCTAAGGATCCTTCACGACTGCACCTCAGTACCCGTGCGTTGTGGCCTTCTGCAATAAGACGTTTCTAGTACAGGTTGAGGTGGATTTTGAGGAGAGGATAGTTTAAGCCAATCAGATGATGACTTGCTTCCTCCCTCTCAGAGAGATCTAAGGGGAATGGACACCATCCTCTCTCAAGTCGGAAGTTTCTCCGGATATATATATTTGGTGACATTTCAGCTTCAACACAATATTCTGTGTGTGTGTGTGTGTGTGTGTGTGTGTGTGTGTGTGTGTGTGTGTGTGTGTGTGTGTGTGGGTGTGTGTGTGTGTGTGTGAGTGTCTATGCATGTACGCGTGCAAATATCAGCATGTGTGCATCCATGAAGCCACAAGAGCATAGAGGCTGCCATGGGAGGGATACTTCTAAGCTGAAGACTCATTGCACAAAGATCAGCAAGAAGTATCACTGCCTATTGCTGGGTGGCTAAATCCATTTTTAGCAGCTTACCTACTATCCCAAGGGTCTCTAACCTTCTGGTCTCCTGCTTAATAAGCCCAGAGCTGTTTAGCCACTGCAATCTGACAACAAGGCAGAAAGGTGACATAGCCTCTGGCAACTATGTCCCAGCTCTCTTACAATATAGTATATAGCCTCTTCAGGGAGAAGTGGAGAGGGCAGATGCAGGTCCCAAATGATGTAGTTACCAACAGCCCACTGGGCACAGACGTCCCCCCCCCACCCATCTGCCAGACAAAAATTAAGTGGTCTACTTGTCTTATGTTTTTGTCTCGTTTGTTCTTTGTCATGGTGCAATTAGATAAGTCAATTGTACACCACTTAGCCACATCGTTTTATTTTTCTGTTTTTACAAAATGGACTTAAAACTTAACTTCTGCATTCAGCTATTTCCATGATCTACCTACATTTATGCACAATGGCACCAGTTCATTGGCCAGGTCCATAATTACTCGCACCCTTGATAAAGATGAGCAAAAAAGATATGTATAAAATAAATAATACAAATACTGAGCTACAGTATGCTCTAAAAAATTGCTCTCTAAAATGTTTTATACTTTATATACAGTTGCTCAGAGGGTAATGACACTGAGCCTTTTTCCAAAATATTTGATAACATGCAGCACAGTGTACAGTCAGCAAGCAGTTTAGCAGATACAACGGCGGGCCCCGATTGCAATTTATTAATAAAACTTGACTTGGAAGAGTTACAGTATTGGCTAGTCATAGCCAGCTAAGTAACATAGAATTTGCTAGCCACTGTGTGTAAGTGAAAGTGAACTATTATCTTTCTGTCTCTTTGAGTCAACTACTCACTACATTTTATGCACTGCAGGGCTAGCTAGCTGCAGCTTATGCTTTCAGTACTATATTAATTATCTGATCCTTTGATTGGGTGGACAACATGTCAGTTCATGATGCAAGAGCTCTGATAGGTTGGAGGATGTCCTCCAGAAGTTGGCAGAATTACCGTGTCTTTGGAAGTGGGTGACAACCACGAGCCTCCTAGGTTTTATACTGAAGTCAATGTACCCAGAGGAGGGTACATCGACTACACCATGGTGCTACCCTACAGAGTGCTGTTGAGGCTACTGTAGACCTTCATTGAAAAACAGGGTTTTTTTTCAATTTTTTGGTGACGTGAATATATTTAATATAGTTTTTAAATGTTTCACTATTTTATTTTTCTGAAATTCACTGAGGAGGGTGGTCCTCCCCTTCCTCCTCAGAGAAGCCTCCACTGGTTGGGAGGGATCTTAGACAATTCCTCCATACAGAATCTTTCCATATCCTTGATATCTGCTCTTATGTCCTGCCCTCTTCAATTCAAACCACAGGTTTTTAATGGTGTTCAAGTCCGGAGACTGAGCTGGCCATTGCAAAATTATGATTGTGTGGTCAATTAACCATTCCTTTGTGGATTCTGATTAGTGCTTGGTGTTATTGTCTTGCTGGAAGATCCACTTGTGGCCAAATGGCAGTCTTCTGGCAGAGGCAACAAGGTTTTGGGTTAAAATGTCCTGGTACTTGGTAAAGTTCATGATGCTGTTGACCTTAACAAAGGAAGCAAAAAAGCCCCATAACATCAAAGATCCACCACCATATTTTACCGTTGGAATTAGGTACTTTTCTGCATATGCTTCTGTTTGTCAATGCCAAACCCACCACTGGTGTGTGTGTGGCCAAAGAACTAAATTTTCATGTCATCCCTGACTTTGCCCTTGTCACAACAAGAAATTAGGTGTTTGAATATCTAAACAAAAGTACTGAGAGAAGAATGAGGAGAAGGCTTGAGCTCAGTCCAAAGGCAGTTGTGAGACGTATTTACATACTGTAAAGAAGGCTTGCTTGCAATGAACAGTGTTTAATCTAACATATTGTATTTATTAACAAGAACATGACCATGTTGTACATACATACACTATGGTAAGAAAGTTGTCACGACACAACGTCAATAAATACCTGCATTTTGCTACCAACACAATTACTGTTTTCCGATAAAGAAAGATTTCAAATTTTTCCATGATTATCAAAACATAGCTACAATAATCAAAATAACCTCAGATGTTTTTATTTTGAAAACACACACTGCTATACCACACATCAAATATTGATCGAATTTAATGTGGAGGAAAATCTTTTACTTAAAAAAATATCCTTGGCCCTTGCTTTTGTTCTGTTCTAGAAATCCTTTCATTTGGGCCTGGAATTTCCCGGATTGAAATAGTTTCCTTTGTCAATGACATTGTTTACTTTGGTACCTACCATAATAGGCAGCATATTGAAACAGCCTTGACTATGTAATTGCAAAAAATTGCTTTTTAAATATCCGCTTCAAACACCAGTACAATAAACTATCCGCTTCAAACACCAGTGCAATAAACAAGCATACAGAAAATTATCTGCTTGCTAAGTGTACTCCTTTTTCATACAGAGGAGTGCACTTAGCTGTGTTTTGAAAAATGTCCAACTCGCCCAATTAAAATTCCTTCTCTTTGGTTGCAGTTGGAGTTTTGGGAAGTCTCTTATCATAGTCATGAATGATGGTCATAATGATTCCCGGATCTTATATTTACAATAGTGTAGTCAAATTGATCCAGTGCATGGGGAATAGTATAAGGAATAGCATGTAAAACATAGTGATAACTAAACAAATTCAGAATCCTCCCAACTCTAATTGAGACTCTGTGGTCAGGGCCCTGCGTTAGTTTATCACCCTGACACGGACACAATGACACCGGTGCACTGTTTTGCGTTCATTAAAACTGATAGAAAGTAATTGTTACTACTGCTCAGAGAAAATAAATCAAAGTTAGCAGTGCAATAAAACCCTCATGAAAAGCAACACAGGAAGCATCCGAGCTAGGAGCCTTGAAAAACCCTAAAAGGATTTGCTAATTATTTTCATTTTCTTCAGGCCTCTTCCACAAAGATTACAAAGAAACTGATTATAAGCAACAGTTCACAAGAAGAGTCACACTTCTCTTCTCTCTAAGTATCTCCACACCCCATATTTGAACTTCTAAACAAAGTGAGGTGAAGTGAAAATCTGCTGTAAATCTAATCAATCCCAAGAAAATTCAATCTAATTTCTTAGTTAGTATTCTTCTCTGGTCTCACTTCGTTGGAGGTGAACTACATTCAGACCCTGATGATTTAATAAAAAGCATCGAGATTAGCTAGTGCCCTGACCAATTCAAATGAATTTTTAAGAGGTTCCACTCTCGATGATGGCAATCTGAAGTATTTTTAATATGCAGCGCCGATCCCGACTCTGCAGAGTGATCAATAATTAAAAAGTGCTAAATTCCCATACTAATTACTTTTTATTGATCATATTCGGGCAGACTAATTATCTTGTAAGATATTTGCCCGGACACAACTGCCCATTCATATTAAAATGAGGGGGATAGAAGGGGAGATAAACAGAGAGTTGACAGGCTAAGAAATCCTCAACATAACATATGGATGTGTCATGTCACCAACCAGACAAACTACAAGTTGTGGAATAGAGTACCATAGTGCATTTTTCCTCCATATGACGAGACCTTCGATTCCATAACAAAGTGGAATGGGCAAAAAGGTGCCAAATCACAGCATTTTCTCTGTTGCCAAGTTTCTTTCATACAACTTGCTTGCTTCTGACTGTCTTCCAGAGCGGAACATTTCAACCAGAGAGTTTTTAAAGGGCTCTATATCAGTACTTTACAGAAATATGCATGTTGTCTACTGCTTTGTCGTAAAAGCTCACTAGCCTATATGTTTACCACCCTTACATCATCAGAGACCTGTCAAGTCATGTTGGATACACTAGCAGAGCAGTTATCGTCCAGCCGCATATTAGAAACAGCCTTTAAAAACTGGCTGGTAAGTGACAAAATAGGTAAAAGCAATTTAAGGGTATCATTTCATGTGAAGACATCTGCAGTCTTTTCCTTTATACCATGTAAGTCTGCTTATGCCAAAGTCCAAATGAGAATCATAGTTAGTAGGGGTTAAATGTTCCACTACATTAATTCACAGGTTGTTTCTTTATGGAGTCCTCTAGTTATCCTGGCCTTGAAATATATTAACACATGCCTGGTGTGCCTTCTTTTGTTATACAGTATAACAAGTGCATCAGGGATAAAGTCTTGATGTCCAGGGGCCCTATGTATCAACTTCTCAGAGAAGGAATGCTGAACTAGGATCACGTCCCCCCTGTCCCTGTAATCTTATAAATAGTGATCTAAAAGGCAAAACTGATAATATATCAGGACTCCCCCGCTTGATACTGTAGATATGGCCCCTGGTCCTCAGAACATAGAACAGTGGTCTTGGTCTGGTTGAGTGACCAGGTCTGGTTCTTGGCACCTGCTGTTCTGGTCTTGGTTAATGGTCTCAGAAAACAATTACCCTTGGGCTGGGTCTGATTTTCCCACATTCAAATTGGTATTGGTCTCGTCACTGTCTTGTCACAGTCCTGATACACTTAGCCCTGGTCTTTGTCTTCAGAGATTGGGTCTGTGTCTCAACAGATACAGTCTTGGTCTGGGTCTTTAGAGGTTGGGTCTGGGTCTCAACAGATCTGGTCTGGGTCTTGGGCTGGGTCTCGAGGGCTCCGGTGGTAGCCTTACTCCATCCCAGCTGTGCATGACTGATATATCACATCGTTAATAAGAGAAGCCAGCTGGTAATGACATCCTCATTCACTACCATCCACCATCCTTTTCCCCCCAACTGTTGTCAGCTATGGAGCCTAGCCAAAATCTCAATCATTGTTCTCCATGTCATCGATCACTTTTTCAAGAAATGAATGTTTTAAGTCAATTTCCCCTTCGAAGGCATATGTGCCCAACAGGAAGTGACCTTCAAACCAGTGGGGTAATGAAACATTTTTCAAAAACCTCTTCAATTATTCATTACACTTTATTCTGCATCATTTCCATCACAGATTCCAGTTTTTTTTTTCTCCTTGTGTTCACGCGAGGTATGTTCTTGGGAGGGGGTTTATGAACTTGCTGTATTATTCAACAGGAGGATGTCCCCGTGCCCATTCTAATGCTAAGCAATGCAGCCGGAGAATGTAATTACATGACAAATATATTTTAACATGCACTTGGCAGAACGGAGACTGCTTGTGCATGCATGCAAATACATACATACATACATATATGCATGCACAAGCATGTATGCACACACACACATAGACAGTGACAGATTACTTGAGAAGCGAGACACAGATTTTTCACTATATAGATCAGATCACACACACACGCGCGCGCACACACACACACACACACACACACAGACACACACAGCTAAAGTTGACCTTAACAAGGGCCCCAGGACCAGTGGAAGCAAAATAGCCCTATAACATCAAAGATCCACCACCATATTTTACCATAGCAATGAGTTACTTTTCTGCTTCTGTTCAGACCATTTTATTGATCCTTTACTTAACTAGGCAAGTCAGTGAAGAACAAATTCTTATTTTCAAAACAGCCAAACCCAGACGACACTGGGCCAATTGTGCGCTGCTGTCACACCCTGATCTGTTTCACCAGTCCTTGCACTTGTCTCCACCCACTCCAGGTGTCGCTCATCATGCCGCCTTGTACTGTCTGGACTCTGGCCTGGTTTATGAACTCTTGCCTGTCCCGCCTTTTGCCTACCCCTTGTGACTTAATAAATATCGGAGCTCAAACCATCTGCCTCCTGTGTCTGCATCTGGGTCTCGCCTTGTGCCCTTATAGCCACCCAATGGGACTTCCTATAAGGCCGGATTGTGATACAGCCTGGAATTGAACCAGGGTCTGTAGAATGAGATGCAGTGCCTTAGACCGCTGCGCCACTCGAGAACCCTTGTGGGCAGATCAGAGACTATTGAGAGCTAGCAAGCTTGTTTTTCCCCTCTGGTATGTTTAGCCCAAATAGGTCCTTATCAATAAAAGGATTACACTTGGATAAAGGATGCATTGACTGACACCTACTTCCCATCTACTAACTGCCATTAAAATAATACCAACAATGTTTAGTAATAGGTGGAGAAGAATGAGTACATGATTACTGTAGAACTTGGGCCCCAGTTCAATTAAATGCAGGTATCAAAAAGTGCACCAAGAGTTCACTCAGAACTGTTGTGATTGCAACAGCATCAAGATCCAAATTGCGTTGTGTGACAGTTTTACAGTGTCTTTAGAAAGTATTCACACCTCTCAACTTTTTCCAAATGTTGTCGTTTTACAAGTGGGATTAAAATTGATTTAGTTGTCATTTTTTTCTGTAAACGATCTACACAAAATATTATAATGTCAAAAGGGAAGAAAAATTCAAAGAAATACTAATAATTTATGGAAAATAAAGCACTAATATATTTAAATTAGATAACTATTCAACCCCCTAAGTCAATATATGTTAGAATGTCTGGGTCTGGGTCTAGCAGCTATTACAGCTGCGAGTCTTTCTGGGTAAGTCTCTAAGAGCTTTGCAAACCTAGATTATACAATATTTGCCAATTATTCTTTAAAAAACTCTTCAAGCTCTGTCAAGTTGGTTGTTGGTCATTGCTAGACTGCAATTTTCAAGTATTATCATAGATTTTCAAGCCAATTTAAGTAAAACCGTAAGTAGGCCACAAAGGAACATTCAATGTTGTCTTGGTAAGTAACTCCTGTGTATAATTGGCCTTGCGTTTTAGCTGAAATGTGGTTTTGTCTCCCAGTGTCTGTTGGAAAGCAGACTGATCCAGGCTTTCTTCTAGGACTCTGGGTCTGAGAAATATTTAGGCCATCTAAATATTTAAGGCTGTGAAGTTTGGTAAAAAACTGTGAAATGTTTCAAATATGTGGGAAATATTTTTGTCTGCGAAATATTTTTGTCAGCTAAATATTTTTTCAGGCTGTGAAGTTTGGTAAAAAGATGCAAAATATTTCAAATGCCTATGTTTATTTTTATTTACACAGTCTACTGATGTTACACTATGAGCAATATTGCAGATCTTGCTCTATTGAATTTCCAAACACACACACAAAGCAGATCAAACACAAAAACACATTAAAGCTCAGCTCTGCCCCGAGCAGATCACCATCAGTGGCCCGGGTCTCTTGACTGCCACCATTTGACATAATAAGCTTAATCTTTAGTATCATTACTCTGATTATTACAACAATAATAATACCAGTAATATGGTTTTATGATCTGCTCATCTTCCAATCTGCTCAGCCCTCCTCAGGTCCTGGCTTCAGATGACTCCATCTGAACTCCCTCCCTCTGCCATCTGGCCTCGTTCACTAATCCCTCTCTCCAAATCAAATCATATCGAATCACATTGTATTGGTCGCATTTAGCATATTTAGCAGATGGGTTTGCGGCTGTAGTGAAACACCATGTGTTCCTAGCTCCAACAGTGCAGTAATATCTAACAATACACAACGATACACACAAATCAAAAAGTAAAATAATGGAATTAAGATATATACAAATATTTGGATGAGCAATGTCGGAGTCCGGAGTATAAATATATATATATATATACATATATATGTGATGGGATGTACAGACATTATGGACAGTATGTGGATAAAATTTGTAGTAAATCTGAAGAATACATAGGATATACAGTGGGGAAAACAAGTATTTGATACACTGCCGATTTTACAGGTTTTCCTACTTACAAAGCATGTAGAATTCTGTAATTTTTATCATAGGTACACTTCAACTGTGAGAGACGGAATCTAAAACAAAAATCCAGAAAATCACATTGTATGATTTTTAAATAATTAATTTGCATTTTATTGCATGACATAAGTATTTGATCACCTACCAACCAGTAAGAATTCTGGCTCTCACAGACCTGTTAGTTTTTCTTTAAGAAGCCCTCCTGTTCTCCACTCATTACCTGTATTAACTGCACCTGTTTGAACTCGTTACCTGTATAAAAGACACCTGTCCACACACTCAATCAAACAGACTCCAACCTCTCCACAATGGCCAAGACCAGAGAGCTGTGTAAGGACATCAGGGATAAAATTGTAGACCTGCACAAGGCTGGGATGGGCTACAGGACAATAGGCAAGCAGCTTGGTGAGAAGGCAACAACTGTTGGCGCAATTATTAGAAAATGGAAGAAGTTCAAGATGACGGTCAATCTCCCTCGGTCTGGGGCACCATGCAAGATCTCACCTCGTGGGGCATCAATGATCATGAGGAAGGTGAGGGATCAGCCCAGAACTACACGGCAGGACCTGGTCAATGACCTGAAGAGAGCTGGGACCACAGTCTCAAAGAAAACCATTAGTAACACACTACGCCGTCATGGATTAAAATCCTGCAGCGCACGCAAGGTCCCCCTGCTCAAGCCAGCGCATGTCCATGCCCGTCTGAAGTTTGCCAATGACCATCTGGATGATCCAGAGGAGGAATGGGAGAAGGTCATATGGTCTGATAAGACAAAAATAGAGATTTTTGGTCTAAACTCCACTCGCCGTGTTTGGAGGAAGAAGAAGGATGAGTACAACCCCAAGAACACCATCCCAACCGTGAAGCATGGAGGTGGAAACATCATTCTTTGGGGATGCTTTTCTGCAAAGGGGACAGGACGATTGCACCGTATTGAGGGGAGGATGGATGGGGCCATGTATCGCGAGATCTTGGCCAACAACCTCCTTCCCTCAGTAAGAGCATTGAAGATGGGTCGTGGCTGGGTCTTCCAGCATGACAATGACCCGAAACACACAGCCAGGGCAACTAAGGAGTGGCTCCGTAAGAAGCATCTCAAGGTCCTGGAGTGACCTAGCCAGTCTCTAAACCTGAACCGAATAGAAAATCTTTGGAGGGAGCTGAAAGTCCGTATTGCCCAGCGACAGACCCGAAACCTGAAGGATCTGGAGAAGGTCTGTATGGAGGAGTGGGCCAAAATCCCTGCTGCAGTGTGTGCAAACCTGGTCAAGAACTACAGGAAATGTATGATCTCTGTAATTGCAAACAAAGGTTTCTGTACCAAATATTAAGTTCTGCTTTTCTGATGTATCAAATACTTATGTCATGCAATAAAATGCTAATTAATGCTTTGTAAGTGGGAAAACCTGCAAAATCGGCAGTGTATCAAATACTTGTTCTCCCCACTGTATGTCATGCAATAAAATGCAAATTAATTACTTAAACATCATACAATGTGATTTTCTGGATTTTTGTTTTAGATTCCGTCACTCACAGTTGAAGAGTACCTAGAATAAAAATTACAGACTTCTACATGCTTTGTAAGTGGGAAAACCTGCAAAATCGGCAGTGTATCAAATACTTGTTCTCCCCACTGTACATATGAAATGGTTAAAACAGTATGTAAAAATGATTAAGGTGACCAGTGTTCCATGTCTATGTACATAGGGCAGCTGCCTCTAAATCAAATGTATTGGTCACATACACGTGTTTAACAGATGTTATTGCGGGTATAGCAACATGCTTGTGCTTCTAGCTCCGACAGTGCAGTAATATCTAACAAGTAATATCTAACAATTACACAACATACCCAATACATACTAATCTAAGTAAGGAATTAATTAGGACTATATACATATATGGACGAGCAGCCTAGACTAAGATACTGTAGAATAGTACTGAATATAGTATATACAGTATGAGATGAGTAATGCCAGATATGTAAACATTATTAAAGTGACTTGTTCCATTCCTTAAAGTGTCCAGTGATTTCTAGTCTATGCCTATAGGCCGCAGCCTCTAATGTGCTAGTGTGGCTATTTGTCAACAGTCTGATGGCCTTGAGATATAACTTGTTGTTCAGTCTCTCGGGTCCCAGCTTAGATGCACCTATACTGACCTCGCCATCTGGATGATAACGGGGTGAACAGGCCATGGCTTGAGTGGCTGAGGTCCTTGATGATCTTCTTGGCCTTCCTGTGATACCGAGTGCTTTAGATGTCCTGGAGGGCAGGCAGTGAGCCCCCGGTGATGCATTGGGCAGACCGCACCACCCTATCCACGTTTTTTGGTTTGGCTAGGTTTTAACAGTGGGAACAACATCCCCGGTACGCTTCCTGATGAACTCAGTCACCGTGTTAGTGTATACGTCAATGTTATTCTCACAGGCAACACGGAACATATCCCAGTCCGCAAGATCAAAACAATCTTGTAGCATGGAATCATGGATTCCGATTGGTCAGACCAGTGTTGAATAGACCTTAGCACGGGTACTTCCTGTTTTAGCTTCTGCCTATAGCAAGGGAGGAGCAGAATGGAGTTGTGCTCTGATTTGCCGAAGGGAGGGCAGGGTTGGGCCTTGTAGCCATCCCGGAAGGGAGAGTAATAATGGTTGAGAGTTTTTGAAGCGCGAGTACTACAGGCAATGTGTTGAAAGAACTTCGGTAGCATTTTCCTCAGATTAGCTTTGTCCCCAGCTACAATAAATGAGGCCTCAGGATATGCGGTATCCCGTTTGCACAAAGTCCAGTGTAGTTCCTTAAGGGGGAATATACATGGCTGTGACAATGTCCATAGAGACTTCTCTCGGGAGGTAATGCGTTCGTCTGTCTCGCTCCATCTCTCTTTTCGCTACAATGCCGCCATGTGCCGTAATTGGCTTTGTCATTTGTTTGTTTGCTAGTTTATTTGTTTCGGTGTCTAAGTGTTTGTTTCGGGACGGGTTTTTGTGTGGCCGTGTGTGTGTGTCTGCGCGCCAAAATGACGGTGTTTGTGTGTGTGCGTCCGTCTGTGTGTGTTTGTCACACTGATTACTTTTCCTTTGATCAAATAAGGCTACTGAGTTACCATAATGAGTGGATGGGTGGAGTATGAATGCATTTATATTACAGTAAAGGTATTTAAACAGGGCCTTACCCAGTTACACTGCATAGCGTATTACCACATAGTTGTTTGGGTGTATTCTATCCAACCTCTAGTTTTGGTGTAGCGCGCATCACTCTCATACTGTATCTAAACAGAAACAGGGTTTGCCCTATTTACGCTTCTTTTTTTACATATATTAAAAAAATGAAGATATTTTAATATGAACATGTTAAAAAGCTCTGGCTTCAATTCAAGACTGAGATTTACTCACTTCGGCAAAGAAACAACTGATCTGAGACACTGGGGCTTTAATGAGGTAACCGTACCCTCCGTGGATGACAAGCCATGGATAAAATGGCTTCATTAACAGTATGCTACGGCACAGACGTCACAACTGAGCTAATGACGCTAATGGGCTCCCGAGTGGCGCAGTGGTCTAAGGCACTGCATCTCAGTGCAAGAGGATTCACTACAGTCCCTGGTTTGAATCTGGGATGTATCACATCTGCCCGTGGTTGTGAGTCCCATAGGGACGGCGCACAATTGGCCCAGTGTCGTCCAGGTTCGGCTGGGTTAGGCCATCTTTGTAAATCATAATTTGTTCTTAACTGACTTGCATAGTTAAATAAAGGTTAAGTAAAAGTGTTGTATGGGAGTGGAAGGACGCACACACAGACGCGTCAACCCCTACCCCCTGCTGCTGGGCTGTAAGTGAGTACCCTTTATTCATGCTGTCGCAGGGGAGCATAGCCTAGCCTTCAAGGCAAAGGTTTACAAAGGCAAAGAACAACAGAGAGGAAAGGGGGGATACCCAAGAGTGTTTTGCACATTTGTGTGCGAGGAAAGTGCAGCTTGGCTCTGTTCAGACATTTAAATATGTATACTATGTTTGTGAATGTGTACAGTGGGGTCCAAAATGATTGTATCCCTTGATAAAGATGAGTAAAAAAACAATATATAAAATAAATTATGCAAATACTGAGCTACATTAAACAAATGTACACTAAACAAATGTACAATAACAAATATTATTTTATACTAATACAACTGCTCTGAGAAATACATTTTGTTTAACAACTAATAATGATAATCTAACAATTATTGGATTCCCTGTTTTCAATACTCCAGCACCTTCCCCTTGCGAGAATAACGACACTGAGCTTTTTCTCAAATGTTTTCTGAGATTGGAGAACACATTGTGTAAGATCTTAGAACATTCCCCCATAAATAATCTTTCCAGATCCTTGATATCCATCTGAGCTTATGGACTGCCCACTTCAAGTCTGAAGACTGAGATGGCCATTGCAAACTGTTGATTTTGTGGTCAATTAACCATTTCTTTTTGGATTTGATTAGTGATTGGTGTTATTGTCTTGCTGGAAGATCCACTTACATCCAAGTTTCAACCTCCTGGCAGAGGCAATTTCCATTCCAAACACAGTACAACGTTGATTTTGAGAAAGAACAAGTGCTTCTGTCAAATCTTTAAAGAGTTCACTCTTTGCGAGACCTTTTTGAACTTTACTATGTGTCTCCTCACAATTTCCTGAATATAAGTTCCTCTTTTCTTTTGAGTTGCCACAGAGCAGCAATACTGCAATCATCTCTCCTTCAAAAGCAGCTTCCGATTTACGTTTGTCTGTGACCTACTTTTCTGACCGTCCCCAAAGAATGATTCACAGCGTGAGCTCTCAGGCTCTCTGTGTCCCATGAATTTTTCCTCACATGCACATTGTTCAAAAGTTTGGGGTCACTTAGAAATGTCCTTTTTTTCCATCAAAACACACACCAAATTAATAGGACATATTGTCAAGATGTTGAAAAGGTTATAAATAATGATTTTTAATTCAAATAATAATTGTATCTTTCAAACTTTGCTTTCATCAAAGAATCCTCCATTTGCAGCAATTACAGCCTTGCAGACCTTTGGCATTCTAGTTGTCAATTTGTTGAGATTTCACCCCATGCTTCCTGAAGCACCTCCCACAAGTTGGATTGGCTTGATGGGCACTTCTTACGTACCATACGGTCAAGCTGCTCCCACAATAGCTCAATAGGGTTGAGATCTGGTGACTGTGCTGGCCACTCCATTATAGACAGAATACCAGCTGACTGCTTCTTCCCTAAATAGTTCTTACATAGTTTGGAGCTGTGCTTTGGGCCTTTGTCCTGTTGTAGGAGCATCTTTTTATTTGGTCTGCGTCTTACGAATGTTCTTCTTTGCGATCCGAACACCTCAATCTTAGATTTGTCTGTCCATAACACTTTTTTCTAATCTTCCTCTGTTCAGTGTCTGTGTTCTTTTGCCCATCTTAATCTTTTCTTTTTATTGGCCAGTCTGAGATATGGATTTTTCTTTGCAACTCTGCCTAGAAGGCCAGCATCCCGGAGTTGCCTCTTCACTTCACTTCACTATTTAATGAAGCTGCCAGTTGAGGACTTGTGAGGCGTCTGTTTCCCAAACTAGACACTCTAATGTACTTGTCCTCTTGCTCAGTTGTGCACCGGGGCCTCCCACTCCTCTTTCTATTCTGGTTAGAGCCAGCTTGATCTGTTCTGTGAAGGGAGTAGTACACAGCGTTGTATGAGATCTTCAGTTTCTTGGCAATTTCTCTCATGGAATAGCCTTCATTTCTCAGAACAAGAATTGACTGCCAAGTTTCAGAAGAAAGTTCCTTGTTTCTGGCCATTTTGAGCCTATAATTGAACCCACAAATGCTGATGCTCCAGATACTCAAACAGTTTTCAGCTGTATTAACATAACTGCAAAATGGTTTTCTAATGATCAATTATCCTTTTAAAATGATAAACTTGGATTAGCTAACACAACATGCCATTGGAACACAAGAGTGATGGTTGCTGATAATGGGCCTCTATGCCTATGTAGATATTCCATTAAAAATCCAGCTACAATAGTCATTTACAACATTATCAATGTCTTCACTGTATCTCGGATCAATTTGATGTTATTTTAATGGACAAAAAAAATTGCTTTTGTTTTCAAGAACAAGGACATTTCTAAGTGACTCCAAACTTTTGAACAGTAGTGTATATTCGACTTGGCTATGGACAATTCTGCTTGAATGTGAGGCCATATAGCTATCCACCTTTGACAGAGATCTGTTTTTTATTTTATTTCATTTAACCTTTATTTAACTAGGCAAGTCAGTTAAGAACATATTCTTATTTACAATGACAGCCTACTGGGGAACAGTGGGTTAACTGCCTTGTTCGGGGTCAGAATGACAGATTTTATTTTTACCTCGTCAGGATTCGATCAAGCAACCTTTCGGTTATTGGCCCAACGCCCTAACCACTAGGCTACTTGACGCCCTGCCGCCCGGTTGAAGAACCTCTGAGGTTAAACACTAGATAGTCCAGTCCCTAAGCCAAGAGGAAATGGATGAGGCAGGACGTTTTGTGCACCAATGGCTTTGAATGGGCAGGTGTAATTAAATGTGCTGTTATTGCCTGGAAGGGGACTGTGGCCATCAATGTGCTATCATTCCCTTTAAGCCAAGGGGGAAACCGAGGTGCTCAGGCTCAGACGGACCTGTCCTCGCATGGACTTTACCTCACATGGCACCATTGGCCATACTCACTTTGGCCATAGGTGTGAATCCAATATGCCCTGGCCTGAACTAATTTGCCTGTGATACTTAATCAAGCCTCTGGCCTGTGATTTTGGGGACAATTCCTTTTACTGTGGCAAATCCCATTGCCAATAGTGAAACCCAGTTGAGTTGGCACACATTCAGGTGTCCCAGTCAGACAGAGGGATAGGGTTGGCAGCCCTAAAAGATGAGGAGCATGGGTAAGCTGAGGGCCTATTCAATCAATGTATGGAAACCACTTCAAAGGGAGACAGCAAATGGAGAAAATCCAATGTATTGTAAAAGTTTAGACAGGGCTGGCAGAGGTCACTGTTCTAATGTGGCCAATGGGAAGCCTAGATCTTCTCCAAGGAGTACCTGACCTAATGCTTCCTATTAGTTCATTTGGGATGTGGATAATGTGCTCACTCTGCATAAGGTAGTAGGGTTCTTTGTACAAGTGTCAGATATTCTACTATTAAATGATCCCAACGGACCGCTACAGATTGAGAATGAGCTGCTGTAGAGTGAAATACTTCCTCTATGTAAAAAAGTAAACATACTAGGCCTGAGCATACTAGAAATCAATATAATGCATAAATGGCATATACCCCAAATCATGGCCCAAGGTCTGATTGTCGCTACTCTTCTGCAAGCCGATAACTGATAATTGAGAGGGATGGTAACTGCATGGACAAAGATACAATATCAAGATCTAGTGTGGGGAGAATCCATATACACTTATTTTCCATGACTTTGTTGTTAAAAGGAGGGAATAATATGAGTTTGAATGGAGTTGTGTGTTACAGTTAATTCATATTATCGCCCGCAGCTGTAGTAAGCAGTGTGGCAGAGTATGCCAATAAGATAAGCACCAGCACATTACCCTCAAGTTTATTTTCTGTCCACGAGGGTTTGCAAAACATCACCACAACATCTCACTAAAAAATCAAATATTGTCTGCAAAAAGGGAGAGAGTATCAGTATATTGCACTTAAATGAGACTAAATTAAATGAGTGCTGTATTGCTTTTCTGTAAAACTGTTTTTTCTTGATGGTGCTCTTCATTACGCCATTATCTTTATCCAAGAACATCTCAATGAGCAATACTGCATTATATAGACAAATAAACTAATTAGCTCATTGCTCAGCAAATTAGTTGTAATATAAGATTGAGAAAAGAAGAAGAAGAACACTGGGATTTCTCTCTTCCGTCTTTTGTTTCACAGTTTTAATTTCACACTGGATTGTCCTATTCTTTGTGGTTTAAGTACAGTTCACTTATTCCTCCTAAAGCCTGGCTTACATAATTGACTCAAGCAATACGAGCAAAGCGCAAACACAATGCACTCTATGCCATTGGTCACAATCACAGCTGTTTGTGGAGGCTTTGCTGGCTAAATGCTCACCCTTGCCAAATTGCTGTGACTACAGTGCTTTGTGCCAGCTTTGGAAGCCGAAGCCACTAAAACACAAAAACGGACTCCTCACTATTCTCATTTCTCACTTTGAACGCTTCAACAACGGACTGACAAGACACCATTACGGGTTTCCGTGCGCTTTTGTATTTAAGAGATCAGTGATGGGCACAAGCCGTGCCAAAAAACTACAGCTGAAAAGCTTTCGGGTGAGTATCGAGGGATGGAGAGGAAAGGAGGAGGGGGGAATCATTTTCTCGGAACACTGTAGAGCTTTTTAATTCAGGCTTTGCTGAGGTTTTCTGTGAAAGAGACTCCTGCTTAGACTCGTCACTTGAAGCCCTCTCTCTCTCTTTGGGCAGGATTTTGACAATGACACCTCTTGGCAGGCCCAGTAAACCAGGGCTAAACCCAAACCGGTACTGGGGCTATATAGTCGTTTCACTTGACACGGTCACAGAAGTTCTGTCCAACTTAGATTTCTGTGGCAAAACACTGTGACTCACTTTGAAAAGGGAACGTTGGAAGTCTCAAGTGCTATATTTGTAGCGTTGAATCATAGCCTCATAACACCAACTATATTCCTGTTTAGATGTTACAAGCATTCAGTCAGAAGACATTGCATCGTGGTATGACTTTGCATCGTGGTATTTGTTGAGATTTCACCCCATGAAAATGGATTGGCTATGATTGAAGTTTCCTGAAATGTTTTCCAAATATGCACCATAACTTGTGGAATGACTACCATGTAACTAAAAGTATTTCAGATTTTGCTCTGTTATTTTCTGGACCCATTTCCTTTACAAAGGGAATGTATTTTAGTTTTTTTATAAGATGCTTTGTTGTTCTTGAACACAGATACCAATCGCTATCGATTGACGGTCAAGGAGAAGCAATCAATGAACGGTTGCAGAAGACGGTTATTTGTTTGTGGGCGCTCCAGAGAAAAATTACAATTATTCAGAGACAATGCAAACACTCAATACACCACTTAGTAACTGACAATAAACCTGGGTCTACCACAGGTCCCAAACATAAATAACCCTTGAACACTGGCACTCTCTAAGGGATTAACCTTAAGCCCTTTGATCTGTTTTGCCCTCCTGGATGTATTTCACCCAAACCCATTCCTTGATCCTTCCCAAATGTGAGTCTACCAACTCACACGTTAAGTTCTGAAATATCCATGTATAATGGATGAAGGATTTTTCCAATACATTAAACTTTTTAATAACATCCTGCTGGCAAATGTCCAGACAAAAAATCTGAGGATTACATCACCCAGCAAGCATAGGCTACTATCAATCGATGAAGCAGTAGCTGCTAGGTCGTAGTTATCAGAATTATGCCTCCTTCGAGGCTCCCTCAGGAGAAGGTTATGCCTCGTAGGTTAAAGAACCAACATACCTCAGCATCGACAAACACTTACATCAGAACACAGAGGCCCCATTTCTCAGTGGTCCTCACCTCTTGAGGGGTGAACGAGGGGGAGGAGAAGGAGAATTGTAAATGTCTAGGGAGCAGTGCTCAGTCATATTGGGTCATTTGTTAAAATGTGGCAGCCGAGTGTCATTTGAAATATATGTCTCTAATTTAATACATTTCCAGGTTGGGGCCAGGGGTTGACCTCATTTAGAAAAGGGGTCTTGAGGGAGAGCACTGGTCTACGGCAAATAGAAAATGTAAGGTGTCCAGCGATATTGATTCAGGTTGACGTGTAATAACATTGCTTGCCTTAGGGATGTAGACAGGCACAGCGCTCTGTAGACAGAGCGCTGTGCTATCAGCTGTTGAATGACCATAATTACCTTTGCCTCGCAAAAACAATAAACAGGCAATTCAGGTGGCCGTGGTCCCACCAAAATATTTTTCTCACCATCTCTAAACTCTGAAATGCTACCGGAAATATATTCTGCACAAAACTGAAAAAGTTGGGATATTAGCTAGTACATTCCATTAAATGCATCAAACAATAGGAATACTGCGGAAGTTTGCTTTGCAGGATTTCTCCCTATTATTATATTAGCATATAATTTATAAGTCACTAAAATCCACTTCCTAACTTTGGTCTGTCACTTGAGACACTACAGCTGAATATGGCATCTTTATTCAACTACCTGATTATGTATGACAATGCACAGCGAACCTGGCTCCACTGTCAAAACCAACATATTCACTAATGTAATCACAAAATAGAGGCACACTAGAGCACAGCCTCATATTTTCAACTTTTTTTTGTGATAAATTCCATGTAGTAGTCACAAACTCATATGGTGTTGTATATGATTGTCAAGATCCCTAAAGACAGATCAGCATTACGTAGACTTTATAATTCCTCAACCACAGTGTTGCCATATACATCAATAGTGTACATTAAAAACTGTGGGTGGTTGTGGGTGTTTTTTTTTTCAATATGTTAATGTTAACTAAATAATTGAAATAAAACTATGTTCAATTTCAGGTACAATTTGGCTTCAGAACACAAATTGCACTTCAAGGAGAGACAATTATGAAACAGGAGGGAATCAGTGATACATCTAAAGTGAGGTCTCTTTCAACAGTTGAGAACGATTTTAATTAAAGGCACAAAGGGAAAAGTGTTCAGGAGGGATGCAAGGTCGGCCCTGAATTTAGTTGACCACGGAGAAAGGGAAGAAAAAACTCTCTGCACAATACAAATAGAGATGGGAGTGCATCTGTCCTTGTGTGTTCTCTAATGGTTGCACAATGTGCTGCGTCTCAGGATGTGTGTGTGAGGGTGGGCACTGTGGTTGGGACCATAGAAGTCATGCTAAAGACAACAAACAATGTACTTTGAATGTAAAGTTGCTTTTGTGTGTTATTCCCCCACACGGACAATGGTAAATAAAGCGTATTGTATTGATGATCACAGGCTAGTTCCATGTGCTTTCAGACATGCATTTCAAGAGGCTTCATGGACATAGTGCACCACCAAAGGGTGACGGCCATCTTGTTTTGTCGATTCACTTTAGAATGAATTGGATCGATGAAACCCAATCTCTGTTCTCAGCTCCAATGTTACTTTACTACATGTGCAAGGTGATGTTTCAATGTTGTCTGAGGTACGTGCTTTATAGGAGCCAAAACCAGTAGCCTTGTACCATTGTGTTACTTAGCAACAGGCTTACTAAAAGATTCATCTTTGATATTGACCTGCATGCCATGTGGCAACTGTCTGAAAGACCCAATGAAACAATCTGATTAGAGGAACGATCGTTGGACCTGACATCTATAAACTCACGGCAACACGACACCGCAGGATAAACCTTTGTTAAATATGTCTGGGTGCTTCCTAGTGACACCGATATAACGGCGCTGGGAGGCTATGCCAAATGACACTGAACCTAGTTATTTTCCCATCATAAGAAGAAAAACTGTCTGCCTGCTGCCTGTCCTTTCAGAGGGAGCATGTTCTCTGCCAGTGGTGGAAGATACAGATTTATAGTTGCTGTTGTGTACCCTACACTACCGTTCAAAAGTTTGGGGTCACTTAGAAAGGTCCTTGTTTTTGAAATAAAAGGTAATTTTTTTGTCCATTAAAATAACATCAAATTGATCAGAAATACAGCGTAGACATCGTTAATGTTGTAAATGACTATTGTAGCTGGAAATGGCTGACTTTTTATGGAATATCTACATAGGCGTACAGAGGCCCATTATCAGCAACCATCACTCCTGTGTTCCAATGGCACGTTGTGTTAGCTAATCCAAGTTTATCTTTTTAAAAGGCTAATTTATCATTAGAAAACCATTTTGCAATTATGTTAGCACAGCTGAAAACTGTTGTGCTGATTAAAGAAGCAATAAAACTTTCCTTCTTTAGACTAGTTGAGTATCTGGAGCATCGGCATTTGTGGGTTTGATTACAGGCTCAAAATGGCCAGAAACAAAGGACTTTCTTCTGAAAATCGGCAGTCTATTCTTGTTCTGAGTAATTAAGGCTATTGCAAGAAATTGCCAAGAAACTGAAGATCTTGTACAATGCTGTGTACTACTCCCTTCACAGAACAGCGCAAACTGGCTCTAACCAGAATAGAAAGAGGAGTGGGAGGCCCCAGTGCACAACTGAGCAAGAGGACAAGTACATTAGAGTGTCTAGTTTGAGAAACAGACGCCTCACAAGTTCTCAACTGGCAGCTTCATTAAATAGTACCTGCAAAACACCAGTCTCAACGTCAACAGTGAAGAGGCGACTCTGGGATGCTGGCCTTCCAGGCAGAGTGCAAAGTCTGTGTTCTTTTGCCAATCTTAATCTTTTATTTTTATTGGCCGGTCTGAGACATGGCTTTTAAAAATTATAAACTATTCATTTGTTTACCCGGAGCATGCCATTACGGGTATCATATTGTGGTCTTGATGCATCCTCTCACTACTAAGGCCTGTTGATTGAGACTGAGAGCTGACAAAATCTTTTGAAGTAACGAGCTGCTTTTCAGACGCAGTGGGGCAATGATGAATAACGAGTGTGTTGTTCACAGACACAATACATTCACTGACAGCTAAATAATCAGAGGTGATTGAAGAGCAAGAGAAAAGGAGAGAAAAAGAGAGAGAAAGTGAATGTAATCTAAGCCATTGAATTACAATGCTTATTTCGATTTCACGTGGTGTCATACTGTATTCAGATGAAACAATCCCAGGGAGGGTAGCATCGATTGTCATGCCGCACAGTAACCCAGAAGACCCCACACAATGCATATTAACCCCAGTTTCAAAAGGAATGACAGAGTAGGAAATGTGTGGAAGTGTCTTTGATCTGCTAGGACTCGTTGAAAGTTCACAAAAGGTAGTCTGGCAGTAAATTATACAATAGGCCTGGGTTGTGTCCTATGACATTTCAACTTGATCTCACAACAAATGCTCACATTTGCCAAATTCTAACAGGCTCCAACAGCCTTTTTTTTTTTTTTTATCGTAAAATGTCCAATATTTACAGTACATGCAGGTGCGACAGGTTAAATTGAGGAATGCTAGGGAGTGGGAGAGTAGTTAGGGTTGCTTGGGGGTTTGGGTAAGGTTAGGTTTAGGTATGCAAGCAAGTGGTTAAAGGGATAGTTCACCCAAATTAGACAATTATATATTGGTTTCCTTACCCTGTTTCCTTACCCTGTATGACAGCAACCCATGCTTTGGTTTAGTTTCCCTGGCACTGTTTCCAAATGCTAACATTTTAGCATTTGTGCCACAAATTCCATTCAATTCACGGTACAGATATAATTTTCTGTGCATCATGTTAAAATCATCTATAAATGACTTTGTTGAACTTCATAATACATTTTAGGTACTCTGGGACAGGGCTCTTAATTGCAACCCTTTTTGTTGCATATGCTCCTAAATATTTAGCTGTGAGACCTGGAATGTTAATTTGGGAGCACCAGTGCACCCGCCCCCAAAAAATCACCCAGATAATGATTGTTGTAATGATTAGGCTTCACTGTACCTTTGTTTCCGTGTGCCTAAGATAAAAATGATGATTGCCGTGGTTACACCATTACTACAGAGAAAACATCTTGTTTCTAGCCTAAACCATTAAAACGTTGTACCCATTTTACCAGCGCTATGTTTTTTTCCTTCTATCATGCTTTGGTGGACGAAATTTGCATTCATATGTAAACCATGTCATAGGCCTTTAACACCTTGTTCAGTCATGTTACCTCATTAGCTAGCTAGCTAACAATCTGGTAATTTACCATTATATCAATTGATTGATTTAATTCCTACTAATAACTCCTATAAATATTTGTCCAGTGGAGTATTTGCATATGATCTCAGTGATCATTGTCCCATAGTATGCATTATAGTGATCCTTGTTTAATTAAGACGTTACACGTTTTTTCCTCAAGGGTTTTTACATTACATTTTCTACTCTGATTTAGCTTCTATCTTCTGTATTCCTGACCCTGAGTTGGCTCCAGAAAATGTTTCCTCCAGATTTATTCCTCTGGTAGATAAACACTCCCCTTTTAAAGAATTCAGAGTCAAAGATAGAACTAACCCTTGGTATTCATCAGAGCTATCTGAGCTCATTCAGATGAGAAATTAGTCCTGGGCCAAAGCAAGGAAAGCTGACTGTAGTGGACTGGTAATATTTCAGACAATTGTACTATCTCGATTAAGACAGCTAAATCAAGCTACTTTTTAAGCTATATCTTTGACTCTGCTGGTGATCCTTATAAATTTTGGAAACCATACAACTTCCTCTTCTTCCCTGCTTAAGCAAGTTCTGTCTGACTCTGACATCATAACTGAGAAGAATGCGATAAGTGTTGCTTTTAATCATCAATTTATCTCGGCAGGCTTTTTATTTGATAGAAACTATTCAGAGGCTTTACTCATTTGGCCTAGACCAGGCTGCATGTAACTGGTTTAAAAATTACTCGACATATAGAACTCAATGTGTATCTACTGATGGTGTTAAATCAGGTTTCCTGGATATTACGAAAGGTGTCACGCAGGGGTCGATTCTGGGTCCGGTACTTTTTACTGTTAACATTAACAATATCGACTTGTCTGTAATACAAATGTACCTGCACTTGTATGCCAATGATAATGTTGTGTATGGTATTGTCCTCACTTTTGTCAAGGCTCTATCTGAACTACAGACTGCCTTCATTGTATTACAGAAAAACTTTATTGACCTGAAATTAGTAGCATGCAGGTAAAACTAAGTATATGTTTTTCTCTAGAGCGCATAAAATAACTAGGATGATTTAAGCATCCAGTATGTACTTTGGATATTGATTGTATCCCTGCTTACAAACATCTGTGCAAAAAAAACGTTTTCTTTTAAAAGGCATGTTGATGAGTTAGTTAAGTAAACAAAAAAGAAAAATAGCATATTCTATAGAAAAAGGTCCTGCCTCTCACTAAATAGTAGAAAGCAGATTATTCAGTCGACGTTCCTATCTGTTTTAGTCTATGACGACATCATCTATATGAACGCAGTTGCCACTTAGATGCAGTTTATCATAGCGCACTGCGCTTTTACAGGTGACAATTTTAGTACTCATCGCTGCATTCTCTACCAGAAAGTTGGTTGGCCCTTTTTGATGCCACGTAGGTTCATTCATTGCTATGTTTTCATTTATAAAGCCCTTTTACAAAAAGTCCCACTGTACCTAACATTAATAAACTTTAGACATACGAGTTATCACACCGGGTCTCAAAGATGGTTAACTCTGGAAATGATTTTGGTCTCTACTGACTTAAATAATTATTGTACCTTATTTGTGGATGTTTTGGTGCCTCTAGGGGAATGTTTTGGTGCCTCTAGGGGAATTCACAAAGCTGATTGAGGACCTTATTACTGATGAATGTGTTTGTTTTTTTATGACCGTGTTTTACTTTCTGCTTGCATTTTGTATTTATATTGATGTGTGTATTTTCTGTAATTTATGTATTTCAGGGCTGATCTGTAAAATAGACTTTGGTCTCAGTATGACACCCTGATCAAATAAAGGTTTAATTAATACATAAAAATCCAAACATTTAGGGGCACAGAAAGAAAGGAAAAGGGATATCTTCTTTTCAGGAGATCAACGATCATAGCAAGCTGACAGATCTCTTGCATGTCACGCTTGACGCTCTTAAAGTGACAGTGTACAATTTTGTATGTAATGCATCTCAATAGGAAATAGTACACTACTCAAAAAAATTAAGGGAACACTTAAACAACACAATGTAACTCCAAGTCAATCACACTTATGTGAAATCAAACTGTCCACTTAGGAAGCAACACTGATTGACAATACATTTCACATGCTGTTGTGCAAATGGAATAGACAACAGGTGGAAATTATAGGCAATTAGCAAGACACCCCCAATAAAGCGAGCTGTGGCAAGAAGGTTTGCTGTGTCTGTCAGCGTAGTGTCCAGAGCATGGAGGCGCTACCAGGAGAAAGGCCAGTACATCAGGAGACGTGGAGGAGGCCGTAGGAGGGCAACAACCCAGCAGCAGGACCGCTACCTCCGCATTTGTGCAAGGAGGAGCAGGAGGAGCACTGCCAGAGCCCTGCAAAATGACCTCCAGCAGGCCACAAATGTGCATGTGTCTGCTCAAACGGTCAGAAACGTTGTCTCGCTCCATCCACCAACGCCACGTTGCACCACAGACTGTCCAGGAGTTGGCGGATGCTTTAGTCCAGGTCTGGGAGGAGATCCCTCAGGAGACCATCTGCCACCTCATCAGGAGCATGCCCAGGCGTTGTAGGGAGGTCATACAGGCACGTGGAGGCCACACACACTACTGAGCCTAATTTTGACTTATTTTAAGGACATTACATCAAAGTTGGATCAGCCTGTAGTGTGGTTTTCCACTTTAATTTTGAGTCCAAATCCAGACCTCCATGGGTTGATAAATTTGATTTCCATTGATAATTTTTGTGTGATTTTGTTGTCAGCACATTCAACTATGTAAAGAAAAAAGTATTTAATAAGATTATTTCATTCATTCAGATCTAGGATGTGTTATTTTAGTGTTCACTTTATTTTTTTGAGCAGTGTATTTTTTACATGTTGTAGAAACCTAATATTGCACAAATGCCTTTGTAATTTCAATGACAGGTATTTGTATCAACATTTTAACTTTTACAGGATTACATATTAATTTCTAGAGCACAACATCTGCTTCAAAGGTAGCTAGAATTCTTATAGGCCCAATATAGGCTGTATCGCAATCAATTTAAATATATTTTCAGGTGATCCTATACGTTATTTTGTGCTCCTAACTTTTTTAAGTTGGGAGTACCAGTGCTACCAATCCAACATTTTAATTTGGCTCTTTATTTTCTGGTTGATTAAGAATGCTACATTTGTATATTGGTTGTTGTTGTCGAGTCAGTTATACCTTGTACATTTTATGCCTTCTTTGGAAAATAATGCACGACACGCAAGGTGTTTGCCACGACGCACAGCGGACCTTCCGCGGAGTTGCAATTTTTTCAGAAAACGCATAAGCCCCGAGTTGACTCTCCCGCTTATACCACAGCTATAATCTAATACATTCAGACCTCCTAAATATTAGCTTGCTAATATGAAAATCTAATTAGGGTTTTCTTTCAAAAGCAGGCTATTTCATAGCCGTTGGTTATTGCCATTCATTACAAATAAATAATGCAAAAACTAGAATGTCCCTAAAGCCAATCATAAATGAGTATTCAAAAATGCTGTGGTATAAACATTATTTCACACAATTCTGGATAGTTAGCTGGCTGTCATTGATCCATCTTTCTGGAAGAGCCCCATGGTGAGAGAACATGCTGTAACATGCTGGATACTCATGTTAACACCCCAAACACTTTATTAAATCACTTTTAAGTGTCCACTGGGCTTTCAAGGGTGCATTCTCAGTTAGATATCGCACAGGTAACTGTAAGTGAGATTTGCTTTTCTAAAACATTAACGGCACATCTTCATCGGCGAGTAAAATGGCTATCTAAGGCCGCTTATTTCTCATTTTTGAATTGGCCCTGCGAATCTCTGCCAAGACTGATTTAATAGTCCTGCTTAAAGTCATTTTTTTGCAGGCTTTTGTGTTACATTGCAGGGCCTGCATCGCCCAGATGTTGTGGCAGTAGGTTAGAAGGAGCTTTTTTGGTGTGTTGGTGAAAGGGAAGTTGAATTTTGTATGGACATCTGATGTTATGCCTGCTTTGAAATAATCATAACTTGAGATGTTTAAAAACACATTGTAATAAATTACCCATGCTTTCTACCCAGTCAGTAGTGCTTTCCCCCGGCAGTTCATCATATTGTGCTGTTGTTAAACATAAAGAGCACATCTGTTGCTCATTGAACATCTGGACTAATTTGCATATTAATGAATCATTATGCTAATTGGATTGCCTTTGGCCCCTTGCATTGCGATGGATTAAAGATCTGCCCATGCGAGTGCTCCAAAAAATGTGCTTTCATTTTTTCCTTTCACTTTTGCTCTCTTATTGAGGACCGTTCATCATGCATTTGTGGAACGGTGGAAAACAATTAGACATCTGTGATGTATAGGGAGGCTTGTTAGAGTGACAGTTTTCAGAACAAGGGCCAATTTCTGAATATAACTAGATCATTTGTATATGTCTGCGCAATCTGATTGGCAATACTGTGAAGGGTACCATTTTCCAATCGGTTTGACATGATGTCAACAATAACACAATGTCAAAGATCATCCTGTAATGTATACTGATTGATTGTTTCTGGATCAACACCATGATGATGATGAGCCACTGATCATACCAACAGTAAACTGTGTATAACAGTATTTCTAGACTTCTGGGCTAGATCCTTTATGACCAGTGATTATCTATCTACTTATTTATCAACAGTTCTAATTAAATCATGTGATCAATTCAGTAGGCTAAGGGAACAGTACACAACGTCCATGCCAGAATATCCCTTTTAGAGAGATACAAGACTACAATCTCTTACCTTAAGAAGTCCATGAAACCAGTCAGTAAGGCCAGGCAGAGCAGAAAGAGAAACAAGAAAGAGAAACAAGAAATTAGAGAAATCTTAAAGCAGACAACTAACATTTTTTGAGGGAAAAATGTTAGTTGTCTGACGTTATTACGACTCGTTATTACAGACAGCTGATTTTCACAATTACCTCTATTCTCACTTTCTAATGTATCACGTCATCAATCTGGAATATTCAATTTTTTCCTTGTATTGTATACCCAAACATATGAAACATTTTCTCCGTTGTACACTTTACTTTCAGTTGCAGACTACAAGATTTTACTCAAATCCATTCTGAATGTCATAAATGTCCCAAGTTTTTATTGAGGATGTAGAATACACGTCACTGTCATTCAAGAGGGATCCTAAAGAGGATTACTGAAAGTATTGAAGAATAAACTATAATCTGGAAAACTATATGAGGTTAGAGCATTTCAAAAGTATTCTTGTATGAAACGTTTATCTTGCTTTGATTTCGAATCCTTTATAAACACTGGCGTTTGTCTGTTGAAACATCACCTTGAGAAACACATTTGCTTTGAAATCTTTACAAAGGCCATTTTTTCTGATTCAAGCGAGCATATAGTGAAAGAGTTTGGAGCACTGTTATTCTTGAGATGTTGAATCCTACCTCAGTGACCACTGGGACATTGTTAGCCTGTCTGAGTGTGAAACAGGGAAGAGTCTAAAGTAGGATTTTGGCACATTAAATCTCTCAGGGGTATGCCAGGATGACAAGGAGGGAGGTATAAAATATGAATGACAGGGTAGGTATTGAAAAAGACATCTAGCAATGTTTATTCTGTGGTTACGTCTCTAGGGTGATGCAGTGGGTTCAGGATATTTTGCCCTGTATGATTCTGTTGTAGATAATGTTCCCTGGATGAGTTTCTTTCTCGCCATCTCTCTTGTTCTGACTTGTTTAAATTAACATTTCCCTGTCCCTCAAGCCATGTTACAAAAGGATGTTCTGTACTGCAGTATACACTGAGTGTACAAACAATTAAAGACACCTTCATAATATTGCCCTCAGAACAGCCTCAATTCGTCGGGGCATGAACTGTACAAGGTGCCGAAAGCATTCCACAGGGATGCTGGCCCATGTTGACTCCAATGCTTCCTAGTTGTCTGGATGTCCATTGGATGGTGGACCATTCTTGATACACACAGGAAACTGTTGAGCATGAAAAACCCATCAACGTTGCAGTTCTTGACACAAACCGGTGCACCTGGCACATACTACCATACAAACAATAGGCACTTAAATCATTCACCCTCTGAAGAGCACACATACACAATCCATGTCTCAATTGTCTCAAGGCTTAAAAATCCTTCTTTAACCTGTCTCTTCTCCTTCATATACACTGATTGAAGTGTATTTAACAAATTACATCTATAAGGGATCATAGCTTTTACCTGGATTCACCCGGTCAGTCTGTCATGGAAAGAGCAGGTGATTGTACACTCAGTGTATGACCATGTGAACAGTCACACTTACAGATCATTTGTATGTGTGTACGTGTATGTATGTGTGTGTCCCGTGTAGCTCAGTTGGTAGCGCATGGCGCTTGCAACGCTAGGGTTGTGGGTTTGTTTCCCACGGGGGACTAGTATGAAAAAAGTATGAAAATGTATGTAAGTTGCTCTGGATAAGAGCGTCTGCAAAATGACGTAAATGTAAATGTTGGTGTATTTCTGAATGTTGGTGTGTGTTTCAGTATGTGTGCGCAAGCCTGCATCTGTGTTTGTGTGAGCAAGCAAGCGCGGATGACATCACTGAACCAAACAGTTCTTGCTTTGATCCTGTGCACTAAGGACTCTCCATTGTTAACAGATAGAATATCAAAGCTTCTCTGTGTGAGACAAACTTTTGTTTTTTATAAGAGCAGTCACAGTGGAATACAGAAATAGCATTGAGCCCAAAATAAATAGATCACTGTAAACAAAACAAAAAAAGGTACCAGATAAATTAGGTTTACTCTGCATGGTCATGTCACTCCCAAGTAATTGCGCATTTGATCATGATTACCAACCACACGTGTATATCAAACTGGGAATACGGTGAGCTGATTTCTTGACTTGCCGGCAATCCTCTCTGTTATGAAAGTTGATGCAATAACGTGTAGCCCTGTAGTTAAGCATGTCGTTGCTGTGACAAATAACAAGCTGTATTGTTCTAATGAAGCCCGGGAGGCATGTTATACCGAATTTGATGGGAAAAACACGACTAGAAAACGATGGGAAAAAAAACAACTGTCACGAACACAAAGATGGTAATGAAATTTACCGGAGGGACCAGAGACTTTACAGTCAGAATCGCGAGCAAATCCCCAACCCAGTTACAGTGTCGCTCCATTTCTCCCTCTCCGCTCCTCTGTCACCCAGCTGATATTGCCATGTTCTCTTTAAACCCATTGACAAGAGAGACAGAAAACATGGGCATTCACTCCCCACTTCTCTCCCTCCAACCCACACTCAAACCAGAGGCTTTTTTCCCCCCTTGTCCAGATTGTGTTTCACTCTGGGACCCTGTCATGTTCGCATGATGCCCTCTGTGCTAATCCCCCAGCTATACTATGGCATTTCCCCCTTGAACCCAGATAAGTATATCAGACACAGCCAGAGGATGGACCCCCAGCCTGCCCAGAACACAGCTTGCCTTTCTCATCAATCAATATAAAAAGGCCCAGCCACAGAGGAAAGCCTCCCCCTTCCCCATCACCACCCCAACCATCATCATCCTGCTCTATCACTGCACCACGATAGCAGCCAGAGAGAAGCTGAGAGAAGAAGGTGTGTGTGTGTGTGTGTGTGTGTGTTAGGTTTTACTATCCTTGTGGGGACCAGAAGTAAAACAAGAAAAAGTCACAAGAGGGGCTTAGGGTTTAGGGTTACAATTAGGATTAGGGTTACAATTAGGGTTAAGGGTTAGGTTTAGGATATACGGTTAGGGGTTTGGGGTTAAGGATAGGTTAAGGGTTATGGTTTTGAATGGGAATCAATTGTTTGGTCCCCACAAGGATAGTAAAACAAATGTCTGCGTGTGCATGGCTGGACATCTGCAGGAATCTACATGGGCTCAGAGGACACTGATGTCCAGTAGGGGCCTAGGTTTTGGTTTGAGGAGCCTTGAATCCAACACTGTTGGCACGCTTCACGCAGGCGGATGAGACACAGGGCAAAAGGAGCTGGTGTTATGGCGCGTCCTATGTTATGACGCGTCCTGTGTTATGACACGTCCTGTGTTATGACGCGTCCTGTGTTATGGCACGTCCTGTGTTAGTATGCAGGTTTCGCCGTGGTCGGGCCGAGAAAGGCATGCACTGTGCCTGGCGTCTGTGGCGTTAGAGAAGCACCTCTCCACGGAGTAAACAAAAATCAGATGTTTACGGTTTTCAGCGATACAGTATTTTCAATCTATAACTTCCATTGTGGGCGTCTTTCTATGCCTGCTATGTTAGGTTAGAGAAGCCCAAACAGAGAGAGAGATAACGAGACTCTGTTGACTATGCTGTGACATGCATGGGCTGGAGCACAGTCCCCCTATCAGATCGCTGCGGTTCTGTGCAGAGCGAATGCAGCTTTGGGTACTGGATAGACTGCATTATCATTTCCTGTTTACTGAAGTAAGACATTCACAAAGTGTGTATTGATAAATATATATAAGCTCATATACAAGATAAACATGAATATAAAACGTCTCAATATTGAACTTGAGCGACTCAATATAGCCCACCAAGAAATAGCGATTGAAATGAAAGTATTAGGATAAATAAAAGCACACATAACCTCTAGAGCGTTGCATGATATCAAGGACCCTGCTGACTGCATTGTGTGTGTCCTGGTGTCCCCTGTCGCTACCATATATAATTCATGAAGTGGATAGGCTGTAGTAGAGGAGGGGATAGCTAGTTAGAGTGTGTGTCAAAGAATACGCTCTCCCAGAGGATCTGGCATAGCGTGGCAAAGGTTGCAGCCACACACAAACAGTCAGACACCTATGCACACAAAAAAAACATATAGACAGCAATACAGAAACACACACACACAGACACACGTGCACCAAGGCTCACCTGGGCTGTAGCCATTGTCTAGGATATATTGTAGTTTATGCCATAATCCCTACCCAGGCAAATGGGCACTAATCTAAGAATCACATTTAGAGTTGGTTGAGAATACAATGCTTAGATAATAATCCACTTTGTTTGTCTGTTAAATTATTCATTGTAATTCTGGGAAGCTCTGTGTAATCATTGCTACTAAGCTGATGACTGACGACCAAGAGCAGTTATTTTGAGGACAACAAATTATTCCCGTTACTTAGGACAATATTCAAACAAAAATGGCAATCGAGAGTTTCTGGCCAGGGTATGGCAAAATTAATACATTTTTCAGTGTGCAGTGAGTAAGTTTAGTGGTTGTGGTTGTGTTTATTTTGGGTTCAGACACCAGATAGGATCCATATTGATTATGTGGATCCAAATGTGCAGCCATTCAACCAGATAGCAGAAGAGAAATATGGCTTTGTTATACCTCAGACACCCTGTAATCGGTTTTGACTGAGTATGGACATTGGTATATTTTGTGATTTATGAAGGTTACAATGTTGGAGTTGCCAGAATATTCGCCTAGCTAGACTTGAATAGAAACTGTTGAAGACCGGCCGTTGGCATAGGCTACATACCTGTTCAACTGATTCCTTATCAGACCTGGGATCAAACAGAATAGTCCCAAAAGTGTATACCCCGCCTTTCTTGCATTACAAGCAAGCTCAATCAAATACTCAAAGTATTTGAAAGAAAACAAATAGGCCTACTATATTTGAACCCATGTCTGTATTTAATAACATTGTGAATTTAAAATGCATCTCCATGCTGAATAACTTACACTGAGTGCACTCCTTCCATGACATGGACTGACCAGCTGAATCCAGGTGAAGCTAATGTCCCTTATTAATGCCACTTGTTAAACTCACTTCAATCCCTGTAGATGAAGGGGAGGGGACAGATTGAAGGAGGATGTTTAAGCCTAGAGACAATTGAGACATGGATTGCCTATGTGTACCATTAAGAGGGTGAATATTTAAGTGCCTTTGAATGGGTTATGGTACTATGTGGCAGGTTTGAGTGTGTCAAGTACTGCAATGCTACTGGATTTTATTATGCTCAACAGTTTCCTGTGTGTATCAAGAATGGTCCACCACCCAAAGGACATCCAGCCAACTTGACACAACTGTGGGAAGCATTGGAGTCAACATGGGCCAGCATCCTTGTGGAACGCTTTCTACGCCTTGTAGAACCCAAGCCTCAAAAAATGTAGGCTATTCTGAGGGCAAAAGGAAGTGAAACTTAATATTAGTTCCTAATATTTTGTACACTCAGTGTATACTCCCTTGACCTGGCACACATTTTTAAACACCCACTAAACTCTGCCCCTTGGTGGGAGCACAGCACAATGTAAGACATTATTATTTTATAAACTGCTAGCCTTGCCACTGACACATCATCAAATAAAACAATATGTTGAGAGTTGAGAGGGTGCTCTTGGCTCGTTTCTGGGATTGGATCAAGGTTTCGCCAAATTCAGAAAAGTAAAGTAGATTAATTGTACCAATGTCTTCAATCCAGCTTTTATTTTTCAGTTAATTAATACTTGGAATGAAGACCAATTACCAAAAACATAGGTCAATAACAGGCAAACAGTATTTCACTCATCTTTTCAGTAGATCCTCTTATCAACAATTAAAAGTAAAAAAAAAATACTATAATTTCATACAGAATATATATCTGTTAAACATTTGGGTCCAGTTTCCTGGAAATTCTCCATTTAATTCCAAGACCCAGTTTCCAGGGGCAGCACCATCATCAGACCAACATCAGTCCATTTGTCATCCAATACAGAATCTTTACAAAAGTATGTTTTTCCATTGCTTTACCATTACTGTACAGCATTCCTTTGGCCAGACATCTTGCAGCTAAATAAACATGTATATTTCCAGTAGTCAGCCGTAGGTGCAGTGTAATACACCAGTAATTTCATCCGCGCTTCTTGAAAAATGTCTCATATCCCAACACTTTTTGTGTTGGGATACAAAATTGCCACTGTCTGGATTTTCCACAGGCAGCATTGACTGAAAACAGGAGGAGAATGTGTGCCTTTGAGAGTCCACCTGGGTCAGTATCAGTAGTTTGTGATGAATGACTGCCTTAGTGCCTGTTGAACCCCCAGCGAATACACTAACATTGATTTGGCTTGTCGCCTTGGGAAAGCCCTTGGCAAGGCATTTGTGACTATTCAGCAAACCACTTATGCTGTGGCACAATTGTATGATAAGGTTCTATACAACATTATGCAATACTAGCTTCCTCTCCTCTCACTGAGGCCAATAACACAAGTGAGGCTCAATGAATAGACGCAAATTCCCCGATAATGACTATAGGAAGACTTCTGAGAAGGCAACAATTACATATTTGTAATGTCGAAGGGCATGGTTATTATACTTTGAGTTTGATGTCTCCATTTATGTTGAATGATCTCACAGTCCTACCAATGTTCCAGGAAATGACAAATAAACTGTATTTAGAGGAGTTCAAGGCTAAAGTTACAGACTTATTGCAGCAAGTGTGCAACTGTTTCATGTCTACATGTTTTACAATGATGTTGATATTTATGGCTGTGACGATACCAGTATCAAAATATTTTTCCGTGGACAAAAATTTAAACACAAAGTGAAATCTGCTTTGTGTTTTGTTTCCTTGCCACGATCCTAACGAGTATAGTCCTGGCCCTAGTATGCACTGTACTTGTTGAATGATCCGTGTGTTTATTATTTAGTTGCCTTTCTTGGCTAGGTCTCCCTTGTGAAAGAGGTCTTTTGACCTCAATGGGAATTCCTTGTTCAAAGTTGAATAACAAATTATTCAACCAATTTGAGAAATGAATGCTGTCTTATGACTTAATACAAACAAAATCAAAGTTCTCTCAAAATAAGACCACTTTAGAGGTCTGAAAATATCTGACAGACTTTGATTTTGGAGTGTAATGTCCCTTTAAGCATTATTCAGGGTTTGTTAATGGATGAAATCAATATAAGCGATATAAGGTTCTACAGTTAAAGACAAAAAGCTCCAGATTGCAAACACTAATTGAAAAGTTTACACATTGTGACCAATTCTTCTTCCTCACAGACCAGTTACAAATGGAACAAGTGAGACTTTTGCTACCGGCACTCGAAGTGAAACATGTCATTAAAAATTACAGTCTGCCACTCCACAGTTAAAAATATCTGCTGGCCTACAATCTGCCTGACAGATCCAGAGAAGAAAAAGGAGAAACAAAAAGCATGTACAGATCTCAAGAGATATTCTCCTCGACGTGCTTAACGGAGCAGGGGAACGTTAAAGCACGCTCGTTAATCAGACATCCCAACTTTAAAACATTTCCAACCATAATAAAATATTCACCGGTCACAAACCGGTGCAGAGATAATCCCGCCATTCGATGAAAGGACAGAGAGAGAGAGAGGGTAAAGAGAGAGAGAGAGAGAGACAGAAAATAGAGAGAGAGAATGAGAGCAGAGAGCAAAGAGTGAGAGTGTACAGAGATCGAGGGATCAATTTGAGCTGGCGCATTGTTGTCATCTTCATTAATGTCACCATGACCTGCACCTCTGATGAACTTCCCGCCGATGATGTCGTTCACCAGCCGAGAGGAAATTGATTCAGATCACCATCAATCTTGTTGGCTGGGGAGATAAGGATTCCAAAATGCCGGAGGAGAAAGGAGGAAGAGTGGTTGCGGGGCGGGGGGGGGGGGGGGGTGTAAGATTCAATAGGGGACCTTCAGTATGGCATAGATGACTCAGTATTGTTGGAGGGTTGGGGTGGCTGCTAGTTTAGTGACCCTCGGAGAGCAAAGTCTACAGAATAATAGCAGAACCAAAATGAGAGGGAAAGAAAGTGAGAGCTTGTGATGAAGGAAAGTAGCTGCTGCAGCCCTTCACTTTCTCAATCTCGGTCCACTGTTATTCCACCCAGCAGGGCAGAAGCACTGGCCGGACCCCCTGAGAGTAGCCCTGGGAGCATGGCGGGTACAGAGGACAAATACACACACACGCTCACTGGTGCACACACACACATACACCATCTTGCACACACACCGGCACCTTGTGGAGCAAATAAACGTGTCCTGGAGGCTCACTCACACATGACAAGTGACAGGGGTCCCCGGGGATCTGGCTGTGACATTGTCTCTTTTGTCACCGCCCAAGCCAGTGATTAGGAGAGAGGCACAGAGATTTAGAGCCACTAGATACAAAGAAATCCACGACCAGATGTAGGCTTATAGGAAGGAGACATCTCTCGATGTAGAACACGTTTTATCTGTTTTGTTAATAGGTTTCACTCAGACATTGTTTCTCATTGCATTTTCCTTTCCTTTCAATGTCAAAATGTCGAATTTCAAACCTCAAAAACATCTACAACCAAACATTCACACCGATCAAAAAAAACTGGAGAGTAGAGTGCTCACGTAGTCTGTAATAGCTTTCTGTGTGAGATTCCCTCCCAGCATTCCATTTTCCCCATACAGTCCCGGACAGTTCCTTTGATGCTCTTGCCACTTTAGAGCACATTTACAAAGGGTGCGAGAAGCTCCAGCCTTCTTTCCCATTTAAGTCAATCGTTATGATGCTTATGAATATCAGCGCTATGAAAGCTTTGCTACAGTTCAGTGAAACAATCACCACACCGACCGATTCCAGATAGTGATGTGTGTATCCCATGGTTGGAGGCCTTAGATCCAGAACAGCAGTCTACCTCTGATTTATTTGTCTAATTAACGCACTTTGAAATGTAGAAGGCCTGCTTTTTACCACCGGCAATGGAGATGAAAAGAAACCAAATCAATCAGGTTTTCAAACTGAGCTCAAATACTAGTTGAAGCTGTGCTTCAATAAAGAGCTATAAATGGGTTGTAAACTTAAGGGTATTTAAAAGGCTTGAATGCACGTGAAATCAGAGCCATAGCTTGACAAGCAAGAGTAAAGTCTTCCCTTATAAATTAAACATTTGGCTACTGAACAGATTGGTTATAACTTGACTTAAACCAGGATGTCAAAGCTCTTTTCCATTCGAGCCAAGAGAGCATGATCTGTTGCTCTCGTTCAAGTAAAGTGTTACATACAGACTCATGGCTATAATAAAACACAAATTAGTGTCCCAGCACACACACACACACACACACACACACACACACACACACACTGAATGAGCCGAGGCAGCAGCCCTGTGTCTCAGTGCAGCCTCATAATCTTTTATGTATTATTTGTATTTCAGGCAAAGTCAGGTACTTAGTCCCGCGTGCCAGCGTTATAAAACCCACCACATCGAGAGTCCAGAGGGTAGTAAAATATTTACTGGGTAGAAATTGACTAGATATCCATCTCTTAAGTGATATTTGCCTACTTTCTTAAAATAAAACTGCTGAATTCAGTGTTTAATTGACAATGCAATGGCTAGACAGGGCCCTAGTGAACGTCAGACCAGGGCCATGTCCGAATACCTGTACTTGTGTTCTAAATAGTAGGCATAGTTCCTCTGTGGAGATGGGAGAACCTTCCAGAAGGACAACTATCTCTGCAGCACATGATAGCCCGCTTGGAGTTTGCCAAAGGGCACCTAAAGGACTCTCAGACCATGAGGAACAAGATTCTCTGGTCTGATGAAACCAAGATTGAACTCTTTGGCTTGAATGCCAGTGGCCCAGCCAGAGCCCGGACTTGAACCAGATCGAACATCTCTAGAGAGACCTGAAAATAACTGTGCTCCCCATCCAACCTGACAGAGCTTGAGAGGATCTGCAGAGATGAATGGGAGAAACTCCCCAAATACAGTTGTGCCAAGCTTGTAGCGCCATACCCAAGAACACTTGAGGCTGTATTCGCTGTCAATGGTGCTTCAACAAAGTACTGAGTAAAGGGTCTGAATAATAAAGTAAATATGCTATACAGTATATACAGTATATATATATATATTTTTATAAACATTTCTAAAAAACAGTTTGTGCTTTGTTATTATGGTGTATTGTGTGTAGATGATTAATGAAGAACAGTCTTGGAATAAGGCTGTAACGTAAGAAAATGTGGAAAAAGTCAAGGGGTCTCAATACTTTCCGAATGCACTGTATGCTATCAGAAGAATAATAATTTGGTTGTGTTTATAAAGGTCTTAGGTAACATTAGAAAACGAAAAAAACTATTCTTTCAAAAAACATAATAGCATTTTCATGAGTTTATGTTACTCAAGGCTATAAATAAAAACAAAAAATCACTAGTTGAAGTCCATCACAAAGATAATTTTGTTTTGGTAGGTGTAATAAAAAAATTGTGGGAATAAGAAAATGCATTTAAAAGAAAACAGAATTTGACACGTATTATGTTACTAGTCTGCTTAGTAGCCAGAGCAATGCTGCCATGTGAGTGGTCATGTGCTGAACACATGGACAGCGCATATATTCTTGGAAAAAGTGAAATTAAGTGGAGGGCTGTTACGGTGACTATATTAACACCAGCGGTCACGAGTCATGACGGCAGTCAAATTCCATGTGACCATTTAGTCACAGAAATAAGTCTTTTCCAAGCTCTGATGCTGCTGATGGTTGTTAGTTGCCTACCAAACTTGCTAACTGCCTGGTACTCAACACTCTATTGTCCCTCTAATTACTCTGACATTAATGCAAATGTGATCAAAAAATCGAATCAAACACTTAATGAGAGCCAATAAGCTCATGTTATGCAACATTTCTATAGGCAATGCAATTGCATGAGAAAACAGAGTTTTGATGGCCTCTATTAAAAATAGGAGGATCCCATCAGCTTTCTATTTATTTCTCAACTTTCCTAATATTAAGCTTATCTTTGCAACAGGAGTTTGGCCTACCTGGCTGGCATGAAAGTTAACCATGGGAAAAGTGTCCTCCATTCGGTATTTAAGTGCATAGATTACAGGTATTTTTTTCCCCTGCCTCTGTTTTGAGACAGGTTCATGATAATGGTCCATTCAAAATCAAAACAAATTTCACACATATATTATTTAGTATTTGTAATATTATATCAAGAACAGGGTGACAATATTAGCCTAACACTAGTGAATGATGACCAGCTTAAGGGAAGAAACACTGCATGCATATTTTTGTAGCCTAGCCCACAGGCCTATATATTTTGATAAGGTTTGTATCTAAAGTGGCCAAATAACTTCTTAAAATTAAGCGCATTAATTCACATTACAATGGATGTAGAGTCTAACTGGCATATATATGCAGCTCGTAGGTTTCAAGTTTGGGGAATAACATTTTTACCATAAAAATGCACTGTCGCATCCCACAACTGTCTCAGAATATGTTTGGAATATTTATTTCTGCAACAGAATAGACATTTGTACTATGGGGGATAGTAGATTGACATAGGCTAGTGCTTTTGCTGTTCGTTAGGCCCACTCATCTTGTTGGCTGATGAAAAGTAAATGTGGATAGTTCTTCCAATATCTTCGATATGTGCCTTGGAATTGGATATGGACCCACTCAGTTGCATCCCGGATGTTTCTGTCTTCACTTGTAGCCTGTGAGAAAGACCCGGTCATGTGACGGAGAGCCATGTGAGTGAGAGATGCAAGAGGTGTTTCGGCATGCAGCCGGGAGAAGGGAATTATAATTAGGCTATTATATTTTAGGGGGCATTACGGTCACACAAATTTGAGGCATTATCAAGTGCTTGTCAAATTGTGAATGAGAGACTGATGAAGTGTGTACGAAAAACAAAGTAGAGCTCATGCCTCATCATTAGAGTTGTATCATTCAGCCTTAGAATGTATTAAAAATCAAAACATATCTACTTATTTGTTAACCACTCAACACAGAATAGCCGCATGCACGCATATCCTTTCTATTTTATTCAGCTATTCTTCATGCTATAAAGTCATTTAAAGTCATATAAAATAATGTTACAGAATTATAAGCAAATCTTGTCTTCTAAATGAACTAGTGTAGCCCACAGCCATATGCCATGGCCTAACATAAAGACAACTCAGAGTATGCTATTCTGTTCTGAAATAGACTACATTTTAAATAATGGATTTATTGTGAAGGTGTAGGCTAAATTACATGGATTTATTAGAATTTTTTAAATGTAGATGTTCCAAAGATCTGCATCTGTGGCTTGTAGGCTATCCAGGAAATGCTACATTTGTTTATGTTAATTAACGGTCAATTGACTTGAGATCGGCAGTTATTTGCTTGACAATCACCGCGCCACAGCACTAGCTGCACCTCTTGAACTCTGACAAAGTTAAGTGTCATAGAAACTGCAAAATATGCTCATGTGACTCTGCAGGAGGATTTGATAAAGTGATGCTCCGTTCCCTGCATCTGTCAATTACAAGTTGCACCCACCTCTTCATGTACAATTTTACAACTGATAATACTGTCACTCATCAGACTATTGTCAATTTAATCTTGTCTATAAAACATTCACGTAACAGCTTCTTTTTACAAAGTAAAACGTAAAAGAGAATGGTATCAACCCGCAAGGCGTGCGGTCAAATTATTAACATGAGCGCCAATGACGATAAATAGGCATAACATAAACTCATTATTACACTATTGTTGTTCTAAATTTAATCAACATCTTCATCATTCAGTTAGGCCTAACTGAAATTGTAAGTAACATCCACAATAATCGCCCATTCATCCATTTGTCATTCATTCAGTGGGCTGGCATCGTTTGCTTCACTTCGCTCATCAACTCGGATAGATTCAAGGATATGTTTTTCATTATTCTAAAGGCCTACTGCAACCAGTAGCATGTTTTAGTTTCCCTTACAATACATGTGATTAGTCACAGTTATAGTGAATAAAACAGTCCTGTAACAGCTTATTTTTTACAAAGTAAAACATAAAAAGAAAATGATATCAACCCGCAAGGCACGCAGTGAAATTATTTCCTATAAACATGAGCTCCAAAGCTGATAAATAGGCACAACACAAACTAAATTCACCCTCCTTATCGTTCAGTTAGGCCTAATTTAAATTCAATGGTGAAGTAGTGTGCACAATTATTGCCCATTCATCCATTTGTCATTCATTCAGTGAAGAGAGAGAGACGAATTAGCGTCTGGCTGGGCACCAACGTCCTACAGCGCATTGTCTTGGTGGGTTAAGTTGGGAATAGGTGTGAGAAAAAACAGGTAAAAAGGCTCTAAATACTTTTCTATTCGTGATTTCAAAATTCGGACAAATGAGCAGTGTAAAAGAAAAACATTTAGGAAAAGTCAGGGAAGGAGAAGGATATAGCTTTTTTGAGGGGGGGGGGGCGATTTTTTTAAATTGACAAAATCAAACGTCAGTGGCTGTTGGCCTATGGCGGTTCTAGTGTTCAACACCAGGAAGGCATACTCATTTCGGCTTTTCATCTGGTAGGATTTGTTGCACACTATTGAGGAAGAGAATTGTCTTTCGAGACCCAGGTGTGTTTGTCAACAGCTGATACTCAGCTGAGGGGCACGCTGTACCAAAATGAAGCCTAGTATGTTGATATTTTTTTGCTTATTGCATACAATTTTTGCTTAGAATGTCATTCTCTTCATGGTGATGTATACTGAATAGGTACACAAAGGTAGAAATATGCAATATCATCCTTTGCATATGCTGGGTGGGTATTATTCTACACACTGGCTATCATTCAATTGAACTCAGTCCCCAAACAAGACCAAATTTGGTTGGTCCAGACCGGACCAAATCTGAACCAATCATAGACGTCTATGTTTCACAAGTTCTGACATAACAGTACAGCACAGTAGAGTAGAGTAAAGCACAGCATATCACAGGACAGTAGAGTTCAGTACAGTAGAATACAGTATATTATACTGTACTGTGTGCTTTACTGTACTGTACTGAACTATACTCTACTTTTCTTTACTGTATTGTACTCTACTGTACTGAACTCTACTGTACTGACGTCTATGTTTGGGCCAAATCCAAGCCGGACCAGACCAAAAATCAACATCTGTGGAAGTTGAAATCAAGACCTGACCAAAATTTCAACTACTTTTCATTGTCCAGGGAGGTCCGGTATCAGACAAGCCTCAGCAGGGTTGAGTAGGTTTCTTTTAAAATGTAATCTGTTAAAGTTACTTGTTACCCGTCCAAAATTGTAATCAGTAACACAACTTTTGCTGGTGGACTTTCCAAGCCAAACCTTCATATCATGACCGCTAACAGCTACACACAGCCTGCATCGTTGTTATGCCATAGTCAACATAGCTACTAGAACCATCGCGTTAGTAAACCCGCTACATTCATGTACAGAACCATGAGCCTTCTAGGTTTTGTATTAAATTCAATGTACCCAGAGGTGGACGGAAACTAGCTGTCCTCCGGCTACACCATGGTGCAACCCTAAAGAGCGTTGCGAAACAGTGTGTTTTATTCAATTATTTGGTGACGTGAATATATTTAATATAGTCAAATGTAAAAAATATTGATTTTTTTATTTTTATGTTTCACTATTTTTACTTTTATGAAATTCACTGAGGAGGACGGTCTTCCCTTTCCTCCTTTGAGGAGCCTCCACTGATGGAAAGAGAGGGGCTCATGGGTAGGTGTCAGTAAGAGCTATTCCAAGACGGCGTAACAGTGCGGCTGTCTTTTTTTGTCCTGTCCTGCGCCGTGCCGTCTGTTTTTCCGTATATATTTCTTATTCTCATATACTTTTCCTGCAACCCGCCTCACCCAACGCGGAACGGATCTGCTATTTCTTAATCTTTTTATTTCTTTATCCCATTTAACTAAACCTCTGACAGAGGCTAGCCTGCTAACTAGCTACTAGCCATTGCTAGCCAATGCTAGCGGTCTTCACCACTGCCGTTGCCTGCACCAGCCAGCTTTAGTTCGGACAATATCGGCACGCTACCAACCCAGCGCATATCGTATTGCTTTCTCTACCACATCACCGGATTTCTGCCGAAATCACTGGACCATTACACTGGATCATCGCAGCTAGCTAGCTGCAAACGAGTGGCTGTTGTTGGCTAACACTACTGTCCCAAAGCATGCACCAGTTAACCTTGAGCTAGCCTCGAGCTAGGCCCATCTCCCAGCTAGCCGACGTGTACTAGCTAATTCCTGGGCTACAGTACCTCTTTGTCAACCGGCCTGGACCTTCTGTTCGATCGGGTTCAAGTCCGGGCTCTGGCTGGGCCACTCAAGCACCCTTCGCCCCAGTCTGAGGTCCTGAGCGCTATGGAGCAGGTTTTCATCAAGGATCTCTCTGTACTTTGCTCCGTTCATCTTTCCTTAGATCCTGAGTAGTCTCCCAGTCCCTGCCGCTGAAAAACATCCCCACAGCATGATGCTGCCACCACCATGCTTCACATCGGGTTCTTGGTCACCTCCATGATCAAGGCCCTTCTCCCCCGATTGCTCAGTTTGGCAGGGCGGCCAGCTCTAGGAAGAGTCTTGGTTGTTCTAAACTTCTTTCATTTAAAAATGATGGAGGCCACTGTGTTCATGGGGACCTTCGATACTGCAGACATTGTTTAGTTCCCTTCTCCAGATCTGTGCCTCGACAAAATCCTGTCTCGGTGTGAGGACCGACGCAGGAGATGAGAAGCAGGTACAGGGGGTGGACAGGAATACAAAACACAATTAATGAACAAGCCTGGAACACCACAAAGGAACAGACAGATATACGGGGGGCAATCATCTAAAAAGCTGTTTTCACTTTGTCATTATGGGGTATCGTATGTAGGATGAGGATTTATTTTTATTTAATCCGTTTTAGAATAAGGCTGTGATGTAACAAAATGTGGAAAAAGGGAAGTGGTCTGAATACTTTCCAAATGCACTGTACATACAAGGGCTTTACGCAGATCAAACTTTTCACAGGGGCTGGACAAAGAACAAATATAAAGAGAAAAGGGTAACCCACAAGGCAAAAACTGGTTGAACCAACCGTGATTCTACATAATTTCAACCATGTTTTATTGTTTTTACCATCGAGGACCACTTTGGAAACAAGTGTTTTAATTAATTCTTTCAAGTGATATCCTCTGGGTCCACATTGTACATTTTGTTCCATATGTCTGTTACCCAAAATAAATTTAATTCAATTCAAAAACATTAAATGTGGTGACGTTGAAATCCTGATTTGTTTTGCAAAAAGTCATTAACTTATTTCATATTTTTTTCACCAAACTTTGAACCTAAATCCAATGACAGGGTGACATTTCTAGTTGATTTCACCTTGATTTCACATTAGTGGACAACTCAACCAAATTTAAACCAAAACTAGACGTTGAACTGTCATCTGTGCCCAATGGGAATGTCCACTCAACGTTATACTGCTTCCAAATTTAACCCTTGTGTGGTGTTCACTTTTTGGACCCTTTAATACTGTTCGGGTCAAATTGACCCTGGACATTATTGGGGTTTTAAATGTAATACAGAAATAAAAATTTTCATAAAAAACTCCTTAACATACTGTATATTGTCTTTCTCAATTCCAAACAATATAAATAACATACAGTGCGGAGAACAAGTATTTGATACACTGCCGTTTTTGCAGGTTTTCCCACTTACAAAGCATGTAGAAGTCTGTAATTTGCATCATAGGTACTCTTCAACTGTGAGTGACGGAATCTAAAACAAAAATACAGAAAATCATATTGAATGATTTTTAAGGAATTAATTTGCATTTTATTGCATGACATAAGTATTTGATACATCAGAAAAGCAGAACTTAATATTTGGTACAGAAACCTTTGTTTGCAATTACAGAGATCATATGTTTTGTGTAGTTCTTGACCAGGTTTGCACACACTGCAGCAGGGATTTTGGCCCACTCCTCCATACAGACCTTCTCCAGATCCTTCAGGTTTCGGGGCTGTCGCTAGGCAATAAGGACTTTCAGCTCCCTCCAAAGATTTTCTATTGGGTTCAGGTCTGGAGACTGGCTAGGCCACTCCAGGACCTTGAGATGCTTCTTACGGAGCCACTCCTTAGTTGCCCTGGCTGTGTGTTTCGGGTCGTTGTCATGCTGGAAGACCCAGCCACGACCCATCTTCAATGCTCTTACTGAGGGAAGGAGGTTGTTGGCCAAGATCTCGCGATACTTGGCCCCATCCATCCTCCCCTCAATACGGTGCAGTCATCCTGTCCCCTTTGCAGAAAAGCATCCCCAAAGAATGATGTTTCCACCTCCATGCTTCACGGTTGGGATGGTGTTCTTGGGGTTGTACTCATCCTTCTTCTTCCTCCAAACACGGTGAGTGGAGTTTAGACCAAAAAGCTCTATTTTTGTCTCATCAGACCACATGACCTTCTCCCATTCCTCCTCTGGATCATCCAGATGGTCATTGGCAAACTTCAGACGGGCCTGGACATGCGCTGGCTTGAGCAGGGGGACCTTGCGTGCGCTGCAGGATTTTAATCCATGACATTGTAGTGTGTTACTAATGGTTTTCTTTGAGACTGTGGTCCCAGCTCTCTTCAGGTCATTGACCAGGTCCTGCCGTGGAATTCTGGGCTGATCCCTTACCTTCCTCATGATCATTGATGCCCCACGAGGTGAGATCTTTCATGGTGCCCCAGACCGAGGGAGATTGACCGTCATCTTGAACTTCTTCCATTTTCTAATAATTGCACCAACAGTTGTTGCCTTCTCACCAAGCTGCTTGCCTATTGTCCTGTAGCCCATCCCAGCCTTGTGCAGTCTACAATTTTATCCCTGATGTCCTTACACAGCTCTCTGGTCTTGGCCATTGTGGAGAGGTTGGAGTCTGTTTGATTGAGTGTGTGGACAGGTGTCTTTTATATAGGTAACGAGTTCAAACAGGTGCAGTTAATACAGTTAATGAGTGGAGAACAGGAGGGCTTCTTAAAGAAAAACTAACAGGTCTGTGAGAGCCGGAATTCTTACTGGTTGGTAGGTGATCAAATACTTATGTCATGCAATAAAATGCAAATACATTTTTTTTAAATCATACAATGTGATTTTCTGGATTTTTGTTTTAGATTCCGTCTCTCACAGTTGAAGTGTACCTATGATAAAATTTACAGACCTCTACATGCTTTGTAAGTAGGAAAACCTGCAAAATCGGCAGTGTATCAAATACTTGTTCTCCCCACTGTATATGATTAATGTTTGCAATTCATCTCTTCTAGATCACATTTAACAATGGAAGTGTCATTCGTTTTTTGTGATTAAGTTATAATTTATGTAAAACATCCACTATAATAAAGACTTGTGTGTCATAAATCATGCTTATCTAGGAAAAATTGAAATGAAACAATGTTTTTATTGATGTTTATTATTTTGAACTGATCTTATTATAATCAAAGCCGTAAAGCAAATACAGGTGATGAAAAACAAATAGAAACACAAGCATGAATTAAATGTCCTCTGTTTTAGTCACTGTCGATGAAATACAGCACATAAAAAATACATCTCTCAAATACATCTGAAATAACATTTGATAAAATTGTGTTTGCGCATGGGCATGCCTGTCTACACAACACATGATGCACAGAATTTGAGAGTATGTTTACTACAGATGTACTTTTTGCAGTCACTGCATGTGCTCTGTGTCTTTGAGTCCTTTGAGGGTCCTCGCATCTCGCAGCACTTCCTCTTGTTGCCACCGGCTGCAATTTAGAATAATGAAAATACTTTATTAGTTCAGGAATAATTTTTCCACCACTTCTCCAAATACACAAACACACACACACACAACAACAACAACAACAACAACAACAACAGGACACTTACTTCAGGCACTGGAGGTTGTGGTTGTGTGGGTCGTGCAGGTGGGACAGTAGGAGCCTCATATTCTGAAACATCCTCCTCTTCCACTTCACTATGTGTCTCATTCTCTTCCAATATTAGCTCCAAGGCCTTCTGAGCAGCGAATCTTTTGCTCATATTGCTGGTGGAAGATTGTAGTTGAAGTGAGCTATACACTGTGATGTAGTTATTTATCTGTTTTGTCCCTCCCCCGATGTGCAGGTGTGAGGGGTACAGTGCCAGAAAATGTAAAATGTTTAGAATATTTTGGAATAACATTGTGCAGGTTCCTAGACTACAGAGGGTAAAGAGAGCGGGAGCAGACGGCTTCTCGGTGCTTGGATTGTAACAATGTAGCAGGTGTATGTGTGTGTGCTCTCTCTCTCTCTATGTGTGAGTGAGTGAGTGAGTGAGTGAGTGAGTGAGTGAGTGAGTGAGTGAGTGAGTGAGTGAGTGAGTGAGTGAGTGAGTGAGTGAGTGAGTGAGTGAGTGAGTGAGTGAGTGAGTGAGTGAGTGAGTGAGTGAGTGAGTGAGTGAGTGAGTGAGTGAGTGAGTGAGTGAGTGAGTGAGTGTGTGAGTGTGTGTGTGTGTGTGTGTGTGTGTGTGTGTGTGTGTGTGTGTGTGTGTGTGCGCATGTTTCTGTGTGTCTCTGTGTGTATGCGTGTCAAATTGACCTGAACATCGTATGAAGGACATGAATGTGTGGAGGCATTGTAGCATGTGTACTCAATTATTTTATTTGATATGTTCTTCACAGAAAATAATCCAAGGCCATGCATGGAGTTTCAGTTTGAAAAATGTTATCCTTGTATAATTTTTCTTTTAGTAAAAATTTGAAATGGGTCAATTTGACCCGAACACCATTCATGTTTTATAAACATCATGGAACCATGTTACAGGTATTATTTGCACGTCTCAAGAAATAGCAGATGAAATTCCATTGCATTGGAGCCATGTACGTTCACAACATAAACCCATGGATGGATGGTGAATCTTTCTAATACATTTGGGTTTTAATCAAATGAAACAAAAAACAATCTGTTTTTTTATAACAACAACAATATTTCTAAGTAGGATCAGGTTAGAAGCATGATATCATAAATTGCATCTCTCATTCCATGAACATAAGACAATATGTGCACTCGTAGGCCTAAAGGCTCTTCGGCAGGAGTATACAGTAACACTACAGTAGGCCTAGTTATAACAAACATGTAGCCAATCTATATATTTTTTTGGGCTTCAACATGGAAATATTTGTCTATACACATTGCATTCGCAATGCACTGCATGTTCGAGCCATGGACAATTGAACATTGCCCAAACTTCATAATAAGATTAGCCTTCCATCGCCATTGATATGGCCTGTTAGTGACTTTGCCACGTGAAAGGTAAACAAACAAACAGGAAAATAGCCTGAGCTACAAGCAGATTCAGCACCAAGAATTCCCGTGATTTGACGAAAACTATAAGCAGTATATTGTAATAACTTGATATTCCTAAACAGACTTCCTACAGTCGCTGACACCTTTCATCCAATGGGCATCGCATCTAAGCCCAATGAGTCCAAACTTGTTAGAGAAGCTGCATGGACAAAAATGATAAATAAAATAAAGTAATTAAAAAAACAAAAATGGTGACGGTTTTGCTGCTTGTGATATTTTATTAAAACATTGGTTATAGGCTACAGATCCGCTGGCAAAATCAATGCCATAACCAATTGCGTTACTGCTAAGTGTCTTAAATATCTCCAGTAGGGCTGCTTGAAATTGGAACATTGGCACACGTTTTTAAGGACATACCTCAATATTTCTACCCCTCCCACCTCAGAGCACAAGCGAGCTGATATCAGACAGGTAAATTACCAACCCTGGCGTCAGGGTTAGAAAATTGCAGAGCCCTGGCTTTTACAAGTCAAAATTGCCCATTTTTAAATGGCAGATGGAAATAGAGCCCTATAACTAATTGGTAGGTCTACCTTTACTTGTTACTTTTGTGAACTTTCATTATCCTCCCTCCTCATGAGGGAGAGAAATTTCAAATAATCAAATAATTTATCCAAATAATTTATCCCAAAAAATATAAATGTTGATTTTAGTTGGCAGGGGTCTTTACAGATGTATGACCTTAATTTGAGCCAGTTTGCTACAGCAGGAAAATAATCTTGCAGCAACAGGAAATGTTAATTATTATGTGGATTATAATTAATGGACATTTTTGTAGGGGTTGATACATTTCTGGTAAGATAAAATAGAGTCTGAAATTTCAATCTTCAGAAGCCTTTTTAAACCTCAAATGCACTACACGTTTTAAATGTCCTGCAGTTAAGTTATCATGCAACAGGGTGATCAAATTAAGATCCTAACTATGTACATTATTGTGTTTTGAAGTATTTCTAATACCGTTTAAGACATTTTCTGATGTTTTCTAAGACCCCTTTTCCATCTTTTCCATCCAAATCAATGCCCTTGCTTATGGCAAATTTTCATTATTGAAAATGGTAGAAAAATGTATCTATGCCTTCACTTACAAAAAATATAGACCCTTAGCTTTCATTTGACACCCAATTCGATATGCTCCTTTGAACTTCACAAGTTGGTGCTCATAAGTCCTTTTACATTGAACTTCAACACCTGGTTCAACTGAATCAATTAATAATCAAGACCTTGATTGACCTGTTACAGACTGTTCAGTGTTAGTGCTGAATTGGGACAAACGCCCATGTAACATAATTATATAATTACACAAAATCTGAATAGTTCCCATGCCTGATATTAGTGTACTAAGTACATTTTTTAATGTAGCACAATTTCTTCTCCTTCTGCATTCCCTCTCATAAACCTCTTCCACTGTATGCATGTGGAAGAGGTAGGTTACTGTAAAAAAATTACTGAAATTCATAATCAGTCCTATAGACAGGTTGGTTGTTTAGCAACAAAACAGACACGTGCGCAACTATAGGGAAAAACAGACGGGGTTGGCTTAGACTGTTGACAACATGTAAACTATCTGTAGTCTCCAAATGTTTATAGAAAACATAAATACATTTGCACAAAGAGAACTTGTTGTCTCTCAAATATGTTGTTACAGTTGTTGATTAGTTATCTAGCAAAGTTTTGCCATATTAGCATAGACACGACATCAGTCAAAACACCTCAAAACAAGTCATGGTATCAAGAACAAGATACACCGAGCTGAAACGAGCCACCTACTATTCCCCACAAGGCAGCTTCTTCTTATTTTTGCCAGCTCTCTGACCATTCATAATTAAAAGAACACACACCTTCCGACCACATCGATGCACATGCATCATTTTCGTGAGGTTGCGAGCCTTTCACTTTCAAATGCCTGTGTATACAAGGTAAGGGACATGTGACACTTGGTAAAAAGTAGCCTACACACAATCTGACTGCCGTGGCTGGCTACAAACACAACAATGTATCAGAACCGGTATCTACATCATCATCCAATATTGGTCTGTCTATTGGTTTTGCCAGGCCCAACACAGCTATACATGAGACATCACATATTGAGAAGGGGTGGTTATAACAACTTGATTTCGGTATGCAATAAATATTTGTTTGTTTTTTGAGAACAGCAGGCATAACAATGGATTATTCAAAATATTTAAAACCAGGGACGTCGCTAGGCCCCTAAAATATTAATTAGCCCCCCCTAAATAAATCAATATATCAGTCAATATATTTTCTCTGTGATTTAGTTTTTTTTCGTCAACCGTTCCATTGCATCTTAAACTTCTTACCGGGCGGGCACTAGGACGCGCTAGTGTAGCTAATATTTTGGTTAACGTTAGCTACTTCTGTGGCTTGAGACTGCTAGCTAAGAGTAAACAGACAGGAAAAGGCTCTGACAGGACGGATTCATGCAGATAGGCTACGATGTGAATTTGTAAGTTAGAACAGAGAGAGAGAGTATTCACAACAATTGACATTGTCTGGTTCATGGACAAAGAGAATACCGGGAAGCGAGCCTATTGTGTTTTTCTGAGACATGGCTGAATGACAACATCCCCATAGAGAACGTCACTATCGGCGGTTTCCGGACCATCAGAGCGGACAGGGATAGCGTTTCCTCCGGTAAGAGTAAGCGGGCTGGCTTTATTAGTTAACAACAGATGGTGTAATCCAAGCCATATTACTCTTAAGGAAGAGTTTTGTAGCCCAGACAATGAGCTGTTAGCCGTTAGCCTGAGACCCTACTATTTGCCGAGGGAATTCACGGCGGCCATTGCTGTTATTGTTTACATCCCGCCTTCCGCGGACACAAACACAGCGTGTGACGTCTTCCACTCTGTTATCGCGAGGTTACAGACAGCGCATCCCAGTGCTTTCTTTGCCATTTCGGGGGATTTTAGCCACGCATCTCTCTCTTCAACGCTGCCCACGTTCAAACAGTTTGTGAAGTGCCCAACCAGGAATAATACAACTCTGGACTTGTTATATGCTAATGTGAAGGATGCATACAACTCCACTGCACTCCCTCCCCTCGGTAGATCGGATCACAACCTTGTCCACCTCACCCCACTCTACAGGCCTATGAACCAACAGCAGCCAGCGACCACTAGGACCATTAGGAGATGGTCCCCGGAGGCGAATGAGGCCTGTAGGACTGTAGGACTACAGGACTGCTTTGAAACAACAGACTGGGATGTGCTCTGTGAGGCTCATGGGGAGGATATCGATGGACTTACTGACTGCATAACAGACTATATCAATTTTTGTGTAGACAACACGGTACCCACCAGGAAGGTACACTGTTTTCCAAATAATAAACCCTGGGTCACCAGCCACCTGAAGGCCCTGCTGAATGAGAAGAAGAGGGCCTTCAAGGAGGGGGACAGGGACAAATTCAAATGCGTCTAGAGGGAGCTGAAGTTGCGGATTGCTGACGGGAAGAGAGGGTATAAGGAGAAGATGGAGGACAAGCTGAGGCAGAGCCAGGTGAGAGAGGTGTGGAATGGTATGAGAAATATCACTAGCTTCAAAAAGTCAAACAGTGGGCAGACTGAGGGGACCCAGGACAGAGCCAATGAGCTGAACCAATTTCTTAACAGGTTCGATACTGGCCCTGTCCACCTCCCCTCCAGCTCTCCAGGCCACACACCCTCACGGCTGTCCCACCCCCACTTTGCTCACAACACCTCTGTTGAGACAATCAGTGACCCCTCCTCCACCCCTACTCCCTCTGGACTGATCCTCAACACCCCCCTTCCCCCCACCTCCCCACCGGGGCTTCACCACCAACCAAGTGAAGAGAGAGCTGGAGAGACTACATCAGTGGAAAGCGGCAGGCCCTGATGGCATCAGCCCAAGGGTGCTAAGGATCTGTGCTGACCAACTGTGTGGAATACTCCAGCACCCCTTCAACCTTAGCCTGAGCCTAGAAAGGGTCTCTGTGCTGTGGAAAAAATCCTGCCTCGTCCCAGTGCCCAGGATAGTGCACCCCACTGTCCTGAATGACTTCAGACCTGTAGCGCTAACATCCCACATCATGAAGACCCTGGAAAGGTTAGTCCTTGCTCACCTCAAACCCCTGGTGTGTACATCACTGGACCCCCTGCAGTTCGCATATCACCGCAACATCGGGGTGGATGATGCAATCATCTACCTTCTGCAGAGGGCGTACTCTCACCTGGACAACGCAGATTGCACTGTGAGGGTTATATTGTTTGACTTCTCCAGTGCCTTCAACACCATTCAGCCCCTGCTACTGGGTGAGAAGATGAGGAGGATGAAAGTGGAAGCACCCTTAGTCTCCTGGGTCACGGACTACCTGACCAGTAGGCCACAATTTGTGCGGCTACAGAGCTGTGTGTCAGAACGGGCAGTGAGCAACACAAGGGCCCTCCAGGGAACGTTCCTGTTCTCCATCTACACCTCGGACTTCAGATATAACTCTGAAACATGCCACCTACAGAAGTTCTCGGATGTCTCCGCAATTGTAGGGTGCATCAGGGGTGGGCAGGAGGAGGAGTACAGGAGCGCAATCAATGACTTTGTGTTGTGGTGTGAGCAGAACCATCTTCAGCAAAACAAAGGAGATGGTGTGGACTTCAGGAGAACCAAGGCCCAACTGACTGCAGTCCCTATACAGGGGATGGATGTGGAAATGGTTGGGTCATACAAGTTCCTGGGAGTCCATATGGACAACAGGCTGGAATGGGCTGGAAACACAGGGGCTCTGTACAAAAAGGGCCAGAGCCAACTCTACTTTCTGAGGAGGCTCAGGTCCTTCAACGTGTGCAGTAAACTACTGTATACCTTCTACCAGTCTGTGATGGCCAGTGCTATCTTTTTTGCAGTGGTGTGCTGGGGTGCCAACATAAAGGCTGGTGATGCTTCTCGGGTAAATAAGCTGATCAGGAAGGCTAGCTCTGTTCTGGGGATTAGCCTTGACACTGGTGGCAGAGAGACAGATCCTGGCCAAACTGCTGGCCATCATGGACAACGTCACCCACCCTCTGCATGCCATGGTTATGATGCAGAGGACCACCTTCAGTCACAGACTGATCCCACCACGGTGCGCTACAGGAGGTCCTTCCTGTCGGCGGCTATTAGACTGTTTAATGCCTCACCGGGGTGCCGTGCCGTCGTCAACATAGACCTAGAACTGTGGGGTGCTAGGACCTAGTTTAACAATTATGCATCCATCCTTGAGTAGCTCTGGTCTGTAATCACTCATTCACTCAGGACTTATTTATTCATTCAGGTCTGTATATACATATTCATGTACAGTTGTTATATCATATCACGTGCAATATTGTAAGTAATTCTTGGAATTAACTTACGTAGTCATTCACTCAGGAATGCATATTAGTATCCTGTCAGTTGTATCTTTTTTCATTGCTTTTAGTATATTGAATGTGCAATACGTGCATTTATCTGTAATTAAACCCTGCACACTAAGGTCTGTATTTTAAGGAAATTACTATTATTACCCTAAATTATATCATACACATATTTAGCTATTTAAGTATCTCATCCTGTCATTTACCTGAACAGTTAATGTAACCATGAAAATATTCAGTTACCTGTAAATTTAACTGTATATTTACCTGTACAGTTAATTTAACCATGCAAAATACCTAGTTAATTGAACCAGTCCGTATATACTAAGTAAACTATTATTACCCTCACTTATATCATACGCACTTTTAGCTATTGAAGTATTTCTCTGCCATCGACCTGTACAGTATAGTTAACCATCCACCAATGTATAGTCTACATATTCAGCCATCCACCAATACTATGCAATGTCTTTTTATAGCTTTTTTGCACTCCAGACTTCTTGTATTTCTATACTTTTTCATATTGCTGCTCTATGTATCATGTATAGCGTATCTGTCTTTTGTGTATTTCAGTATATTCAGTAGGCCATTGCAAAACAATTATCATTAGGTCATGTGTAGAAAAGGTGACAGAGTGTTGTATTAATCTCAATTTCTCAACTGTAGGCTAGCTAACAACTAACATTAGATCAGATGGATATACGGAAATTCTTCAAGAGAGGCAGTGCCAGCAGCCCTGCAGAAGGCCAATCCGGTGAGATATGAAGATTTGACCAGTTCAAACAAACAAATTAAAACGGATTAATCACCTATTAAGCCTTGAGTTATTGTAAATATGAGTTTAATAACAATACATGTCAAAACCCAGCAGACAAGAATGAGGGAAAGAAGCCGGAGGCTGACAGGGCTGAGGGAGCATGTCTGATGAAGGTTAGTGATAAAAAAGCGAGTAGATGTTTAAGCTTTCAGTTAAATTTGTGCAGCATATGACAGCATATGTCTTACTTTTGTTAGGCATAAATACATGATGTTCATGATACCTTAAAGGGTCATGCAGAAAGAGGGGCTTCTGTGCAAGGCAGAGATCAACATGCAAGCTGAATAAGTGAGAGAGAGCAAGCATGCTCAGAGAAAGAGGGACAAGAAACAGATCCAGAGCGAGAGGAACAGCGAACAGATCCAGAGAGGGAGGGACAAGAAAGAGATCCAGAGAGGGAGGGACAAAAAACAGATCCAGAGAGGGAGGGACAAAAAACAGATCCAGAGAGGGAGGGACAACAAACAGATCCAGAGAGGGAGGGACAACAAACAGATCCAGAGAGGGAGGGACAAGAAAGAGATCCAGAGAGGTAGGGACAAGAAAGAGATCCAGAGAAGGAGGGACAAGAATCCGATCCAGAGAGGGAGGGACAAGAAACAGATTCAGAGAGGTGGGGACAACAAACAGATCCAGAGAGGGGTGGACAAGAAAGAGATCCAGAGAGGGAGGGACAAGAAAGAGATCCAGAGAAGGAGGGACAAGAATCCGATCCAGAGAGGGAGGGACAAGAAACAGATTCAGAGAGGGAGGGACAACAAACAGATCCAAAGAGGGAGGGACAAGAAACAGATCCAGAGAAAGAAAGTAATCACGCCGCTGCAGCAACTCCTTCCAGAAATGAGAGTGATTTAGGTGACAAAGACACTGGGCCCAGACAAGTGAAGTTGAATAGCTACCCACACGAAACGCTTTGGTACACAGAATAGGGCATTTTAGCACAGCTGGTTTGAGAAATACAATTGTGTAGAGAACTCTGTACATAAAAACACAGCTCTCTGCTTTCCATGTAGAGTTTTTGGCAAAAACATTCAATTTGATTATTTTGTCAGTAATGGTTGCAAAAATTGGGAAAAAGCTTTGTTTATCTTCGGTAAACATGAGATGGCACAAACACACAGAGAAAGTGTTGTGGCATGGAAAAGCTACCAGGCAACTAGCAATCATGGGAACATTGCTCAGATTTTAACATCTGCCCATGCTAGTGATATTGTATCTGAAGAGAATTGTTGAGGTCACCTCAATGTTAGGAAGACAGGGACTCTCTTTCCGGGCCAATGATGAATCTAGTGAAAGCACAAATAGATGGAACTTTCTTGAATGTATGGAGCTTTTGAAGGAGTTTGACCCTTTCCTGCAAAGGTACAATACTCCATCAAATGCGACGTATCTCTCTCCAGAATCTCAGAATGACATGATTGAATGCAGTGCTCAAGAGATTACGGACACCATAGTCTCTGAGATGTCAAAGTCTGGAATGTATGCCATTATGGCGGATACGGCCAGGGATGGGCAGTCTGAACAGTTGGCTCTGTGTGTTAGGTATGTGACAGAGGGGACAGTTAAGGAGCGTTTACTAGCACTAGCAGAAATCAAGTCATTTGATGCCCAATCGATAGCAAATGAGTTGCAACAGCAGCTCCAAAAGAGAGGGGTAGCAGGCCTAAAGTGCGTTGCACAGACCTATGATGGTGCAGCTGCCATGAGTGGGTCCAAAGGAGGTGTGCAAGCACATTTCAGAGTGCTGCATCCAGAGGGAATTTATGTACATTGCTATGCTCATGAGCTTAATTTGGTTTTGTGTCATACTTGCAGGGCTATTCCGGAGGCTGCTGAGTTTTTCAGTTTCAGTTGGAGAATGTGTATTCGTTTTCAGTACATCCTTAGTTAACCACCACAAGTTCAAAGAAGCTCAGTCCAAACTTGGAATAGCATCAGCTGAACTTGTACAGCTCTCAAACACTCGCTGGGCATGCCAGCTGCGTTCCATAAATGCAGTCCTGGACATTTTCACTGCTATTTTTGACTGTCTATCTGCCATTGGATCCCCCATGGCTGTTGGTCTGAGAGCAAAGCTTCATAAGTTCTCCACTGTGTATTTGCTACTGATGTTTCAGTCCCTTCTTTCCATAACTGAGGGACTACACAAATTCCTCCAGAAAGAGACTGTAGACCTGGCAGAAGGTTGCTTCAGCAAACAAGCTGTATGTGACACACTGATAGGCAATCGCACAGATACATATGCCACATAACTTCATGACAGAACCAAAGCACTCTGTGAAATTCACAATATTCCAGAGGCAGATGTAGCAAGAAAGCACAAACAAAGGAAAATGGGTGTGGTGGAGACCTCCCTGGGTTTAGGCACAGAATTGTCATGTTCCCAAACAATGAAAACAGAGTTGTTGCTCCCCTGCTTGGACAGGATGGTTTGTGAGCTTGACCAGCGATTCTCAACTGTAGATGCAGGTCTACTCAAAGGCATACAGGCATGCAGTCCTAGATACATCATGCTTAACTGAGTTTTCCAAGCACTAAAGTATTGATGTTAAAACAGAAGAGATGTTGGTGGCCAGAAACTTTCTTGCCTGAAAATGAGAGGCTGGATGTCCTCCCAAAGATATGCTTGCCGTGCATAACCTCCTGGATGATGATATGTTTCCTTTTCTGAAGGAAATAATTCAGGTTACACTCACAATTCATGTGAGCAGCTGCTCCTGTGAAAGGTCCTTTAGTGCACTGCACCTGCACTCCTGGTTGCGTAAGACAATGGGTCAGAAAAGGCTTGCAAGTCTTGCAGCCATGTCCATTGGGGGTGAAGTGCTTGGGCCAATAAGCCACAATAGTGTCATTCACCGCTTTGCCACCTTTAAAAATAGGAGGTACACTTTGATGCGTCCAGCCACAAAAAAAATTTCAGTTTAATTTCTTTTTTATTTAGCTCATTAGTTGAATTTATGGATGATACTGTTTAAGATGTGTCTGAATTATTGGGTTAATTTTTAGCAACAATTAACAAAACTTAAATAAATATTTTTTCTAATGGTATAATATGAACTGCATGTCTTCTCATTTCACTCTCACACACAAAATATAATTAAAAGAGTATTTTGGCTACATAGTACAGCCATTTTGATTCCTTTTGTTGGTGTTGGATGGATGGGGGCAGAGTGGACTTTAATTCTTTATTTGGATAGAATTTAAGTAAGTCATATTAGGTCAGTGTCTAACACAAACTATGAGACAGGTATACTTTTAGACAACTTTGACCAAAAATAACCTTATTTTGATGGACCCGTTGTTACTCAAAAAATACAAGATGAAAAGACGTTTTGGGGGCTTTAAAAAAAATCCCAGACCTCCCTAAAAGAGGCTTAGCCCCCCATCCATAAATCTCAAGTGATGTCCCTGTTTAAAATAGTTGGTTAAAGAAAAGTGATGGCGTGGGCTTTGAGGTAGAACCCCCACACCCCCCATTAAATAAATGTACCTTAAGGGTAGTTCTCCATAATTTATTTATTTAACTAGGCAAGTCAGCTCTAACCGCTAGGCTACCCGCCTCCCCAAAAATAACAGCAAATTAACACATTCAATATTGCCGTAAAACGGAAGCCTTTTCAATTCCTGCATCTGATCACATGACCGGCTACTCTAAAGACATGTATTTTCACCCCCAGCTCCCCAACACACACACACACACACACACACACAATCTCCCAATCGGTATGTTTTTGAGTGGGAGGGCCTCTTAAAGATCAGATTACTCTGGTGTCAACAAAATAAGATGGATTATGCAGTCATTCCTCTAGCCAGCATTTTTCTCTAATAGTGACTTTCTGTCTAAATGTGTAAATGACTGAATAATCAACAGAGGATGGCAGTGCGTCCAAACCATCCTGCTACATGGAAGATGAATTAATGGGTTATAAATCAAAGGGCTCACTTTGTCAAAAGAGCTGGGAGATGTCAAAGTTGAAAACAAGGAATCAAGATTTTGAAAGGATTCCACACTCCTTAACCTTCTATGACAGGAAACTATCAGTCGGTCTCGCAGTGTCTGTCAATTTATCAAACTTAATCTATCTATTTCAATAGTTCAATCTCAATAAACCAACCAACCAATACATCTATCCATCCATATATTTATCACTGATTTCCAGAGCCCAATTAGACAGTTAATCAATGGCAGTATGATTCAAATAATCAGCGGTAGAGGAGTACATGTTTACTACTTGCGGTACTGCCGATTACTGGTGGTGCTGATTACTTCTCATATTCACAGATCTCTCAAGTGTAAACAAGTATTCTGTTCCTGATGCACATTAGGGTCCACTTGAAGCCGAGCTGGAGTCAGTCTCTATTAACTTGGGAGCAACGTCCCTCTGAGAGCTGCCAGCTGGGGTCCTCCAGGTTTTGCAGGGTTATCAGTGGGTGGGCGGCAGTGCTTTCAGCACGTTCCTCAGATAACTTAGGCAATGACAAATGAAATGCGCACAGGCAGCAAGCAGGGGGGAGGTAAAGAACTAGAGAGAATGAGAGAGAAATAGAGAAAGAGCAAGAGAGAGATAGAAGAGAGAGAGAGAGGGAGAGAGAGAGAGAGAGAGGAGTTAGAGACTGTGTGTGTGTGTGTGTGTGTACTTGCGAGTGTGTGCAAAAGGGGTTACCTGCACCCCGCCGCGCCGCACGTGCCCAGCAGCAAGTCTTTGCCTCGACTCCAATAAATGTGCATTCATTTCATATGCCACAGACAACACATTGCGAAACCCAGGCTGGCACTGAGGTGTCAGTGTGATCACTACTCAGATGTGTTTGAAGATCAAACCAGGAGATTATATCTACAATAGAGAGGGAGTGGAGAAAGGGAGGGAGGTGGGGGGGGAGTAGCATGTTGTATGTTGGACGTTTACATTTTGATCATCTCTTTTTAAGAACTGAGGGGGAAGCGTGTTAAAATTCCATGAATAAATAGCATTGTGGCCAGTGGTGTAAAGTACTTAAGTAGAAATACTTGAAAGTTCTACTTAAGTAGTTTTTTGGGTATCTGTACTTTACTTTACTATTTATATTTCTGACAACTTTTTATTTTACTTCACTACATTCCTAAAGAAAATAATGTACTTTTTACTCCATACATTTTCCCTGACACCCAAAAGTGTTTTATGCTTAGCAGGACAAGAAAATGGTCTAATTCACACACTTATCTAGAGAACATAGCTGGTCAGCCCTACTGCCTCTTATCAGGCAGACTCACTAAACACACATGCTTAATTTGTAAATTATGTGTTGGCTATCCGTAAATAATTAAAAACCGTCTGGTTTGCTTAATATAAGGAATTTGAAATTATTTATACTTTTGCTTTTACTTTCGATAATTAGGTATATTTTAGCAATTACATTTTCTTTTGATACTTAAGTATATTTAAAACCAAATACTTTGACTTTTACTCAAGTAGTATTTTACTGTGTGACTTTTACTATTTTCTATTAAGTTGTCTTTACTTTTACTCAAGTATGACAATTGGGTACTTTATCCACCACTGATTGTGGCACCTGACACGGTACGCAACAGACAGAGGCTTGTGGTTTATACTTTTGTTGTCATCGTGTGTGGGTTCTTTTCAGACTGGACACCTAGTACAGAGTGATGGAGGATGATCTTTCTCATGATGCCATCCATCTGGGCGGTGACAGTGCGGCGCACCTCTCTACAACGCACGCTGGACCCGTTGCTTCATATTGTGTCATGTGACACTGTGTGCCTGTCCCGTCCCGCATCGCCATTGATTGATAGGTTCCTCTTCTAACCCTGTGCTTGTTGTTGAGTCCATCTGCAGATGTGCATGTCCTTATGCCAGCCTGTCTCCTCATTTATCTAACGCTAGCCCTCCCTGGCACTGGGAATCACGTGTTGACAGATTATCGTTAACTGATGCCAGGCTAATCACAATGCATTCGGCCGCGTGACTCTTCAACTTATCACTCCTCCCCTCAACAACCAGGGTCCCTTCAGAGATTGATTGATCTGCTATCTGAGGGGGAGGGAGGGAGTAAGTGTGGGGTACTAAACATCTAGTGAATGGTGGGAAGTGGAAGGAGGGAGCCGGAAGGGACTGTACAAGGCTCATCTCTGGGGGCCGTTGGGTTGGTCTGCATGTTATGACAGATTAGCCCTGAGAAGTTTAAATCAGGGGATAATGGGACGGTTATTGTGCCACTCGAGTGATACATCTGGTGACGCAGTGCAGACCCACGAGTCATATCATCTGTTCCAATCTTTGACCTCCGCTGTGTGAAGCCTAAATTGGTACCGTGACAGCCAATTCGGAGCTGTAGCTACTACTGCCTGTGACACCTCAGAGGCAGTGTAATGGCTTAAGGATAGAGAAACCTGGTAAATGTACAACCTGGGATTCATTAAGTAGCAGGAGCAGCATTAGCAGTCTGTGCCCATCTCGCCCACAGTTTGTTGCCACGATACCTCCGCACCCTCGCAGGTTCATGGCCTTCATGCGGAAGGATGTTGGCCGGGGGCCAGAAAGCGAGTTTAATCTCGATGAGTTCCTCAGTCTGCTAAATATTGAACCAGCAGTGGCCACAGTCTATAAATCCCAAACAGAGCTGTTGAGGTGGTGTCTCGCCCATGCAAAGTAGCATTGGCCCGGGGACGTTTAGTTGAACGGCAAACAACTGTGGGGCCGAGCATTTACTACCGTGTCAGTCGGCATTTTTCAGCAATCCAAAGCAATTAAACCACAACCGGAGTGGTAAACGGAGCCAACTGAGAGCCACTCAGATCCCCATTACAGTACCCTTTGTTAAAGGCAAATGGTCTGAGCCTCGGTGGCTGACCTTTAGGCCTTTCACTGTCTAACAGTTAAACATTTGGCCTTTGTCTAATGCATTAAAGCAATCTCAACAAAAATATATTGGTACTGTATGTTTTAATGTACCTTTCATGACTATTGGTGACATTTCACCATGAGCAACAAATTTGACTTTTGAAGTGAACTTCAATTTAAAGTTTGGTAAGGTCAATAAAACTGACTAGGGCTCACTAATATGAAAATCTGTCATTTCTGTGGAATTTTTATTCATGACTATGGGCCAATCCAAACCTCTTTCCTGTCATTTTCCTCGCCAGGTTTAAAATAAGATGTCTGCGTGTTTTCAGGTTAATTATCCCCATTAGGATGATGTAAGCAGTTAATCACTGCATATTTTTAGCATGCTAAGTCTCTCCGGAGATATCCCATTGTGATAGGCTGGCTATTTGAGGCCACTACTCATGCGCTAAATAGTTCACTGTGACAGTGTCCAATATCTGACGGGTGATTCCAAGAAGCAGACAAGAAATTAATAGAATCAGCCTATTGTTATTCTGCTAAATTATGCAAATGTATCCAGCACGCTGCCTAAATCCTTGAAATAAAAATAAAAAACCTATTTGGTGTAATGACGCTGTGTTATTGGGTTTCTTACATTTATCTAGAAAAGTGAATTGGATACGTGCTACTATACACAAGGTTACGTTTAATGGCCAAACACAGCAATAGTTAAACTGCATCTTACAACAACTTATTAATCAGTGATTGCTGCTTTGGCACTTTTCAAATCGTAGCCTTGAACTGTGCAAGGCAAATTAAATTACAGCGCCTCCATTCAAGCCTGAGTGAACTTGGCTCCCGTTCTCTACAACTGACAGAGGAAGAAAAGAAGAGAACACACACAATACTGAAGGCCACAGTGTCCCATGTGTTTCATCGATGTCTTTAGCAAAACAGGAACGGCGACTTGAACCGTGATTAAGCTTCCGCATCACAAAAAAGTCTGCTTGCACTGAGTCTGAAAATAATATTAGGAAAGGGGAAGACAGAACCGGGCGTTGAGATAGAGGTCAATTAGGTATGCTAAATAGGCTGGGCACCAGTTAACTCCTGGCTGCCCTTATGTATTCCGAGCCACGTCTCTCTCTGAGGATAATGTGGGGTGTAATGGCGGCGTTGTGTTGTACATTTTTTATATCCTCCTCAGTTTAATGGGGTTAAAAGTAAGACAATATTCCTACATGTTAGTGTTCTTCAATGGACCGCCACATTTAGTGGGAGGTGTGGAGAATAAATAGAAGAGGCTCAAATGGGATGAATAGAAAGGTCAGCCCCGTGTCACGCAGTCAATCTATCAGACAACCTGGAGGTGCTTGTTCAATCCCACTGATACACCCGCCGCATTCTTATTCGGGCCCCACAGAAGAAAAAAAGCGCTATAAAGAAGTGAGCATGATTTCCCATTACTCTGTCCAGGCACTTTAATAGGGTGTCTTACACCGAGTGTAAGCAGTGTCGGCAGAGATCCATAGGTGCTAGAGTTGACTGTATTGTCCTGCCGGTTCAGAGTGGGAAAACTGCCTAGTGTGGTGATAGTACATTTCTATGTGTATGTAGATTTGTGAAAATCCACTTAGACTGAGGAAGACAGAAATTTGTGTAGGATGAATACGACCAAAATATAATTTAAGGAATATTACTCAGAAATATACAGACTACCGTTCAAAAGTTTGGGGTCACTTAGAAATGTCTTTGTTTTTGAGGCCATTAAAATAACATCAAATCGAAATACAGTGTAGACATTGTTAATGTTGTAAATGACTACTGTAGCTGGAAACTGCTGTTTTTTTATGGAATTTCTACATAGGCGTACAGAGGCCCATTATCAGCAATCATCACTCCTGTGTTCCAATGGCACGTTGTGTTAGCTAATCCAATTTATCATTTTAAAAGGCTAATTAATCATTAGAAAACCCTTTTGCATTTATGTTAGCACAGCTGAAAACTGTTGTGCTGATTAAAGAAGCAATAAAACTGGCCTTCTTTAGACTAGTTGAGTATCTGGAGCATCAGCATTTGTGGGTTCGATTACAGGTTTCTTCTGAAACTCATGTCTATTCTTGTTCTGAGAAATTAAGGCTATTCCATGTGAGAAATTGCCAAGAAACTGAAGAACACTGTGTACTACTCCCTTCACAGAACAGCGTAAACTGTCTCTAACCAGAATAGAAGGAGGAGTGGGAGGCCCCGGTGCACAATTTAGCAAGAAGACAAGTACATTAGAATGTCTAGTTTGAGAAACAGACGCCTCACAAGTCCTCAACTGGCAGCTTCATTAAATAGTACCCTTGCAAAACACCAGTCTCCGGGATGCTGGCCTTCTAGGCAGAGTTACAAAGAAAAAGCCATATCTCACACTGGCCAATAAAAAGAAAAGATTTAGATGGGCAAAAGAACACAGGCACTGGACAGAGGAACTTAGCCATTACCTTGTTTCCCATATTCACTTTTTCATAAATCAGTGATACAATTTGCTCAAGTTTCAGGACTCGTCTTCAATTTGGAGCAATTTAGCCAAGTGAGGGGTGTAATTTGTTTCCCGTGTCAACTTGCCGTTTGCATTTAAATTCATCATTACCAGCCATGTTTTCTCTAGATTTCCCCAGATCGTAGGTGTCAGGATGCTCTGTTGACTTGAATGTGAGAGGATCCATTATAAGATGCACTTAAAGATTTGCAGTTTGCTGGTGCTGAGATAAAACGAAGGTGCCTTTTTTGGGGGGAGGCTTTCAGCACACAATTCCCCTTGGGGACATGGAGGAAACATTGGAGATGGAATGACTGTCAGAATGCCAGGGGCATCTCCTCATGCACCATCATTCATAGCAATGGACTGTGTGATGAAGAGCAGTCTGAGATCTTACAGGAAACAACAGGGTAACACAGAGACTGGGACAACCTCCCACCAGTAACATCAGAGACATGGCACTAGGGCTGGCAATTGCCAGGGACCTCACAATACAATATTATCATGATACTTTGTGCCGATAAGATATGTATTGTGATTATGATTCTATAAGTATTGAGATTTAATACTACGATTTGATGTTCCAAACATATTGCTCACTATACAGTATGTTTCCCCCCCCCCATCAATACACAGCACTGTGGGCTTTGATGGACAAGGTAACCTGCACTGCCCTCATGAGAACCACAATGCGGTGAGAAGTTTTACAACTCAGTTGAAAGTCTGTACACAACAAACAATGTCAACTATGCAATAGCAGATACTGGAGCAACGGTGATGATTTTCATGGGAGCCTAGAAATTGCATGTCAAGGGAAATGTAGCATTAATTATAGGAGTAATGATGTCATTATGATGTAGATATGTATTTTGTTGGAGAACTCTGAGTTATTTCTCGTCTTCGACTTGTTATGCTAGTTATGCTAGACAGATATATTATGAAGGACAAAAGGTCAAGTAAAGAAGCATTGAATTAGATGGCATTTTGACTCAGTTCATAAATATTCACTTTACAAGTCCCCATTTTCTTGCATTCATTATTGTCCACTATCTCATGCCGGAGACTGAACTATACTAAGAAATTTAAATTTAAGGCTGATGTAACCAGACTGGGACAGTGCCCATGTGTTCCACCATACTCAGTTTGATGAAACGCATTTGAATTGGAACTCAAGTCGTGGAGGAGGTGGTACATCTGTGGAGGAGGTGGTGCAAGCAAAATGAACCAGCATACAGGTTGGCAAACTGAGCCAGCGTACATGTCGGCAAACTAAGATTCTGCTCTATTCAGGTTCAAAAAATACATTTGATGAATATGCTATAAAATAAGGGGCTTAGTAGTTCTTTAAGGACCACCCCCAAGTACCCAAGCAACTTCCAGAAGCTATTCACCATTCTACACACAACCCATAATTTACAACACTTAACTTTTCCAAAAAATCCGGAACAACTGATTTGTCGAAACTTATTGAAGAAGTGAAGAATTATAAGCCAGAGCCATGTCCATCCAACTACCACCAAAAAAAACTCTGTCCATTATTTTTGGTAACTTACTATCTGCAACAGGGAGAATCAAATTCTAAAATTTAAATATCTAATTCACATATTTTTTCCGGCTGTACAAATGGTCTTGATTCAATCTGAGGCAGATAAGTTTGAGTAAGCTTGAGGAATTCAAACATGGTAATTGGGCCAAATAATGCCGATTCACATCCTTCGCTTGAAAACGATTAATGATAATGAGTAATGATATATCAGTGTTTCCCACAAGATAACCCAAATAATGGGAGACTGCACAGGATAACTAATTTCTGTGTTTTCACTGATAAGACTAGCACTAATCTCCATTCTCTCCCCAAGCCTACTGTATCTTTAGAGTGAAAAGATGAATTTCTCAAAACATGTGTATCAATTCTTATTTTCTCAGGGCTCTAGCAGTGCCACTGGTAGATGAAAAGAAACTCCACTGGAGATGGAATAGGTGTCCATGACATTTCACATTCATCGGTGTGGAATGTCTAAGAAATTAACCATTGAGACACTGATAGTGTTACAAAGAGTTTCACACTGACGACGTCTGATAACAAGATATTAATAGGTCCATTGTTAATGCCATTTAGTAGAAGGATCAAGAACTCAGACCTGAATCATACTAAACATACAGCATTGTTTTTTTCCCCTCAATATAAAAGGACTGTTTTCGTAATTTCTGTAACTCAATGACTCAAATTATAAAAAAAATTCAATACTAAAGAATTATCACTTAAACATTGACGTTTCACAGTCAAACGTGCTTTGTGTGCCATTGTGATAAGGATATTAGATTTGAATATGCCCTTTCTTGGTATTTTCCCTTTTATTGCCACTGTTGTGATGTTTAAAATATACCACGGTCACATAACATTCCATTACAAGTGAACAGTTAGTAGCCTAATAACATTTTACATCTCCAGCTTTAAATACTGTAAGTTCAGCTCACAGCCCTTTCCTTATTTAAGTAACCATGAATGAAATCTGTTAGAAAGTCTTAGCTGGTATAAAAACTTTTCTTGTCTAAAAAGACTGACAGTGTGCAGTATGGAGTCGAAGGGTGGTGTTGGGGTGTGTGCATGTGTGGTTAGGGGTACTTAAAGTATAGTTTGTGATCAGACCCCCCCTGATAACTAGAGTGATATTGTCCCTGACACGGCATACATCAATCACAGCAGTTAGAGGCTGAAGGGAACAAAATAGTCTGTCTTTTCTTGATCAAGATCCTTCCTTTACGCACCGCAATCAGGTAGGCTATATACAGTGGGGAGAACAAGTATTTGATACACTGCCGATTTTGCAGGTTTTCCTACTTACAAAGCATGTAGAGGTCTGTAATTTTTATCATAGGTACACTTCAAAAAATCCAGAAAATCACATTGTATGATTTTTTTAATAATTAATTTGCATTTTATTGCATGACATAAGTATTTGATCACCTACCAACCAGTAAGAATTCCGGCTCTCACAGACCTGTTAGGTTTTCTTTAAGAAGCCCTCCTGTTCTCCACTCATTACCTGTATTAACTGCACCTGTTTGAACTCGTTACCTGTATAAAAGACACCTGTCCACACACTCAATCAAACAGACTCCAACCTCTCCACAATGGCCAAGACCAGAGAGCTGTGTAAGGACATCAGGGATAAAATTGTAGACCTGCACAAGGCTGAGATGGGCTACAGGACAATAGGCAAGCAGCTTGGTGAGAAGGCAACAACTGTTGGCGCAATTATTAGAAAATGGAAGAAGTTCAAGATGACGGTCAATCTCCCTCGGTCTGGGGCACCATGCAAGATCTCACCTGGTGGGGCATCAATGATCATGACGAAGGTGAGGGATCAGCCCAGAACTACAAGGCAGGACCTGGTCAATGACCTGAAGAGAGCTGGGACCACAGTCTCAAAGAAAACCATTAGTTACACACTACGCCGTCATGGATTAAAATCCTGCAGAACACGCAAGGTCCCCCTGCTCAAGCCAGCGCATGTCCAGGCCCATCTGAAGTTTGCCAATGACCATCTGGATGATCCAGAGGAGGAATGGGAGAAGGTCATGTGGTCTGATGAGACAAAAATAGAGCTTTTTGGTCTAAACTCCACTCGCCGTGTTTGGAGGAAGAAGAAAGATGAGTACAATCCCAAGAACACCATCCCAACCGTGAAGCATGGAGGTGGAAACATCATTCTTTGGGGATGCTTTTCTGCAAAGGGGACAGGACGACTGCACCGTATTGAGGGGAGGATGGATGGGGCCATGTATCGCGAGATCTTGGCCAACAACCTCCTTCCCTCAGTAAGAGCATTGAAGATGGGTCGTGGCTGGGTCTTCCAGCATGACAACGACCCGAAACACACAGCCAGGGCAACTAAGGAGTGGCTCCGTAAGAAGCATCTCAAGGTCCTGGAGTGGCCTAGCCAGTCTCCAGACCTGAACCCAATAGAAAATCTTTGGAGGGAGCTGAAAGTCCGTATTGCCCAGCGACAGCCCCGAAACCTGAAGGATCTGGAGAAGGTCTTTATGGAGGAGTGGGCCAAAATCCCTGCTGCAGTGTGTGCAAACCTGGTCAAGAACTACAGGAAACGTATGATCTCTGTAATTGCAAACAAAGGTTTCTATACCAAATATTAAGTTCTGCTTTTCTGATGTATCAAATACTTATGTCATGCAATAAAAGGCAAATTAATTACTTAAAAATCATACAATGTGATTTTCTGGATTTTTGTTTTAGATTCCGTCACTCACAGTTGAAGAGTACCTATGATAAAAATTACAGACCTCTACATGGGAAAACCTGCAAAATCGGCAGTGTATCAAATACTTGTTCTCCCCACTGTATGTAGCTACATAGGCCTTCAATATACTGTAAATGTATTTTTATGTAAGAAAAGGATCAAAGGTGAAGAAGCAGGTTGATGTAAACAAAACATTTTGGTGGTCTGCTTATTCTTTTAGCTGTGGAGATGAGGCAACCTTTACCTGTGATAAGCACTTCATTGCAGCCAGCTTTTCACAAGCCCTCGAATGAAAACATCACAGTTCAAAAAGATAATCTTCCATAAACAAATATTTAGTCCATCAATCTAGAAGGAACACATGCACTGCATAAATGTATGCATCACTGCAAAACCATATAGTATATCCCATATATACAGTGGCTTTAGAAAGTATTCACACCCCTTGACTTTTTCCACATTGTCAGGTTCTGAAGGTAGGGATGCCTAGCGGCATCTCTATGTTTGGATTTGGTTAACTGTCAGGGCCTGACGGTAGGGTTAAAATATAAGGAATGACGTTACACTACTGCTCAGCGCCTCAGGTCCAATCTAAGAACCATGACAGAAAGAACCACCACCACAGGACTGTGCAGAGCTGTGAAGTGCAGGAACCCCTTGGAGGTAAGGAGCTTGTCTCCGAGGAGGAGTACCTCCATTGTCTAGCCCTGGAACCACCGCAGGATCCAGGGCAGCGGTGGAGGAGTCCTTACAGCCATGGGAAGAGGAGGAGGATAACGACGAGGTGCCCCTGTCTCTTGAAAGAGCCCCCACGAGTGTAGCGGCAGTGGCTCCTCTTCATGATCCAGGGCAGCGGCAACGCCTGCGGGCTCCACTTCGGCGAACCAGAGGGCAGGCCCCGCGAACATCCCAGAAGACCTATGGGGACTGTCGGAGGGGCAGGAGGCAGGAGGAAGAGCCTCTGCCGCGATGGGGGTTCGGTGAAGAGCCCCTTCAGCCATGGGAGCAGGGGTACCGAGAGGCGTCAGAGGAGAAAGACGAGGTGTTCCTGTCTCCCAACTCGTGGGAGCTCTGTGAGGAGCCCTTGCAGAGTCGGGACCAGGGGGAGGAGGAGGATGACGATGAGGTGCTGCGACCTCCAACGAGAGAAGATCGGCTGCCCCCTGAGGGGTTTTACGACCATCCCCTGGAGGAACAGGCGAGGTGGTGGAGGACTTGGCTGGCGCTGAGACCGCCCAACCAGGGAGCGAGAACCAGCCAGAGGGATGACAAGGAGTTGTTTGAGTACCGCAGGAAGATGTGAGCAGAGCGGTGCACAGTCCTGCTCCGGGGGCGGAGCCTCCACCTGACCAAGGGCCCCGCCCTGCTCCGGGGGTGGAGCCTCCCCCTGACCCAGCGTCCTGTCCGGCCTCTGGGGCAGGGACCTCGCAGGCTCAGGTGGCCATTCCTGCTCTGGGGAAGGAGCCCACACCTGACCAAGCGTCACGTCCTGCCCCGGGGCTGGCGCTCTGCCCTTCCCTCCCCCCTTGGGTGGTCCTGGTCTTGCGGTCGGGGGCCCACGCTTTTGAGGGTGGGGGTGAGGGGGTACTGTCAGGTCCTGATGGTAGGGATGCCTAGTGGCATCTCTATGTTTGGGTTTGGTTAACTGTCAGGGCCTGATGGTAGGGTTGTCTGGGCAAACTCTATGTTTTAGTTTTGTTGGTCCCCAATTAGAGGCAGCTGCCTTACGTTGTCTCTAATTGGGATCCTATTTAAGTTCATTATTGTGCCTACCTGTGTGTGGTTCTTTGTTTGTGCATGTCGCACATCAGTTTGTGGTTTCGTTCTCTCCTTTGTTTTGTTGTTTTTGGTCATTAATAAAAGGAATGTCGTTACACTACTGCTCAGCGCCTCGGGTCCTACCTAAAAACCATGACGCACATTGTGTTATGTTACAGCCTGAATTTAAAATGTATTCAATTTAGATTTATTGTGACTGGCCTACACAAAATGCACCATAATGTTAAAGAGGAATAATGTTTTTTGCAATTTTTACAAATGAAATATCTTGAGTCAACACCTTTGTTATGGCAAGGCTAAATAACCTTTGCTCAACAAGTCACATAGTAAGTTGCATGGACTAATAGTGTGTGCAATAATAGTGTTTAACAAGATACTTTAATGACTACCTCATCTCTTTACACCACATATTCAATTACCTGTAAGGTCCATCAGTTGAGCAGTACATTTCGAGCACAGATTCAACCACAATGACCAGGGAGGTTTTCCAATGTCTCGCAAAGAAGAGCAACTATTGGTAGATGGGTAAAATAAAAAAGTAGAGATTGAGTATCACTTTGAGCATGGTGAAGTTATTCATTAGACTTTGGATGGTGTATCAATACACCTAGTCACTAAGATACAGGTGTCCTTTCTAACTCAGTTGCCAGAGAGGAAGGAAACCTCTCATGAGGCCAATGGTGACTTTAAAACAGTTAAAGTTTACTAACCTAATTGACAAATTGGAAAGAACGAAGCCTGTACAGAATAAAAACATTCCACAACATGCATCCTGTTTGCAACAATGCGCTAAAGTAATACTATGAAAAAATGTGGCATAGCAATTTACTTTTTGTCGAGAAGAGAAACGGTTTGTGCCATTACAAGACATTACTGAGTATCACTCTCCATATTTTAAAGCATAGGTGTGGCTGCATCATGTTATGGGAATGCTTGTCATTTTTCAGGGCTGGCGTGTTTTTCAGGATAAAAAAAACGGATTATGTGATAGAAAGCTAGTGAGATGATGTGTGTACCCCACCACAGTCCATTAACTGGGGAAGGCTCTCCAATAACTACAGAGAGAGAGGGGGGGGGGAGGCCTGGTGTGTGGATGGGAATGCATGGGAGCACACAATAGCCCACTGTAATGGCACAAACCGTTTCTCTGACATTTCTGCTCAAAGATGTTGACAACAAATGTCCATAACAGGTTCATAGGCAAGGGTTATCCAAAGGTCCTTCGTTAAAAAAATATCAGTACATCATTACGTAGGCTTATGGCTATTTTCAGTCATAGATCGAACATGAACACAAGCAAAAACAAAGCAATTGACAGGGAACATTGATTATTGCCTGTTAAATTGTTTCATTTAATTAGTCTTAAGTGGGTACAAGGAAAAAATGACAGTCTATGTAGAACTGATGCTGGTGATGGTAGTGGTAGGGAGGGCACACCAGTGGGCATCTATACCTGTGAGAGTTATAGCCTACTCTTCACACTTCTACATCCCTCCAAGATGAGATCCACAAGCGCACAATCTCTACTTAGCTGTCAAACATAACTGCGTACCAGCGTTTGTTATAGCAGAACATGAATCTGTCATATTTTCTAGGGAGCAAGACAGCATAATCCCAAATAAAGCAGTGTTTGTATGATGTGTGCTCAGTTGCCACCCCTCACAGACACCTCTTGCAGACACCACTGGTGCCAACTGGCTTCTCCAGGGGTTTGGCAAATACATTGAAGGATCCCTTGGGTGTTACAAATTAGCTCTGCAGTTACCCCACTCTTGACAAAAGCTTGAGGACAGAAGAATTGTTACTCTCTTTGCATTTCTTTAGCATTTTTGTGTGTGTTCCTTTTTGTTTTTGTCTGTTCTGTTCTGGGCCCTAATTAAACTCTAGAGGTACCTACTGGAGTTATTATATCTGATATGCGTTGACAACAGTTTTCTTCCTCAGATTCATGTCTCTCTTTCAAATCAGGGAAAAAAGGCAGTCCACACACATCAAAACTATCTTTGAGAATGTTTTTGACGTTTTTGGAATTCCAACAGGAATTCTGAGGGACTGAGGGACAAAACTAAAAAAAAGGATAATTGACTTCAAGTTTTAAAAAAAAGCTAAATATAGCACTTTGAAGTCGTTTGGCACAGACATCTACTCAATAATAAACAAAAATTGAGAGATGATTAGAATTTACCTTACCATTTCGAGGTGAGGTAACCAGTCAAAATGACAACCCTCAGCTCTACTTTCAAACACATGCTATAGAGAACAAGGAATCAATTTCATTTAATTAAAAATAATTCACAGCCATGGATAACAATGTGTCACCCTGTATCTGAATACACTCGGTAATGCTATTCAATTTGACAGTGGAATAGTCTTTGTCTAACTTTTATCCAATCTACAATGATTATATTATATTTTCAGTGCATACTTATCATTGCGTGTCTCTTTCTAGGACTGACTGAACATCTATTTAACACAACAAAATGACACCTCAAAGTGTTTCTTGGCTGATTATGGGTATTTCATTGAGCTGTCTATGATTTACAGTCTACAATATTCCATTGACGTACTTCTACCAAATTAGTTATTGATGATGATTAATACAAATATACAGTATATTTAACCTGTATTATGGACAACATCACTAAATATAAGTATTTCAGTTGAGGGGTATATGCTAAAGGACAAGAAACCTACAAAATCCATCTCAGTCAGTGATTGCTGAGCTCAGAAGCTGAACATTCCATTTCCATCGCCCAACAGTGGAAAGACAGTGCCCCACTTCAATTTCTCAGGCTCTTCCACACACTTCCACTATCAAAGCAAACAAAGTGAGAGAATCAGGAATTTCCTGGAAGAATCAATGGTAAACAGGCTACACAGCACTTTCCATCCAATAGCGATACCATGAAAGAGGAGTGAACTGGACGATCAAATAAACGTCTGTTGGCCTTGAATGCAGCAAACTCGCCCTGGAACAAACTCAACAATTAATGTATCTTCATCGCTCGTTAAGTGACATGCTTTTATCCTACGGGGCGCCCAGTTTTTGGTGTTGTTCAGCCAAAACGAATAGCCTCAATTCATTTCAGTGCTGCCTGTAACTCTCTTTGTACTGTTTTCTTTGTTGCCACGTCGTTCCGTTGCTCAATGATACTCTTTAAGCCGTAACTTGAAGTCAGGTGAAGACAGCCTCTCCCAGAATGAAGGGCTTCTGTGGTGAATGTGTCAAACTTATTTTACGTCAGAACAAACAGTGCCTACGAAAAGTATTCAGACCCCATGACTTTTTACACCTTTTGTTATGTTACAGCCTTATTCTAAAATGTATTAAATTGTTTTTTTTTCTCCTCAATCAACACACAGTACCACATAATGACAAAGCAAAAGCAGGTTTTTAGAAATGTTTGCTAATTTATTTAAAAAATGTATACTGAAATCATATAAATAGGTATTCAGACCATTTACTCAGTACTTTGTTGAAGCACCTTTGGCAGTGTTTACAGCATCAAGTCTTCTTGGGTATGACGCTACAAGCTTGGCACACCTGTATTTGGGGGGTTTCTCCCATTCTTCTCTGCAAATGCTCTCAAGCTCTGTCAGGTTGGATAGGGAGAATTGCTGCACAGCTATTTTCAGGTCTCTCCAGGGACGTTCGATCGGCTTCAAGTCCGGGCTCTGGCTGGGCCACTCAAGGACATTCAGAGACTTGTCCCGAAACCACTCCTGCGTTGTCTTGGCTGTGTGCTTATGGTCGTTGCCTCCTCAGAAAGTAGAGTCGGCTCTGGCCCTTTTTGTACAGGGCCCCGGTGTTACCGGCCCATTCCAGCCTGTTGTCCATATGGAATTCCAGGAACTTGTATGACCCAACCATTTCCACATCCATCCCCTGTATAGGGACTGCAGTCAGTTGTGCCTTGGTTCTCCTGAAGTCCACCACCATCTCCTTTGTTTTGCTGATGTTGAGCTGAAGGTGGTTCTGCTCACACCACAACACAAAGTCACTGATTGTGCTCCTGTACTCCTCCTCTTGCCCACCCCTGATGCACCCTACAATAGCAGAGTCATCCGAGAACGTCTGTAGGTGGCATGTTTCAGAGTTATATCTGAAGTCTGAGGTGTAGAGGGTGAACAGGAAGGGGGACAGGACCGTACCCTGGGGGGCCCCTGTGTTGCTAACTGCCCGTTCTGACACACAGCTCTGTAGTCGCACAAATTGTGGCCTACCGGTCAGGTAGTCCGTGACCCAGGAGACTAAGGGTGCTTCCACTTTCATCCTCCTCATCTTCTCACCCAGTAGCAGGGGCTGAATGGTATTGAAGGCACTGGAGAAGTCAAAAAACATAACCCTCACAGTGCAACCTGCGTTGTCCAGGTGAGAGTAGGCCCTCTGCAGAAGGTAGATGATTGCATCATCCACCCCGATGTTGCGCTGGTATGCGCAACATACCAGCGCAACATCGGGTATGGTCTAAAAGTCTTTAGGTGCCTTTTGGCAAACTCCAAGCGGGCTGTCATGTGCCTTTTACTGAAGAGTGGCTTCCGTCTGGCCACTCTACCATAAAGGCCTGATTGGTGCAGTGTTGCAGAGATGGTGACCAACAACCCAATGGTCACTATGACAAAGCTCTAGCATTCTTCTTCCACAGAAGAACTCTAGAGCTTTGTCAGAGTGACCATCGGGTTGTTGGTCACCTCTCTGACCAAGGCCCTTCTACCCTGATTGCTCAGTTTGGCCGGGCAGCCAGTTCTAGCAATAATCTTGACGGTTCCAAACTTCTTCCATTTAAGAATTATTGAGACCACTGTGTTCTTGGGGACCTTCAATGCTGCAGAAATGTTTTGGTACCTTTCCCCAGATCTGTGCCTCGACACAATCCCATCTCGGAGCTCTACGGACAATTCCTTCGACCTCATGGCTTGGTTTTTGCCCTGACATGCACTGTCAACTGTGGGACCTTATAAAGACAGGTGTGTGCCTTTTCAAATCATGTCAAATCAATTGAATTTACCACAGGTGGACTCCAATCACGTTTTAGCAATATGTCAAGGATGATCAATGTAAACAGGATGGACCTGAGCTCAATTTTGAATCTCATAGCAAAGGGTCTGAATACTTACAGTACCAGTCAAAAATTTGGACACACCTACTCATTCCAGGGTTTTAAATTTTTTATTATTTAACCTTTATTTAACTAGGCAAGTCAGTTAAGAAAAGGCTGTCATTATTTACAATGACAGCCTACACCGGCCAAAGTCATACAACGCTGGGCCAATTGTGCGCCGCCCTATGGGACTCCCAATCACGGCCGGTTGTGATAGGGTCTGGATTCTAACCAGGTTGTCTGTAGTGACGCCTCTAGCACTTTGTCTTTATTTTTACTATTTTCTACATTGTAGAATAATAGTGAAGACATCAAAACTCTGAAATAACACATATGAAATCATGTAGTAACCAAAAAAGTGTTAAACAAAGTAGCCACCCTTTGCCTTGATGACCAGGCTGGGGACCTTCAGCTGGTGTAAATCTGTCCTTTGGTCTGAGTCCAAATTTGCGTTCCAACCTCCGTGATTGGGAGTCCCACAGGGCGGCGCACAATTGGCCCAGCATCGTCCGGGTTTGGCCATCATTGTAAATAAGAATTTGTTCTTAACTGACTTGCCTAGTTAAATAATTTTAAAAAAAGAATAAATGACAGCTTTGTACACTCAGGTGTGCCTTGTTAAAATGTTATTTGTGCAATTTCTTTCCTTCTTAATGCTTTATTATTTATCATAGGTACTCTTCAACTGTGAGTGACGGAATTCTAAAACAAAGATCCTTCAGGTTTCGGGGCTGTCGCTGGGCAATACGGACTTTCAGTTCCCTCCAAAGATTTTCGATTGGGTTCAGGTATGGAGACTGGCTAGGCCACTCCAGGACCTTGAGATGCTTCTTACGGAGCCACTCCTTAGTTGCGCTGGCTGTGTGTTTCGGGTCGTTGTCATGCTGGAAGACCCAGTCACGACCCATCTTCAATGCTCTTACTGAGGGAAGGAGGTTGTTGGCCAAGATCTCGCGATACATGGCCCCATCCATCCTCCCCTCAATACGGTGCAGTCGTCCTGTCCCCTTTGCAGAAAAGCATCCCCAAAGAATGATGTTTCCACCTCCATGCTTCACGGTTGGGATGGTGTTCTTGGGGTTGTACTCATCCTTCTTCTTCCTCCAAACACGGCGAGTGGAGTTTAGACCAAAAAGCTCTATTTTTGTCTCATCAGACCACATGACCTTCTCCCATTCCTCCTCTGGATCATCCAGATGGTCATTGGCAAACTTCAGACGGGCCTGGACATGCGCTGGCTTGAGCAGGGGGACCTTGCGTGTTCTGCAGGATTTTAATCCATGACGGCGTAGTGTGTTACTAATGGTTTTCTTTGAGAATGGGGTCCCAGCTCTCTTCAGGTCATTGACCAGGTCCTGCCGTGTAGTTCTGGGCTGATCCCTCACCTTCCTCATGATCATTGATGCCCCACGAGGTGAGATCTTGCATGGTGCCCCAGACCGAGGGAGATTGACCGTCATCTTGAACTTCTTCCATTTTCTAATAATTACGCCAACAGTTGTTGCCTTCTCACCAAGCTGCTTGCCTATTGTCCTGTAGCCCATCCCAGCCTTGTGCAGGTCTACAATTGTATCCCTGATGTCCTTACGCAGCTCTCTGGTCTTGGCCATTGTGGAGAGGTTGGAGTCTGTTTGATTGAGTGTGTGGACAGGTGTCTTTTATACAGGTAACGAGTTCAAACAGGTGCAGTTAATACAGGTAATGAGTGGAGAACAGGAGGGCTTCTTAAAGAAAAACTAACAGGTCTGTGAGAGCCGGAATTCTTACTGGTTGGTAGGTGATCAAATACTTTTAATTAATTATTTAAAAATCATACAATGTGATTTTCTGGATTTTGTTTAGATTCTGTCTCTCACAGTTGAAGTGTACCTATTATAAAAATTACAGACCTCTACATGCTTTGTAAGTAGGAAAACCTGCAAAATCGGCAGTGTATCAAATACTTGTTCTCCCCACTGTATGCCCCCTTTATTTATTGTACGATTCTGACTTTGGTGTACAGGGAGTACACTGTAAGAACGGCCCATGTTCTGAATTCTGTCGCTGTACATTTCGAAAGTGCTAAACAAATAGTTATATTAACTACATCCGTTCTAGCTTGCTCATTGTCTTTATCGAAATTACGGATAGCCTCTTATTCGCTTGTTGTCCCCTTATGCTTATGCCATAGTTTGTACATCTCAACTGTCAGTAAAAAACACATTTGTTTAAGCAAGTCAGCCAAATCAGCTATGTTTTTTTAAAAAGGCATATATCCTTGGCACATGCAAAGACCTAAGTTTAGAACAGCTCTCAGCAATTTATCTCACCAACTGTACAGTCTCCTAATTTCATATCCACCTTGGTAGCACTGTAGATCCAGTGAATAGTTTGAGCTGTACTGAAAAAGTTACACCTCAAATGAAGACTGAAAGTTAATGTTTATATCATGAGGAATGAAGTCTCATCATAGATGCCTTTTTATTTTCTGCTTGTTCTTTAACTATACTCTAGGCCTTTCCTTTAAAACAGAATTCTCAGATGTCCCTTCAAATGGTTGCTATGGTGTGAATTGAGGACGAGCAAGAAATGAAACTCAAAGGAGAGCCTCAGTGAGCTATTCCGTAAGAGAAATAAGCAGACCATGATATAGAAGACATGCAGACATGTCATTCTTAATCTTTTCAAAGTTAAATGGCATTTGGAGGCACGACAGAAACGGATGGGCACAAAGCAATGTTCTTGTAAGCAGCTGCTTGACTTAATCCAACGTCTCATCATGAATACCAAAGATGTCTACAGGGAGGGAGCCCATTATCAAGGTACTAAAAACTAATTTGAGAAATATGTATGCTCTTTCTTTGACAGATTAATGGAAAAGACCAAATAGAGAAAGTGTCATGAAAACGAAACTGACTGACTCTTTCTAACCCACCCCCCAACATAAGAAATGTGCCATTCCACAGCCAATGGTTGGGCTCAGATTTATTTTAAATGCTGTTTGAAAGTAAGCAGTTGCGCCACAGAATCTTTGAAGATTAGACGTGAGGACCCTCTCAGTATGGATGAGTAAATACTGTTGTTTACTGCCTGTGTATGAATATACAGTATTCTCAACATAGCTGATCCTAATATACCCACTACTGTAGATCAGTGGCGGTCGGTGACGTTTAAGATTAGGGAGGACGATTACATTTTTATGAGCATGGCCTTATTTCTATTACAACATAATGGATTACTGTCATTCAAATTCCATTCACCCAGCGCAATATAACATCGATAGACATAGGCTACTATATGATTCTAAAACGTTCCCTATACCTATCATGAGGTTGCTACAACCTAGCCTACGAATGAAAGTTTACAGTGTACACTACATGACCAAAGGGATGCTGACACCTGCTCGTCAAACATCTCATTTCGAAATCATGGGCATTAATATGGAGTTGGTCCCACCTTTTCTGCTATAACAGCCTCCACTCTTCTGGGAAGGCATTCCACTAGATGTTGGAACATTGCTGCAGGGACTTGCTTCCATTCAGCCACAAGAGCATTATTGAGGTTGGGCACTGATGTTGGGCGATTAGTCCTGGCTAATAGTCGGCATTTCAATTCATCCCAAAGGTGTTCGAAGGGGTTAAGGTCAGGGCTCGGTGCAGGCCAGTCAATTTATTCCACACCGATCTCGACAAACCATTTCTGTATGGATCTCTCTTTGTGCACAGGGGCATTGTCACGCTGAAACATTAAAGGGCCTTCCCCAAACTGTTGCCACAAAGTTGGAAGCACAGGTGTTATGGCAGGTGCAGCTAAACACTTGTGTTACTAGCTCAAACAGTGCAGTACAATGTCTCGCAAATACAATACAAATGTACACTAATAAAAAAAATCTAAACAAGGAATCAAGAAATAACAATCAAATTATATACAGTATATTAGAGTGAGAATATAAATATGTGACTCGTTTCAGGAAACTAGGCATATGTCACGGGTCACAACTTCACAGGAGAGCCATTTGAACAAACTTTTTTTAATCAAAATGTGTTTTTTGGAACATGTGAAGCTTCATGTGCCTTAATAACAAAATTGTATGCCATCTGTAAATACAAATACAATTGTTAAATTACAAGCCTAGAAAAAGAAAAAGACAGCAACCTTCCCACTAGCCATTATTGGCTGAGATAATGAGTGGGCTGGACATGCCGAAAGAGGAGTTCGGAAGCCATATAGAAGGCTTCAGTCTATTTGAGAAAAAACAAATGTATTGTGTAGTGGAGCTAACTAACGGTACGTGTATGATGTTATTATTTGTATCTCAGAGCCATTTGCTTGGCTAGTTAGAGCCTAATGTTAGCTAGCTAACATTGAACCTGGTTGGTTAGCTACCAGCAGATTAATTTAGGGTAGTAACGTGTCATGTGTTGGGATTATGGTTAATTGTTTAGCTAGCTAGCTAATGTTAGCTGGCTGGCTCGCTAGCTAATGCTACGTGACGTGTGTGATCTTACACATTGTTTACCTAGCTAGGTTCATTGTTTACCTAGCGAGCTAGCTACATGTCTTGAAAAAATTTAAGAAACCATTTTGGGTGTATTTGTAAATTCAGTCTGAGTATGCCAGAGCGCAGAATAACTGATGAATTTACAAACGCACAACACCCGTTGAATATGGCCAGTGTCAGTAAACATCGGCAAAGAAACATAAAGCTGGTTAGGCTGTTTTTATGTTATCCAGAGGTAAACAATGAACCATAATCACAATTTTTGTGTCTGAAAGTAAATAGCAAGCTAGCCAATGTTAGCCAGTTAGTTTGGGTGCTTGAATGCCGTTCTGAGGTCAGAACGCTCGGATCAACCCTACTCATTGGCCAGAGCGTCAAGTGTGCGCTCTTAGCGCTCCGAGAGCGAAATGAGATGGATGGGGCTAAAGCTTAAGTGAACAATGCTGAATGGGTGTAGACAAAAAGAACTCTTCTCTAGGTACTAAAACATTCAAAGGCCATTTTCTCAAAAGCAGAATTACAATTACCATTGTTCCCTTAAATGCAGTGTCTCTACTTTTATCCAATGTAAAAAACACCATTTACATTTTTTCTACATAAGATCGATTCTAGTTGGTCGGTCACATATATTGAAGTATTATGTATTAGGGCCAAGTGAAGATACAAAATAAAAGGTGATGAGTGGTGGTACTTTGAGAAGAATAAATTCAAAGAATAAATTAAAATTCATTTATGAGAATAAAGTTAACGTTTTGATAATAAAGTTGAAGTTATATTTCAAGATTAAAGTAGGGAATTTGGTTAAATGCATGCCTCCCTGGCTTCCTGTTGACCTGCTGAAACTATACTTTAGAATTGGCTTTAGTAACAAGGACATACTTGCTCTTGTAGCACATAATAACCATAAAATTACTTTATTCTCTATGTATTTTGAGTTGTTATAGCACTATCCGTGCAAAAAAACTCCAAGTACCATCACTCATCACCATTTATTAGTTGTTTCTCTTCACTTCGCCCTAACACTTCCGTATGAGTATGTGGATTGTATATACAGAATATATTTTGGAAAATAAAATGGTACGTAATGCAGGGGAGGCTCCTTAGAGGAGGAAGGGGAGGACCATCCTCCTCAGTGAATTTCATTTTTTTTTTAACAAACAAAAATATAAATGCAACATCTAAAGTGTTGGTCCCATGTTTCATGAGCTGAAATAGAAGATCCCAGAAATGTTCCATACGCACAAAAAGTAAAATGTTCTCAAATGTTGTGCACAAATGTGTTTACATCCCTGTTAGTAAGTATTTTTCCATTACCAAGATAATCCATCCACCTGATAGGTGTAGCAAATGATCACCTTTGACAGCCACTGGCACACTGGAGAAGTGTGCTCTTCACGGATGAATCCCAGTTTCAACTGTACCGGGCAGATGGCAGACAGCGTGTATGGCGTTGTGTGGGCGAGCGGTTTGCTGATGTCAACGTTGTGAACAGAATGCCCCATGGTGGTGGTGGGGTTATGGTATGGTCAGGCATAAGCTAATGACAACGAACACAATTACATTTTATCGATGGCAATTTGAATGCACAAAAATACAGTGACAAGATCGTGAGGCTCATCAGCTCATGTTTCAGCATGATAATGTCGAAAGGATCTGTACAAAATTCCTGGTAGCTGAAAATGTCCCAGTTCTTCCAAGGCCTGCATGCTCACCAGACATGTCACCCATTGAGCATATATGGTATGCTCTGGATCGACGTGTACCTACAGCATGTTTCAGATCCCGCCAATATCCAGCAGCTTCGCCATTGAAGAGGAGTGGGACAACATTCCACAGGCCACAATCAATAGCCTGATCAATTCTATGCGAAGAAGATGTGTCGCGCTGCATGAGTCAAATGGTGGTCACACCAGATAATGACTGGTTTTCTGATCCACGCTCCTACCTATTTTTGAAGGTATCTGTGACCAACAGATGCATATCTGTCATTTGAAATCCATAGATTAGGGCCTAATGAATTTATTTCAATTGACTGATTTCCTTATATGAACTGAAATTGTTGCATGTTATGTTTATAATATTCACGTCACCAAATAAATTATTAAAACACACTGTTTTGCAATGAAGGACTACTGTCAGGCTCTGGCCATAGAGAAGCCTATTTGCTTCTCTATGTAACCATGGTCAGAGTCTGACAGGTCTATTCTTTCTGTATCTGGCGGTGGTTTGTGCTGGATCCCTAATTAGAGGCAGCTGCTGCGCATTGTCTCTAATTAGGGATCCTACATAGGTTTGTATGTTTCACACCGGGTTATTAATTCTCCAGTCAAGGTGAAACGTAAATGTGTTACGTTACGTGTTTATTGTCGTGTTTGTTTTGATTTTGTATAGTTCGTCCATGGGTATTTAATACATAGTAATTAAAAACATGTCGAACTGTAATCCCTGCGCTACGTCTTGGTCGGTATATGCACCCTCTCGTGACAACTACACTCGCCTTAACAGCACTCGCTGAGGTAGCACCAGTGATGTAGTGGTAAAAAGAAGGTGGGTAAACTATGAATTTCTCAGGATAATTTTGATACGACAAATCATTCATCAATATAATCGAAAACGTATTAAAGTTTTAAACAGTATAAATTAATTGCATTTGTTGCAAGTCTACTAAAAAGGAAGGCCTAGTGTAGGTAATTAATCTGGTTATTAATCCCAAAAGAAATCATCTGGACTGAACACACATTCCACCAACATATGATTTGCAAATTCACATGAATAATTATCTGATGTGAGCTACACTGCAAATACAGGTATTTTGAAGCGCTAAAGAGCACTAGTGTGCATACAATATGTGATGATAAACAATGAATTCATGTACAATACATAACTGTTACACATGAAACCGGTGAGAACGAATATTTGAAGTTCATCACGTTTGCTTGCAGAACTCATTGTCTGAACACTTGCAGGAAAACCAAATAAAACTAATCATTTTGACTAATTGAAGTCAGTATGTTGGCCATATTCAAAAGTATTGTCTGCATGGGAAGTTCTACATGAGCAGAGTTTTCTGTTGGATAGATGAATCAGTGCACGCTTGCAAGGCAAATCGAGAATGCGCAGGCGAACATAACGAGCATACTTCGCGTGCCTGAGCAATGCTGAGAATGAGGTAATAAGTAGGTAAACAATAATTAATTAAATTAAAATGTGAGTAAACGCTATTTCACAAATAAAAAGGTGTGTTTACCCTCCACTACAACCCTGGGTAGCACCATGGTGTAGCCGGATGTCAGCTAGTTTCCGTTCTCCTCTGGGTGCATTGACTTCATTACAAACATTGGAGGCTCATGGTTTTCACCCCCTTCCATAGACTTACACAGAATTATGACCATTTCAGGAGAACATCCTGCAACCTATCAGAGTATCTCTTGCAGCATGAACTGCGGATGTTGTCCACCCAATCAAAGGATCAGAGAATGAATCTAGCACTGAAAGCACAAGTTACAGCTAGCAACCACCGCAGTGTTGAGTCAACTACTTAATGTGTAATAATAATGTGTAATGTGTAATAATAATAATAATAATAATGAGAGAAAGACAATAGTTTAAACATTTTTAACACATACATTTTTTTTTAATTATAGAGAAGCAAGAGAGAGCGAGAGAGAGAGAGAAAGAGAGAAAGATAGAGCTAGCTATATTTCGTTGTATTTTTTTCACTTTCACTTTCACCACAACTAGCCTTTTTTAGCCTACTCAAACACCAGATTCAAACAGAGAGAAATGCTGTTCGTTGGGAGCTTCATGATAAGGTTTTCCATGGCCGACCAGCCGCACACAAACCTAAGATCACCATGCGCCATTAATGCCAAGCGTCAGCTGGAGTGGTGTAAAGCTTGCCACCATCGGACACTGGAGCAGTGGAAACACGTTCTGTGGAGTGATGGTGAATCTGGGTTTGGCGGATGCTAGGAGAACGCTACCTGCCCGAATACATAGTGCCAACTATGCCAGGTCTAATCCCCTAACATCAGTGCCTGACTTCACTAATGCTCTTGTGGCTGATTGGAAGCAAGTCCCCGTAGCAATGTTCCAACATCTAGTGGAGAGTCTTCCCAGAAGAGTGGAGGCTGTTATAGCAGCAAAGGGGGATCAACTCCATATTAATGGCCAAGATTTTGGAATGAGATGTGAGACGAGAAGGTGTCCACATACTTTTGGTCATGTAGTTCAGCATTTGTTCATTAATTCATATGCGTTTCTAGATCAATAATCAGTATTTTAATTTTAATTCATTTAATTAGAGTTATGAACAGAAACCCTGGCAAAATGAGAAAAATAGAGAACATCTTCAGAAACCATTTCTCTTCTCACCAATATTATGTTTGAAATACTGAGGTCATTGTACTTTTTCCCTCAATAGACATTATTTCTGCCTTGAACCTGGCAGAGAGGCAGTCCAGTCTGTATACATTTGACAAGCCCCACTGACCTGGAGAATTAACTGTAATTGGTGTTGTGCGAGAGCATTGAGAGAACTAGCTACGCATCCTAAAATTATATCACGTCTTACCCAGTCAGATAGACCTCTCAACATTTCTGGGAAAATGTATTGTTCAATGTTGTGTCTATCTGATAAAAGTCAAGTACGTATTCCGAAGGTTTGTGTGGAGCTTTCTGCGGATGTATTGCTTGATGTTATACAACAGTAGGTTATTATATTTCAGTTTCTATCAAAACACATACTATGAGTGGCTATACAAAGCTATTCTATTAAAACACATGATAACAGTTATACAACTCAAGTCGACAAACAAGTTTCTTAAGAATGACCTTAATGAAATACGACGATTGTAAGGATTTATGTTCAGAGAGGTCTCTGGAAATGTCTATGTTCAGTTTGGGATTGGTCCCCAATGAGGCAGCTGCGCCGCATTGCCTCTAATTGGGGAGCCTATTTAAGTAGTAGTTATTCCCACCAGTGTTTGTGGGTTTTTGTGTGTGTTCCTTTTAGTTCACGCCGGTTCATGGTCGCTGTCTCGCCTTTTGTTATTTTTGAGTTTGTATAAGAAAAGGAATGTTTTTGCAACACAGCTCTGCGCTTCGGATGCTGTCTCATATCGATCGTGACAGAAAAACACACCACACCAGGACCAAGCAGCGTGGAAAGGAGGAATGGGAGCTTCAGCAGGAGAGGGGAGGAGAGCGATGTCGTCGGGGTCTGAGACGACGAACGGCCCAGAGGCAACCCCAAGTACATTTTTAGCTGGTCTGGCAGGGGTGAGGAAGCACCGAGACCAGCATCCACATGGGGTCTGGCGGAGCCAGAGCACGACTGGGGGTCGGAGTCGGAGGAAGAAAGGGAGCAATGCCTGCAGCATTGGGAGGAGGACGAAGGTGACAAGGAGGAGTTGGAGGGTATGGTGCCTGAAGTGTGCATCCCCAGTCTGGGTCACAGAATACCAGCCTCCCGCGCCGGACCTCCAGTTCCTACCTTGAATCCGGTACGTCCTGTGTCCGCTTCCCGCACCAGATCTCCAGTGCACAGCACTAGCCCAGCTCGTCCAGGGACAGCAACTGGTATCATAGATACAGTATATAGCCGGCTCTCCAGCCCGGTGCCTCCAGTGCCGGCCCCACGCACCAGACCTCAGGTGTGCCTCCCCAGCTCGGTAGCGCCAGTACCGGTTGCTAGCCCGGTGGCGCCAGTGCGTGTCCTTAGCTCGGTAGCGCCAGTACCGGTTCCTAGCCTGGTGGTGCCGGTTCCTAGCCCGGTAGCTCCAGTGCGTGTCCTCAGCTCGGTAACGCCAGTACCGGTTTCTAGCCCGGTGGCGCCAGTGCCGGTTCCTAGCCCGGGTAGCTCCAGTTCGTGTCCCCAGCTTGGTAGCGCCAGTACCGGTTCCTAGCCCAGTGGCGCCAGTGCGTGTATACAGCTCGGTAGCGCCAGTACCGGTTCCTAACCCGGTGGCATCAGGGGGTGTCCCCAGCTTGGTAGCGCCAGTACCAGTTCCTAGCCCGGCTGCGCCAGTGCGTGTACCCAGCGCCGTAGCGCTAGTGCCGGTTCCGAGCCCGGTAGCTCCAGGACCAGTCGTCAGCCCCGCTCCAGTGCCGGAGCAGTCCGCTCCACCAGTGCCCAGTCCGGGACCAGTCGTCAGCCTCGCTCAAGTGCCGGAGCAGTCCACTCCACCCGTGCCGTATTTGTTCAATGAAGTGCTACTCTGAGGAGGTCTGGTAGCAAACCAACTCCCGCAGAGACAAAAGGACATTAGCTCTGTAATATCACAATGATAACCATCAGTGCTGTGGTAATAGTTTTCTACTCCATTTCACTGATAGCCGCAACCCCTCCAGAGAACAACATGGTCACATTCCAGGAATATAATTGCTTATTCAGTACACGCTTTGCTCATAGCTTGATATCCATGAACAGATAAACCTTGTGCAGATCACATTTATTTTGTCTTATTTAACAGTTCATGATTCCTCCCCTTTGTGTTTGGCTGATTAGTTTATTCCAAGCTGAAAAACATTGTTTAAAAAAACATCTAGTTTGACATACGTATTTACGAAGTAAATAACATCCGACTGAAAGAAAAAAGCTGGGGAAAGTAATAGATTAATGTATCCTCTAAGAAACCCTAGGACTTAAAACCTCCTTAAAAGAAGCAGTCTACCTATCACATCCCTAAAACAAGCATCATTACAATCCAAGAAGTAATATGGAATATATCCTAGTTCTTGTCATTCATATACTGACTTAATGTACAGAATCGTATTCCATTATTTACAGTGTTTACCTAGCTCAAGATCATAATCTTGTTGAGAATACATGCCATCTCAATGTCCGAACATGTCATTAATGCAAAAGTTAGGCTCTCCCAACATTAATCTCAAGAGGGATATTATTTAGCATTTTTGTTCGTTACAAAACACAGTTTGTTCATAAATGTTTGATCACAACTCCACAATAATTAACGGTGAGAGAGTCTGTTGCTGTTATGGGGGGCATTATGCATTATCTCCTTAATGAAAAAGAGGCAGAGGGCAGAGGCCTAATTGTACAAACGGCTGGTGAAGAAGGCCAAAGTCACTTCACACACACACACACACACACACACACACACACACACACACACATCTGCTTCCCACGACCAGGAAAATGATGTAATGATATAAAACGAAGGGAAAGTGTACGGCACTACCACCTGAGTCTGTCTGGGGTTCCACTAAACACAATGCATAAAATATACGGTTAGGTGTTATACAAGTTATATTAACACAGAGCTGAAGGTATAGTTTGTCAGGTGCAGAAAAAAAGAACACCTCCAACATCTGAGTAAATTGAGAGACAGATGGTCATTTTCAAATCCCAGCATCTGATCAAATTTAATCTGGGAGGTGTCAAGGACATGTCTGGAATATCAACAAGATAGGCCTACAGCACACGTAGCTCAGCCACTAACAGCTCCTATATGTGCAGGATGTGCAGTAAAGTAAAGTCAATTTCTTCTTTTTCCTGTAATCCTAAACTAAGTGTTATTTGACTTGCTCAGAATTATAATATACGTACTTTAAGGATCTATAGGGTACAAACCATGATGCCAACCGCTTCCTGGTTGGTCTTTATCCACTTGATCAAAGTACTGTAATTGGTAGATAGATGAAAGTACTGTAGGTCTGGCCAATCTATAGAACCCCCATAAGCAAACAAAGGCCAACTACACCTCAACAACTAAACCCTTAAAAAACACAATGGAGGAACGCCACACACGGCTCCATCTTAGTGCGTAATGCAGTGCACCCTACAGCTCTATTCTGTAGCTTCATCATGTGGAGCCTCCTCATTTATATACATTACTTTGAAGGAACATGAGGAATAATTTGACTTTGCTGGGTTCTGCTGTCATGCAACATAAAAGAACGGGCCTTTTTTACAAGTCCGAATAGGAGACGACTACGCTGTGACAGCCTTAAGAAAGGCAAGGCCGTTACCAATAACAGTATGATCTTTACGCCTCTGTAACTTTCTTACTCATCATCATTCACGATCCACTCAGGATTGTCCGTAATCATGGAAGCATACTCTGTGTTTAGAAAGCCTATTTTCTTATTTACAATAAAAATGGCTCCAAAATGACACAATACATTATTTACCATTCATGTCTATTGGGCACAAGATAATCTGAAACACAACCAAAACAAACTGCAAATGCATCCAACACATTTGTAGAGTCACAAGCTTGATGTAGTCATTGCGTGCTAGGAATATGGGACCAAATACTAAACTTTATGTATAAGAATATTTAGGGGTATCAATAACTTTGACCCCTACCTTTTTGAGAATGTGTTGTATTGTTAAACAAAATGTATTTCTCTGAGCAATTGTATTAGTATAAAATATTGTAACATACAATATAGCTCAGATTTAGATATATTTTTTTATACAGTCATTATTGCTCATCTTTATCAAGGGTGTCAATAATTTCGGACCCCACTGTATGTATAGATGACAGTCAACATCAATGCGGGTGCCGCCTCGGTGTACTGTGCACTCGATGCAGAGTGGATAATATAATGGGGCAGCACTTCAGATGGAAAAACACCCATCAAAATAACAACATGCACATAGTACATAGGACATGTTTAGTCTGCAATCTCAAAAAATGTGTCTGGTTACAATATTCTCCCCATACTGTATGGCACAACGGTGTCGCCGTCACAATTTGCTTCCTGGGTTTTTGAAAAGGAGAGGCAGATTCTGAGGACCTGCTGCTATGCTAGCGAGATGAGATTTCTCTCACTGGGATTCTCCTCCCACTGATATAATTACTTGTTTTTCTAGGGCACTGATATATCATTTTTGCAAAAGGAAGTGCTGCAACTTTTCCCCAAGAAAAGGAAGAGGAATGAAAGCCAAAGTCACAGGTCAGCGTGGTATCAATTTATCTTGTCAGCACTGGTGGGTATGACGAGGTCAGTCTCTTGAAATGTACCCGTTATTTCAATACAATCACGCATGGTAATATGGGACAAGGTAATATGGTGTCTGTCATGAGACAATCAATGTGATGTATTGGGGAGGGTATAAGGTGTCATGCAAATGTTATCCATATTTAGGATACAAAATACAAGTTGTAGACCATTTCACACAGCATTAATTCAAAGATATGGAATTTGGCCATGAGTCCCATCTGTGTCCCCTGAATTCCCCCTAACCCTCTCCAGATGCCCCTCGCAGAGGGTTAAGACCCATTAACTGCTTTTCAAACCATGCCGTTTCTACTCCTACAACAGAGGCTGAGGGAACACTAAATTAAGCAGAAATTGTTTTTGTTTTTTTATGCTTCTCACATGGTGCACAAAATATAATTCTGAAGTGAGATTACAAAAAAAAATGCCTGTAATATGCACCAATGCTTTTAGCATTCTAGTCTTGGAATGGAGAGGACATGATGAATGCATATCATTTAAAAAAAACTGCAGTCTGCACAACGTAATGGCTTGGATAAAGAAACACATTCATATACATGAGAATTTCTTTGCATTCTAACTTGAGGCAGAATGCTTCTAACCAACGATTTTGTCGCTACTAACCTCAATGTTGTGGGGCTGCAGGTAGCCTAGTGGTTAGAGTGTTGGGCCCATAACTGAAAGGTTGCTGGATTGAATCCCCGAGCTGACAAGGTAAAAATCTGTCGTTCTGCCCCTGTGAGAACTGAACGGGCAGTCTCCCTGAACCGAAAATTGCAATCCTGTATGTTGGTAATTGGTCTTGTTTAAGTCATTGGTGTCACAGGGCATCAGGTAGCCCACGGGCGACAGATTCCACTAATGGCTGTTATGGCTCCCTCTGGTGAATTGGTTTTCATATTCTCACAAGCAGTTAGTATGCACAGCAGAAGCAGTCAGCATTTTATTTAATATCGGTATTGGACTTTGGGTGTAGCCAACACCGCCAATACATAACAACAGCGCCAAGATGAAATTACTTTCAGGGCTTGGAAAGAGAGAGCCATAGAGGAGTGTCATTTGAGTTTCTCTACAGATAAATGTAACCGACACTGGCACTATAGCCCTAATGGCAGCTACAGTGGGGAGAACAAGTATTTGCTGCCGATTTTGCAGGTTTTCCTACTTACAAAGCATGTAGAGGTCTGTAATTTTTATCATAGGTACACTTCAACTGTGAGAGACGGAATCTATAACAAAAATCCTGAAATTCACATTGTATGATTTTTAAATAATTTAATTGCATTTTATTGCATGACAACCAGTAAGAATTCCGGCTCTCACAGACCTGTTAGTTTTTCTTTAAGAAGCCCTCCTGTTCTCCACTCATTACCTGTATTAACTGCACCTGTTTGAACTCGTTACCTGTATAAAAGACACCTGTCCACACACTCAATCAAACAGACTCCAACCTCTCCACAATGGTCAAGACCAGAGAGCTGTATAAGGACATCAGGGATAAAATTGTAGACCTGCACAAGGCTGGGGTGGGCTACAGGACAATAGGCAAGCAGCTTGGTGAGAAGGCAACAACTGCTGTCTCCAGACCTGAACCCAATCGAAAATCTTTGGAGGGAGCTGAAAGTCCGTATTGTCCAGCGACAGCCCCGAAACCTGAAGGATCTGGAGAAGGTCTGTATGGAGGAGTGGGCCAAAATCCCTGCTGCAGTGTGTGCAAACCTGGTCAAGAACTACAGGAAACGTATGATCTCTGTAATTGCAAACAAAGGTTTCTGTACCAAATATTAAGTTCTGCTTTTCTGATGTATCAAATACTTATGTCATGCAATAAAATGCAAATTAATTACTTAAAAATCATACAATGTGATTTTCTGGATTTTTGTTTTAGATTATGTTACTCACAGTTGAAGAGTACCTATGATGAAAATTACAGACTTCTACATGCTTTGTAAGTGGGAAAACCTGCAAAATTGGCAGTGTATAAAATACTTGTTCTCCCCACTGTATGTCTACCCCCTGGATTCCTCCTGCTGTGAGATATCCTGTATCCAGGCAGAAACAAGGTCTTACAATTACCTTGAAGTGATACGATGACATCAAACAATCGTTTTCAATTGTTAAGCAGTGTTTTACAATAAGTGGGAAACAGACAAAGGTTCAGAGCTAGGAGTCCCTTACCTAAGGATCATCATTTTGAAGCCTGTGTTTTGTTCGAGGGCCAAACACCTCTCACATCTGTTCTTGGAAAACCTTTATAGAGCTGTAGTAGCAAGCTCATGAACAGCAGCAGCTTGTTATCACCGGGTGACTCATACATTTTTAATACCACCCTAGGCAACCATTAATGTAGTGCCTGCCTGGCTGGGAACAATAAGTGGTGTTTAACACACTCTTCTTCAAGTCTCCAATACTATAGGCCTCTGAGAAGAGGTGTAGCATATAAGCATTACTGAGATGCTCCACATATGCCTTAACATTGGTCCGAAGGCAAATTGAAGTTGACTGTCTAACAGGGACAAATTGTGTACAGGTATTGGTATATTTTCCTTAAAGGTGGTATCTGTAATGTCTCATTGTGGCTATATGCTCAAACACACACACACACACAAGAATGCACACACAACTCGAGTTGCATTTAATCTAATCAGAGCACAGTACTCTCTTAAATACCCTCCCTCTTGATCCTACTGGGTCAAAAACCCAGTTGTTTGACCAAAACTGACACTGCAGATTGCAACTTTCAACAAATGCTAAGGGGGGTCCTTCTCAGTTCCCAAAGCCTACAAGAGAAAAACAAAAATGTGTGAGCTGCACTGTAGCGCCTCACCCTCTTCTCTCCTCTACGCTCCCCTAATGGTATATCCTGTTCTAATTATGTCAGGGGAGGAGAAAAGCCAGAGGGAGATTGCCACTGTCATAACATTTATATCTACCGTGCCTCAAGGTCGCTTTCCGCCATCTTGTAGGCTCCCCTCAGACAAGCCTATTCATAACACAGGGGATCGCAATTGCACATTCTGACACCTGAGTTTACCGCAGCTCTATCATTTACCAGACTCAGTCTCTTCCACCAAAATCTCCCTCAGGTGTAGAGCGGGGACACAGACAGGTCAGACACCAGGAGATTGTATTCAGAAATAACCCACTTAATCTTAGTGGTAAAGTCTACATTCTCAAAGAGAGTAAAAGACGGATGGCTTGTTAAACCTAAAAGTCGTTGCACATCCCATAGCTTTACTTGCAGCTACAAAAAAAAATAATCTATTAATTAGGGTGCCAGAATTTCATGTGGTGGACAACTTGTTAGAGCTTTTGATATCATTGGTAAAAATTATAATCTTACTACATTAACTTTTTCCACATTATGTTGTGTTACAAGGTGGGATTAAAATGGATTTAATTGTCATTTTGTTGTCAACGATCTACACAAAATACTCTAATGTCAAAGTGTCAGTAGTAACCAAAAAAGTGTTAAACAAATCAAAATATATTTTATATTTGAGATTCTTCAAATAGCCCCCCTTTTTCTTGATGACAGCTTTGCACACTCTTGGCAACCAGCTTCACCTGGAATGCTTTTCGAACAGTTATGAGTTCCTGCGTATGCTGAGCACTTGTTGGCTGCTTTTCCTTCACTCTGCAGTCCGACTCATCCCAAACCATCTCAATTTGATTGAGGTCAGGGGATTGTGGAGGCCAGGTCATCTGATGCAGCACTCCAGCACTCTCCTTTTTGGTAAAATAGCCCTTACACAGCCTGGAGGTGTGTTGGGTCATTGTCCTGTTGAAAAACAAATGATAGTCCCACTAAGCCCAAACCAGATGGGATGGCGTATCGCTGCAGAATGCTGTGGTAGCCATGCAGGTTAAGTGTGCCTTGAATTTAATACATCACAGACAGTGTCACCAGCTAAGCACCCCCACACCATAACAACTCCTCCTCCATGCTTTACGGTGGGAAATATACATGCGGAGATCATCCATTCACCCACACCAGGACTAACAAAGACACTGCGATTGTAACCAAAAATCTCCAATTTGGACTCCAGACCAAAGGACACATTTCCACCAGTCTAATGTCCATTACTTGTGTTTCTTGGCCCAAGCAAGTCTGAACAGTTGATGTTGTAGTAGTGGTTTCTATACAGCAATTTGACCATGAAGGCCTGATTCACACAGTCTCCTCTGAACAGTTGATGTTGAGATGTGTCTGTTACTTGAACTCTGTGAAGCATTTATTTGAGCTGCAATTTCTGAGGCTGGTAACTCTAATGAAGTTATCCTCTGCAGCAGAGGTAATTCTGGGTATTTCATTCCTGTGGCGGTCCTCATGAGAGCCAGTTTCATCATAGAGCTTGATGTTTTACATGAAGAGACTTCAACTTAACATTTTCTGTATTGACTGACCTTCATGTCTTAAAGTAATGATTCACTTCATCATTTCTCTTTGCTTATTTGAGCTGTTCTTGCCATAATATGGACTCGGTCTTTTACCAAATAGGGCTATCTTCTGTATACCCCCCCCACACCTTGTCACAACACAACTGATTGGCTCAAACGCATTAAGAAGGAAATCAATTCCACAAATTTACTTTTGTCAAGGCACACCTGTTAATTGAAATGACTACCTCATGAAGCTGGTTGAGAGAATGCCAAGAGTGTGAAAAGCTGTCATCAAAGCAAAGGGTCGCTATTTTGAAGTTACTTCATGATTCCATATGTGTTATTTCATAGTTTTGATGTCTTCACTATTATTCTACAATGTAGAAAATAGTAAAAAATAAAGAAAAAGAACTTGAATGAGAAGGTGCTCTAAAACATTTGACCAGTAGTTTAGTTGACTCAAGTTTGTCAAAAAGCACCTGGAAGTACCTGAATGATCATCAAGACTCCTGGAAGAATGTTCTATGGACATATGAGTCAAAAGTACAACATAGGTCCCATTATGCCTAGCGAAAACCAAACACTGCATTCCAATATAAGAACCTCATACCAACGGTCAAGCATGGTGGTGGTAGTGTGATGGTTTGGAGATGCTTTGCTGCCTCAGGACCTGGACGATTTGCCTTAATAGAAGGAACCATGTATTCCGCTCTGTATCAGAGAAAACTACAGGAAAGTTTCAGCCATCCGTCTGTGAGCTGAAGCTGAAGCTGAAGCGCAGCTGGGTCATGCAGCAAGACAATGATCCAAAACACACAATCAAGTCTATGTCACGTTGTGTCAATGATCGGGAGACAGGCTCAGGAATACGGAATAGGGGTTTTTAGTAACACCCACAATATCAACATGCCATGTAACTGCACGGGGACGAAGCCCAAAACAAACACGTATACAAACACACAAATAAATACACAGGACGAGACCTGTAAAACACTACACGGGACGAGACCCAAAATAATAAGTGCACAACATTACACGGGACGAGACCCATAATAACACTTGGGACGAGACCCGAAATAACACTCAAAGGTACTCACAATACCAACGGACATGGAAACAATAATCAACCCTACAATGGGGAACAGAGGCACATATCTTATCAGGGGAAATGGGCACCAGGTGTGCATAATCAGACAGTTCACTGACGTCTAGAGGCCGGTGACGTAGACCTCCGGAACTGGTGCACGGAATGAGAAACAGTCCCGGGGGATCCGTGACAGTCTACATGGCTTATTCATAATTCATAATCATTTGGGGTAAAATACAGTCCTTAGTGCGCAGGGTTTAATTACAGGCAATACGTGCAGTTGTCTGGAATTAAACCCTGCGCACTAAGGACTGTATTTTACCCCAAATGATATCATACACACATTTAGCTATTAAAGTATCTCTTCCTGTCATTTACCTGTACAGTTTGTGTAACCATGCAAGTATTCACTTATCTGTAAATATAACTGTATACCTAACTGTACAGCTAATTTAACCATGCAACATTTTCACTTACCTGTTCATTTACCCAGTCTGTCTATTAAGTAAACTATTATTACCCTCGCTCATATCATACGCATTTTTAGCTACTGAAGTATTTCTCTGCCATCGACCTGTATAGTATAGTTAACCATCCAACATCCACCAATGTATAGTGTACATATTCAGCCAACCACTCATACTATGCAATGTCTTTTTATAGCTTTTTTTTTGCACTCCAGATATCTTGTATTTCTATACTTTTTCATACTGCCGCTCTATGTATCATGTACCGTGTATCTGTCTTTTGTGTACTTTCGTTGTGGCATTTTGCACCTGCCCTGTGTTTTGTTGTAGCTGCTTGACAATGAAATTTCCCCCCCGGGGGATCAATAAAGTACCTATCTATCTATCTATCTATCTATCTATCTATCTATCTATCTATCTATCTATCTATCTATCTATCTATCTAAAATTATCTGGTGATCAGGTTATGAAATGACATGACAAAAACATTTGTGTCTATGTTACACCAGAAATATGAAATTATATATAGTCGTAGGCGTTATAAAAAAGGTGCATAAAAATCAGTTTTACTTTTGTTTTAAACCATTTTGAAATGTTGATCCCACAGTGAGAAGTCTGTTGAGTACTAGCTACTGTACTGAGGGGCACATCACACAGCCGAGCTGAGAGGAGGCTTTCCTGCAGGATGAGATGCAGTCTGCTGTGACCTGGACCACGAGGGATCCAGGGAGCAACCACCAATTTCCACAAGGTCAACAGTTGAGGAAATAACTAGGGCCTCAAACACAGGGGAGAAACCATGATGATTGTTCTCAAACATTCAGCTAGCTGTCGTGTTCCCAGAGCGCTTTTCCCCATTGGTTTCACAGTCAGTTGTAACGTGTCTAGCTCCCTATTCAGAGGTGGCCTGATGCTTGGAACAAAAGGACAGATTACTCATACCAAGAAAATTATATTTTCTGACATAGAACAGTGAAAGCAAAGTGAAGAGTTTAGCACATTACCCTATCGGATGACATTCAAAAGACAGTGGGACTATCATATTGAGTTTGCAAAGTCTGCTTGTGACTTGCCCTGACTTTTCCACTATTTCGTAATAGTCTTGCGGATGGCACATCTAATGGACACCTCTACCATTGCAGGTTTCTTCTAGCCTTGTGCTGCCATTCGAAATGTGCCAGAGCAGTCTCTGAGCTGACATGGATTAAACTTTTCCTCTGACAAATATCAATTACAGGCTTGGCTAGGCCAATTGCATGGGTTCGGAGGGATCTCATTGTGAATTGGATTGCCCGATTGCAGACCGATGGATTAGGATCTGTACCAGGCCTGTCTGTCTTCATGCAGAGAGAGACGTAAGCCCTGACATATCCTCCCTGCAGTTTGACCCTAATTGCCACTGCCTGATTCTTGATTACGTCCTCTGTGAACCAATGGAGGTTGTACTTTTACAGTGGATGGTGTTGTGAGAGACCGGGTCCTTACATTTGGATCGTCAGCTGCCGTGTTGTTAGAGAACAATACTAATACCATATTGGCAAGGCTCAATTCGACACAATTTGGGCACACTTTTAGATGGTAATTTTGTGGAAACATCCACTCCCCATGTCCTGTCATTTGCCAACAGTCGGCAAGACATACATACATCCTTAAGCTGAGAGAGACCCTGAGTAGCAGTGATAAGAGGAGCTGTGTGTTGCTACTCGACCGTCAATTGTCACAATAAACAGAATAACTAAAAGAGGGTTGTGACGGTTGAAAATTCAACATGGCTCCTTTCATGTTTCATTCAAAATGTAACAGCATTCATTATCTTAAAAGAAAATCACACAGATGGCCCTCTGCTTTCTTTACCCCTTTCAATTCTACAGGGTCCTTGCTAACATATATAGAAATGTGCTTGTTCAATTTGAGATCTTTATTAAATAATTGATTGGGCCAAGCATTTGAAAAAGGTTAACGACTAATTTAAAATACTGGATTCCTTTTCATTGAAGTCAGCAGAGAAGCAACACGTTACTAGAGATGGGACAAAATGGGGAATTAGGACTTTCTGTATTGCTAGGGAAGCACATTTTATTTTGTGCTGATCTTGCTGTGGGCCATTAGAGAAATGTCAACATGGTCTTAATGGGATTGCTGTTTAGATGTCTTTATTCTTTAGCTGCCAGTCCAACGACAGCTAGCTATTTCTAAAGTACACTATTGTTCAAAAGTTTGGGGTCACTTAGAAATGTCCATGGTTTTGAAAGAAAAGAAATCCCACAAATGCTGATGCTCCAGATACTCAACTAGTCTAAAGAAGGCCAGTTTGATTGCTTCTTTAATCAGCACAACAGTTTTCAGCTGTGCTAACATAATTGCAAAAGGGTTTTCTCATGATCAATTAGCCTTTTAAAATGATAAACTTGGATTAGCTAACACAACGTGCCATTGGAACAAAGGAGTGATGTTTGCTGATAATGGGCCTCTGTACGCCTATGTAGATATTCCATAAAAAATCAGCCGTTTGCAGCTACAGTAGTCATTTACAACATTAACAATGTCTACACTGTATTTCTGATCAATTTGATGTTATTTTCATGGACAAAAAAAATCAGCTTTTCTTTCAAAAACAAGGACATTTCTAAGTGACCCCAAAGTTTTGAACGGTATTGTATGCTCACAACATCATTTAAGACGTCAGTGTCGTCCAATGTCTTGGAGCCCTTATGGTCCTTCCCATCAAATTTGGTGTAACTTTAGAGTGGTTAGTGAAACATTACATCCATCAAGTTCTCCAAAGTCATTTGGCTCTTCAATGCACTGAAAAGCTAATTCCACCCAGAAACCAGGCCAGTCCATGATTCCCTGCGGCCCTCTCTCAAATACACTTTCTTTGCAAAGAAAAGAGGGAAAGCTGAGCAGCTGAGCTTCTGTATGATGAATGAACATGACAACCAGCCGCAAGAGTGCAGAACTGCATTTATTTATTAAAATTTTTCACCAATCATGTCCAAATAATCCCAAAGTACCTAAAATTGATTGTGATGCTCAACAAAGTCACTTATTGATGATTTGAACATGATGCGCACAATATGCTATTATCGGTTCCATGACTTGAGCGGCATTTCTGACACAAATGCTAAAACGTCAGCATGTGGATAAAGTGCCAGGGAAACTAAACCAAAGCATGGATTGTTGTCATACCTGCTAAGGAAATCAATGTCACTTTGTAATTTGGGTGATATACAGTGGGGAGAACAAGTATTTTATACACTGCCAATTTTGCAGGTTTTCCCACTTACAAAGCATGTAGAAGTCTGTAATTTTTATCATAGGTACTCTTCAACTGTGAGTGACGGAATCTAAAACAAAAACCCAGAAAATCACATTGTATGATTTTTAAGTAACTAATTTACATTTTATTGCATGACATAAGTATGTGATACATCAGAAAAGCAGAACTTAATATTTGGTACAGAAACCTTTGTTTGCAATTACAGAGATCATACGTTTCCTCTTGACCAGGTTTGCACACACTGCAGCAGGGATTTTGGCCCACTCCTCCATACAGATCCTTCAGGTTTCGGGGCTGTCGCTGGGCAATACGGACTTTCAGCTCCCTCCAAAGATTTTCTATTGGGTTCAGGTCTGGAGACTGGCTAGTAGGCCACTCCAGGACCTTGAGATGCTTCTTACGGAGCCACTCCTTAGTTGCCCTGGCTGTGTGTTTCGGGTCGTTGTCCTGCTGGAAGACCCAGCCACGACCCATCTTCAATGCTCTTACTGAGGGAAGGAGGTTGTTGGCCAAGATCTCGCGATACATGGCCCCATCCATCCTCCCCTCAATACGGTGCAGTCGTCCTGTCCCCTTTGCAGAAAAGCATCCCCAAAGAATGATGTTTCCACCTCCATGCTTCACGGTTGGGATGGTGTTCTTGGGGTTGTACTCATCCTTCTTCCTCCAAACACGGCGAGTGGAGTTTAGACCAAAAAGCTCTATTTTTGTCTCATCAGACCACATGACCTTCTCCCATTCCTCCTCTGGATCATCCAGATGGTCATTGGCAAACTTCAGACCGGCCTGGACATGCGCTGGCTTGAGCAGGGGGACCTTGCGTGCGCTGCAGGATTTTAATCCATGACGGCGTAGTGTGTTACTAATGGTTTTCTTTGAGACTGTGGTCCCAGCTCTCTTCAGGTCATTGACCAGGTCCTGCCGTGTAGTTCTGGGCTGATCCCTCACCTTCCTCATGATCATTGATGCCCCACGAGGTGAGATCTTGCATGGTGCCCCAGACCGAGGGAGATTGACCGTCATCTTGAACTTCTTCCATTTTCTAATAATTGCACCAACAGTTGTTGCCTTCCCACCAAGCTGCTTGCCTATTGTCCTGTAGCCCATCCCAGCCTTGTGCAGGTCTACAATTGTATCCCTGATGTCCTTACACAGCTCCCTGGTCTTGGCCATTGTGGAGAGGTTGGAGTCTGTTTGATTGAGTGTGTGGACAGGTGTCTTTTATACAGGTAACGAGTTCAAACAGGTGCAGTTAATACAGGTAATGAGTGGAGAACAGGAGGGCTTCTTAAAGAAAAACGAACAGGTCTGTGAGAGCTGGAATTCTTACTGGTTGGTAGGTGATCAAATACTTATGTCATGCAATAAAATGCAAATTAATTATTTAAAAATCATACAATGTGATTTTCTGCATTTTTGTTTTAGATTCCGTCTCTCACATTTGAAGTGTACCTATGATAAAAATTACAGACCTCTACATGCTTTGTAAGTAGGAAAACCTGCAAAATCGGCAGTGTATCAAATACTTGTTCTCCCCACTGTATATCCCTTTAAGGTGAAGAAACATTGCCCCGGCAGCTTTTATGATCCTTCTCTTGACTCTCCCAAGGCAGTGGGGTGTGTAGTGCACCTTGAGTACACCGGTAATTCTCCAACTCCAGCTGCCTCCACTCATAGCAACAGCACCAAAATGGCACCATGCATGACAATTAACCGTTAATAATTTTGTTAACATGTTTACTTGGCAACTTAAAGTGAAACTGTCTGCCAGAGGACCATTCATATGGTTGAAATGAAAATTGCTCATGTAGATTGACAGCTGTGGCGGTTAGCTTCCTTAGCCTATTTCAATGGTTCATTCCCCTCATTGATACCTACAGTCAAACATAGGTGGAAACCTCCAACTGGGGTTAAAGATTAATGAGTATTGTGCTTCTATGGTTAGGGTTGCACATTTTTGGGAACATTCAGAGGTGGAAACTTTCCATGGGAATATATGGGAATTAATAGCAATAACATTTTAAATGTAGATGTTTTTTGCATTGGATATATTTACCATATCATATGGAGACAGAAACATAAACCTTTTACCAATAGAAAGAAATAAAAAAATGTAGTAACGAATTGAGCTTTAATGAAATGAGTTGACTCTTCACATGGGATGATTTCACTGAACAACAAAAGAAACAGAATATTGAATGATCCCCAAAGATCCCTCGCATCTCCCAAAAACATTTTCAACATACAGTCGTGGCCAAAGGCTTTGAGAATGACACAAGTATTGGTCTCCACAAAGATGGCTGCCTCAGTGTTGATGATGGCAATTTGCATATACTCCAGAATGTCATGAAGAGTGATCAGATGAATTGCAATTAATTGCAAAGTCCCTCTTTGCCATGAAAATTTACTTAATCCCCCCCAAAAATGTCCACTGCATTTCAGCCCTGCCACAAAAGGACCAGCTGCCATCATGTCAGTGATTGTCTCGTTAACACAGGTGAGAGTGTTGACGAGGACAAGGCTGGAGATCACTCTGTCATGCTGATTGAGTCAGAATAACAGACTGGAAGCTTTAAAATGATGTCAACCATGGTTACCTGCAAGGAAACACGTGCCATCATCATTGCTTTGCACAAAAAGGGCTTCACAGGCAAGGATATTGCTGATGGTAAGATTGCACCTAAATCAACCATTTATCGGATCATCAAGAACTTCAAGGAGCGAGGTTCAATTGTTGTGAAGAAGGCGTCAGGGCGCCAAAGTCCAGCAAGCGCCAGGACCGTCTCCTAAAGTTGATTCAGCTGCGGGATGGGGGCACCACCAGTGCAGAGCTTGCTCAGGAACGGCAGCAAGCAGGTGTGAGTGCATCTGCACGCACAGTGAGGCGAAAACTTTTGGAGGATGGCCTGGTGTCTAGAAGGGCAGCAAAGAAGGCACTTCTCTCCAGGAAAAACATCAGGGACAGAATGATATTCTGAAAAAGGTACAGGGATTGGACTGCTGAGGACTGGGGTAGAGTCATTTTCTCTGATGAATCCCCTTTCCGAATGTTTGGCCCATCCGGAAAAAAACCTTGTCCGGAGAAGACAAGGTTAGCGCTACCATCAGTCCTGTGTCATGCCAACAGTAAAACATCCTCAGACCATTCATGTGTGGGGTTGCTTTTCAGTCAAGGGAGTGGGCTCACTCACTCAATTTTGCCTAAGAACACAGCCATGAATAAAGAATGGTACCAACACATCCTGCGAGAGCAACTTCTCCCAACCATCCAAGAACAGTTTGGTGACGACCAATGCCTTTTCCAGCATGATGGAGCACCTTGCCATAAGGCAAAAGTGATAACTAAGTGGCTCGGGGAACAAAACATCGACATTTTGGGTCCATGGCCAGGAAACTCCCCAGACCTTAATCCCATTGAGAACTTGTGGTTGATCCTCAAGAGGCGGGTGGACAAACAAAAACCCACAACTTCTGACAAACTCCAAGCATTGATTATGCAAGAATGGCCTGCCATCAGTCAGGATGTTGCCCAGAAGTTAATTGGCAGCATGCCAGGGCGGATTGCAGAGGTCTTGAAAAAGTAGGGTCAACACTGCAAATATTGACTCTTTGCATAAACTGAATGTCATTGTCAATGAAAGCCTTTGACACTTATGGAATACTTGTAATTATGCTTCAGTGTACCATAGTAACTACTGACATAAAGATCTAAGAACACTGAAGCAGCAAACTTTGTGGAGACCAATACTTGTGTCATTCTCAAAACTTTTGGCCACGACTGTACATATGTAAAATGATAGTCTAGAAACTAAAGCTTTGGTTGTCTTCCTCTCAGGCTTTTATGTCTTCTCCCTGGACCTCCTCAATGTCCACCTCTTGAACTTCAGACTCTGAGGCCTCATCTTCACTGTCACTTTCCAACCTTGGTGAGGATGGCTTGTTGTCAGGCTCAAAAAGCCAAAAATTTGCCTGGACGGTCACCAATTTTCCAACCCTTGTATTGGTCAGCCTGTTGCGTCCCAAACAAGGACCAGTTGTGCACTGAGGCAGCTGATGTTGATGGGATTTGGAGGATGATGGAGGCAACAGGGGAAATAGCCTCAGATCCACAAAGTCCCTTCCATCAGGTGGCTGATGAGATATGTTGGCACGACTGCCATATTGCATCTCCATCCCTAAGCCCTTGCTTAGAAGTGTACTTCGCCAGACTGCCAAGAACCTTGCCCTCATCCAGGCCAAGGTGGTGAAACACGGTAGTGATGACACCATAAGCCTCGTTGATCTCTGCACCAGACAGGATGCTCTTGCCAGCATACTTGGGGTCCAACATGTACGCTGTGGCGTGTATGGGCTTCAGGCAGAAGTCTTCATGCTTTTTGATGTATTTCAGAACAGCAGTTTCCTCTGATTGGAGCAACAGTGAAGTGGTCAGGGCAGTATGGATTTCTTCTCTTACATCTGCAAGCAGAGTCTGAACATCAGACAGGATGGCATTGTCTCCCTCAATCCGTGCAATGGCTACTGCTGTAGGTTTCAGGAGTTTCAGGCTGCTTACCACTCTCTCCCAAAATACATCATCCAGGAGGATCCTCTTGACGGGGCTGTCCATATCGGCAGACTGTGATATGGCCATTTCTTGGAGAGACTCCTTCACCTCCAGGAGACTGTCAAACATTATGACAACACCACCCCAATGGGTGTTGCTGAGCAGCTTCAATGTGATACTTGGTGAGGTAGATTGCTGCTATAACTTGATGACCCTTCATATACCTAACCATTTCCTTGACTCTCTTGTAGAGTGTATCCATTGTTTTCAGTGCCATGATGTCCTTGAGGAGCAGATTCAATGCATGAGCAGCACAGCCAATGGGTGTGATGTGAGGGTAGGACTCCTCCACTTTAGACCAAGCAGCCTTCATTTTCACAGCATTGTCTGTCACCAGTGCAAATACCTTCTGTGGTCCAAGGTCATTGATGACTGCCTTCAGCTCATCTGCAATGTAGAGACCGGTGTGTCTGTTGTAGAATACTGGTTGAGGGGTGGAGATAATGTAGTTAATTATTCCTTGCCCACGAACATTCGACCACCCATTAGAGATGGTTGCAGTACAGTCTGCTTTCTCTATGATTTGCTTGACCTTCACTTGAACTCTGTTGAACTCTGCATCCAGCAAATGAGTAGATAACGCATGTCTGGTTGGAGGGGCCTATGCTGGGCGAAGAACATTCAGAAATCTCTTCCAATACACATTGCCTGTGAGCATCAGAGGTGAACCAGTTGCATACACAACTAGAGCTAGACATTCATCAGCATTCCTCTGACTACGTTGCTCCATTGATTCAAAAAAACTTCTGATTCCAGGAGGAGCATGAGCTGTTGCTATCGATAAGGTGTCTGATTCATAATTTTCACCTCGAATAGAAGTAGAGGGACTTTTTTCAGAGGTTGCTCGTTGTGAGTGCTTAGGGAACTTTATGCACTTGGCCAGATGATTCTGCATATTTGTTGCATTCTTCACATATGATTTGTATTTTACTCAAAAAAAAAAAAAAAATACAATTCCATGTACAGATAAATAGTTAAGCAGTTAGATTAAACAACTCTTTTGTAAGATAAATATTTTAAAATTAAATATGTATGGAAACGTGAATTAACACTCCTCAGTTAGCAGGCTCATGCAAGCTAAAACACACAGGGAAGCAAAAACTAACTAGCAGAAATTGTTAACAAGTTATAAATGATTTAAACACACTTTGCTGTGTGTTTAAATAATCATGTATGTCATATAAAATATATTCACCCCACCCAGTATTGTAATCACAATTTACCTGAAAGCATGTAGTCCTTGGCTCAGACAGTGTAGTAGTGTGGGCTCAATAGCATCTCATTAGTGTGCAAGATCTTGAGAATTAGCTGTACATCTGATAGAAGAGTGCATTGCACATGTGATGGAAGAATGCACTGTGCATGAAGAGCGTTGCAATTCCATTGAATTGGGGATAGTTTAACCAAAATATGCCACAAGACCTAGAATTGCTTCAAGTGTATCCCACAAAAAAGGTTCACTGTTATAAGCTAACTTTTTATGATGAATTTAAGTGAAATTCCCGAAATTCCAGGGCTTAACTTTTCATGGAAAATTTCTGGAAATTTATCGGAAAGTTCCCTACCCTTTGCAACGCTATCTATGATACTCCCTTATTGATGCACATTTAGATAACACAGCTCAATTAGGCTGCTCAGTGCTATTGAATAACGGCATACAATTGACGCTGTGGGATTCAAGGAATTTGGATAGTTAGGAACTTCTCAAGCTTACACAGAACATAAAGAAACAATTTTTCTCCGGTTCCAACCAATTGCAACTGTCCAAGAGAGGTCATCTATCAACTCAACTTTCGATACAAGGGTGTTGGAGTATTTGTTTAAAAATAAAAAGAATGGAAAATCAATATTTCTATTATGACATATCGTTCTTTACAAGAGCATGTGATTGTACATTTGGATTACAGTGGGTGTCTGGCTGTACTTGGCACAGGCTTCTCTGTACTGCTATTGTGTAGATATGATGCCTAGTGCATTATAAGGAGATTAGGAGATGATTGTGGACTACAGGAAAAGGAGGAGGACCGAGCATGTCCCCATTCTCATCGACGGGGCTGCAGTGGAGCCGGTTGAGAGCTTCAAGTTTCTTGGTGTCCACATCATCAACAAACTAGAATGGTCCAAACAAGACAGTTGTGAAGAGGGCATGACAAAGCCTATACTCCCTCAGGAGACTGAAAAGATTTGGCATGGGACCTCAGATCCTCAATAGGTTCTACAGCTGCAACATCGAGAGCATCCTGACTGGCTGCATCACTGCCTGGTATGGCAACTGCTCGGCCTCCGACTGTAAGGCACTACAGAGGGTAGTGCGTACGGCCCAGTACATCACTGGGCCAAGCTTCCTGCCATCCAGGACCTCTATACCAGGTGGTGTCAGAGGATGGCCCTAAAAATGTTAAAAGACTCCAGCCACCCCAGTCATAGACTGTTCTCTCTGCTACGGCATGGCAAGTCTAGGTCCAAAAGGCCTAGCCATAAGACTCCTGAACAGCTAATCAAATGGCTACACCAACCCCTCTTCTTCACACTGCTGCTCCTCTCTGTTTATCATCTATGCATAGTCACTTAAACTATACCTGCATGTACATATTACCTAAATTAGCACGACTAACCAGTGCCGCTGCACATTGACTCTGTACCGGTACGACCTGTATATACCACCTGTATACCACCTGTATATACCACCTGTATATACCACCTGTATATATATTTGTATTACTGTTTTTTATTTCTTTACCTCTCTTGTTTACATAATACTTATTTTCTACTTAAACTCCACTGTTGGTTAGGGCTTGTAAGTAAGCATTTCACTGTAAGGTCTACACTTGTTGTATCTGGCACACGTGACAAATAAACTTGATTTGATTTGATTATAAGACTGTCTATTCAACTTTATGTTATAACACAATGAATTATAGCTCATGGCACATACGTTGTTCTTTATAAAAGCTTTAAATCTATAAATGCATTCATAATACATTGCAGAGAGAGGGTAAAGTGCATTGTAAAACATGTCATAGTGTATTATAAACTCTGAATTTGAAAGAGCCACCAAAAGTCTCTTATGTGAGGACATGAATATGACATGCAGTGGAGGGTAATTGCTCTGGTACAATATATCACTCAGTTCAAGTGTGATTCAGTTGCTATAGATGGGATCCCATGTGTTAGCAGGCACCATCTTAGTACCAGAGATGGAGACGGATATTAGATAAGAGGGTTGTGGGCGTATACAGCCAACGCAATGCAAACAGTTGGGTTTCCAACACAAGATAGCTCAAATCAACATGCACAACCCTAAGACTTGCACCCAGTGTGACACATCCATCATTGCTATACTGTCCAAGCGTGATTTACAATTTAATAAACCCAGCACTTTCAACTTGGTTACCTTTTTGTCTCTATTACGAGGTTGCATGGGGTACATGTAGTCTCGAGGCCATTTCCTGTGCTCATGCCGTCATCCATGAAAGTGCACTGTACAACTACATTTAAGGCGCAAACGTGCTGTTTACAGTGTGGCCACAGTCTGTGGCAGAAAATACCTGAGAGCGGGTCTGTGCTGTACGGCACAATGACAAGGCTTATCTTTCCTGCAGTAGCCTACCTGCCCCTAGCAAGCTTGGTGGAATGCTTTCCCTGAGTGGAACACCTTCACAACTGGAACACCTGATTTGAGGGGTTCTGAGAGCTGCAGGCTGTTGCTAATAGTCTTCACGAAGCAGCAACATATGTGGCAAATATGGAGTAACCACAAATAAATGGATAAACATTCAGCTTCAGCGGGTCTTTATGAAATGAAAATTCTGTATTATTTTATTGAACATCAACTTGACCCAATTACATAATTTAAGTATTTAAATTGCAGAAGGGGAAGGTGCGTTTACTTCAAAGTTTGTGTTACAGATTACAATGTCATGAACATTTTATGCATTCATGCCGAGATATAATCTGCATCCCTAATATGATTACCAATGTACTGGCATAAGAGAGCAGATATGTTTGCCAATCATTTCAGAAAGACACAGCAGAGTGCTTTTACAAAATATGTTTTGGACAGTTTTATCTACGCATAGACCTATGACTTAGAAATTTTGAAATTTGAATGCACTAGTTTGTATATTTCAAAATCGGAGACCAATTTTGGAGACCAATTAACGGGTTTGACCTGGAACATACGTACACACCAAGTCGTGAAAAAGGAGGATACAGGAAATGTAGGAGAAAGGAATGAAGAAAGGAAAGAGATTCATGTCCCAAGAAACAAGAAGTTGGAAGATGTTGTGGCAATAGATAAGTACAGAAAGTCCACAGTGTTGGGGAGTAGTGAACTACATGTAGCTAAATTACTAATGTAATTACCTTCAGCTGTAGCTTGTTGGTGAATTCAAATCTTGGGAGTGTTTTCAGGAGTTAATAATTGTTTTGCCATGTAGTGGTGTAACTAACTGCTGGAACTACACATGCAATAATGTTTTGTTTTTTTGGCTTCAGACCTGACTAATTGTTTTTGTGTTTAATAGGCTAAATTACACATTTTGTTAACATCTGACTCTAGAGTGATCTGACCTTGCAATTTGTAGTCTATGACATTTCATATTTAGGTATGATACTTTTTCACGAAGTAGTTTGGATTTAGTGAACTACATTTTCTAAGTTACTTTTGTTAAGTAAACTACAGTGCCCTCTGTAATTATTGGGACAGTGACACATTTTTGTTGTTTTGGCTCTGTACTAAACACAATTTGAAATTATACATTATAATCTGGTGAACCGTTACAGGACGTTTTGTACATAGTCCTCACATTTTAGGGGATCAAAAGTATTGGGACAAATTCACTTATAAAGTGCATTCGCAAAGTATTCAGACCCTTTCCCTTTTTCCACATTTTGGTACATTACTGCCTTATTCTAAAATAGATTTTAAAAAATTCTCAATCTATACACAATACCCCATAATGACAAAGCGAAAAAAGTGTTTTAATTTTTTTTTCAAATGTATTAGAAATAAAAAACAGAATTACCTTATTTACATACATTTTCAGACCCTTTGCTATTTGTATTTGTATTTATTATGGATCCGCATTAGCTACTGCCAATGTAGCAGCTACTCTTCCTGGGGTCTGGAAAAATTAAGGCAGGTATACAATTTTTACAACATTACAATACATTAATAACAGATTTCACAACACACTAAGTGTGTGAACTCAGGCCCCTACTTCACTCCCACATATATACAACACAATATCCATGTGTACGTGTGTGTATAGTGCTTATGTTATCATGTGTATGTATAAATGTGTCTATGAGACATTAAATTGAGCTCAGGTGCATCCTGTTTCCATTGATCATCCTGGAGATTAACTTAATTGGAGTCCACCTGTGCAAATTCAATTGATTGGACATGATTTTGGAAAGGCTACACACCTGTCTATATAAGGTCCCACAGTTGGCAGTGTATGTCAGAGCAAAAACCAAGCCATAAGGTTGAAGGAATTGTCCCTAGATCTCAGAGACAGGATTGTGTTGAGGTACGGATCTGGGGAAGGGTACCAAAATATTTCTGCAGCAATGAATGTCCGCAAGAACACAGTGACCTCCATTATTCTTAAATGGAAGAAGTTTGGAACCACCAAGACACTTCCTAGAGCTGGCCGCCCAGCCAAACTGAGCAATCAGGGGAGAAGGGCCTTGGTCAGGCATGTGACCAAGAACCTGATGGTCACTCTGACAGAGCTCCAGAGTTCCTCTGTGGAGATGGGAGAACCTTCCAGAAGGACAACCATCTCTGTAGCACTCCACCAATCAGGCCTTTATGTTAGAGTGGCCAGACGGAAGCCACTCCTCAGTAAAAGGCTCATGACAGCCTCTTTGGCACCTAAAGACCTCTCAGAACATGAGAAACAAGATTCGCTGGTCTGATGAAACCAAGATTGAACTCGTTGGCCTGAATGCTAAGCGTCATAAACCTGGCACCATCCTTACGGTGAAGCATTGTGGTGGCAGCATCATGCTGTGGGGATGTTTTTCAGCGGCAGGTACGGGGAGACTAGTCAGGATCGAGGGAAAGATGAACGGAGCAAAGTACAGATAGATCCTTGATGAAAACCTGCTCCAGAGCGCTCAGGACCTCAGACTGGGACAAAGGTTCACCTTCCAAAAGGACAACGACCCTAAGCACACAGCCAAGACAACGCAAGAGTGGCTTCGGGACAAGTCTCTGAATGTCCTTGAGTGGCCCAGACAGAGCACGGACTTGAAGCCGATCAAACATCTCTGGAGAGACCTGAAAATAGCTGTGCAGCGACGCTCCACATCCAACCTGACAGAGCCTGAGATGATCTGCAGAGAAAAATGGGAGAAACTCCCCAAATACAGGTGTGCCAAGATTGTAGCATCATACCCAAGAAGACTCGAGGCTGTAATCGCTTCCAAAGGTGCTTCAACAAAGTAGTGAGTAAAGGGTCTGAATACTTATGTAAATGTAATGTATATCTCTTTGTTTTTGCTAAATTTTCAAATGAACTGTTTTTGCTTTTTCATTATGGGGTATTGGGTGTAGATTGATGAGGAAAAACAGTATTTAATACATTTTAGAATAAGGCTGTAACGTAACAAAATGTGGAAAAAGTCAAGTAGTCTGAATACTTTCCGAATTAACTTTATATGTGTATTAAAGTAGTCAAAAGTTTAGCATTCGGTCCCATATTCCTAGCATGCATTGACTACATCAAGCTCATGACTCTACAAACTTTTTGGATGCATTTGCTGTTTTAGTTGTGTTTTAGATTATTTTGTGCCCAATAGAAATGGTAAATAATGTTTTCTGTCATTTTGGAGTGACTTTTATTGTCAATAAGAATCTAATAATTGTTCTAAACACTTCTACATTAATGTGGATGCTACCATGGTTACAGATAGTCCTGAATTAATCGTGAATAATGATGATTGAGAAAGTTACAGACGCACAATCATCACACCCCAAGGGATGCTAACCTCTCACCATTAGAATAACAGGGGAGGTTAGCATATTGGGGGGGTATTATATTTTCTCACGTGCTTCACTGTCCCAATAATTACGGAGGGCACTGTATATGCTGCTTTAGAGTAGCTTTAGTGTAGCTTAACTTCTTCCAGTGTGAAGTAATTGGTAGTTTAGTCAATTCTATTTTCAGAGTAGCTTCCCCAACACTGGGAGTCCAAGTGACATTGATTAAAGATACTGAAAACAATGATAATTGTGGAGGTGTATCAATACTCACTCACTGTCTGGGTTGATTAATTCTGACTCTAACATTGTTGGACAGTTTGACAGTGAGGGCCCAAAACCAGCTACATTGAAGCTCGCAAACTTGTGTCTTACATTAGCTAAAGTACATTCATCGCTTGGTAATCGTTTATACACAACTCACCGGGCTGGAGTGATTTCTATTGGTTGCTATCAAGACCCATGGTCCTAATTACCTTATACCTAAACTGCTTATTAATGTATCCTCAATGTTAGGGCTGGCACAATAATAGTAAAATCGTGTAACAGACAAGTATGGACAATCATAATTGTCTTTAATCCATAATCGTCTCAATGTTATTTTGAAGTAGATATAGTTTACTCAATAGCAGTTTTTTATTTTTACATGTAGTTCAAATTAGTGATCATTTTATGAGCAGAACGACACATCGGGAGGTGAAGCTTTATTTCTAAAAGGTCCAAAGCGGTCAAAACCATTTGTTTTTGAGAAAGGGGCGTCACCAAAGCTGTGTTATATTCAGTAGGTATGTCGAAGCTAATTTTAAAAGATGCATTATGATACATTACAAGCTTAAAACAGAAAATGACAGTTATGACAACCTTACCATTTGCATGACAATTAATCGTTTCCCAAAATTCTATACTTGTCACTAGCAGATAGCTCATCAAAGACTGGATCTTTTGGTCTATATAGCATTTACAAACAGTCATTAAAGTAAAATCGAAATTCTTAAACAAATTTCCTTCACTTATCTTCCTTCACTTATCTTGTAGTTATACAAATGGACTAAGTCGTTTGAAACAAATGAGAAAAAGATAAAGGACCACTTATAATAACCCCTACAACAACATTACTTGCAGAGATCCTTGTCCTATCTTTCTGTGGTATAATTGCTGACATCAGTAGTTCAAATATTGGAGCAAATAAAAGGGCTGGGGATATCATTGTCTTGTCTTTTTCCTCTATTGCCAAATTAAACAAACCAGAGATCTGCCCATTCATTTCCATTAGTGCCACAGAGAATAGTCTGATATTCAAATCCAAGAACCAATTAGTAGCCTTACAACTGACCTTAATTCGGATGGATAATAGATTCAGATACGTAAATGAATGAATTTGTCTGTGTAGGGAGTTTGAGACATTTGGGGGATGTTAATATCTCAATCTAGCTGCAAACACCAAAAAAAGGCCAAACGATAAGGTAAGAAGAGTTATGACTGCAGTTAGAAGGAGATGGACAAAAGCTGGCCGGCATGTCTGGAATTACAATTTAAAGGTGGCTGCAACAGCAAACCATTTGGACTTTACAGTGAATTAAGTGAGCTTCTTCTGTAATACCCCCACCCCATGAGCTCAGTGTTTTGTTTCTCTCCTTACTCGGCAGCGTGGCGGTAAGGAGAGAAAGAGATGGCAGTATCTGCCCGCCACTATCAAACCACCCACGTGCTTTGACCTTTCCATTAATAACAGGCTTTCAGTGCAGGCTTGGAATGTGCAATGTGGAAAGCGCTACGATTCAGGGTACAGCAGCTTAAGCCGTAGATCTAGTGAGAGGTTTGAGTGAGAATTTGCCATTCCCCAAAGATCTCCCCAAGCCCAGTAATCCTCGCCAGACACATGAAGGATATGACCAAAGAGAGCTACTAAAGAGAGAAAGGGAGCTGGATGAAGAATAGATGGAGGTGGGGAGGATAGGGGTTTTACTTTTGGCGTGTTCACTGATGGATGACATTCTGAGACAAATGTATCAGATTTGTCATCTAATTCAGTAAAGTAAGCATTGAGGAATTGTGTGCGTAGTTTGGTAATCTGCAGGTAGTATCTTGTAGTAGTAGAAAAACCCTTCCACAGTTTTCATGAATCATTGGGCGGCAGGTAGCCTAGCCGTGAGTGTTTTGACCATGTTTTGAGGGTAAACAGTGTTTGTTTTCAATTCCATTGTTTACCAACATTGGAGTAAAACAAGCTTATATTTTGGGTTCTGATGAGGTATGACAGTAGAACTAAGCTCATGAGGCATTTATAAGTTATATTCTTACAGCATCAATACCATTAATCTATAAATGCAAAAAACTGATGTACCAAACGCAGATTGCCCCTTTAAGGAAAATAGTTACTGGCACCAGTTTAAAACTATTCCATATATTCTTGTAGACTGTTTTTCACTGTAGAATAGCCTGAATGCATTAACTGCATGCACTGTACATGAAGGTCATGATAACTAACATCAATTGAACTATGCCATGAACCAAGGCAGCAAAATACCAATAATAGTGTGTGTTGATCTTTTGGGGACTATGTTTGGGCAGCGGCATGACAATATCTAACCTACTTCTGTTGACCAAATGTAATACACTTAACACCTGCTGCGTTACCAATATCCTGACAGCACTGACAATGACCAGTCAGTTCCCCAAAACGTATCAGAATAGATAGCAGAAATGTCACGGCATGTAAAAACACTGTTCCTGTCGGGAGTCTTTCAAAGGATGTCCATTTGTGGATGAAATGTTGATTTCCTTTCCCCTTTGCACGCATGAAATTAACCTCCACGTATTACCAACCCTTGTACTTGCTGACGAGGCAAGCCACTTTTGTCCTGAACACTGTTGTGATGAAAGTCATTCCATACAAGCCTATATCTCTTCATTACATTAGGGTCTGGCTTCTGCTTTTTACAGTCTAATTGACTGCAAGGCGTTTCCCTGGCGTACCATTTACATGTTACAAGAGATTACTCATACACCTTTTCCATTGTACAAGCCACTGCTGTCTGTATAATTGTGTGGGTAATTATGGTGGTATGGTATAGGTTTGAAAAGAATACATCATGTTATCTTTCATTATTGTTATTCCATTTCACAGCAGCATCTGGATATTTAAGTTTAGCTACATTTGATATTGGATGCCAACAAACGCCTACAACTGAATGTTGAATTCATCCACTGAGAATCCAATAGAGCATGTGTAGGTTTAAGAGGAAAGCCCAATCAGCTAGTACTAGACTGCGAGCAACCATCAGTTGTAATTAAAACACCAGTACATTGCATATACAGAACTCCTCAGTGTCCAAACTGTAGTTCAGGCAGCCATTTATTGATAGATAGGTACTTTATTGCTCCCCCGGGGGGGAAATTTCATTGTCAAGCAGCTACAACAAAACACAGGGCAGGTGTAAAATGCCACAACGAAAAGTACACAAAAGACAGATACACGGTACATGATACATAGAGCGGCAGTATGAAAAAGTATAGAAATACAAGATATCTGGAGTGCAAAAAAAAAGCTATAAAAGGACATTGCATAGTATGAGTGGTTGGCTGAATATGTACACTATACATTGGTGGATGTTGGATGGTTAACTATACTATACAGGTCGATGGCAGAGAAATACTTCAGTAGCTAAAAATGCGTATGATATGAGCGAGGGTAATAATAGTTTACTTAATAGACAGACTGGGTAAATTAACAGGTAAGTGAAAATTTTGCATGGTTAAATTAGTTAAATTAGCTGTACAGTTAGGTATACAGTTATATTTACAGATAAGTGAATACTTGCATGTTTACACAAACTGTACAGGTAAATGACAGGAAGAGATACTTTAATAGCTAAATGTGTGTATGATATCATTTGGGGTAATAATAGTAATTCCCTTAAAATACAGTCCTTAGTGCGCAGGGTTTAATTACAGACAACTGCACTTATTGCACATTCGATATACTAAAAGCAATGAGAAAAGGTGCAACTGGCAGGATACTAATATGCATTCCTGAGTGAATGCCTACTTCCAATAATTACTTACAATATTGCATGTGATATAATATAACAACTGTACATGAGTATGTATATACAGACCTGTATGAATAAATAGGTCCTGAGTGGATGAGTGCTGACGGACCAGAGTTACTCACGGATGGATGCATAATTGTTAAACTAGGTCCTAGCACCCCAACAGTTCCAGATCTATGTTGCCGACGGCACGGCACCCCGGTGAGGCATTATATAGTCTCATAGCCGCCGGCAGGAAGGACCTCCTGTAGCGCTCTCTGGCACACCGTGGTGGGATCAGTCTGTGACTGAAAGTGCTCCTCTGCGTCATAACCATAGTGTGCAGAGGGTGGGTGACGTTGTCTATGATGGCCAGCAGTTTGGCCAGGATCCGTCTCTCCGCCACCTCCTCTAGAGTGTCAAGGCTCATCCCCAGGACAGAGCTAGCCTTCCTGATCAGCTTATTTACCCGAGAAGCATCACCGGCTTTGATGTTTGCTCCCCAGCACACCACTGCAAAAAAGATGGCACTGGCCACCACAGACTGGTAGAAGGTATGCAGTAGTTTACTGCACACGTTGAAGGACCTGAGCCTCCTCAGAAAGTAGAGTCGGCTCTGGCCCTTTTTGTACAGGGCCCCGGTGTTACCAGCCCATTCCAGTCTGTTGTCCATATGGACACCCAGGAACTTGTATGACTCAACCATTTCCACATCCGTCCCCTTTATAGGGACTGCAGTCAGTTGTGCCTTGGTTCTCCTGAAGTCCACCACCATCTCCTTAGTTTTGCTGATGTTGAGCTGAAGGTGGTTCTGCTCACACCACAACACAAAGTCACTGATTGTGCTCCTGTACTCCTCCTCCTGCCCACCCCTGATGCACCCTACAATAGCAGAGTCATCCGAGAACTTCTGTAGGTGGCATGTCTCAGAGTTATATCTGAAGTCTGAGGTGTAGAGGGTGAACAGGAAGGGGGACAGGACCGTACCCTGGGGGGCCCCTGTGTTGCTAACAGCCCGTTCTGACACACAGCTCTGTAGTCGCACAAATTGTGGCCTACCGGTCAGGTAGTCCGTGACCCAGGAGACTAAGGGTGCTTCCACTTTCATCCTCCTCATCTTCTCACCCAGTAGCAGGGGCTGAATGGTATTGAAGGCACTGGAGAAGTCAAAAAACATGACCCTCACAGTGCAACCTGCGTTGTCCAGGTGAGAGTAGGCCCTCTGCAGAAGGTAGATGATTGCATCATCCACCCCGATTTTGCGCTGGTATGCAAACTGCAGGGGGTCCATTGATGAACACACCAGGGGTCTGAGGTGAGCGAGGACTAACCTTTCCAGGGTCTTCATGATGTGCGATGTTAGCGCTACAGGTCTGAAGTCATTCAGGACAGTGGGGTGTGCCTTCTTGGGCACTGGGACGAGGCAGGATGTTTTCCACAGCACAGGGACCCTTTCTAGGCTCAGGCTAAGGTTGAAAAGACGCTGGAGTATTCCACACAGTTGGTCAGCACAGACCCTCAGCACCCTTGGGCTGATGCCATCAGGGCCCGCCGCTTTCCACTGGTGTAGTCTCTCCAGCTCTCTCTTCACTTGGTTGGTGGTGAAAGCCAGCCCAGGTGGGGAGGTGGGGGGAAGGGGGGTGTTGAGGATCAGTCCAGGGGGGGCAGGGGCAGAGGTGGGGTCACTGATTGTCTCAGCAGAGGTGCTGTGAGCAAAGTGGGGGTGGGATAGCCGTGAGGGTGTGTGGTCTGGGGAGCTGGAGGGGAGGTGGACAGGGCCAGTATCGAACCTGTTAAAAAATTGGTTCAGCTCATTGGCTCTGTCCTGGGTCCCCTCCGTCTGCCCACTGTTTGACTTTTTGACTCATTGGCGATGACAGGGGCTTGTTAATCCTGTATCGTTTGTTACATGGGGGTGAACAGCAAACCCACTGGGCACAGACGTCAATTCAACGTCTATTCCACATTGGGTCAATGTAATTTCAATGAAATGACGTGGAAACAACGTTGATTCTACCAGTGTGCTCAGAGGGAAGGGCCTGGGCATTAATCACTAGTCTCTGAGAGTGGGTCAGGGGGTGCAGTAATAGCTTCAAAACACAGAGTGCCCTCCCAGAATTGGCATTTATCAGACAGCACAAGCCGATGGCTGATGGCTAGGAAATGGACTTCAAGTGGGTACAGGGAGCCTCTTGCCTTTATGACTGTGGAGTGATCATTGAGCAATACATTAAATTAGGGGAACGAGGTGCCGGGAGTGACAGGAGGTAATCACGCTGACTGTAGGATTTGTTACTGTTCTCCATTCTAATTATGTGGAGAGAAAACATTGGCCTATGTTGATTAGCCAGCAGAGAAAAAAGTTTAGGCATAAAATTGGAATCCTCTGAAAAAAATGCAGCCTAAACTACAGTACATAGGTGTTACAGTGTGAATGTGAACCATTGGTGTGATATACACTGAGTATACAAAACATTAAGAACATCTGCTCTTTTCATGACATAGACTGACCATGTGAATCTATGTGAAAGCTATGATCCCTTATTGATGTCACTCAATCAAAGTAGATGAAGGGGAGGAGACAGGTTAAAGAAATATGTTTAAGCCTTGAGACAATTGAGACATGGATTGTGTATGTGTGTCATTCAGAAGGTGAATGGGCATGACAGAAGATTTAAGTGCTTTTGAACGGGGTATGTTAGTAGGTGCCAGGCACACTGGTTTGAGTCAAGAACTGCAACGCTGTTGGGTTTTTCACACTCAACAGTTTCCCGTGTGTACCAAGAATGGTCCACCACCCAATGGACATCCAGCCAACTTGACACAACTGTGGGAAGCATTGGAGTCAACATGGGCCAGCATCCCTGTGGAACGCTTTTGACACCTTGTAGAGTCCATGCCCCGACGAATTGAGGCTGTTCTGAGGGCAACCTAATATTAAGAAGGTGTTCATAATGTTTGGTATACTCAGTGTTTACAGTCAGCTCCATAATTATTAGCACCCTCGATAAAAAGGAGCAAAAAAGACTGTATAAAATAAATGATACAAATATTGAGCGATATTGCATGCAATATTTTATACTAATACAATTTGCCAGAGAAAGAGGTTTTGTTTAAAGGCCCACAGCAGTCAAAAACGAGATTTTCCTGGGTTTTAAATATATATATCCTGTTATGAGGTTGGAATAATAAGTACTTTGAAAATGCCCTTTAAGTGTAAGTTGGAAAGACTGTTTGAAAAGTTTGGATGGGTTGGAGTCTTGCCTTCTTATTGACCATTTTAATTTAAAACATCACAGTAAGGTACTTCATTGTTACTAAGAAACTATTTGATGTTGAGATAAAGAAAAGAGCTGCATTGGACCTTTAATAAGTAACACATTTAAGAAATATTGGTAGCCCTGTTTTCAGTACTCTACCCTTGAGAGGATAATGACACTGAGCCTTTTTCTAAAATATTTTTACATCTAAGATGCACCATCATATTTGACCGTAGATGTGAGATACTTTTCTGCATATGCTTCCGTTTTTCAACGCCAATCCCACCACTGGTGTGTGTGGCCAAAGAGCTCTATTTTCATGTTATCTGAGCATACAATATAGCTCAGTATTTGTATCATTTATTGTATACAGTATTTTTTGCTCATCTTTATCAAGGATGCCAATAATTATGGACCTGACTATGTGCCTTGACTGTGGGCTATACAACAGAGATTTTAAGTAGTTTATGTAGACTGTACAAAGAATGATAATATGGGCTAGAACTTATATCTGCGGTATCAGGAGGCCTGTGAAGTTTAGGCCTAAACATGTTGACCTGGATATATTTTCTCTTCATGGTAACAACAATTACAAACATCAACCTGATTCTGGTTATTTTAGGACTGTTTTAGGCCATCCAACCCTCCTCCATGCTGTTGAATGCTATTCGGGGGAGCTTCATGCATAATTGCGAATAATAACGATGGAACCTTACCCTATACAAAATTAATGTTTCCTGAGAATATGCAGTGCAGCAATTAGTGGCTGTGCTTTGGGCACCTGCATGGGTCTGGGCAAGCTTGCTGCCTATATTAACTCGGTATCAGCAGTCTGACCAAAACAGAAAATGTTACAATTCTGTTCACTACAACACCATATTTTCTTTAGCTCCCATTTCACCTGCATCCCCTTTTTATCAAGCGTTACCATGGTAACCATAAACATACAATACTGATACTACAGGATAATGGAAATGTATTTGGATTTCAAATTGGTTTGAGCATTGGATAGGGGAAGAAAGGTGGAAAAGCCTCAGAGGAATACTGATTTCCACCTTTGGTTGGTTGGCAGCCCGAGTCGAAGCAGGCCGCTCCGGGCTATTGGGAAGAGGAGCCATGCGCAACAGCATGGAGCACAATAACCAGAACACTCTCTTCCCACCCCAAGGCCAGCCATGTATATGCCTCTCTCTCTCCCTCTCCACTTCCAAGTAAAACAGGGCTTTATTTTCGTATAAAGAGGTTTGTTTTCCTGCGTGTGAAAAAAATGATCACGTCAGATACGGAGGGACCCAATTTCATATGAAGAAATATTACAGGGGGGATTTTGACGGGGGAAATTATTTTGTTTTCCAAACCTATATTATAAATATAAATTGCACTCATTACTTAATCTCCCTTGCACACAAAAAAAGATGCTGTATGGAATGCTGTATGGAATATGTATTTCTTTGAGGAGGTTATATTGTAGTAATAAAGGTATCCTTTGAGGAACAAAATCCCATCATGTAACCTAGTAATTACTTTACAAAGTCATGCAGCGCCAGAGATCAATAATGTTCAGAGTTTCAGAGGCATTAAGATACAAATGGCAGCTCTGAAAGGATATTGCTTTTGACCTTTTAGTCATTACTCTTTATTTTATGGGGCCATTTCTATATCAAAGCAGAGAGAGGACTTTAGTTTGGGGCTTGTAAAGCAAGGCATTAGGCTTCAGTAGAAGAGGCAACCAGAGACTACCACTTTCTGACCACGGCAGAGCTCTTGCAGCCATGATTGCGTGCCAAGTGCGCTGCGAATGCTATTTATCAGTCTATTGAGTATTTAGCGGGTGCTCCGATCCATCTGCACACTCAAAGTGAATTAGCTTGGCGCGTGCAGGTCTCTGCAGAGGGCAAACTGTCTACAGGAAGCCATTTTCCCCCAGACATATGCACTGTGCGCACACACACACAGACACACACACCACTTTATTTGCACCCCTTATTCGAGACTTTGCCACTAAAGCTTGGATACATCTTGGTGTTAACTGGATTGACTGGTCTAGTGTGAGAACCAAAATCCCCCTTCTGATTCTTCAGTGCTGTACTTTTGGAAATATGATTTACAAGCACAATACACCAATAGACTTGCAGAAAGGTTCATGAGCCCACATTCAATTACCCTGAAATCATAGAACCTAGGATTCAATATGGCTTTCATCAAATGTATAGCATTGTGTTATTGTTGTTTATTCATCGTAGAAAAGCAGGTCCAAATCCAGAGAGGACATCTCCTTTTGTTAGATATTCACAGTTGTAAAAAATTGAACCAGGTGCTTTCTGAGTATACACTTGAATCATGATATGACTCATTAGCATGAGCTGTGGTTCTGATTAAGGCTAATCAATTTGGTCTTGTTTTCAGAGTGCAGGCAAAATAGTCCAAAGAAGCGAGAATGGGCTTCTGAGAATAAACAGAATCAGATAGGTTGGATGAATTAGAATCAGATGAAAGACCAAGTTAATTCAAATTAATGCAGCCAAGGTCACATGGACTGCACCGGAGGGCAAATACGGTTGACAACATTTTACAGAAATGCACAGATAGACTATAATGCCACTGGACTTGACAGGAAATGTGGTTTACTCGTCCAGATAAGAGAACCGCGTCTGTTCTAGGTTGTCCGCTTCCATCTTGAGCATTCTGCAAGGTTGAGCATGGCTACTGAATATGCCGTCGATATCCCGTCCCATCACTTATCATTCCACTGGGAGTGCTCCATGGTCATGTTTTTCAGGCCTCTCCAGGAGAACGCAGGTCTCACAAAATGTCATAAGCGCCGGGCTCCGCCACCCTTCACGGGCCACACAATTCAGGTTCCACTAGCCTAAAACCCATCTTAATCGGAATGTACCATTGCCCCTCCCCCCGTTGTCTCAAACTAACCCTGGTGATCCATTATCATAAAATCAGAGGGAAGGAGAAAGAGGAGAGAGACGGCATGTTCTATTCATTAGGCTTTCCAAACGCTTTTTAAAATGTACTGACATGTCAACATTCAAAAGGTCAAACGTGACCATTTGATGAGTAACGTTTTCTGTACTCCTTTTTCTGAGAGAGCAAACTTCCCCTCCACATTTGCACAACTAATCCGTCGTAATTATGTTTGTCCGATTGGTGAGCCGACAGTCAGAGTGAAAGTCATTTATTAAGATATTTTTTTAAATAATGACAAGAGATCCAAATTTGGATAAAAGGGGATTTCAGGGACTATGCTTGACGTCTATACAAAATTCTTTTCAAGAGAGATTTATTGTTGCATAGACATTTTCTATTGCAGAAAGATACACAATGATGACTGATACATGCAAACATTTTGAACACTTAATTCAGAAAATCCAAGTCGAAGAAGGATTGCAATAGCATTAAGAAATATACATCACACAAATCCTGTCGCCAGACCTGGGGCACTGGTAGTCCTTGGCCAACTAGCTCTCACAGTCTCCCGTCAGAATTAGACATCATTCATGTTTCTCAAACGTGAAATGTAGAAATTGTTGCGAACATCAAATTTCGAAGTGTCTAAGGTTAAGTTTAGGCATTAACTGCAAAATCTTAAGGTTAGGCATTAACTCTGAATGGTTAAGGAAAGGGTTAAGGCTTGGGATAGGCTTAAAACATATTTCTCAAAAACAACTTTCTATAGCTGGATTCGACCTTGCAACCCTTTGAATCAGACACAAATGCATCCGCCATCCCCGTCCACAACTCCCTAGCAAACCGAAACCTACTTGGCAGTAGCAGCGCTCACTGTTGCCCCTAGTGGTCAGTTTCTGCGTCCTCTCCCGACGTCCTCAGACATGAATGGATGTCGAATACTGACTTGGGTGACGGGTGATCTGGCTGCCTTGAGCTCCCAATATTGCCAAAGCAATGTGCAAGCCGCAGGCATAGGACACCACTTTAAACCATGTTTTATTTTAAAGCTCATTTGTGACCGACCGCCTCGATTTGGTCTTAATGTATGCAGCAAGTTTGTTATTAAGGCACAAGAAAGTTCACATGTTCCATAAGGCATTTCTGCCAAAAAAATGCTTTTTGATAAAATAATAATGTTTACGTTCAAATGCCTCTCCTGTGAAATAGTGACTTGCAACATTCGCCTAGTTTTCTGAAACGAGTCACATTTGTGTGTAATCCATTTGACATCCCTTGTGTTCAGTGGGACTGTGCATCAGGCTTCAGATATCTCACCCTAGTCTAATCTGTCTCTCCTACTGAAGGAAATCATTCAGGGGGCTATCTGATAGTCAAAGTGCTGTTGACAAGCAACTCATTTGTATGATCTTTCTGTACGAAGGAGAGAAAGAAAATGCAGTCGACAAGCACCTAAATGCTCCTTTGAGCTAAAGTTTGCTCAGGGAAAAAAGTGCTTACGCTGGGAGCTGGGCCAGATTAGAATTGTACAGGCAGAAGTCTGCTCATCAATGCGTCCTGTAATAGGATTAGGCTGCTACCTCCCGCCACGGACAGACGCTATCTTCAATGCTAACACAAGGGAAGGGGGAGGGAAGGGGTATTTGTTTTTCCACTGTTTTCAGAACAGGGGAGAGGGAGGCGTTTCAACCTCCGCCATCAGCAGTTTTCCCAACATGTCGGTGGTGAGGGATGCGTCCCAACAAAGTCAGGCTGTGTCTTTGCTGTCTGAGTGTGTTGGCTCGACATTGTGGGTACTGAGCATTAAATAAATCATTACTTCCAGCCTCTGCTATGGTTCATAGCTAAATGATGGGGCATAGCTAAACTTATGTATCTTTAATGGGCAGTAGACTTTCGTGTTGCATAAAACATCCAAAACATGAGCACCTTCACATGAGCGGTCTAGTTTGAGCGCACCAGACAAAGTGTCAACATGCACAATACAATACTGACAGGTGCTCCTCTAAGATGTATGTTCCCTTTGAAGTATGTGTTTATGTTAATGAATCAGCGTCACGCAAATCCAATAGGAGATCAAGTGCTTTGTTTGGGTGGCTAGAAAGAAATATGCTTTGTGGCTAGCCTATATATGGCAACCTCAATCTCTTTTGCCACAGAGGGAGTGACTTAACCATGTATTTCATGCTCTTAAACTGTTGTCTGACCTCAAGGAAAGGGGTGTGTGTAGGGGTGGGTGGGGTCAAGTGCACAGAAGGAAGGGCAACGCCTGCTGCTGCTCTATACTAGGCTACGGAGGACATGGAAAAATTAATCTGATAACTCTTCCAAGGGCAAAGTGTTCATGTTGACATGTCAACAAGCAGCACCGCATATATTGAGATGAGCGTGATGCAAGACTTCGCTCTCACACAGTCGCACAGTATCTGCACGTGTGTCCTTCACGCTGCTACAAAATGGTAGCTACGGGACCAAAACAGGGGAGAAGTTTAGCCTCACGCTTTAACGCTCTTATTTGTTGCGGAAATGTAATCACTATTGTGTTTACTTTGTGCATGCAACGTCATCTCATCACTTTCCCATCTCCCTGTTTCTCCACAATGAGCTTTGTTATCCACAGCGGTTCAAACCGATTATGCTTTTTCTATGGCTTATTTATCACCTCTCTCTCTCCTTTTTTGAGGTTGAAGGGTCTATAGTTTAAAATGCATTAGTTTTCTCAAGAAATGGTAGCCTTCGGGTAATTTTTTATCTAACAGTTTGACGTTATAACGTGACCTCGGTTGTTTCTCAATATGCAACTACCAGGCTCTACACTGAGTTGCCTAACCCGTTCAGAGGATTGGTTAAATCTTGAGGTTGCTAGGGTCTCCACTGAGCTAGGTAAATCTGCTTTTAGTTATAATGCACCATGTTGCTGGAACATAACAAAACAAATCTTGTTCTGGTGCCATTCGGACAATTTAAAGTATTGATTGTGGACTTATTTCTGAAGGAATGTACCTGTTTTTCTGGGTAATTTGTGATGTTTTAATTGTGCTTCCCATAACTTTTTGTATTTTAAATGTTACATAAATATACAGCGGGTGAAATAAGTATTGAACACGTCACCATTTTTCTCAGTAAATATATTTCCAAAGGTGCTACTGACATTAAATATTTAGGTTGCGAAGGTCTTGAGACAGCTCTTTGCTTTTACCCATCATGAGATGTGTCTTGTGTGACACCTTGGCAATGAGACCTTTTTGTAGTCCATCAGTTGGGACTGAACCAGCTGATATTAATTTGCACTGACAGGGGGCTGGATTGCTTTTTAATTACTGATAGTTTTCAGCTGTTGTCTTGGCTTTCCATGCCTTTTTGCACCTCCCTTTCTTCATGTGTTCAATACTTTTTCCCTGTGTCATTTCACATTATTACACATAACTTAATTTCTGAACTTATTTGTTTTGGTTTCTTTGTATGTGTCATGTCCTGATATGTTTCACCTGTCTGTGTTTGTCCCCTCCCCACACCAGGTGCACACTACAGCGGAGTGCTCATGGAATTCCGAGGCTCTGCTCGATGCATTTTACGATGGATTATGTGATTCCATTAAAGATGAGCTCGCCGCCCGAGAGGTGCCTCCCAGTTTAGATAGTCTCATCTCCATTGCCATGCGTATAGGCAGTAGACTTCAGGAACGAAATCGGGAGAGAGAATATCGTCGTCCTGCTCAGGCACTTCCGCATTTCGGCGGATCGGGTGGTAGAACGTCACGGGGACTGACGGGACTACCCGAATTCTTCCGAGAACCATCGAGGGCGTCCGAGGTCCTTACGACTGAACCCATGTAAATAGGAATACGGGTGAGTCAAACTAAAACCCTGTGGGTATCCCCGGTTCGTTTTCCTTTTCCTGCCACTATTATTTGGGGTTCCCAAACCCTGAAAGTAAATGTCCTAATGGATTCAGGGGCTGACGATTGCTTCATTGATAATTCACTTCTGGTTAAGTTAGGCATTCCCTCACGCCCTCTAAGCACGCCCATCGAGGCCACTGCCCTGGACGGTCGTTCTATTGGGCGGATGTCTCAGATATCGGTGCCCGTCACTCTGATCCTGTCTGGTAACCACAGGGAGGAGATCCAGTTCCTGCCCTTACATTCTCCTAACACTCCGATTGTGTTAGGCCATTCTTGGCTTGTCAAACACAACCCTCACATCGACTGGACTACTGGTTCTGTTATTAACTGGAGCCCTTTTTGCCTTGCTCATTGTCTGAAGGCTGCTCCGCATGTTCTGAACAGACAGGTTTCACATTCCACAGAGGACATCGATGTGTCGTCTGTCCCTTCCGAATACTGGGATCTAAGGGAGGTCTTCAATAAGTCTCGGGCTACCTCTTTACCACCTCATCGGCCATATGACTGTGCCATAGACCTCCATCCAGGCACATCACCCCCCCGTGGACGTCTGTACTCCCTGTCCGGTCCGGAAACTAAGGCCATGGCGGATTATGTGGAAACCTCCCTCAGGGCTGGGATTATTCGGCCATCATCCTCTTCTGCTGGGGCAGGGTTTTTCTTCGTGGCCAAGAAGGATAAGACCCTACGCCCATGCATTGATTACCGGGGCCTGAATGACATTACGGTGAAAAACCGTTACCCACTTCCACTGCTCGCCTCCGCTTTTGAGCTGCTCCAAGGAGCCACGATCTTCTCGAAACTGGATCTCCGAAACGCCTACCACCTGGTACGGATACGAGAAGGGGATGAATGGAAGACGGCGTTTAACACTGCTAGTGGACACTATGAATACCTGGTGATGCCATTCGGGTTGACTAACGCTCCCGCTGTCTTCCAGGCTCTGGTAAACGACGTACTCCGAGACATGATTAATCGTTTTGTTTTTGTGTATCTGGACGATATCCTGATTTTTATTTTCCCATTCAGCCCAGGAACACACGGCACATGTAAGACAGGTCCTTCAGCGATTATTAGAGAACCAACTGTTTGTGAAAGCAGAGAAGTGTGAATTCCATCGCTCTGTCATTCCTTTCCTGGGTTACATAGTGGCTGCGGGTAGCATCCGAATGGATCCAGGCAAGGTCCAAGCCGTCACTGATTGGCCACAACCCTCTTCACGCCTGGATCTGCAACGTTTCCTGGGGTTCGCCAATTTTTATCTGCGATTCATACGTAATTACAGTATTTTGGCAGCCCCACTCACTGCCTTAACCTCGACTAAGGTGAGCTTTGTATGGTCCTCCCAAGCCGCCCAGGCTTTCGCTGCCCTCAAACAGCGCTTCACCTCAGCCCCCATTTTGATTCACCCAGATCCGGCCCGGCAGTTTGTGGTGGAGGTGGACGCCTCCAATGTCGGTGTGGGGGCCGTCTTGTCACAAAGGTCGGACAGCGACCAGAAGCTGCACCCCTGCGCATTCCTCTCTCGTCGTCTGACACCTGCTGAGGTTAACTACGACGTCGGCAACAGGGAATTGCTGGCGGTCAAGACCGCATTGGAGGAGTGGAGACATTGGCTGGAGGGGGCGGAACAGCCATTTCTTGTGTGGACAGACCACAAAAACCTGGAGTATCTACGCTCAGCCAGGAGGCTCAATGCCCGACAAGCCAGGTGGGCTCTGTTTTTTACCCGCTTTGATTTCACCCTATCTTATCGACCTGGTTCTAAGAACACTAAACCGGACGCCCTCTCCCGTGTGTTCAGTCCTGCTGCTGCCCAAGGTAATGAACACATTCTCCCTGTCTCTTGTCTGGCTACGTCCTTGGTCTGGGGTATTGAAGAGGATGTGCGTAACGCACAACAGTTGAGTCCTGACCCCGGAGGGGGTCCGCCAGGCTGCCTGTTCGTGCCTGACCCCGTCCGATCCCGAGTCCTGGAATGGGGTCATTCATCGAGACTGACCTGCCACCCCGGCTCACGGCGGACCCTGGCATTTATACGTCGACGGTTTTGGTGGCCCACCATGGGGGTGGATGTCCCCTCTTTTGTCTCAGCTTGCACGGTGTGCAACCAAAACAAGACGCCCCGCCAGGCCCCGGCTGGTCTTCTGCAGCCTCTTCCGGTCCCTCGTCGTCCATGGTCGCACCTCTCCCTGGACTTTGTCACAGGCCTGCCACAATCCGACGGCAATACCGCTATCCTCACCATAGTGGACCGATTCTCGAAGGCGTCACACTTCATCGCCCTGCCTAAGCTGCCATCGGCCAAGGAGACGGCCCAACTGATGGTGCAGCACGTTTTCAGGATCCACAGACTACCCATTAACATTGTCTCTGATCGGGGTCCTCAGTTCACCTCCCAGTTCTGGAGGGCCTTCTGCACCCTTATTGGATCCTCCATCAGTCTGTCTTCAGGATTTCATCCAGAATCAAAACGGTCAATCGGAGCGGGCCAATCAGGACCTAGAGACTGTGCTTCGGTGCCTGGTTTCTGACAATCCCACCACCTGGAGCCGGCAACTTGTTTGGGTGGAATATGCCCGCAACACCCTGCCTTCCTCCGCTACGGGGCTTTCCCCCTTCGAGTGCTCCTTGGGCTATTAGCCTCCGTTGTTTCCGGAGCAAGAAGAGGAGGTTGGCGTCCCGTCGGCCCAGTTGTTCGTCAGGCGCTGTCGTCGGACATGGAGAAAGGCCCGGGCGGTTTTGCTACGCACCAATGCCAGGTATCGGCGGCAGGCCGACCGTCGCAGGACCCCGGCTCCCCACTATCGTGTGGGCCAGAGGGTGTGGCTGTCCACCCGAGATCTGCCCTTTCGGGTGGAGAGTCGCAAGCTTTCATCCCGTTACATCGGCCCTTATCAGATCTCCCGGGTGGTCAACCGCTCAGCTATACGCCTCATGTTGCCCCGGTCCCTCCGCATTAATCCTACCTTTCATGTGTCCCGTGTAAAACCTGTCTCTCATTGTCCCCTGTTCCTAGGCCTGCCCCTCCTCCTCGGGTTATTGACAACCAACCTGCCTGGACGGTGCGTCGCCTCCTGAGAGTCCGTCCCCGGGGCCGGGGTTTCCAGTATCTGGTTGATTGGGAGGGCTACGGGCCAGAGGAGCGGTCTTGGGTCTCTACCAGGGACATCCTCGACCCGGAGCTCATTGCCGACTTTCATCGACGGCATCCCGGTCAGCCAGGTATGCACCCGGGTCGGTCGCCAGGTGGCGCCCGTAGGGGGAGGGGTACTGTCATGTCCTGATATGTTTCACCTGTCTGTGTTTGTCCCCTCCCCACACCAGGTGCACACTATTTCCATAATTAATTAGTTTGGGTATTTAGTCCCTTGGGTTCTGTTGGGGTTTTGCCAGATCGTCTTGCCTAGTCAGTCGTTTCCAGCACTCTCCTGTATTACTAATTCTGCCAGTCTGTTTCCCGGTATTTGGACCTCTACCTGCCTGTTGGATTACGTTCCTGTCTAGCCCCTCATGTGCCTTCGACCTTCTGATCTGCTGCCAAACGAACTCTGCCTGCATTACGGATTACGAGCCTGCCTACTCCTCTGTACCGCCATCCTTCTGATTCCCGGTACCGAACGCTGCCTGAACTACGACTACGAACCTGACTCTCCTTTTTGGACGACTGCTATTCAGATCCCCTGTTACGAACATTGCTTGTCATTTACTACGAGCCTGTCTTGCCCCATATATCCTATTAAACAGTCAATCATATCTCTGCCTCCGTGTCCGCTTTTGGGTCCCGTATATCTGTCGCCCTGTCAGTATGTATGGATTACTTGTCACCAACAGCTGGTGAACATTTCATGTCAATAGCACCTTTGGAGAAAAATGGTGACGTGTTCAATACTTATTTCACCCGCTGTATATACACACTGAACAAAAAAATTCATGCAAAATTCAACAATTTCAAAGATTTTACTGAGTTACAGTTCATATAAGGAAATCAGTCAATTGAAATAAATTCATTAGGCCCTAATCTATGGATTTCACATGACCGGGAATACAGATGTGCATCTGATGATCACAAATACCTTTAAAAAAAAGACATCAGCAAACCGCTCGCCCACACGGCGATACACGCTGTCTGCCATCTGCTCGGTACAGTTGAAACCGGGATTAATCCGTGAAGAGCACATTTATCCAGCGTGCCAGTGGCCATCGAAAGGTGAGCATTTGCCAAATGAAATCGTTTATGACACCGAACTGCAGTCAGGTCAAGACCCTGGTGAGGATGACGAGCACGCAGATGAGCTTCCCTGAGACGGTTTCTGACAGTTTGTGCAGAAATTCTTTGGTTGCTGGTGGATGGCCTCAGATGATCCCGCAGGTGAAGAAGCCGGATCTGAAGGTCCTAGGCTGGTTACACGTGGTTTGAGGTTGTGTGGCCGGTTGGACGTACTGCCAATGGATTATATTGGCAAAGGAGAAATTCTCAACAAGAGAGATGTAAACAAATTTGTTCACAAAATTTGAGAGAAAAATAAGATTTTTGTGAATTTTTCTGAGATCTTTTATTTTAGCTCATGAAACATGGGAACAACACTTTACATTTTGCGTTTATATTTTTGTTCGGTGTATATACAGTATATATAGGTTGGGTATAATGTGTATGTTTATGTTGTATACACATTAGTAAAAGAGACCTAGGTCTCAATATGTCTAAAATAAATATTATATAATAATAATAATAATAATTATTATTATTATTATTATTATAATAAACATGCCAAATGAACAAAGTATGTATTTATTAATTTATTAAGATACAATAGTGTAGTCAGGCAATACAGTGGGGAGAACAAGTATTTGATACACTGCCGATTTTGCAGGTTTTCCTACTTACAAAGCATGTAGAGGTCTGTAAATTTTATCATAGGTACACTTCAACTGTGAGAGACGGAATCTAAAACAAAAATACAGAAAATCACATTGTATGATTTTTAAATAATTAATTTGCATTTTATTGCATGACATAAGTATTTGATCACCTACTAACCAGTAAGAATTCTGGCTCTCACAGACCTGTTAGTTTTTCTTTAAGAAGCCCTCCTGTTCTCCACTCATTAACTGCAACTGTTTGAACTCGTTACCTGTATAAAAGACACCTGTCCACACACTCAATCAAACAGACTCCAACCTCTCCACAATGGCCAAGACCAGAGAGCTGTGTAAGGACATTGTAGACCTGCACAAGGCTGGGATGGGCTACAGGACAATAGGCAAGCAGCTTGGTGAGAAGGCAACAACTGTTGGCGCAATTATTAGAAAATGGAAGAAGTTCAAGATGACGGTCAATCTCCCTCGGTCTGGGGCACCATGCAAGATCTCACCTCGTGGGGCATCAATGATCATGAGGAAGGTGAGGGATCAGCCCAGAACTACACGGCAGGACCTGGTCAATGACCTGAAGAGAGCTTGGACCACAGTCTCAAAGAAAACCATTAGTAACACACTACGCCGTCATGGATTAAAATCCTGCAGCGCACGCAAGGTCCCCATGCTCAAGCCAGCGCATGTCCAGGCCCGTCTGAAGTTTGCCAATGACCATCTGGATGATCCAGAGGAGGAATGGGAGAAGGTCATGTGGTCTGATGAGACAAAAATAGAGATTTTTGGTCTAAACTCCACTCGCCGTATTTGGAGGAAGAAGAAGGATGAGTACAACCCCAAGAACACCATCCCAACCGTGAAGGATGGAGGTGGAAACATCATTCTTTGGGGATGCTTTTCTGCAAAGGGGACAGGACGACTGCACCGTATTGAGGGGAGGATGGATGGGCCCATGTATCGCGAGATCTTGGCCAACAACCTCCTTCCCTCAGTAAGAGCATTGAAGATGGGTCGTGGCTGGGTCTTCCAGCATGACAACGACCCGAAACACACAGCCAGGGCAACTAAGGAGTGGCTCCGTAAGAAGCATCTCAAGGTCCTGGAGTGGCCTAGCCAGTCTCCAGACCTGAACCCAACAGAACATCTTTGGAGGGAGCTGAAAGTCCGTATTGCCCAGCGACAGCCCCGAAACCTGAAGGATCTGGAGAAGGTCTGTATGGAGGAGTGGGCCAAAATCCCTGCTGCAGTGTGTGCAAACCTGGTCAAGAACTACAGGAAACGTATGATCTCTGTAATTGCAAACAAAGGTTTCTGTACCAAATATTAAGTTCTGCTTTTCTGATGTATCAAATACTTATGTCATGCAATAAAATGCAAATTAATTACATAAAAATCATACAATGTGATTTTCTGGATTTTTGTTTTAGATTCCGTCACTCACAGTTGAAGAGTACCTATGATAAAAATTACAGACTTCTACATGCTTTGTAAGTGGGAAAACCTGCAAAATCGGCAGTGTATCAAATACTTGTTCTCCCCACTGTATATGAGATGTGAGTGGGCAACTTTTCATTCCGAAGTCGGAGTTCATTTTCTACCGCTTCAGTATAGCTGAAGCGGGAGAATATTTCAGTTGAAGCTTGCATCAATAATGCTTCGAAATGTGTACAAACAAAGTAAACATCTGAGAAATGCCCTTCGTGCTCCGTATCGCATACTTTGATTTGGACTCATAATGCGACTGTTCCCCGTGCTCCAATTTGCATGCTGGGAGCACGGTGATATGCATATTGAGAAACACCCCTTGTGAATGTTCTAAATTAGTACTGTAATCTAATCACATAACAAAACATTAACTTTCCGCCTGCATCTTCTAACAAGCTATGCAGCAGGAGTATGAAAGCTATTTCAAACCCCCTTTCAGCAGAATATTGAGGGTACCCAGGTCGATATGATGCTGAGATTTTAATTAAGAAATAAAACAACCTTGCTTTCTCTCACTCTCCCTCCCCACTCTCTCACTGTCTTCTCTCCTCCCTCACTCCCTTCCCTGTGTATCTACCTCTAAATAAGATAATCTTGTCTCCTCATTCCACATTTTCCCCCTGACCTGTATGTACCAGCCCCTAACCCTCCCACACCACTTAACTTTTTTTAAACCCTGCCCCATATATGACTGCCCAGGGCTTCCAAAAAAGAGCCTCACCCTGCCCATCTCCCAGCAGGCAAAAGTGGTCAAAATGACATAACCCAATAACAACAAGTTATTGGGTTGTAAACTGGTTGTAATGATATCATATCAACCAGCTTTTGGGCACTCCTCCCCTGCCCGCCACAGAGATAAGATCCAGGAGGGCCCTCCTCCCCTGTTTATCCAATAAAGACAGTCCAGTCGTCCAGCCAAGGCTGAAATGAACGAGTGTGGAAAGAACGAGAGTGGTGGAGTATAATGCATGTGCCATGCAAAGAAGTCCTGGGTATACTAATTGAATATTGACGGCCCGACTGACTTCTACCTGTGACTTTGGCTGGAAACAAACAAGCGCCAGACTGACTGCCAACACACTTGGAAGCATCCCAGGTTTTATACCCTTGGTGGAGGCGGGACATCACTTTACAAATTCGCCACAAAAAGGCCCTGGCTTGTCCAATAACATACCTTACGTTTATTTAGCAGCAGCTCGGCGGACGGAGCGTTAAGAAAACCTAGGGGAAGGATTCATTTTTTAAGCTTTTGCCGCACACACTGTAGCTCTCCAGGACCCTCCAGCATTCTAGGGAGATGGAAAAGACAATGCTGGAACTGAGTCCATTTTCTCATGTCTCAATGTCTCATTGCACTGTGTTTCAAAAGCCCTACATTACAAGAGAACAGACCATGTCTCAGGGAGTCAGTCAGGTGGTACTCTGCAGCCCCGTGGACAAAGACTAAATTACCTGTCAGCTCAAAGTGTCTCGCCCTTAGTGTTGTCTGGTGTTGGTTGGAGCATCACCACTCACAGTGGAAATGTGTGGGAGGACGACATAACTAATTCAAACGGAAAGGTCGTTGCCATCACTGATTACGTCAAAACTAGTTTTTTTCTATGTGCCACTGCATTATATTATAATTCAATATGTGTGTGGCATTGCTTGGTTAATATTTTAAATTTTTTGGCCTATACCATTGAGCCAATGTCATAATACAGATAACAATGCACTACTTTTGGCTTCGGCAAATAGTAATACATTAGGTTGGCTATGCCCATTTGTTTAGCAAATGGATATGAGATAAATTGGAGGAAGTGGGACATGAATCTGTTTCAAATAAATAACACTATTTTTGACAAATGTGGAGCATGTCTGTAAAACCAATGCCATTTGTACATTGCCTGATACACACGCATTCCTCATCCTGCTTTGCCATTATGTGGTTGTTGCCCAACTCAATGTATCGACCGTGATGCCTTAATGACTTTTTTCTTCAGCAGGAATTGAGGGAGAAAGAGATCATGGCGGTCTTGGAGCCAAGAAATCACAAAAAAGAAGATCAATTTCCATTCAATTCTGAAGGAAAACTATTGGACATTATCATTCTTTATAAATTACAGTCTAAGTACTGCTGGGCTGTATTAAGTTGTAAATAAGTAACAAAGTTCCAACACATTTTCACAGTGCCCAAAAATGTCATTGAAAGCCATTGAATTTGATGTAGGCAATGTTTGAAATACATTTTTGGGTTTATGTCAGTTTAGTCCAGTCCATTATGATGAAAACAAGAAAACTTTTGTTACCAAGGAAACACAACATAACAAGGATACCGGAAGCTTTTTTTAACTATCATGTCAATTTCATGGACTCTCAGTTTTTACATTTCCCAAGCATCATCTCTCAGCTTTTCAAACAAAGTGGCCGGCTGTCACGTTTGTGTGTGTGGAGAGACCAAGACGCAGCGCAGGGATAGTAGTTCGACATTCCTTTATTTATTTATACTATGTATTATCATGAATCTCATACTGTGTATAAAACAAAACCCGAACTACTACATAAACCATCCAACATGAATGACAAACGTTTGGGAATGTACACCAAACAAAACGAAACACACTACCTTACCCAGGACTGGAGGAATAACGACCCACACAAAAGTGAAGGCCATACAAACATATATAGGATCCCTAATTAGAGACAATGCGGTGCAGCTGCCTCTAATTAGGGATCCAACCCACACAGAAACAGAAAGAATAGAAACTGTCAGACTCTGACCATAGCTACCCGCAAAGTAGTGGATTATTAAAGGCACGATTTGTAATCTCAAAGGTAGGTATGAGCCAGTGTCAGGCTCTGGCCATAGAGAAGCCTATTTGCTTCTCTATGGCCAGAGCCTGACACTGGCTCATACCTACCTTTGAGATTACAAATCGTGCCTTTAATAATCCACTACTTTGCGGGTACTTCTCTCGAGCTCCCATTAAATATTTCCTCCTCCATTATTCTAGAAATGGCTTCATTCTCTACCTCCTTTCAGTTAAGGGAGTGCTGTAGCCACCCTGGGCGAGCTCATTGTGTTGCCTGGTTCCGCCAAACAAACAACACATTCATTACCACTTCTTTCACCCTAATGTTTTACCATTTATTTTCTGAGACAGAGCTGGGACACAATTACACTGTTCTCACTCAATGGAACTTACGTTTCCGACCGAAAGCAACATTACGGGACCTAAATATAACATTGATAAAGAAATACAGTGGCATATAGGCCTCCATTCACAAACCTGGATTGGAAAATAGCATGTTTACTTTCAACCTACACGAGCAATGTATAAAACATGAGTGTAATTTCTAGGTTCCCCCAAAGGGGGGACTCCTTTTCTTGTTGCACGCATTAGTCTTGCTTTGATGTCTCGCTGAATGCTCAGAGGGATTAGGAAGGAAAAAAGGCTAGAGTATAAGCAACATTAAAGCACATATGTAGGTTGTTGTTAAGCCTAGAGGGCCTAGCTGTGCCTTTACCTTACGTCCCGTTAAGCTCTGCCCAAAATCGGGAAACTCTGATGTATTTCTTAATTAAATTGGGGCGATCAGATCATAAATCATGCGAAGTGGCAAATAAATCCAGGAGAATCCCTCTCTCAGTGATAATCACGCCCCTGTGCCAGGAGCAGACTGTAAAAATCTAATCAGATTTTATGCAGAGAAATGCTGCATTTCTCAAAGCAATTGCACAAATTGCTTTACAGAACGGCTCATAATTGTTAGTGTAGAATTGGATAGAGGTGGGGGGGGACACTGGTCATCAATCCCATGGCCATTTTGGGCCGTTGCAATGAAAGTTTGCATGAGGAAAAATCTATTTAGAGAGTTTCTATGTAAAGTCATGCATTTCAATGTGTGTGTGCTTGGAATTGCATCCAACAGTACCTATCTAGGCCCCGAATCCCCATTATTTTGTAAGCATTGGTTGGTTTCGTCCATCAGCAACTTTTGAATTTAATTTATCAATCTCTGAATCTCTGAACGCACACACTAGCGACACAGTAACAGCCACATATTGCTGATATAATACAATATTGATTTTAATATTAAATGTCTGACCAATAAAAATATCTCATTTGAATTACACATTTTGTTTGGGAAAATTCCAACAGCGAGTTACAAATTAAATAGGCCCAAGTTATAGAGGGGGAATGTCTAACCACCCTTTTGGAAATTAATAGCCATATTATTTATTCCATTCTCACACACATTACCTAGAGGCAAAGCTAAAAACTACTAAGAGGCACACCATCTGGAGAGAGAGATACAGTGTGTTGGGGTTTCAAAGAAGAGCAGAGAAAAATATGCTAAGAGACAGGAGTGATTCATTTCTCTCTTGGCTCCCCTGATTTTCTGATTTAGATATTATTTTAACCCCCCTCCCCTCCACAACAACAGGGTTTCAGACTATTGATGATCCAGTGTGGGCTTGCCTTTAATGCAACGGCGTGTACGTCGTACCCGCCGTATTGGATCCATGTGGGAGTGGATACACAGAGTTATGATAAGACTGTGTGTCTGGTCTGAATGGGGGTTCGGCTAACATTGGTGATATGTAGACATGGTACAGCTTATTGGAAGAAACTGGCAGACACTACTAGCCATTCAAGCTAAATAAATTCCCCTTAGCAGCATCATTAGTAAGTGTGTGTATATCGACAATTGTTATCCCAGAGGAAACAGGCCACTGTCATTCTCCAACATTGAGCTAGATGGGTAGACAAAAAGAAGATTGTATATCCTCTACCCTGTTCCTTGAAGCCCGGAACCCAACAGTGCGAGGCTCTCTTCGCAGAAGGCACTACCGATGCATGCCCTTCATCATGGCTAGTGGCTTGCCTTCAGGATATGGCAGTCCCAAACTATGTCCCAAGATCAAATCTAATTACACTGTCGTGTTTCACTTAAAAAGTCCCCAACCTCTTTCCCTTATGGCTTGAATATAAGTTCCCTTTACTTTCTGAATGTCTTAGAGAGTCTGCTAATAGTCGTAGAGAGAGAAGGCAACTCCTCATATGAATGGGAGAGGTGGTTTTCTCATCAAAGCTAGGCTCTAGGACTGGCGGCGTAACAAAAGGCGCGGGGGAGGGGGGGGCTTTTGGGGATCTGAAAAACAGGAAGGAAGGATTTATTGCTGATGGCGGCCCTTTACCTGCCAAGATCTGCAGTCTGAAGTCTGTTGCGAAAGTAGCGGCGGCTCGCACATTAGGATTATATTTGGATTGGATTATATTTGAAATGCTCTTAAAAGTGAGGTAAGTGTGCACATCTTACGGTTTCAAATATATATTGTTCAAAACAAGCTGTTCAGTTACTTGCTACTCTGCCCCTCAGTGGCTTCCAGCAGCGTCAGCTCCACCTCCATGGGTGCACAGGCCGTGTGAACATTGCTTGGCTATTTGCTATGAGGGGGAACTGCCCCAATGGAATCGCAGGATTTCATAGTATAAATTATAACAGAACAAAGTAAATGGCCGTGTTCTTCTGGTTCTGCTCTAGTCTCCTCTCAATGAGTCTCTCGTGCCAGACGGCTTACTTTTGCACGTGAGACTAGAAGTGCTCTATCAGGAGCCCATCAGCTTTCTATAGGCTAGGCCTACTATATTTATTTCTCAACTTTCCTAATATTAAGCACATTGGTTATCTTTACAACAGGAGTATAGCCTACCTGGCTGGCATGAAAATGAAAAGCTAAATACCATCCGGTATTTAAGTGCATAGATGACATGTATTTTTTCCTGCTGCCCCTGTTTCGAGACAATTTGATTGTTAAACTCATGGGTGCATGATAATGGTCCATTCTAAACCAATTATTTGGTATATGTAAAGACAAGATTAAATCAAGAATAGTCTGATGGGTGACAATATCAGCCTATCACTTGTGAATTATATATCATCATGAATGATGCCCAGCATAAGAAACTGTTTTTATTTTGCAACATTTTCTAATCATAGTCGCACACCACATGTAGCCTAGTTGTATGACAACTAAAGTGAACAAAAAAACTCTTAAAATTAAGCACATTAATCCGCTTTACAAGCGGTTTATAGCTTAACTGGCAAACATAAGCAGTGTGTGAGTTTCAAGTTTGGGGAAGATAATTTTCACCATAAAATGCACCTTTATAATAAAAGGTTTACATGCATAATCACATTTGCAAGTGGATGTATTAATTTGGCATCTATCGCATCCCACAACTGTCCCAGACTATGTTTGGAATATTTATTTCTTGCAAAGAATAGAATAGGTTGACCTTTGCACTATGGGGGATAGTAGATTGACATTAGCTAATGCTTTTGCTGTTCGTTAGGCCTACTCATCTTGTTGTCTGACGAAAAGTAAATGTGAACAGTTCTTCGATTATCTTAAATATGCACCTCGGAATTAGATAAGGACGTGCACAGTTGCGTCCCTGATGTGTCTGTCTTCACTCGTAGCCTGTGAGAAAGACCCAATCAGGGAGTGCTTCGGAGCGCACAGGGAGAATGGCACAACAAAGGCATGGATCTTTTTAGGGTGCATTACTGCTACAAAGGGGATGCCGCCGTGAAATTCGAGGCATTATCAAGTGCTTGTCAAATTGTGAATAAGAGACTAATGAAGTGTGTACAGCCTGCACTAAAAACAAAGCAGAGCTCATGCCTTTCAAGCGACTTTTTTCAAATCATCATTAGAGGCGCATCATGCAGCCTTACAATGTGTTAAAATCTAAACAAATAGCCCTATTTTTGTATCACAACTAAAGTTACATAAATAACTCTAAATTAAGCATATAGGAGTTCCTATTTCTTTGAGAACCACTCAACACAGAATAGCCGCATGTGCGCACTCCCTGAAAATATTTATATTTTATTCAGCTTTGTTCAATTGTATTCTTCATACTTTACAATAATATAAAAAGAATGCCACAGAATTCTAAGCAAATCTTGTCTGCTAAATGAACTAGTGTAGCCCTCAGCCATTTGGCATTGCCACATCAGGACAACTCAGAGTATGCTATTATGTTCTTCTGAAAAATACTACATTTTCTTCATATCATGCTTCTTTAGACCTGTCTAAAATAAATAATGAATTTATTGTGAAGGTGTAGGCTATATTACATATATCTATTACATTTTCCAAAGGTCTACATCAATGGCTTGTAGGCTATGTGTGGAAGTCAAAAGCTAAATGTGTTTATGTTATTTAACGGTCAATTACCATGAAGCTGACAGTTATTTGCTTGACAATCACCAGCTGACAAAATTTTGTGACCACCACAGCCCTACTTATGACAGAAAAGAGCTTCTGGATACTCACCTCGAACTGGACACTGATTTTTTCTTTAATGAGTCTGATGCAAACGATGTACTGTTTCTCCGAGACCAGGCCCAAATCCCCATAATTCGTGTGAAGAAAAGACGGAGGTACAGGGGGAGGCGATAGGGGTGCCTTGTGAGAATTTGTCGGCGAGTGGGTAACCCGCCTCTACCTGTCACGACTTCGGACGAAGTTGCTCCCTCCCCTGGGGCGGGCGGCCGAAGAAGGTCGATGTCACCCAAGTACTAGCCACCACCGATCCACTACACAGTTTCGTTTGTCCCGTTCCATTCACACCTGGTTCCCATTTCACTAATTGTATGTTCGTCTTATTCCCTCTGCTCCCCCCTGGGTTTTGTCGGTGATTGTTTCGTGTTAGGAAGTACTCTGGTGCGACGTGTATTTCCTGGTTTTTTTCTCGTTGCTGAAAATAATTAAAACGTTTACGCAAAAGAACGTATCCAGCCTCCCTGCGCCTGCTTCCACCACCCGCTACACTCACATCATCACACTACCATCCGTAGCCAACGTGCAATCACTGGAGAATAAACTGCATGAGCTCCGCTTGAGACTATCCTACCAACGGGACATTAAAACTGTAGAATCTTATGTTTCACCGAGTCGTGGCTGAAGGACGACACAGATAATATACAGTTGGCTGGGTTTTCCGTGTATCGGCAGGACAGAACAGCTACGTCTGCTAAGACGAGGGGTGAGGTAAAGTACCTCATGATAAGCTGTAGACCACATTATGTACCAAGAGAGTTTTCCTCTATATTTTTCGTAGCCGTCTATTTACCACCACAAACCGATGCTGGCACTAAGACCACACTCAGTGAGCTGTATAAGGCCATAAGCAAACAAGAAAATGCTCAACCGGAAGCGGCGCTCCAAATGGCTGGAGACTTTAATGCAGGCAAACTTAAATCCGTTTAACCTCATTTCTACCAGCATGTCACATGTGCAAGATCACCTTTACTCCACACTCAGAGACGCATACAAAGCTTTCCCTCGCCCACCATTTTGAAAATCTGACCATAATTATATCCTCCTGATTCCTGCTTACAAGCAAAAACTAAAAGGAGGAAGTACCAGTGCTCTCTCAATACGGTAGTCAGATGACGCGGATGCTACGCTGCAGGACTGTTTTGCTAGCACAGACTGGAATATGTTCCGGGATTCATCCAATGGCATTGAGGAATATACCACCTTAGTCACCGGATTCAACAATAAGTGCATCGACGATGTCATCCCCACAGTGACCGTACATATCCCAACCAGAAGCCATGGATTACAGACGAGCCTACCAGACGTTCTAAATGCCTTTTATGCTCACTTCGAGGTAAGCAACACTGAAGAGTGAATGAGAGCACCAGCTGTTCTGGACAACTGTGTGATCACGCTCTCCGTAGCCGATGTGGGTAAGAGCTTTAAACAGGTCAGCATTCACAAGGCCACAGAGGCCAGACGAATGCGCGGAACTGGCAAGTGTCTTCACTGATATTTTCATCCTCTCCCTGACCGAGTCTGAAATACCTACAGTTGAAGTTGGAAGTTTACATACACCTTAGCCAAATACATTTAAACTCTATCACAATTCCTGACATTTAATAATAGTAAAAATTCCCTGTCTTAGGTCAGTTAGAATCACCAGTTTATTTTAAGAATGTGAAATGTCAGAATAATAGTAGAGAGAATGCTTTTTGGCTTTGTATCTGTGGTAACTAGTGACGACCGTTCTTAATAGTATAATCTATAATCTGTTCAAAACAGTGGCAGAATGTGCAGAAGTGGCCATTCGGTTTTTGACATGCAAAAGTGAAATAGGTGTATTTATGCTGTTGTTCAAATGCACAGATCACTTTGTATATCTTCTCAAAGAAACTACTGGTAGTTCGAAAACTTGGCATCAAACAGCGGTTCCTCATTTAAAGTTGCATCATACTGCAGCACAGCTTGCAAGATATGGTATGGTACAGCATGTTACAATGCATGACGTCATAGTATTTTACTGTCAGACATTTTTGCCGTTAATGCTCGTTGAAACCACCAGAGGGCATCTTTGTGAAGCTTGTTGGCGCTCGCTTACTTTCCCAAATAATCCTACAGATGTCCATGCAGGCCAGACGTTTTGATTGCTATACACTATCTGAAAGAGCATAACAAGTTCATTCATTTTGTTGACATGAAGCAACCATAGCATTAGCTACTAACAACATGATTTTCTGTTATTTTGAAAGAAAATTGTCTTAGTATCATGTTTTTTTATGACCTTCCTAAATAACATATTTATGGATGTCTTTGTGATTGTGTGAATTACATTTATTTATTAGGACTGGTGGCTATTGGTAGGCTACTCGTTGAGTCCCGGCTATTCTACTGTTAATATGCATGCCGCGCATCAGACCTTTATGGCGTTTTCAGGATGAAATGCTCAGTAAGTTTTTGTCTTTCATGATATTTATCTTAATGTAGGCCTACTACTACAGTGTAAAATACACATATTTCGGTAAATATGTTAAAGCGGTGGTTGACGCGCCTGTTGCCTGCACTTGAATGGTGAATGGGAGACGCGCTTCAATTACCAGTTGAGAAATAAAATTATGCTAATTGTTCGATAGACCGATAAGCATGACGGTCAAATGTATTTTCATCCAGAAATTAGAGCCAGGAATTGGGGGATTTTTTGGGGGGGTCTTGATGAACTGTTGTGTCCTCACATTTGGTCTGATAATTTTCCCATAATCTCCAAAGTGTTCTCTTTCAATTGGTACTTAAATATACAGTATATATTTCATTCATTCAAGCATTTTATTTATATAACGAAAATGAAGTAACCAAGGGAGCCTTGAATAATTAAACAATAAATGAACCAAGTTTGGAGGCGTTTGGAGTTGCCCATACTGACAATACAACCATGCCACAAATACATTGATCAGTTGCCTATACTGTACACGATTGAGCAAAATAATATTCTAATAATAAGAGATGCCAAGCCTACAAGCAAAGATAAACTGGTGATGGCCATCAATACATTTTGAGAAACTAACAATACAACAATGCAACTAATCAGATCATCTCAGCAAGGTGTTACCCTTGGTCGTGGAGCTGAGGGGGGGTGCAACTAAAATGTAGCTGAGATGTAGAGTAGTTGAAATAAACATCTGGAGTTCACAACCTGCTACACTTATGAAAACAAGTGTTGGAAAGCTGTCCATCACTACTGTAAATAAAAACACAGTGGTACAAATATATTATTGAATTCGATTTTTTTTTTTAAGAATGCACATTATGCTTGATGCATGTTTTGTTAGGGCAAATCTGGTCTGTGATATTGAATTAGAAATGTTGTTCATTGTAACCACAATGCCACAAATAATTGAACACACACAACATGAGTGTGAGGGCTTGGTTGTGGTAAGGCCTCTTACTCCCAATCAGAGACAGCTGTCTAGCGTTGTCTCTGATTGGGGATAGTATTTAGGCCCCACACACATCCACCTGTGTTGCTTGTGTTCATGTGTGTTCAACACAACGCCACGGTCGTGAGTAAGTTTATTGTTTTGTTTGTATGTTTTATTAGTGTAATAAAACATGTCTACACCGTTCTCTCGCTCTGCACCTTGTTCCCTATGCACTCACTGTGACAATGAGCAGATTAACTTGGTCAAAAACAGTCAAAACAAGACGGTAAAGTGGTAAAGTGCCTAATTCCTTACGTAAGGGGGCGAAGGCCATGTTGTTGGATAACAGATTGGCTCTCGGAACTCATTAAGAGGCGGCTTCTATCGTCAATATAAACATTGATTCAGAAGGTTAAACCCATAGGTAGGTACAGTAGGTTATAATAATCCATGCCTTCTGGGAATGTTAAAAAGTCAAAAAGTTAAGGGTGGAGTTAGAATTTTGGCTGTCAGAAGTATTAGTTAGAAGTTAGATTCGTTGTCGTTTGTAAGTGTAGGTGCCGAGGCTATATGACTGTGCCATCAACTTGATTATTTAGTAGACATCACTTGCTGCTTATATTCAGTCAACACGTATATCTTAAGAATATCATGGAATATAATTGAATATTTTCATTTCTCTTAGAATAAAAACCTTAGTGTTTTAGTAAGTAATAAAAACAAAAAAGTGTATTTTTTCAGGTGTGCGCAAGGACGGTGGAATAGCAATTCTTACACTATTGTTCTAAATTCAATCACTTTCTTCATCCTCATCATTCTGTTAATGGAAATTCAATTTAGAAGAATTATCAGTTTATCAGTTTCTATTTGGTTTATATCGCCCATTCATTTACAGTATTCATTCAGGTAGCGACACATTAGCGCCTTAGGACCCAAATGCATAATGAGTGCTCTAACTCCCCCTTGCGGTGGTCTGGATCAATGAAGCCGTGACGCAGGGTAACGTACTAAATCACTAATTACCTTTAAGTCCCGCGGCATAAGCTTGAAACTTTTAAAGGAAGAACCACTGTATTTCTATTAGGCTGCTTTATTGACAACACCATCCACCTCGCGCCCTGTGTATTCAGCCAATCAGCGGCCGCCAGTGTGTGAAAGTCTGTTTTGACAGTGATTCATGTTTCCAACTTTAGCTCCCTTTAAAACCCCAGCGAATCTCAACACACAGGTTCATTACATGACACTTTCATTAGCGCATCGTTGGCTCATTGAAATTGTACAATGAGCGTAATGCTGGAGTTTTTATAATATCTCATTTCTACACAAATCTCACTGTGCGGCGTTAATGAGATTTTCAAATCTAGTAGATCAGAAGTGAGATTTAAAATAAAAAGTGCTTCGACACATTAGGCAGCAGAGTGGCCATGTCATATCTTATTGCCAATGTTTGCTTCATAACAGAGTAGGCTTATACTATTTAATTTCTACTCATAACATACAGTACAGTTGAAATGAAACTAGCGACTAGCAACAAACACTGCTCTAAGTGCCATCTAGAACCCAAGATGGCTTATGGGTAAGCTAAACGTATGCCGACAGGTTTGAAGTTTTGAAGTTGGATGCCGATGTTTGAGGTTAGTAGTTCAGTAGAGTCTGATGTTTAAAGTGACAAACCAACTCAAGACAAATGTACATTGTTACGGTAATCATCGTATTCAAGTCTTGCCTATAAACTTTAAGTATGATGTCTCTTGGATGAAAGAGACATTCAACTCACTTATACCCTGGTTACTAAAAATAGATACCATCACACAACAGAATTAGCCTTTCTAGAAATACCTGCAGGGAAAATAATTCATTTTCTGATGATTGTGGTAAAAACACATATTTCCCCTTACTGTCTTAGTGGTCTCAAGCCTTTATATAGAAATGTTACATCCATGTATAAAAAAAAACAAGAGAGCAACACAAGTTCAGAGGACAAGAAAAAATACAAATGTTTTATGTATTGCCATCATCTCTCCTAGACACTGAAAAGCTGACATCCGTTTTCAATCCAATTTAAAATGTTCAACCACCACTGCAAAATCCATTGGGGACATGAAAATGAGCATGTTTCAAACATCTGTCACTTACGTGTCAACTTTTAATGAGATGAGTTAGTATGAGGCCAAGTGCAATCTGCTATGATTAAGAAGAATGGCTGAATATACTACATATTTAGCATACCAAGGGTCTCAGGGAAACGTTATACATATGAATTATAGACTGGCCCCCAATTGTAGACTGATAACATAAAATTGTAATATAAATCCAACTTTCAAGAGATATAATATGGAGTACATTTCACTTTTCAAATTGACTATGACTTGCATTTTTTTCTGTCCAAATGACCAAAGTCCTGAGTCAAATCTGTGTTGGTTTAATAAGAATGAGTCAGAATAAATAAACAGTATGGTGAAGAGAAGTCAATGCTTTTTCTGAGTTAAACTATTTGTTCAAACAAGAGGAACTTGACGGTGGTATGAATTTAATGTATTTTTTACCAAACAAGCTCAAAGCTTACTTCCCGTTAAACTCTGAAAGCATTACAATTCCCCCTCCCCCTTTCCAACTCGGACCCTTCCATTCAACAATTGGTTTTCCATGACATACATCTGTGTATAACTGTAGCCTAAGGTTGTTTTTGAAAAAGCATCATGGTGCTTAACCATGATTTTACCATTTTTTAATGGTCAATCAAGAATCTTGCATGGGAATCTTTCAATTTTGCCACCTGACTCAACTGAAAGCACCTTGGTGGATGAGTAGCCTACAGAATGACCATGTGTAATTGCTTCACTTGACTGATAACTATTTATAGTACCACCGACTGTTTGATGGCCAGAAAAAGGTGTCAAGTCTATTCAAATCCAGACCTTTGTAGTGTGAACTGATTGACTGACTGGCTAATTTTGTCCAATTAGCTTGGATAATAAGGGGTAAAAACCATAGAGAGGGACTTTAACAGCCCTTATCTTCAATATGGGCTGCCATTCACGTATGTTTTTCTAAGACACATATCTGTTGTCGTGGAAGAATGAGCATTTTGCTAATAGAATCTTCAGAATTAGTGTCAGGACTACTGTAGTACCATCACTATTATGGCGGAGCGCTACACATGTGTAACAGCTTTAATTGCCCCCTCACTTGGGATGGCTGACAAACCAGCGGCTTCAGTCTGGAATGTGTTGCCAAACCTTTTGGTGCTTATCATTTAAATACATTTGCATGTGAAAATCAGCATAAGGCTTTTGATGAAAATAATTATTTTTCTAATTGTTTTTCACTATCGCAAAATGAGACCTGTTTCAAAAAAACTAAATGAAAGTTCAGATTGCACAAGCGTAGCGATTTCTTTGTGGCCTAATTGAATGATGTGTTTAACTTACCTAAGAAAAAGATTTTGGAGAAACCACAACAATGGGATTGTGATTAATGACAAACATTAATTTTTATATTGACCTCAAAAGGCCATTAAGATTGCCACTCAAGTGTTGAACATTAATTACGAGGTCTCAAATAAGCTTCCATGAAATTCAATGAACATTGCAGTCTGAAGTCACGCAGAGGTCTGTGGAGAAGTTCCGATGCAAATGAGGTGCTGAATCAACATCCACATTAAACTTTCATTGTTAGTGTGTTTTCAATATGCACACCTACTAATTATATATTTTTTCAGTATTAGGTCTACTATTTCTATAGAGACACAGCGCAACATTACTAACAAAACAGACGGAGAAGCTTGAAAACAATTTCCAAAGAATGAATACAGATTAGTTGAATCTCACTAATGTGAAACCATAGACAACAACTCGATGAGCCAATCTATATTAACTGTATTGATTGAGCATGCCGCCAATGAGCTTTTTACCACAGGAGGACCACCATTAACTAGAGCTGACTATTGAGTGTGGCCACCTTTGACAATGGCCTATTCATATCAAGATATCATGCAACCACGGCATTAAATCTGTCATCCATGCACAGGACATGCTATAACAATATTGGGACAATGTCCCTCTTACAGTGAACCTAAAACTAATTTCAAACAATAGCCATCAGTTGACAACATAAGATCACAGTGTTAGCTTAAGGAGATCTTCCTTCAGATTAAAATAGTCAGGAATGCCTGCTGAGACAACCAATACAGATTGACAGGACATCCATATAAGCATCCCCACATACAGCCTAATTATGTATGTTTGTAAATGCCATTGGGACTCATCTATGACAGCTGTTGATATGATGATATGATATAGTGATTAAAAATCTATTATTATGAACATGATTTGCCTCTGAGTTACGCTTGTGCTCCACTCTTGGGGTGTAACACAAATCACTAGCATTTCATGATTCCACCCCCTCACACACACATACAGTGAGCTCCAAAAGTATTGGGACAGTGACACATTTTTTGTTGTTTTGGCTCTGTACTCCAGCACTTTGAATTTGAAATTATACAATGACTATGAGGTTAAAATAATAATGAGAGAAAAAGTTACATAGGCATGAATATCATACCCCCCAAAAATGCTAAACTACCCTGTTCTTGTAATGATGAGAGGTTAGCATGACTTGGGGGTGTGTTATTAGTGCGTCTGTAACTTTCACACTCATTATTCACCATTCAATATCTGTAATCATGGTAGCATCCACATAAGTGTAAAAGTGTTTAGAAGCATATTCTATTCTTATTTACAACAAAAGTGACTCCAAAATGACACAATACATTATTTACCATTCATTCCTATTGGGCACAAAATAATCTGAAACACAACACAAAAAAAATGCAAATGCTCAAACTAGTTTGTATAGTTACAAGCTTGATGTAGTCATTGTGTGCTAGGAATATGGGACCAAATACTAAACTTTTACTACTTTAATACACAAGTGCATTCTTCCCAATAAAATGCAGTAGCGGATTTAGTGGGTGGGCCACCGGGGCACTTGCCCCACCTGAAGTCTAATTGGCCCCTCTAAGTGCCCCTCCACTCAATAGCAATTTTGCACACTCTCTCTGGATAGTAGGTATGTTCACTTTCATTGACCAAAGCTGTTATTAAGAAAGAACATGCAATATTTTCGTGTATGTTGCCCGCAGAGTAATAAATGTAACGCACCTGTGTTGTTCTGTCACTGTCTGCGCTCCACTTGTGCGCGTCCATTGACAACAATCACTGAAGTTGGAACAGCCGAATGAATGATTTATAGTATGTTGATACATTTGAAATGTTCTTGCTGAATTGTATTGCTGCTGTGCTAAGACATCGACAACGATTGATAGTGTTGTTAGTGATTAGTTAACGACTTGGCGTATCAGTGCAGCAGAAGGCTGGTTAATTTTAATTAACTTGTATAGCTAGCTTGCTAACGTTGACTCGACGTACATATATCACTCAGTGTAGCCATAGGTTACATAGAAATAGTAGCAGTAGCTAACTAGTACTGTAAGTGTAACGTCACTGTTTCAGGGAGAGTTGTAGCTAGTAGTACACGTTTTGTTGTGTTCATATTCCAATAAATATTTTATTGGGGAAATGTGTATTGATTCTTGCCCTGGCCCATGGGTATTTAAATGTTTTTTGTACATTACGTTATGGCAGCTGGCTTGTTAGATAACATTTTTCTGGTTATGCCAATTGTTGAATATTTTTAGGCCTCTGTTCCAAAGAAGATTTGGAAAGGTACAACAGAAGCTTGGAGATTTTCCACTGTTTAAATTAGAAGCCAAAATAGGTTATTCAGTAAACGTATAGCGTAGCAACAGAGGGGAGCAGAACCATAAAAGGTTATTAAATAACCCATAGGATAGCAGCAGAATAGAGGTCAGAGCAGTTAGAACAGTCAGAACGGTCAGAGCGGTCAGCAAAGCCCACGAAAATATTATCATATGGCACTGTAGAGTGCACTTAGACACGCACTAGCCATAATATATGCATGGCCATATTATTGTTTGTCGTATTACTATGGTGGCGACAGGTACTAAGCATAATATATGCATGGTTATATTAGTGTTTGTACTATTGCTATGGTTTTAACATGCACTAAACATTATGTGTGTATGTCTGTTTTATTTTTTGCACCGGAAAAGGGCGTATACAAATCAGAATTGAAAGGCTTTGAAACAATAGTGGAAGAAGGTTAAGAGGCTTTAATCATTTTACATATGAGGGAAGGACTATGCATGCTATGTAACCACAAAACTGTATAAAAAGAGCGAGCTGAGTGTGGGAAAATCAGTAGTCTTCGGAGGCTCACTCGGCTATGTTACTTTCGTAATAAAATCTATTTTACTTTACCAAACTTTGAAAGTGCTTAATTTTAAAGGAAGATGGGAAGATTTTCTACAACATAATTGGCGAGCTTGCCAGGAGTGGCTTGAGACCAGACAGGTGCTGAGCCGATCGAGGCATGCTGGACGAGACACACAAACTAACAGTGACCACTGTATAGAGGTAAGCATGTTCTTACTATAGTATAATCGTTTGTGTGGTTCGATCAGCTGATCTCGAATGGCAGGTACCGGAGGTCTCGAGAGTAGTTTCAAAAAGGCTTTACTCTGTTGACGTTTTCTTTCTTATTTTGTGAAAAAGCAAAGCTTCTCCAAGGCTTAACACAAGAAGATGGTTAAAGATACAAAACTATTGTATGTTTGCAGGATGTTTTCTGAATGACAAAATGGTTGACAGCAAACTCTTACCTGTGTCACATGACAATTAGAACCAATGACAAACTTTAGTGATTACTGAACTGAGAACAGTTAAAAGGTTGTTATACAATTTACCACTGTGAGGCGCTAACTGCAATTGAAATACATATGAAATGCAAGACATGACATTTTATCACTGTTTGCTGTAAAAGCACAGAGTTTGTAAAAGTAAAAAACAAAAGCATGCATGAATGATTAATTAATCTATGAGAATTCCTGCCTATATCACTACAAGAGGTTACCCGAAGTGTGTGGAACATATTGTAGGTTTGATTGGGTAGATGCAGAGTCCCTCTGAGTCCTGTCATAGGGTACATGCCAGAAGGTATGTAGGCTGTAAGAGTTACAAAAAGCAGGGTAACTAGATAGTCCAGGTAGGTGAGGCCATAGATGCATGCTGGGATGTGTTGATCAGTTTGATTGAGTTGGGCTATGCACGTGTCCCTTAAGTCGTTCATTTGAGTCAGTGATCAGTCTGTGTTGTTGTCTGACCGTTTCGGTCTGGACCTGTTCGTTTGGCCGGTTCGAGTTGTGACCCGTCTTAGGTTGCTCAGACAGTCTAGGCCTGGTTTGATTCAGCCTGTTCGGGTAGGCTCTTTCAGGTTGTCCGATCGGACTGGAGTCGAGACTGAGTTCAGGCTCCAGATCTGGTTTGTTCAGCCTGTTCGAGACAAAAGCAACCTGTTCTTGTTACTCGGGTGGTCTAGTTCAGTTCGGGCATTCTGCTCATTGGGGTCGCTCAGCTGCTTGTCTGATGCATATGTTCAATCTGTCTGGCTCATCTATTGGTCCTGCTGGTCATTCTGTTCAATTCATTTTGGTGTGAGTGGCTGACTATTTGAAAATAAGGCTGGATTTGCAGATCGCTTAGGAAAGCTTAAAAAGTTTTTGTTGTTGTATTGTTTAAAGTTTGTGGTTAGCGCCGCACGATAGACAAACAAGATAGTGTTTTGTAAAGACTGTACAGGAAGGAGACCTGTATTGAGAGTCTGTAGTTGAAGTTTATGTTATTTGTATTGTGAAATCTGTGTTGTAAGTTTGAGTTATTTGTCGTCTTGTGTGACTGCAGTATTGCTTTTAGTATATCGAATGTGCAATATGTGCAGTTATCTGTAATTAAACCCTGCGCACTAAGGACTGCATTTTAAGGGAATTACTATTATTAGCCCAAATTATATCATACACACATGTAGCTATTTAAGTATCTCTTCCTGTCATTTACCTGTACAGTTAATGTAACCATGCAAGTATTTACTTACCTGTAAATATAACCAGTCTGTCTATTAAGTAAACTATTATTACCCTCACTCATATCATACGCATTTTTAGCTTTTTAAGTACTTCTCTGCCATCGAACTGTATAGTATAGTTAACCATCCAACATGCACCAATGTATAGTGTACATATTCAGTCAACCACCCATACTATGCCCTTTTATAGCTTTTTTGCACTCCATCTTGTATTTCTATACTTTTTCATACTGCCACTCAATGTATCATGTATTGTGTAACTGTCTTTTGTGTATTTTCGTTATGGCATTTTGCACCTGCCCTATGTTTTGTTGTAGTTGCTTGACAAAGAAATGTCCCCCTTGGGGATCAATTAAGTACCTTATCTATCTATCTATCTATCTATCTATCTATCTATCTATCTTATTTATCTATCTAAATTAGAGAAAAGAAGACAGAAGAAGGAAAGAGAGAGAAATTCTAAGGATGTTTTGGGAAGAAGGCAAAGGATGGAGAGAAAGCATGGCTAAGGCTAGAACAATGTTGAAGGAAAAAGAGAAAGAAGGAAAGAAGGCTTGTGAAAGTACACCTCCACCATTCTACAGGGAGATGCAGAAATACAGGAAGGAAAGGGAAAGTAACAAACCTCTACACCAATAGGGAAAAAAGATGAAGGACACAAGCTAAATATGGACTGTTATGGAGAAATAAGAGATATGTTGACAGAAATAAAAAGATATACTAGAAGGGGACAAGACTATGAAGTGAGAAGTAAGTGAGAGAGAGTTGAGGAAGTAGATCAGAGGAGAAGTGTTACGTTTGAAGTAGAGAAAGAAGAGCAGAGAAAGGATAATGGGTGTGCAGAGGAAAAATGGGTGAATTTAGAGAGGCATTATGATCTCATGTGGAAGAAAGGAGAAGGGAAGCAGATGCTCAATGGGAAGGGACACAGATGCAGTATGTACCCTGGGGTTGCCAGGACCTGGAGGGCCTGGTAAGCAAACTGCCTAGCATCCATGATGGGGCCAGAAAATGGATTGGAACATTTGAAGAGCAAACCATGGAGAAAATGCTGGAGTTGGGAGACCTGAAGGCATTGCTGTTAAGGGTGCTGGGGATGGGACTTCCGGGTGTCATGGAGAGCGAGTGAGATGTGTGTTGGGTAGCTCCGTTGCACTTACTATTCCTTTTTGCAATTTGCATTTAATTCAATCCGCACTGTCACAGCGTATTGTCTGTTCGTTTAATTTGTCTTTGTTTAAGTGTTGTTTAATTACCTTTTCGTGTCGGATGTCTCGGTCTTTGAAGTCCAAACGTGCGGCAGAAGTGACTCCTAGCATGGCAGATAGTGTCCATAATAATGGCGCGGCTTCTGGTCCCGGCTCTCAAGCGATCACTCGCGCAGACCTCCATGATTTTCGGGTAGCTATATTTCGCCGACCTACCGGCCCTGATTGCTACCCAGGTGCAGTCGGTTATCGAGGCGGTTCTGAAGCCGGCTATTGACGCGGCTCTGGGTCCCATCTCTTCAGCCCTGGATGGCCTTAGGGTCGCTGTCGAGGCACAGGGTCGCCGAATCTCGGACCTCGCGCGGGGTCTATCCGACTACAGCGACCGGGTCGTCACTCTAGAGCTAGCTGTCACGCGCCTTAACTCTGAATGTGTGAAGATGGCTGACAAGATAGACGATCTCGAGTCGAGATTGCGTCGTTGCAACCTGCGTGTTGTGGGTATCCCTGAAAGAGTGGAGGGGGCGGATCCAGTGGCCTTCATGTCGGTTTTCTTTACGGAGGTCCTCGGCAATTCTCTTGCGGCCTCCCCCATGAAGCTGGACAGAGCTCATCGCCTCGGCCCCCCTCCCACGGGCAACGCTGTCAACGCAAGACCGAGAGTGGTGATCGTGAAGTTTCACAACTTCAGGGACAAGGAGGCAATCATCCGCAGGCCTGCGAAGGAACAACTACTTTTCCGCGGCAAGAAAGTCCACATCTTCCCGGACTTCACGTCTGTTGTGGCCAAGAAAAGGGCAGCGTTTCTCGACGTGAAACGCATTCTCTACGAGAAGAAAGTCCGGTTCTCCTTGCGTTTCCCAGCGAAGCTGCATGTCGACCACAACGGTGAGAACCTTCGGTTCGATTCTCCTGAAGAGGCAAAAGCCTGGCTCGGCCGAAATGTTTGATTTTGTAAGTCTACATCTTTGCCAGCCTTCTCATTGATATACAGCCTAAGGCCCAGCCACTCCTCTACATCTTAGGTACGCATGTCTCTGGGGAAAAAAACTATGCCCACTACAGTGTGTTTATTTCAAATTAGCAATTCATATGTCAATTTCATTTTTATTACTATTTTGTTTGTGTATATGTATGCATGCGTGTGTGTGTGTGTGTGTGTGTGTGTGTGTGTGTGTGTGTGTGTATAATATTATTATTATTTTTTATTTTTTTCAATCGTTAATTTACTGACTGGCTAATTTAATTGTTAATTTGTTATTTATTTTATACATTTTTACTCACATATAGGCTTGGATACAGATATCCCTCTTCCTAGCTAGAGGTTTTTTTTTTTTTTTATTATTATTATTATTATTATTTTTTGTGTATTGGTAAATAAATGTATGTATAGATTTTTTCTTACGTAGGATGGCATACTAGTATACGACTGTATAGCTTCCCGTATTTACCTCATACTTGCCTGGGGTATTGTGTTTATATATTCACAGAACTTCATATATACATATTTTCTATTTCAATTTTATTTTTGACCACTATGTATGTAGGCATGGGTGTATGTAAGTGTGTGTGTGTGTGTGTGTGTGTGTGTGTGTGTGTGTGTGTGTGTGTGTGTGTGTGTGTGTGTGTGTGTGTGTGCACATCTTAAAAGTATGTGTGTGGGCTTGTGGCTGGGTTTGGTGGTGGCTGTGTATCCATTTGTGTGTGTTTGTGTACAATATGTGATCATGTGTATTATGGTCTCAATGTGTGTTCGCTTCTGGCTGCCTGTATGTTTAGAAATTATTCCTTGTGCTCATGTTGGTTTGTTTATGTAGACATGCTTGCAAATATAAGCACCTTTGTGTGTAATTTCTGTTGGTGATGTACAGTGGGGAGAACAAGTATTTGATACACTGCCGATTTTGCAGGTTTTCCTACTTACAAAGCATGTAGAGGTCTGTAATTTTTATCATAGGTACACTTCAACTGTGAGAGACGGAATCTAAAACAAAAATCCAGAAAATCACATTGTATGATTTTTAAATAATTAATTTGCATTTTATTGCATGACATAAGTATTTGATCACCTACCAACCAGTAAGAATTCCGGCTTTTACAGACCTGTTAGTTTTTCTTTAAGCCCTCCTGTTCTCCACTCATTACCTGTATTAACTGCACCTGTTTGAACTCGTTACCTGTATAAAAGACACCTGTCCACACACTCAATGAAACAGACTCCAACCTCTCCACAATGGTCAAGGCCAGAGAGCTGTGTAAGGACATCAGGGATAAAATTGTAGACCTGCACAAGGCTGGGATGGGCTACAGGACAATAGGCAAGCAGCTTGGTGAGAAGGCAACAACTGTTGGCGCAATTATTAGAAAATGGAAGAAGTTCAAGATGACGGTCAATCTCCCTTGGTCTGGGGCACCATGCAAGATCTCACCTCGTGGGGCATCAATGATCATGAGGAAGGTGAGGGATCAGCCCAGAACTACACGGCAGGACCTGGTCAATGACCTGAAGAGAGCTGGGACCATTAGTAACACACAGCGCCGTCAAGGATTAAAATCCTGCAGCGCACGCAAGTTCCCCCTGCTCAAGCCAGCGCATGTCCAGGCCCGTCTGAAGTTTGCCAATGACCATCTGGATGATCCAGAGGAGGAATGGGAGAAGGTCATGTGGTCTGATGAGACAAAAATAGAGCTTTTTGGTCTAAACTCCACTCGCCATGTTTGGAGGAAGAAGAAGGATGAGTACAACCCCAAGAACACCATCCCAACCGTGAAGCATGGAGGTGGAAACATCATTCTTTGGGGATGCTTTTCTGCAAAGGGGACAGGACGACTGCACCGTATTGAGGGGAGGATGGATGGGCCCATGTATCGCGAGATCTTGGCCAACAACCTCCTTCCCTCAGTAAGAGCATTGAAGATGGGTCGTGGCTGGGTCTTCCAGCATGACAACGACCCGAAACACACAGCCAGGGCAACTAAGGAGTGGCTCCGTAAGAAGCATCTCAAGGTCCTGGAGTGGCCTAGCCAGTCTCCAGACCTGAACCCAACAGAACATCTTTGGAGGGAGCTGAAAGTCCGTATTGCCCAGCGACAGCCCCGAAACCTGAAGGATCTGGAGAAGGTCTGTATGGAGGAGTGGGCCAAAATCCCTGCTGCAGTGTGTGCAAACCTGGTCAAGAACTACAGGAAACGTATGATCTCTGTAATTGCAAACAAAGGTTTCTGTACCAAATATTAAGTTCTGCTTTTCTGATGTATCAAATACTTATGTCATGCAATAAAATGCAAATTAATTACTTAAAAATCATACTATGTGATTTTCTGGATTTTTGTTTTAGATTCCGTCACTCACAGTTGAAGTGTACCTATGATAAAAATTACAGACTTCTACATGCTTTGTAAGTGGGAAAACCTGCAAAATCGGCAGTGTATCAAATACTTGCCAAGTTCAAACTATAGCCAAGTTTTTCACTCCCTTTTTAACTCCAAAGCAAGGGGGGTTGCAATCTTGGTTAGCAGCAGAGTACAGTTTACTGTGTCCAATGTTATCTCTGACAGCAATGGCAGATATTTAATCATAACCGGCACTCTCTGGCACACGCCTGTGGTGCTGGTTAACGTTTATGCCCCAAACTTTGATGACGTTTGTTTTGCCAACCACTTGCTGGGGAAAATCCCTTCCTTGGATACCCACCGTTTGATATTTGGCGGGGATCTGAACTGCGTTGCTAGTCCAGCTCTGGACCGCTCCAACCCACGGAATGCCTCTCCTTCTGCTATGTCTAAAGCCTTTTCTGATTTTATGGTTGAGAATGGGTGTACTGATCCGTGGAGATTTATTTACCCCCAGGCAAGAGAATATTCTTTTTTTTCACATGTGCACCTCTTTTTCTCGTATTGACTTTTTTTATTGATCAGGCGCTGCTTCCAAATGTGAACTCCTCTGAATACTTACCCATTGTAATTTCGGACCATGCCCCGCTAGCCCTGGATATTGTTCTGTCAGTGCAACCTCGTTCTCCTCCCTGTTGGAGATTCAATTCTCTTCTCCTTTCTGACAGACTTCTGTAATCTCATTTCCACCTCCATTGATAACTTTCTCTTTTCCAACCAGACAGATTCCACATCTCACTCTCTTTTATGGGAGACACTCAAAGCCTACCTGAGGGGGGTTATTATCTCCTACTCTTCTTTTTTAAACAAAACCCGTAGGGCTAAACTTGAGGAGCTTTCCTCGGCCATCCTTGACTTGGACCGACGATATGCCTTGGCCCCTTCCCCTGAGCTATATAAACAGCACTTAAACTTAGTCTGAATTCAACCTTGTTTCTACTAAGGATGCTGAGCGGTTGCTTTTACGCTCACGTGCTACCTATTTTGAGCATGGAGACAGGGCCACTCGCCTGCTGGCACATCAATTGAAACGACGGTCTGCTACGCGGCTGATTCCCCAAATTGCAGATGCCTCCCAAACTTTGACCTTGGATCCTAAAGGAATCAATGACACCTTTACATCCTTTTACTCCTCCCTATACACGTCAGAGTCCCCGACAGACAAGTCCAAAATGAAACAATTTCTGGACTCATTGGACACCCCTGTGGTTGACGCTGACTCTACGGCTCACCTTGATTCCCCTCTCACCCTTGAGGAAGTGGTTATATCTATTAAATCAATGCAGAGTAGCAAGGCCCCGGGGCCTGACGGCTTTCCCACTGAGTTTAAGAAATTCCAGGTCAAGTTAGCACCCTTACTACTATCTGTATACAACGAGTCGCTTGAACGCGGCACGTTGCCCCTGACCTTAACGCAGGCATCCATAGCGCTGCTTCTTAAAAAAGGAAAAGACCCCACTTCCTGTTCTTCATATAGGCCCTTAAGCCTCAATGTAGATGTTAAGGTGCTTGCAAAGCTTATCGCACAACGCTTGGAGACGGTCCTACCGGGAATCATTTCGGAGGAGCAAACTGGCTTTATCAAGGAGAGACATTCTTTTTTCAACATTCAGACTTTGTTTAATATTATTTATTCCAAGCAAGTCTGAGTGCCCTGAGCTGGTAATCTCTCTGGATGCGGAGAAGGCTTTTGATAGAATTGAGTGGGATCTCTTTGCAGTTCTTGGAAAGTTTGGGTTTGGGGACAAGTTTTGCTCGTGGATCCGCTTACTGTACGCATCCCCTCAGGCCAGTGTCTGCACCAACGACACCCGTTCCAACTATTTTGCCCTGGGACGCGGCACTAGGCAGGGTTGTCCTCTGTCCCCCCTACTGTTCGCCATTGCGATTGAGCCCCTTTCTGTTGCCTTGCGAGCATCTCCCCTGTTTCAGGGTGTTTCACGGGAGGGGATTGAGCACAGGTTGTCGTTGTATGCCGATGATTTGCTGCTCTATGTCAGTAACCCGGTGGTTTGCCTGCCCTCTATTCTTTCTATTTTGGACAACTTTGGGTCTTTCTCAGGTTACAAATTAAATCTCCAGAAGAGCGAATGCTTTCCAGTAAACCCGGCGGCACTCCAGCTACGTCAGTCTGACTTGCCTTTCCTGCTCAGCCGCTCTGGCTTTCAATATCTGGGAGTGAATGTGACTCGGTCTTTTTCCTCTTTTCTCTGCGAACTTTGCTCCCCTTCTCACACAGATGAAGTCTGATTTTCAGAGGTGGGGTAATTTACCTCTTACACTCATAGGAAGGATTAATGCAGTTAAGATGAATAGTCTGCCTAAATTCCTCTCTTTTTCAGTCTATTCCCCTTTTTCTGCCAAGGAACTTTTTCAAGTCAATTGACCAGGCCATCACATCTTTCATATGGGCGGGTAAGGTACCCAGAGTCAGTAGAGCTCTACTTCATAGATGCAGATTTAGTGGCGGTCTGGCTTTACCCAACTTTCTATACTACTACTGGTCGGCCAATTTTCAGAAACTGCCATTCTGGCTACATGCTTCAGACTCCCAATGGTGCCACCTTGAGTCACGCTCCTGCGTCTCTACTTCTCTCCCTGCCCTGCTCTGCTCTTCCCTCCCAATAGCACCTTCCCGTTATACTGGCAACCCTGTGGTACTCTCCACCCTTAAGATCTGGTACCAGTTTCGACGGCACTTTAAATTCTCCTCTGCATCTACCTTAGCCCCTATCAATAGAAATCATGCATTTCCCCCGTCCATAGTGGATACTGCCTTCTCCCTCTGGTCAAGAAAGGGTATTGCGACCTTTCAGGACATGTATGGTGACAGTGGTTTTGACAGTTTTCCTGATCTTGTCTCTAAGCGCTCCTTGCTTCCATCTCACTTTTTCCGCTACCTTCAGGTACGCCACTTTGTTTCCTCCCAGTTCCCAGGCTTTCCTGCCCCGCCCCCAAGTAGACCCTGGGATGTTGTGCTATCTCTTCTGCCCCATCAGAGTGGGCTAATCTCTCAAATCTACTCGTGCATTATGTCTCTTGATGTGCATTCCACTGATAAAATCAAATCGGCTTGGGAGCGGGTGTCATACCCTAATTCCGTTCACCTGTTCTCCCTGGCTCCTCCTCTACCAGGTGTTTCCTATGTTCCCTTACTCCTTGTGTATTTAATCTGTATCTGTTCATAGGTCTGGTTGCCAGTTCGTCTTGTGTGTTTCACCAGGTCGTCCCCGCATTCCTAGTAATACCTGCTGTCTGTTTAGTTCTCCTGTTACCGTACCCCTGCCTGTTTACACAACCTGATTCCTGCCTGCCGTCTCTGTACCTCTGAACACCTGTGTACCAAATCCTTTGCCTGCCTACGACAACGAGATATAGCCTTCCGATTTTGTAAAGTAAATACATACTTGACATTCTACCTGCCTCCTGCGTCTGCACTTGGGTCTCTGTCTGAGTTGTGATAGCGGGAGATGGGGGTTGAGTTTACGCAGGAGTGGTGGAGTGAGGCAATAGACAGGATACGCTCCACGACACCTTGTGCTCGTCTGGGTCTTATCCAATTTAAAGTGGTACACAGGGTGCACTTCTCAAAGGCCAGACTGGCTTGTATTTACCCTGACGTAAAGGATGAGTGTGATAGATGCCATGCCTCCCCCTGTGATCTCACTCATATGTTTGCCCTATGCCCTGCCTTGAATAGCTATTGGGACTCTATATTCAAGGTACTGTCTGAGGTGCTGGGTGTGGCCTTGCGGCCGTGCCCTCTGTTAGCAGTGTTTGGCATCCCTGCTGACTTGTCCTCCTTGAACCACAGACGGGCAGAGGTGGTTGCATTCACTTCTTTACTGGCCAGACGTAGAATACTTTTGGATTGGAAGTCAGTCCACCCCCCATCCATCTCTCAATGGCTCAGGGATGTTATGTTTTTCTTGCAACTGGAAAAAATTAAATTTTCAATAAGGGGCTCCACTTTCAACTTTACAAAAAATGGCAGCCATTTATTTCTTACTTTGAAAAGTTAGACACTACCCCCTGATTAGTTTACTTATCTTTCTTTCCTCCCTTTTCTTTTCTTCTTTCTCCTTCCCTTGTACTGTGTTGGTTTTCTCGTGCCTTATGTTTTCCAGGTCCTCGTTTTTAGGTATGTAGTCTGTGTTTGTGTATGTGTATGTGTGTGTGGGGTTTACTGGGAATGATGGGGATAGGGTTAAAGAAAAAAACTGAGCAGTGGTCTACTCTGAGTGCTAGTTTTCATTGTCACTACTGTCTACCTGTTCAATAAAAAATATTGTGACAAAAAAAGGGGGAACTGGATGGACTGACATTTGACCAGTTCAGACAGGAGCTGTGGAGGATTCTGAGAGCAGAGTATCCGGCCAAGGTAGACCCCAAAGCACTAAGGGGGGAACCACTGGAGGATAAAGAAAACCCGGCAAGCTACCTGCATGAACAGCTGAAAAGATGGCGACAAGAAACAGAAAAGGACCCGGAAGGGGACCCACTGATGACAGCAATGTTCAGGACATAACTTCTGGAGCCGATGCCGATACCTGTCAAGAGCAGACTAGAAGATGTGGTGGGACTACATTCAAAATCCCATCGAGAGTTCTGTGACAATTCATCCATGCGGTGGAGAAGCACAGAAAGGACAAACAAAGCTGGCAGAACAGGGGAGAGACAATCAGAGAAAGCTGACACAGCTGCAGCTGGAGGAATATACAAGAAAGGACAAAAAGAAAACAAGCCTCATTGATTGTTGAACCAGCATCAGAAGGGGCCACCACGGCACCCTTCACCTGGGGAGGCCTGCAACCACCAACTCAGCCACAAGGCCAAAGGTCAACCATCACACCAGTAGTGAATGTGTACACACAGCAACCCCCTGGAAATTGGCAGAATATAAATAATGGAAATGAACCCAGAAACCAGGGTAACCGGCCACACCAGCAGACACAATAATATAGAAGACCAAGATGCCCTCCCGGAGTCTGTTGGGGATACAATCAACCAGGACATGTAAGAAGGAGTTGTCATAGAAATCCATGGGTGCCCAGACAGCCACCACAGGGTAATTGGCAAGGAAAAAGTCCCATCTCAGATGCATGGCAGCAGTCTCAAGCACAGGCTCCACAGGGACCAGTGAACCCCTGGGGAGGACCAAATCAAGGATACTAGGGATGCCCAGAGAGTCCTAAAGGGGACGGTCAGTTTGCGGCAATAACTATGCAGGCTGATGAAGAACCTATGCTACAGGTGCAGGTGAATAATAGAGGCACACCCATGATGATAGATACTGGAGCAACGTATTTGTGTGTCCAGATTTCGCCTCTCACCTCCCCATATCAGGCAAATATGCTAAAACAGTAGGATTCTCGGGACAAACGCAGATAATTCCTATGACAGCACCAGTAAAATTAGAAGCAGGAGGAAAAACCGCCTGCATACCTATATTGGTATCAGAACATACTCCAGTAAATGTATTAGGAAGGGATGCACTATGTAGAATGTGCATTCAAATGTACATCAGAAGGGATAGTAAGACAGGGAGGGAACATGCCAACAAATGGTAATGACTACAAAACAGGCAGCAAATGTGTATTGGATAGGAGAAATAGAAGAGCCAGTACAGGAAGTGCTAGATAAATGGGGTAAGTTTATTATATTTAAATTATACAAAATCCAAAGATGACCAGAGTTAGGATTTCATTGTACATTACAATATGACCCATACCAAAACCTATGTTAGAACAAACATAAGTAGAAGATAAGATAGCTCCTATTAGGTCACAGTATTTTATAATAGGGAAACAAGGAGCAGCAATGGAAATACAGGACGACCCTGATTTTGAGATGATACTGAACTGGTTTAAGATACCAGGATCAGAGCTCCACATAACTTTGCTGGTGGCTGAAGGATACCAAGCAAAAGATCTGGGACCAATGATGAAGAGAGCTAAAACTGTGAAGTGGGAAAACACAGAAAATCCATTGATTTTCCAGTCTACTGACAAAAACCTGATTAAAGTCCTCTGCTTTGCAGAAATGGTTGGAGAACCACAAGAGGTGGAGATAACTGAAGAAAAACCTATGAATATGAGTGAAGAAACAAAGCATGAAAGGCTGAAGAAAGAAATATTGAGCATGATCCCAGAGGCCAAAGCAGGAATTCAAGCTACACTAGAAGGACTGATAGAAGCAGGAGTACTGGTTGAGACCCAGAGTGATTGTAACATGCCACTGCTTCCAGTACTAAAGGCAGACAAACAGAAGTGGAGATTGGTCCATGACCTGAGAGCAGTGAACGACAGTGCAAGATTACCAAGCAGAGGTACCTAACCCGCACACACTGTTGACAAATATTCCACTAGAAGCAAAATGGTTTTCAGTAATAGATTTACAGAATGTGGAGCATTTTTCAGTGTACCACTGGCAGAAGAGTGCAGGTACCTGCTTGCCTTCTCGTACAGAAACAAAAGGTACACATAAACAAGGATGCCACAGGGATTTAAGTACTCACCTCATGTATTTAATCAGGTATTGAGAGCTGATCTGGAAGATCTGACACTGGAGGGAATGCTAATACAGTATGTGGATGATCTACAATAGAACAGTGTTACTAAGATACTATGAAGATCTAGGAGAGACTGGCAAACGGAGGCCATAAAGTATCACAGAAGAAACTCCAGTATTGCCAGTCACAAGTTGAGTACCTGGGAAGAACTATAGCCCAACAAACTAAGGCAATAGCACCCTCTCAACTTGAAGGATTGAGCAAAGCTCCAATGCCGCAAACAGTGGGACAAATGATGATGTTTCTGGGGATGACAGGATTCAGTTCAGACTGGGTAGAAGACTATGCAGTAAAAACAGCCCCATTGAGAGGAATAATGAAGACTGCAGGAATAACAGAGTTAAAGGCAATAATTAATTGGAACAGTAATGCATTAGCTGCTTTTGAAACAATAAAACAAGAGATGCAAGTAGCTCCAGCGTTGGGAACTCCAGACTATACAAAACCCTTTTTGCTATATGTAGCAAATCGTTGTCAAGGAGAATCACCACTCTCTGCTGAGACTCCGGCGATGGGGGACACTGGCAATGAGAATGTTGCTGCTGAGCTACGTGCTCTAGTTGATGCCTACAGTACAGGGCCAGACACAGATGAACCCCAAAGCAACCATCATCGAGACCCTTCAGACCATTCAGACCATACAGACCTACACACACCAGAACATCCAGAACTCCAAGATCTGGCAGAACAGACAAGCTCTAGACTGGCTCCTAGCAGAAAAATGTGGTGTCTGTGTGATGTTCAGGAGTGAGTGTTGTACTTTCATTCTCAACAACACAGCACCTGGAGGATCTTTTACTGAGGCAATGGCAAAACCCAAGGGACTACGACAAGAGGTCAAAGCCAATGCTGGACGTGTGTCTGGGATTGGCTAGAAAACTCCTTGGGTAGATGGGGAGCAATGTTTGCTAAAATGGCATTCATAAATGGTGTTCCAAAGGACTAGAGGGTCCGGGAGTAGATGGACATTATCATCATTTTGAACCTTATGCTTGTGCTATGTGTCAAAGGGCAGATTGTCCTCTTTGTTGTAATGAAGAATGTGAATGAAAGGAATTATTGGTATGTCTTATGAGCAAAAGGAAGCATGACATTACTAAAGGATAATGGATAAATGAAGTTAGGTCTCCCTATTGTAATACTTCAGTAGTATATGTATATAGTGATGGATAACCAGCTATAAAATGTCTACAGACAGGCTCTTAATCGCTTTAATTCGGGAAAGGTTGTTAGGGAGTTGTATTACATTGGGGAAGGGGTATCTAGGTATGGGAAATGGGTTGATCGATACCTATGGGAAAAACGTATATTGGAAACGTATATTGGAATTGATATATTGAGTTTATTTGTAATTATACAATTGATCTATTGGGAACAACACTATGCAAGGCTTTGAGATGCACACACATGCTTAATACGTTGGTGATTTTTGCTCAATATATGGATTTATGTTTTTGTTATGTCTTGGTATTTTTTGTATATTTTTACTGGATTGATGTTATATTTTTGGTTTATATCACCAGATAACCTACAGTATATTGGGACCATATCTATATATGATTTGTACTTATTATTGCACCTGCACCAAATGATCCAAGATGGCGTAACAGTGTAGACGTATTTTTTTGTTGTCCCGTCTCGTGACCCATGTAAATAGTTTGTAGTAGTTTGTAATTTTGTCTTTACATACATTTTTATTTGTTCCCGTTTTACCCCTCCTGCAAGCCACCTTACCCAATGTGATACGGACCAAATATCGGATCAAATATCCGTGCTTTTCCACTATTTAACTGAACCGCAGTCAAAAGTTAGCCTGCTAGCTAGCTTGCTAACCAGCCATCGCTAACCATTGCTAGCGGTCATCACCTCCGCTCTAGCTGCTCAGACAGCTTTCAGTTCGGACAATATTGGCCAGTCTGCTCAGCGCGCTACCAACCCAGCGCTTATCGGACTGCGTTCCCTTCCACTTCACCGGATTTCCACTGAAATTACAGGACTACCACACCGGATCATCACAGCTAGCTAGCTGCATTCGAGTGACCGGCGTTATAGCTAACCTCCATTGTTTACACGCTACCAATGCTAGCGTGAGCTAGGCTCATCTCCCGGACATCCGACGTGTGCTAGCTACTCTCCCGGGCTCCAGTACCTTGTCAACCTACCTGGACCTTCTACTGTCGACACGGAACCCCACCGAGCCACCGTGACTGGTCTGCCGACGTAATTGTCCGACGTGGTCTCAACAGGGTTCTCCTCTGCGACGTCGCCGAAGATCCATCTGCTAGCTCCGGCCTGCTAGCTCCGGCCTGCTAGCCCAGCCTGCTAGCACAGCCTGCTAGCCCAGCCTGCTAGCCCAGCCTGATAGCCCAGCCTGCTAGCACTCTGAACGCCGTGCCCATTTTAACTGATCCCCGGCTCACCACTTTGCTTTTCATCGGATCCTATGATTGCTCAGCTCCACAGCTGATGCCTGCAGGACTGTTTGGTTATATGGTATTTATTTCTGTTTAACTATCAGGCCTCAGGTCCTGTGTGTAGTACATCACTTTTCTAACTGACCCTCTTTGTCCATTCATCTCCATTACCCGTCGTTGTCTTAGCTCTCTTAATTAACTGTTTTTTATTTTATTTTATTTTTCTGCCCCTTTCTTATTTCAATATGCCTTGTCTTTTGCTGTTCAGGCTAGCTATTATTGTTTTATTTCACTGTAGAGCCCTCAGTCCTGCTCAACTGGCCTCTGATAGCTCCTTTGTTCCTCCCCCCACACATGCAGAGACCTCACCTGGCTTAACTGGTGTCTCCAGAGATGCAACCTCTCTCTTCATTACCCAACACCTAGGTTTACCTCCACTGAACTCACATCCTACCATACCCTTGTCTGTACATTATGCCCTCAACCTATTCCACCACGCCCAGAAATCTGCTCCTTTTATTCTATGTAGCCAACATACTAGACGTCCAGTTCTGAAAGCCCTCAGCCGAACACTGATTTTATTACTCCTCTGTTCCTCTGGTGATGTAGAGGCAAACCCAGGCCCTATAACCCCCAGTACTACACCTATTCCCCAGGCGCTCTCATTTGTTGATTTCTGTAACCGTAAAAGCCTTGGTTTCATGCATGTTAACATTAGAAGCCTCCTCCCTAAGTTTGATTTATTCACCGCTTTAGCACACTCCGCCAACCCGGATGTCCTAGCTGTGTCAGAATCCTGGCTTAGGAAGGCTACCAAAAATTCGGAAATTTCCATCCCCAACTACAACATTTCCCATCAAGATAGAACTGCCAAAGGTGGCGGAGTTGCAATCTACTGCAGAGATCACCTGCAGAGTTCTGTCATACTGTCCAGGTCTGTGCCCAAACAGTTTGAGCTTCTACTCTTAAAAATCCACCTTTCCAGAAATAAGTCTCTCACTGTTGCAGCCTGTTACAGACCCCCCTCAGCCCCCAGCTGTGCCCTGGACTCCATATGTGAATTGATTGCCCCCCATCTATCTTCAGAGTTTGTACTGTTAGGTGACTTAAACTGGGATATGCTTAACACCCCGGCTGTACTTCAATCTAAGATAGATGCCCTCAATCTCACACAAATTATCAAGGAACCCACCAGGTACAACCCAAAATCCGTAAACATGGGTACCATTATTGATGTCATTCTGACTAACTTGCCCTCCAAATACACCCCCTCTGTTTTCAACCAGGATCTCAGCGATCACTGCCTCATCGCCTGCATTCGCAATGGGTCAGCGGTCAAACGACCACCCCTTATCACTGTCAAACGCTCCCTAAAACACTTTTGCGAGCAGGCCTTTCTATTAGATCTGGCCCAGGTATCCTGGAAGGATATTGACCTCATCCCGTCAGTAGAGGACGCCTGGTTGTTCTTTAAAAGTGCTTTCCTCACCATCCTAAATAAGCATGCCCCTTTCAAAAAACGTAGAACTAAGAATAGATATAGCCCTTGGTTCAACCCAGACTTGACTGCACTAGACCAACACAAAAACATCCTGTGGCGCACTGCATTAGCATCGAACAGCCCCCGCGATATGCAGCTATTCAGGGAAGTCAGGAACAAGTACACACAGTCAGTTAGAAAAGCAAAGGCCAGCTTTTTCAAACAAAAATTTGCTTCCTGTAGCACTAACTCCAAAACGTTCTGGGACACTGTAAAGTCCATGGAGAATAAGAGCACCTCCTCCCAGTTGCCCACTGCATTGAGGCTCGGAAACACTGTTACCACCGATAAATCCACGATTATCGAAAATTTCAATAAGCATTTTGCTACAGCTGGCCATGCTTTCCACCTGGCTACCCCTACCCCGGCCAACAGCTCTGCACCCCCGGCAGCTACTTGCCCAAGCCCCCCCCGCTTCTCCTTCACCCAAATCCAGACGGCTGATGTTCTGAAAGAGCTGCTAAGTCTGGACCCCTACAAATCTGCTGGGCTAGATAATCTGGACCCTAACTCTCTCTCTTGCCTGTTCAACCTCTCTTTCGTATCGTCTGAGATCCCTAGAGATTGGAAAGCTGCCGCGGTCATCCCCCTATTCAAAGGAGGAGACACTCTAGACCCAAACTGTTATAGACCAATATCCATCCTGCCCTGCCTTTCTAAAGTTTTCGAAAGCCATGTTAACAAACAGATAACTGACCACTTCGAGTCCCACCGTACCTTCTCTGCTATGCAATCTGGTTTCCGAGCTGGTCATGGGTGCACCTCAGCTACGCTCAAGGTACTGAACAATATCATAACTGCCATCGATAAAAGACAGTACTGTGCAGCCGTTTTCATCGACCTGGCCAAGGCTTTCGACTCTGTCAATCACTGCATTCTTATTGGCAGACTCAACAGCCTTGGTTTCTCAAGTGACTGCCTTGCCTGGTTCGCTAACTACTTTGCAGACAGAGTTCAGTGTGTCAAATCGGAGGGCCTATTGTCCGATCCTCTGGCAGTCTCTATGGGGGTGCCACAGGGTTCAATTCTTGGGCCAACCCTTTTCTCTATATACATCAACGATGTCGCTCTCGCTGCTGGTGACTCTCTGATCCATCTCTACGCAGATGACACCATTCTGTATACATCTGGCCCCTCTTTGGATACTGTGTTTACTAACCTTCAATCAAGCTTCAATGCCATACAACACTCCTTCCGTGGCCTCCAACTGCTCTTAAACGCTAGTAAAACTAAGTGCATGCTTTTCTATCGAATGCTGCCAGCACCCGCCCACCGGACTATCATCACTACTCTCGACGGATCCGAATTAGAATACGTGGACACCTACAAATACCTAGGCATCTGGTTAGACTATAAACTCAACTTCCAGACTCACATCAACCATCTCCAATCCAAAATTAAATCCAGAATTGGCTTCCTATTTCGCAATAAAGCCTCCTTCACTCATGCTGCCAAACATGCCCTTGTAAAACTGACTATCCTACCGATCCTTGATTTCGGCGATGTCATTTACAAACTAGCCTCCAATACTCTACTTAGCAAATTGGATGTAGTCTATCACAGTGCCATCCGTTTTGTCACCAAAGCCCCATACACTATCCACCACTGCGACCTGTATGCTCTCGTTGGCTGGCCTTCATTATATATTCGTCGCCAAACCCACTGGCTCCAGGTCATCTATAAGTCTTTATTAGGTAAATCCCCGCCCTATCTCAGCTCACTGGTCACTATAGCAACACCCACCCGTAGCATGCGCTCCAGCAGGTATATCTCACTGGTCACCCCCAAAGCCAACACCTCCTTTGGTCAAAAATCATTGAAGCTAGAGGTTCCTATCTCCCTCAATAACTTTAAGCATCAGCTGTCAAAGCTGCTTATCGATCGCTGCACCTGTATATAGCCCTTCTGTAAATAGCCCACACTACTACCTCAACCCCATATTTATTTATTTTGTTTATTTTCACTAATCTTGCACTCCAGTATCTCTATTTGCACATCATAATTTGCACATTTTTCATTCCTGTGTTAATAATGATAATTCTGTAATTTATGTCACTACTATAGTCTATTTATTGTTCTACCTCTTAACCTTACTGCATTTTTGCACTACATTTTGCACTCTGTATATAGATTTTTCTATTGTGTTTTTGACTGTTTGTTTAATGTGTAACTCTGTATTGTTATTTGTCACACTGCTTTGCTTTGTCTTGGCCAGGTCACAGTTGCAAATGAGAACTTGTTCTCAACTGACCTACCTGGTTAAATAAAGGTGAAATAAAAAAATAAAAAAATGTTTGTTATTTTTTTAAATGTTTTGTTTATGATATGATAGTATGATTGTTTGGTGATATTGGTTTCTGGGACTATTCTAGTCCCGAAGGGGGGATATGTTTAATATTTGTATGCCATTGTTGAATATTTTTAGGCCTCTGTTCCAAAGAACAGATTTGGAAAGGTACAACAGAAGCTTGGAGATTTTCCACTGTTTAAATTAGAAGCCACAATAGGTTATTCAGTAAACGTATAGCGTAGCAACAGAGGGGAGCAGAACCATAAAAGGTTATTAAATAACCCATAGGATAGCAGCAGAATAGAGGTCAGAGCAGTTAGAACAGTCAGATCGGTCAGCAAAGCCCACGAAAATATTATCATATGGCTCTGTAGAATGCACTTAGATATGCACTAGCCATAATATATGCATGGCCATATTATTGTTTGTCGTATTACTATGGTTGCGACAGGTACTAAGCATAATATATGCATGGTTATATTAGTGTTTGTACTATTGCTATGGTTTCAACATGCACTAAACATTATGTGTGCATGTCTGTTTTATTTTTTGCACCATTACTATAGTTTCACCACTATTGTTTCATATCCCAAAGTCTAATTGCCAAAGGAGGACGGAAAAGGTCTGGATTGAAAGGCTTTGAAACAATAGTGGAAGAAGTTTAAGAGGCGTTAATCATTTTACATATGAGGGAAGGACTATGCATGCTATGTAACCACAAAACTGTATAAAAAGAGCGAGCTGAGTGTGGGAAAATCAGTAGTCTTCGGAGGCTCACTCGGCTATGTTACTTTCGTAACAGTCTTTTTTACTTTTCCAAACCTTGAAAGTGCTTTATTTTAAAGGAAGAAGGGAAGATTTTCCACAACATAATGCCATTAAATTAACCTGGGTATCTAGCTAAGTAAAGTTAAGTGATGCTATTGTATTTGTTTACTTACATTAGTGAACAAGCTGTCAAATATCAAACATGAAAAGACAGTGAGATATTAAGAGCTTCTTTGCAAAGAGGAAGCCCAGCCAGCCAGACAGTGGTGGTCAGACCCCAAAGAGCTGTGATCATAGAGATTACTGAGGTAAATGAAGGTCAGGGTCAGAGCAACTCTTGTCACCTTTCACCAGGTTAGTAACAGGTATCGAATGGTCAGTTAGTCATGGGCCCAGTTTAGAAATTAATGGGTATTCAGTGTTAATAGAAATCAATGTTTTTTTAATTCAATTGCTTTAGTACTATTTTTACTACTATGTGGTCTCTTAATACAAAAAACACAACAGGTCATCAAAAAAGCATTTTTTTCAAATCTCTAAGGACATTGCACATTGACTTAAGTAGGCCTACTTGCATAACTTTTGATAGGATTGTCTTTATTGTACCTTGTACCTGCACTAATTAAATTGCTTTTAATTGATCATCACTGAGCCATTTGGTATAGTATATTGGTTTTATATTGCTTTGTTTACTATATTCAGATTGAAAGTACAGAATGACCTAAAAAACACTATCTTGGTATTTCTAGTGGCGTGCTCTAACAAACTGAGCTTGTTTTAATAATGTACTGTACTGATGTTGAAGCTGCATCAAGGGAGACAGAAGACAGTCAGAGTGAAGAAGAGGAAACCAACAGCCTTGAGACTCTTCTAATTCCTCCAATCAGTGTGTGTGTTTGTGTGTGAGAGAGACTAATTTAGACACTTCTTTTACCACTTTCAGACATTTCCCAATCAAAAGCAGATGGTCCGGTCCAGCCTCACCTCAAGATCTTCCCTAGAAAAGGGTTTGGGGACAGGAGGAGGGCGTTTAACGCCACATGGTACAGAGAGTTGTGGCCAAAAGCTTTGAGAATGACAAGTATTGGTCTACACAAAGTTTGCTGCTTCAGTGTTCTTAGATCTTTATGTCAGTAGTTACTATGGTACACTGAAGTATAATTACAAGTATTCCATAAGTGTCAAAGACTTTCATTGACAATGACATTCAGTTTATGCAAAGAGTCAATATTTGCAGTGTTGACCCTTCTTTTTCAAGACCTCTGCAATCCGCCCTGGCATACTGTCAATTAACTTCTGGGCCACATCCTGACTGATGGCAGGCCATTCTTGCATAATCAATGCTTGGAGTTTGTCAGAAGTTGTGGGTTTTTGTTTGTCCACCCGCCTCTTGAAGATCGACCACAAGTTCTCAATGGGATTAAGGTCTGGGGAGTTTCCTGGCCATGGACCCAAAATGTCGATGTTTTGTTCCCCGAGCCACTTAGTTATAACTTTTGCCTTATGCCTTATGGCAAGGTGCTCCATCGTGCTGGAAAAGGCATTGATCGTCACCAAACTGTTCTTGGATGGTTGGGAGAAGTTGCTCTCGGAGGATGTGTTGGTACTATTCTTTATTCATGGTTGTGTTCTTAGGCAAAATTGTGAGTGAGCCCACTACACATGAATGGTCTCAGCATGCTTTACTGTTGGCATGACACAGGACTGATGGTAGTGCTCACCTTGTCTTCTCCGGACAAGGTGTTTTCCGGATGGCCCAAACAATCAGAAAGGGGATTCATCAGAGAAGTCCTACCCCAGTCCTCAGCAGTCCAATCCCTGTACCTTTTGCAGAATATCAGTCTGTCCCTGATGTTTTTCCTGCTGCCCTTCTTGACACCAGGCCATCCTCCAAAAGTCTTTGCCTCACTGTGCGTGCAGATGCACTCCTGCTGCCATTCCTGAGCAAGCTCTGCACTGGTGGTGCCCCGATCCCGCAGCTGAATCAACTTTAGGAGATGGTCCTGGCGCTTGCTGGACTTTCTTGGGCGCCCTGACGCCTTCTTCACAACAATTGAACCTCTCTCCTTGAAGTTCTTGATGATCCGATAAATTGTTGATTTAGGTGCAATCTTACCAGCAGCAATATCCTTGCCTGTGAAGCCCTTTTTGTGCAAAGCAATGATGACGGCACGTGTTTCCTTGCAGGTAACCATGGTTGACAGCGGAAAAACAATGATTTCAAGCACCACCCTCCTTTTAAAGCTTCCAGTCTGTTATTCTGACTCAATCAGCATGACAAAGTGTTCTCCAGCCTTGTCCTCGTCAACACTCTCACCTGTGTTAACGAGACAATCACTGACATGATGGCAGCTGGTCCTTTTGTGGCAGGGCTGAAATGCAGTGGAACTGTTTTTTGGGGATTAAGTTCATTTTCATGGCAAAGAGGGACTCTCATCTGATCACTCTTCATGACATTCTGGAGTATATGCAAATTGCCATCATCAACACTGAGGCAGCAAACTTTGTGGAGACCAATACTTGTGTCATTCTCAAAACTTTTGGCCACGACTGTATCTTATTGTTACGCATGCCGTCACTTTTTCCTTCCTAATGTTCCTGAATCTCCCTTTTCATCCATGTCCGGTTACGGTAATTGGAAAAAAGTATTGCGTCATGATGGTGGTTTTAGAGATCATTACAAATCTGAGCAGCATTGTAATGCAATGTATGCATGGAAAGAGCATATTTGTGAGCAAAACAATTAATCAATTCTAAATTCCATCAACAAAGACAGGGACAAAAAAAATAAAGATAAGCGTGCATATATCAAAACTATAGCCGATGTTCTCTTACTAACTGCTACACAGAATATCGCACAGAGAGGTCATGGAGAATGTGGGTAATCTCACAACAAAGGTAATTTATAGCCATTTTGGAGGCTATAAATACAGAAACGAATGGATGGATGTAGAAATGCCAAGTACACTAGTAAAATGATTCAAATGTATATACTGGAATGCTTAGCAGACATGGTTCGGGGTGAGATTATTAAGGACAGTGAGGTGTTCAGTGTTCTTGCTGATGAAACAAAAGATCTGAAGAAAAAAGAACAACTCTATATTGTCTTGAGATAGTATTATGATGGGGCAGTCCATTAGAGCTTTTTAGATTTTCAATGAGCAGACAGCCTGGATGCTGCAGGATTAACTAGCATGATAATTAAATGTCTTGTGTGAGGGTTTGACTGAGGACAGGCCTCTGACTCCCACTAGGGGGAGTGAGAGGACCACAGTCAAGCCCTCACAACATAATTAGGGGAAGGAAATGATCCCCAATCAGAGACAGCTGTCTAGAGTTGTTTCTGGTTGGAGATAGTATTTAGGCACTCCACACATCCACCTGTGTGTGGATCATTATTTCGTGTAGCACCTGTTATGTTACCGGTAAGTCACTTTGCTCATTGCTCTTCTGTTTATTCTTGGTAACTTGTTGGTAATAAGTTTGATTAAAAAGGATGTCACACCACGAACGCTCCGTCTGTCGTTCCTTCACTACGCACTGTGACAGAATGATCCACCACCCTGGGACACAGCGGAAAACTATAGAGGAGGAATTCTCCCATGAGCGTTCGATGGAAGAGAGCTGGTGTCCGGAGCAGCGGCGCCGTCGTAAAGGAAAGGGTCGACGAGCCAGAAAGGCGAAGGACCAGCCTGGAGCCCAGAAGAACCCCCAAACTGTTTTTTTTTTTGGGGGGGGGGGCTATGGGGGTGGTCGGGGATCGATGGTGAAGAGCCCCGACCACTGCACTCGTGGGGGTTCCAGGAGGAGCCTCTACAGAAATGGGAGCAGGAGTACAGAGAGGAGTCGGAGGAAGACGACGATGTGTTTCTGTTCCCTCACTCGTGGGGGCTCCCGGAGGAGTCCTCACAGGAAGGGGATTGGCGATGGAGAGAGGAAGAACGGGGCAGTCGCAGCCCTCCAACGCCAGTTCCCAACCCGGTGCCTCCAGCGCCGACCCAGAGTTAGGTACGGTCCGTGCCTGCTCCGTGCACCACACCATCGGTGCGCATTCACAGCCCTTTACGGTCAGTGCCGACTTCGCGCACCACACCATCGGTGCGCATCCAGAGCCCGGAGAAGCTGAAGGAAGAGGATCGCCCACCACTTCGTCTGCCAACGATCCACAACAGAGAAAAACCCGAGGGGTTTTGTGAGCGATCGAAGCAGGAACAGACGAGGTGGTGGAGAGCCTGAGTTGCTCTCCCTCTTGAGAAGCAGCAGGACCCATTCATAAAGCAAATAGAGGAGGAGGAGGACTTCGAGCGCCGACTGGCACTCGTGACGAAGCTGATGGATAGACGGGAGCGGGCTTATAATACCAGGAAGGTCAGCAACCCGGAGCCACCAGCGAAAGTCCGTAGCCCGGAGACTCCAGTGAAGGTCCGCAGCCCGGAGCCCACAGTGAAGGTCCGCAGCCCGGAACCTCCAGCGAAGGTCCAAAGCCCGGAACCTCCAGCGAAGGTCCACAGCCCGGAGCCTACAGCGAAGGCCTGAGCAGTCCCCTCCGCCGGTGCCCAGTCCGGGTCCGGTCGACTGCTCTACTCCAGTGCCAGAGCAGTCCGTTCCGCCGGTGCCCAGTCCGGGTCCGGCCGTCTGCTCCGCTCCAGTGACAGAGCAGTCCGCTCCACCGGACGACAGCCCCTCTCCAGGGTCGGGTGCTCCCACACCAGGGTCCAGACAGGACTTGGTGCATCGCGGGAGTACGGAGGGGGTGTCCAGCGCGCCGGGGTCCGGACAGGATCGGGCATGCAATGGGGAGGCAAGGAGGAAGCTGCCTTCAACGACTACGTCACGCCCGAGGCCGGAGCCGGAGCCTCCACCAACAACAACCTCCCCAGTACTCCGCAAGTTCCCCCTGCAATTGTTTTTGTATTTTGGACTTTGTGTTTTTTGATTGGGGGGAGGTATCGCGGTCGGGAACCCGTGCCTTAGGAGGGGGTACTGTGAGGGTTTGACTGAGGACAGGCCTCTGACTCCCACTAGGGGGAGTGAGAGGACCACAGTCAAGCCCTCACAACATAATTAGGGGAAGGAAATTATCCCCAATCAGAGACAGCTGTCTAGAGTTGTTTCTGGTTGGGGATAGTATTTAGGCACTCCACACATCCACCTGTGTGTGGATCATTATTTTGTGTAGCACCTGTTATGTTACCGGTAAGTCACTTTGCTCATTGCTCTTCTGTTTATTCTTGGTAACTTGTTGGTGATAAATTTGATTATCTATATGCACTGTATGGCATGACGACTCACACAACGAACGCTCCATCTGTCGTCCCTTCACTACGCACTGTGACAGTCTTGGAAGATATGGTCTAGAATATCACAACAATCTTGTTGGACAGGGCTAGAATGGTGCTGCTGTTATGAGTGGAAAGCACTCAGGTGTTTCTACAGGAATCAAAGAAGTAGAAATGCATGCATTTTATGTACATTGCAATGCACATTGTTTAAATCTAGTGCTTGTGGACACAGTGAAGTCAGTTCCTGAAGCTGATTGCTTCTTTGCACTTCTACAGAAGCTTTATGTTTTTATATCTGACTCATACGTACATCAGAAGTTGCTGGAAGTTCAGAAGAATATGTATAGTGACCAGCCTCGTGAACTCCAGACTAAGTGACACTCGATGGGCATGCAGATATTCAGCCTGTCGTAATCTTACAGATAGACTTCCTGCAGTAAAAGTTGTTCTTCAGGAGATCATGCTTGAGAATAGTGGTGACTGGTCAGTGGAAGCACAGGGCCTACATGCACAAATTGATCTGACTTTAATTGAGCTTCTGGTGTCCTTTAGAACAGTGCTGGACAAGTTTAAATTCTGCAGTCGTCTTCTTTGGACTTGGCAGCCGCTGTGGATCTTGTGGAAGCTCTACTAGACACATTTAAACAGTACAGGAATGAGGCTTTTTTTTGAGGACCTGTGGATTGAGGTGGTAGACACTGCACAGAAATGTAATGTCAGCTTGGAAACAATGAAAAAACAACTACAAAAGACCAACAGTAAGCTTCACAGATCTGTAATCACTTCTCCAACTAGAGAACGAAGAATTGTGCAAGGTGACTTAGAAGCATTTAGAGTAAGAATATTCTATCCAGTCCTTGACTCTATGATAGGGAACTAGAGAAAACCCAAACCCAACTGCACAATAATGAGAGGTATCCAAGCGCTTCAACCAAAAAGCAGCAGCCCTGTTTTCATTTACTGAGATTTTTTAATCAAATACTGAAGATCTGAAACACGAGTTGTATCAAAGAGGCTTTTAGAGAGGAAAGCTAAAAAACGGAATGCAGCGTATGACCAAACTTCTCTAGTTTGTGGTGTTTCTGGAACCATTTAAGGAGGTATTCAATGAACTTTTCAGGCTTTGCAAAATAGCCATTGTGACACCAGTCAGTACTGCAGCATTTGAAATACGTTTTTCTGCACTCAAACTTATTAAGAACCACCTAAGAACAACTATGGGCGATGACCGGTTGAGCCATCTTGGAGTCTTGAGCATTGAGTCAAGGCGGGCAAAGTAAACCGCTTTAGCAGCAAACATAAAAAACGCAGAATCTAACTGTTTTAAAGGGTAACTTAATGTGCAGTGCCTTTGGAAAGTATTCAGACCCCATTATTGTATTATAAACTGAATTAATAATGTATTATATCATTTGGTTTGTCATCAGTCTGCACACATTGCTTTGTTATTATGAGGTGTTATGTGTAGATTGATTGTAAAAATAGATACAGTATACAGTGGGGAACAAGTATTTGATACACTGCCGATTTTGCAGGTTTTCCAACTTACAAAGAGGTCTGTAATTTTTATCATAGGTACACTTCAACTGTGAGAGATGGAATCTAAAACAAAAAATCCAGAAAATCACATTGTATGATTTTTAAATAATTAATTAGCATTTTATTGCATGACATAAGTATTTGATCACCTACCAACCAGTAAGAATTAACACAGACCTGTTAGTTTTTCTTTAAGAAGCCCTCCTGTTCTCCACTCATTACCTGTATTAACTGCACCTGTTTGAACTCGTTACCTGTATAAAAGACACCTGTCCACACACTCAATCAAACAGACTCCAACCTCTCCACAATGGCCAAGACCATAGAGCTGTGTAAGGACATCAGGGATAAAATTGTAGACCTGCACAAGGCTGGGATGGGCTACAGGACAATAGGCAAGCAGCTTGGTGAGAAGACAACAACTGTTGGCACAATTATTAGAAAATGGAAGAAGTTCAAGATGACGGTCAATCTCCCTCGGGTCTGGGGCACCATGCAAGATCTCACCTCGTGGGGCATCAATGATCATGAGGAAGGTGAGGGATCAGCCCAGAACTACACGGCAGGACCTGGTCAATGACCTGAAGAGAGCTGGGACCACAGTCTCAAAGAAAACCATTAGTAACACACTACGCCGTCATGGATTAAAATCCTGCAGCGCACGTAATGTCCCCCTGCTCAAGCCAGCGCATGTCCAGGCCCGTCTGAAGTTTGCCAATGACCATCTAGATGATCCAGAGGAGGAATGGGAGAAGGTCATGTGGTCTGATGAGACAAAAATAGAACTTTTTGGTCTAAACTCCACTCGCCATGTTTGGAGGAAGAAGAAGGATGAGTACAACCCCAAGAACACCATCCCAACCGTGAAGCATGGAGGTGGAAACACCATTCTTTGGGGATGCTTTTCTGCAAAGGGGACAGGACGACTGCACCGTATTGAGGGGAGGATGGATGGGGCCATGTATCGCGAGATCTTGGCCAACAACCTCCTTCCCTCAGTAAGAGCATTGAAGATGGGTCGTGGCTGGGTCTTTCAGCATGACAACGACCCGAAACACACAGCCAGGGCAACTAAGGAGTGGCTCCGTAAGAAGCATCTCAAGGTCCTGGAGTGACCTAGCCAGTCTCCAGACCTGAACCCAATAGAAAATCTTTGGAGGGAGCTGAAAGTCCGTATTGCCCAGCGACAGCCCGAAACCTGAAGGATCTGTATGGAGGAGTGGGCCAAAATCCCTGCTGCAGTGTGTGCAAACTTGGTCAAGAACTACAGGAAACATATGATCTCTGTAATTGCAAACAAAGGTTTCTGTACCAAATATTAAGTTCTGCTTTTCTGATGTATCAAATACTTATGTCATGCAATAAAATGCAAATTAATTACTTAAAAATCATACAATGTGATTTTCTGGATTTTTGTTTTAGATTCCGAGTACCTATGATAAAAATTACAGACTTCTACATGCTTTGTAAGTGGGAAAACCTGCAAAATCGGCAGTGTATCAAATACTTGTTCTCCCCACTGTATTTAAGCAATTATACAATAATTCTATAACACAATGTGGAGAGAGTGAAGCGATCTGAATACTTTCTGAAGCCATGTCATTGCTGGAGATTCATTCTGGTGATGGGAAGGAGTGCCCTTTGTTTCTAATCAGGCATTTTCATGTTGTAATGTCACATTGTTCTGATTACTGATTCTTGACTCTCCTGTACACTGATTGACTTATTTTGTCATTATTTGCGAAGTTGCTTTGAGTTTTCTGTATCTTTCATTTGTCGCAGAAAGAAATTAACAAGATATTTTCTATAATTAATTGTTTGTTTATGAAACACTGAAGTTGTAGAAGTTATGCAATTTAAAAAGCAACGATGACCCTTGCAACTTATGTCAATTAAAACAATGTTTTTAACACTATCAAGTGGTAGCAAATGGTATTTATTTGTAATTCATCTCTTATCTTAAAGAAATGTATTTAAAAACATTTTCCTCGTAAAACATGCTTGCTGCTGGAGAATTCCCTTCCTGAACAAACTAGCAAAACACTGTAATAATTACTGCCCCCCTATGGCCCCACTATTTTTTAAATAATTTAACCTCCCCTGATAAAAATGGGAGGATTATTTACAAAAAGTGCTGTAATTTCTAAACGGTTCACCCGATATGGATGAACATACCCTCAAATGAAAGCTGACAGTCTTCACTTTAGCTCATAGTCATTGTATCATTTCAAATCCAAAGGGCTGGAGTACATAGCCAAAATAACAAAAAAATTAGCACACTGTATGCATTCACGTGTGCACATACGTAAATACACAAATAATACTTCCGAGCTGAACTCATTTCTGTTCAGCAATACACTTACATTTTGCATTATGCAGAAGATCCATATCTGTCAATATCACATCAACTAACGTAAGTCTCAAGGTTACAAAACAATATGTTGATTTTCCTGACAGGTCAGAAATACATTACCAAGACCAACATATCTGGACACATACACCACAAATTGCTCTGTCAGCTTCAGATTTGTTTGTTTGTTTGATTGGAATATCAATGTGAAAACAAAACTGCCATAGAGGGCAACGATAATCCCCTATAAAGGACACTCTACAAAGTTTTGCATCACAGTAGCAAGGTTTCCATGCAAATTGCGACAGATTTTCATGCGAATATTCTAAAATCTGCATAAAACAATATGCGCATTTTCCCACCAGAGATGTGTTTCCAACAAACTGACTTTTTGTGAATAGAAGGCTGTGTGATGATGCAGTGCAAAAAAAAAATACATTTGCATTATATTAATTTACATTCACAATGTACCGAATGGAAAATACATGCATTTTCAACTCTATTGATAATTTTGTCACAAAAACTGTTGCGTTAGAGGAAATGTGCCCCCTCTGGTCATGACAGTACAGCAGGTAGGCTACCTACATTATGAGATGATTATGGATAACAGTAATATTATTTGTATTTGTCAAATGGCAGCCAAGCATCAATCATCATGTCACCAGAATAAGACCTGCCATTTTTCGTATAATTAATTTTACAGACAGAAAAAGATCCCACCAAGTCATAAGAATAAATTGTCTGTCAACCTTTATAAACTTGTACTGGCATTTAATGTTTCCATCAGCCCGGTCATGACTTTTAATCTGCATGAAATGGCTAGACGGAAATGTGGTTTGTGTCATCATCTCACAACTTTACAAACAAAAAATAGCAAACTATTTCCTTGTTATTGATTCACACTCAGTCTCCAGTGCCTCAAAAGCCTCCTAATGACACTCTTGCAGATTGCCAATGCCGAAGCCTTTGCCAAGAGATTTCCAGCACAATCAGTGATAGCACTAATTGAAACGTCCGCACCCAAACGGACTAGCGCTGGGCAGGCCCCCAGCAATCACAGACATATAGGGATTAACTGCACTGACCATGTGCTAGCAAATGGCTAACTCTGCCATCTGGTCCGCAATAACAGCCACCGCCACAGTTCCACTTCACTAGCCCCAACTGTCAGGGTGGATGAGGACCTAGGAGACATATGGGGCCATCTGAAAAGTGGCATCCTCCCCTCTTCTCCCTTTCATCTATACTGAGCTAAAAGACCTGGACAGATTAAAACAATTGCTCAATATGGGCATCCACCATATTGCTTTGACCTATTCTCTGATTTCAGATCAGTACAGATTAAAGACAGGGGATAAAAGACGAAGCCATTTTAGACTATTCAAGTGCACCCAAACCATGAGTCTTCATGCCATACAGTGCATATAGATAAGAATAACCAAGGAGGGTGGGGGATTGTAACAGAGGGGTTGGAGTCAGATTGTGGTCAATAGGTGAGACATAAAATGGCAACGCATCGAGAGCCCAATGCAATTTGAGCAGGGGAAGGACAAATGCAATGCTAGCCAATCAAGAAGACACATCTTGTGCACTTGTAGCCTGTGGAAAGGGACTGAGTTATTATTGCAATAGTGCAAAGGGAGGGGATCAAGGCTTTATTGCCAAGTGCTCATTGTCACAAATCTATGAGGTTATTGAAGATCTATGCTTATATTCAAGCAACACAGTGGCTTGCTGATGAATTAGGACAAAATGTTTAAATTCTTCAATGGCAAAGTCACCCAAATAAATGCCAACCTCACCTAATGTTGACATTTATCGTGTATGGATGGCTCAACAGCATTCACAGTTTGAATTGATAACAATCTAGGAAGCTGAGTAAAATAAGGGTTAAATAAAAAATAAAAATAATTTAAATTAGAGTGTAGCATTACAAATAAATTAGAAAAAGTTATGGAGAGGACGGTCCAAAAACCATTATTTTGAATGTCAATTTCATAAAGCATGACATGAAATAATGAGGACACAAAACACAACTATCTTGGAATCAAAGTTTATCGACATTTCCTTCCCAACTTGAATCCTCAACATTGTTGAAAGAGATGCTTTCTTTGTGACAAAAGTCACAAATGTGGCCGACTTTGAGAGTTCTGTGCCACCATGTAAACAGCTTCTGGCAGACTCTCCCAAAGGAGCATGTATACAGAAGTATTTCCAATTTCTGTTTGCAATGCCGCTTACATAGAGACATTTGCATGGCGGCGTACCATCTGCGAGTGATGAGGGTAGCAAATCAAATAAAAAAATATTATTTGTCACATGCTTTGTAAACAGGTGGAGACTAATAGTGAACTGCTTACTTACGGGGTCCTTTTCCAACAACGCAGAGTTAAAGATAAATATAAAAATATATATACACAGAAAACGTGACACGATGAATACTGTAAATACACAGTGAATAACGAATAACAATAGCAAGTAAAAATAACATTGATATATACAGGGAGTACCAGTACTTAGTCGATGTGCAGGGATAGTAGATAATTGAGGTAGCTATGTACATATACTGTATGTAGTGGTAAAGTGACTAGGTAACAGGATATATAATAGACAGTATGTGGTGAGTGTGAAAGTGTGTGTGTGTGTGTGTGTGTGTGTGTGTGTGTGTGTGTGTGTCGCCAGCATGCATGTGTGCGCATGTTATGTGTGTGTGGCCAAATGTAGTGTGTGTGTGTGTGTGTGTGTGTGTGCGCGCGTGTGTGTTGGGGTGTCAGTCAGTGTAAGTAAGTGTGAGTGTGTGGGTAGAGTCCAGTGCAAGAGAGTTAGTGCAAAAAAAGGGTGAATGCATGTAGCCCGGGTGTCTATTTGATTATTTATTTAGCAGTCTTGTTTAGCAGTCTTATGGCTTGGGGGTAGAAGCTGTTCAGGGTACCGTTGGTTTCAGACTTGGTGCCTTCCTCAGTCACCGCCTGGTACAGAGGTCCTGGATGGCAGGTCTCCATTGAGCATTCCTTTGACATGACAACCAATGAATAGCCTGCTCTAAATTCGTCCTCTGCACAGATTATTAATCAGTCTTCCTGCTTTACTAAACCATACCACACGCCACGTGACCACACCACTGGAACTTGACAACATTTGTTAGCAGCTAGGGTTGGGAATTGCCAGGGACCTCACAATACAATATTATCACGATATCACGTGATTTTATTGCGATTTGATGTTCCAAACATATTGCTTACTATATGTCTACTGCAGAGGGACTAGAGAGAGTCATGAGAAGATGAGTTTATCAGTCATGGAAATAAAAGTGCTGACAACAAATTGTGTCCCTATTTCAAAATAAAATGGAGAGCTATGAAGAACAAATACTGGAGTTTTGGTTCAGTTACAGCCAACTAGAGCAAAAATAATATTGCGATTTTGTCAAAACAATACGATATTGTCAAAAAGAATATCCCGATATGTAACTATCGATTTTTCCCCCATCACTATTAGCAGCCCGGAATGTTGTGTGATTGAAAGTATTGTCGCCAGCTACTTGGTCCATGGTCACATTGTTTCGCTGTGTTTGTTTGTCTCTAGTTTTTGCCATAACATGCAGTTGCCAACATAACGTTTCAGTTATTCCTTGAATTCATAGTCAAGTTCTTTCCTACATGTATATAAGAGGCATATTTTTTGTAAAGAAAGGGAATGTCAAACGGATCACCTGACTACCTCACAGTCGTCATACCGGAAATCGCCACGGAGTAGCTGGCAAAGTGGGTTTAGAGACACTACTAACAGAAATTAGCACTGGCAATGACTGGGCAAACGCATGGAGGAGGCCGAAACCAGGTTAACCCTGGAGAAAATTGCACGAGAAAAGCTCCAGAAAAGCTTGGATGAAAAGATTACTGAAAGATTCAAATATTTCTTTCTTAGAATTTCCCCAAAAGCTGTTGAACAACCGGAATGAAAGTTAATACCACAACTACTGGGCCAGGAGAACTTCACACAGGCTCCCACAATTGAATGAGCACATCAAACAGGTGGCTTGAGAGGGGGCACGAGAAGCAAACCAAGGGACATCATTGCAAAGTTCCTTAACTAGAAAAGGAAAGGTTAGTCCTCGCTCACCTCAGACCCCTGGTGTGTACATCACTGGACCCCCTGCAGTTTGCATACCAGCGCAACATCGGGGTGAATGATGCAATCATCTGCCTTCTGCAGAGGGCCTACTCTCACCTGTACAACGCAGGTTGCACTGTGAGGGTTATGTTTTTTGACTTCTCCAGTGCTTCAATACCATTCAGCCCCTGCTACTGGGTGAGAAGATGAAGAGGATGAAAGTGGAAGCACCCTTAGTCTCTTGGGTCACAGACTACCTGACCAGTAGGCCACAATTTGTGCGACTACAGAGATGTCAGAACGGGCAGTTAGCAACACAGGGGCCCCTCAGGGAACGGTCCTGTCCCCCTTCCTGTTCATCCTCTACACCTCGGACTTCAGATATAACTCTGAAACATGCCACCTACAGAAGTTCTCGGATGACTCCGCAATTGTAGGGTGCATCAGGGGTGGGCAGGAGGAAGAATACAGGAGCACAATCAGTGACTGTGTTGTGGTGTGAGCAGAACCACCTTCAGCTCAACATCAGCAAAACAAAGAGATGGTGGTGGACTTCAGGAGAACCAAGGCACAACTGACTGCAGTCCCTATACAGGGGATGGATGTGGAAATGGTTGGGTCCTACAAGTTCCTGGGAGTCCATATGGACAATAGGCTGGAATGGGCTGGTAACACCGGGGCCCTGTACAAAAAGGGCCAGAGCAGACTCTACTTTCTGAGGAGGCTCAGGTCCTTCAACGTGTGCAGTAAACTACTGCATACCTTCTACCAGCCAGTGCTATCTTTTTTGCAGTGGTGTGCTGGGGAGCCAACATAAAAGCCGGTGATGCTTCTTGGGTAAATAAGCTGATCAGGAAGGCTAGCTCTGTCCTGGGAATGAGCCTTGACACTCTAGAGGTGGCGGAGAGACGGATCCTGGCCAAACTGCTGGCCATCATGGACAACGTCACCCACCCACTGCATGCCATGGTTGTGACGCAGAGGAGCAGCTTCAGTCACAGACTGATCCCACCACGGTGTGCCAGAGAGTGCTACAGGAGGTCCTTCCTGCGGGCGGCTATTAGACTATATAATGCCTCTCCGGGGTGCCGTGCCGTCGGCAACATAGATCTGGAACTGCTGGTGTGCTAGGACCTAGTTTAACAATTATGCATCCATCCGTGAGTAACTCATTCACACAGGACTTATTTATTCATTCAGGTCTGTATATACATACTCATGTACAGTTGTTATATCATATCACGTGCAATATTGCAAGTAATTATTGGACTTAACTTACGTAGTCATTCACTCAGGAATGCATATTAGTATCCTGTCAGTTGTATCTTTTCTCATTGCTTTTAGTATATCGAATGTGCAATACGTGCTTTTATCTGTAATTAAACCTGCGCACTAAGGGAATTACTATTATTACTCCAAATTATATCATACACACATTTAGCTATTTAAGTATCTCTTCCTGTCATTTTACCTGTACAGTTAATGTAACCATGCAAGTACTCACTTACCTGTAAATATAACTGTATATTTACCTGTACAGCTAATTTAACCATGCAAAATATTCACTTACCTGTTCATTTAACCAGTGTCTATTAAGTAAACTATTATTACCCTCGCTCATATCATATGCATTTTTAGCTATTGAAGTATTTCTCTGCCATCGACCTGTATAGTGTAGTTAACCATCCAACATCCACCAATGTATAGTTGACATATTCAGCCAACCAGCCATACTATGCAATGTCTTTTTATAGCTTTTTTTCACTCCAGATATCTTGTATTTCTATACTTTTTCATACTGCCGCTCTATGTATCATGCACCGTGTATCTGTCTTTTGTGTATTTTCGTTCTGGCATTTTGCACCTGCCCTATGTTTTGTTGTAGCTGCTTGACAAAGAAATGTCCCCCTCTGGGATCAATAAAGTATCTATCTATCTATCTCAACTATAGGGACAAAGATAAAGTTCTACCATTGGCCATCCAAGCCAAAAAGTCAGAAGTCGGACCTTTGATGTATGAGGGCCATTAGATCTACATCAAAGGCAACATGAGTAGAGACCTCTACGCAGAAATGTCAAGAAAAAGCTATGGTAAAAACAAATCCCGTTCTCTTAGGTGTAACACGCACAACTGTGGGTCAAATGGAAGGAGACATCAGACTGAAATCAGCAAAATAATCTTGGGCAAGGATAACGGTGGAAATAGCAATGAATGCCTCTCAACAGACAATGTAAGACAGATGGGGCACTGGACTATTGAACTGTTTAGGCTACTGAAATGAGATGACTGATGGACTATTACACCTCACCACATCAAAGACACAAAAGAGAAAGGTACAGTGTGTGTTGTTTATGCCTTCACTCACACGCCTATTGAAAAGACAGTCACAGCACCATCCAGGTGATCTGTCTAAATGAATAACACTTTATTATTAGCTATGTAGCTGAAATGACAACCCATTAATTGGTAGGCTTTAGCCATGATCTATTTGTTTAAGTAACAAACTGACAAGTGAACAAGACAACATGATGATTGCTATGATCTGGACAATATCTGGACAATTATTTTTGAATACTCCCCAGACATGCCTGAGTGGGTTGGAAGAATTTAAATGGCCCGTATTTTTAAAAAGACTGTCGAGAGATCAAATGCAGGGTTGGGGAGTAACTGGTTACATATAATCAGTTACATGTAATCTGGTTTAAAAAAAAACGGTAACTGAAAAACGATCTGAACCCAGATTAGAAAATGATTTTCCTGCATTGCATTATTCATCAGGAGGTGCTCTCTAAATGCGTTCTGAAAATGAGCCATGTTGTGGATACAGTCACTAAAGTGGTTAACTTCATAAGAGCAAAATCTTTAAACCACAGGCAGTTTGTCTCACTGTTGGAGGAGACAGAGTCGGGTCATGCAGATCTCCCCTACCACACAAACGTGAGATGGCTGAGTTTGGGCAAATTAAAGGAAAATATGTGGATTTCCCTCAACTGCAAGATAAAGAATGGTTGGCTGATTTTGCGTTCATCATGGCCCTCATGAATGAACTGAATTCCAAACTACAAGGGAAGGGCATTTTTGCACATTAAATGTACAGCCTTGTCAAAGCCTTCAATGGAAAATTATTCCTCCTGACCCACCAATTAGAAGCCAACAATCTCACCCACCTTCCGACACTACAAGTCTATTCCTTATCAGATTTTTATTTCACCTTTATTTAACCAGGTAGGCCAGTTGAGAACTAGTTCTCATTTACAACTGCAACCTGGCAGTTGACCAGCGGGAGAAGTATACATCGCTGCTGCGTGCTTTGAACGGTGAGTTCTCATCGTTTTGAGGATTTCAAAGTGTTGGAAAATGACATGCTGTTGGTTTCCTCTCCTTTCACCTTAAAAGGGGATAACGCTCCCACTGACCTGCAACTTGAGCTTATAGATCTTCAGTCTGATGCAGTGATTGGAGAACTATTCAAAACAATGTCTCTGACGAGGTTCTATGCATCTCTCGATGAACAAAACTTTTCAAAGATTAGGAGTCATGTAATGAAATATAACAAGTCAAGGCATAGATCATCTCTTAGCGACGTCAGAAACTATACCTGACTTCACTGCTCTAGTCAATGCCCATCAGAGACTTCACTCCTCACACTGATTGAGTAGTTTAAAATGTAATGTTGAGCTCCCTCTCTTTCTTGTGTTTTTGTGCATACCCGTCAACAAGAGTCCTGTCCGTGGTGCTGAATTCACAGTGTACTTTTCCCTCCGTGTAGTTCATTGCATGTTTAATAATGAAAAAAACCTACCAAAAGGAGAACATGGATGTGGTTTATTTCTGTGCATGTTCAAAAATTCTGGCTTGCGATGGCAAAAATACATTCTAATGTGACCCTCCATCGAAAATAATTGCCCAGGCCTGCTCTATGTAGTACTGTGCACCTCGCATAGTCTGTTCTGGGCTTGGGGATTGTGAAGAGACCTCTGGTGGCATGTCTTCTGGGGTATGCATTTGTGCTAGTAGTTTAAACAGACAGCTCGGTGCATTCAGCTTGTCAACACTTCTTACAAAAACAAGTAGTGATGAATTCAATCTGGCCTCTAATTTGAGCCATGAGAGATTGACAATGCTGCCCTGTTCTGAGCCAAATGTAATTTTCCTAAGTCCCTCTTTGTGGCATCTGACCACACAACTGAATAGTAGTCCAGGTGCAACTAGGGCCTGTAGGACCTGCCTTGTTGATAGTGTTGTTAAGAAGGCAGAGCAGCGCTTTATTATGGACAGATTTAGCTACTGTTGTATCAATATGTTTTGACCATGACAGTTTACAATCCAGGTTGATTCCAAGCAGTTCAGTCACCTCAACTTGCTCAATTTCCAAATCATTCAAAACAAGTTTTAGTTGAGATGTAGGTTTTAGTTAACTTATTCCTTGCCACCCATTCTGAAACTAACTGCAGCTCTGTTAAGTGTTGCAGTCATTTTAGTTGCTGTAGTAGCTGACGTGTATAGTGTTGAGTCATCCACATACACACTGACATTACTCAAAGCCAGTGGCATGTCGTTAGTAAAGATTGAAAAAAGTAAAGGGCCTAGACAGCTGCCCTGGGGAATTCCTTATTCTACCTGGATTGTGTTGGAGAGGCTTCCATTACAGAACACCCTCTGTGTTTTGTTAGACAGGTAACTCGTTATCCACAATATAGCAGGGGGTGTAAAGACATAACACATATGATCGATAATGTCAAAAGCCGCACTGAAGTCTAACAAAACAGCCCCCACAATATTTTTATCATACATTTTTCTCAGCCAATTATCAGTCATTTGTGTAAGTGCTGTGCATGTTAAATGTCCTTCACCATTAGCGTGCTGAAAGTCTGTTGTCAATTTGTTTACTGTAAAATAGCATTGTATCTGGTCAAACACAATTCTTTCAAAAAGTTTACTAAGGGTTGGTAACAGGCTGATTGGTTGGCTATTTGAGCCAGTAAAGGGGGCTTTACTATTCTTAGGTAGCGGAATGACTTTTGCTTCCTTCCAGTCCTTAGGGCACACACTTTCTAGTAGGCTTCAATTGAAGATATGGCAAATAGGATTCTATTATCCTTAGTCATTTTCCCTCTAAGTTGTCAGACAACAATATTTTTTTCACCTCTTCCACACTCACGTTACCGAATTCAAAAGTGCAATGCTTGTCTTTCATTATTTGTTCAGATACAGTTTAAGTCGGAAGCTTACATACACCTTAGCCAAATACATTTAAACTCAGTTTTCACAATTCCTGACATTTAATCCTAGTAAAAATTCCCTGTCTTAGGTCAGTCAGGATCACCACTTTATTTTAAGAATGTGAAATATCAGAATAATACTAGAGAGAATGATTTATTTCAGCTTTTATTTATTTCATCACATTCCTAGTGGGTCAGAAGTTTACATACACTCAATTAGTATTTGGTAGCATTGCCTTTAAATTGTTTAACTTGGATCAAACGTTTCGGGTAGTCTTCCACAAGCTTCCCACAATAAGTTGGGTGAATTTTGGCCCATTCCTCCTGACAGAACTGGTGTAACTGAATCAGGTTTGTAGGCCTCCTTACCTCCACACGCTTTTTCAGTTCTGCCCACAAATTTTCTATAGGATTGAGGTCAGGGATTTGTGATAGCCACTCCAATACCTTCGTTGTCCTTAAGCCATTTCGCAACAACGTACGGTCACTGTGGGTTCGACGTCATCGATGCACTTAGCCAATGACTGATGTTGTGTACTCCTCAATGCCATCGGAAGAATCCCGGAACATATTCCAGTCTGTGCTAGCAAAACAGTCCTGTAGCTCAGCATCTGCGTCATCTGACCACTTCATTGACCAAGTCACTGGTGCTTCCTGTTTTAGTTTTTGCTTGTAAGCAGCAATCAGGAGGATATAATTATGTTCAGATTTGCCATGGATGGATGGATGGATGGATGGATGGATGGATGGATAGATGGATAGTATGCATCTCTGTGTGTGGAGTAAAGATGGTCTATAGTTTTCTTTTTTCCTCTGGTTGCACATTTAACATTCTGGTAGAAATTAGGTAAAACAGATTTAAGTTTCCCTGCATTAATGTCCCCGGCCACTAGGAGCGCCGCCTCTGGATGACCGTTTTCCTGTTTGCTTATGGCCTTATACAGCTCATTGAGTGTGGTCTTAGTGCCAGCATCGGTTTGTGGTGGTAAATAGACAGCTACAAAAATTATAGATGAAAACTCTCTTGGTAAATAGTGTGGTCAACAGCTTATCATGAGATACTCTACCTCAGGCAAGCAAAACCTTGATAGTTAGATTTTGTGCACCAGCAGTTGTTTACAAATAACGCGAAAAAAACGGCAGCCATCTCCTCCGGCGCAAACCAGTCGCCCACACGACGCCGTGCACATGGTCTGCGGTTGTGAGGCCGGTTGGACATACTGCCAAATTCTCTAAAACAACGTTGGAGGTGGCTTATGGTAGAGAAATTAACTGTGGAAAAACAATAAAAAACGAATTGACAAAAATAATAAAAATAACAACAATAACAATAATAATAACATTTTGGCGTAATGACAGAGCAGCGTTTTTTTATTTCCAGGAAGCACAGAGCCAACTGCAACGAGGACAGTAAACTAATAGAGATTTGGTTTGGAAAAGCTGCAAGAAGCAAATATTTTGAATCTTTTCGCGTCATATTTCTTAGCTATTTACTGATAAAATATCGACATCTTATTTGAATAGTGAGTATACTTTTATGGCAGTCAATAGCATTGTCAATGTCTTGCCAAAGGGTAGGCCTAAGCATTATGAATATTTTTCCTGACAATTATCAGATTCTATATGTGACCAACCAGGGTTTGTCTCCTTTGTGCCACAAGACTGTGTTAGTCCCCTGAGCTAAAGCTTAGACATTTTCTCGGGGAGCTAACACAAGTCATGTCTCAGACAAGGTTACTCATCATGCAGTCGGGTTTACAAACCACCTCTGATGCATACCTGATGGTGTTTCATTAGATCCTCAGTCATATATGATTGGATTTAAATGACAAAAAATAGTGTCTACAGAGCACAAACACAAACATGTATGAGTGTTGAAATACTGTGCTGTAATACAGTAATGCTGCAACAATAAATTGTTACAAAGAAGAGTGACAAATGTGAAATGTGCCAATATGATAACAATGACCTCTAAAAAACCTCTAACTTATAATTTGCGCCTACAGGAAATGAGCAAGCCCTGTTGTTATTTTGATGAAATGGGCAAAGTGGCTAATAACCGGTGTCAATTATTCACGGTCCTCATCTGCACCTAATGCAACTAATTTGCTTAATAACATATCGTGCTAGGATGCAAGGGGAAAGTGTCGCACCCAATAAGAGGACACTTTCTTACAACAAAATTTTTCTCAAAGCAAAGGAAAATAATAGGTCCTTTCTGGGGTTCTACAGTTTAACGTCCTCACTTTTCAATGTGAATTAGTAATGTTCCTCTTTCTTGTCAAATTTTAAATGTCACTTTTTAATGCAGATTGGTCATATTTGGCTAGTAATAGTGCTCCATCTGTGTGTTATGCTCATTCATTCATTTTTCAAAAGCACTATATGGTTTTATGTTCATTGTGTACAAAGAGATGGGCACAGTGGGCACAGACTGACAGGGGGACAGGTAGCCTAGTGGTTAAGAGTGTTGGAACAGAAACTGAAAGGTCACTGGTTCAAATCCCTGAGCCAACTATGGTAAAAATCTGTCTTTGTCGCTCTGGATAAAAGTGTCAGGGAGGGTGCTCTAAAACAGCATATTTCGCCTTGGGATCCCTGTTAAGTAGCCTTGTGATAAAAAAAAGGACACTACCCATTAGCAATGATCTTCATGTCTTTTCACATGGAAGATTACCCCCCTCACAATGCTTTCACCTCCTGCCCCCCCCCCCCCCCCCCCCGGCCCGGTTGGAAGTCGAACAACAGCTGTTGCTCCAAATTTCAATTTAACCACCAATAATTCTCGCCTTTGGCTGAGGCAGGCTGGTGGAAGGACTGGGGGACACAATAGACAGGACCTGAGAGGGTCTTGGCCGGAGCGCCACAGGAATATGTGCTGCATCCTGGCAACGCTCGGCCAGATCTGCCTTGGAGCCACACAGAGAGGCTCAGGGGAGATGAGGGGGAAGAGGGAGTGGATAGAGGGGAGGAAAACACAAGCTTGCTCAGCCTCCCTGACAACGAGGCACAGCCTTGCCACTTGTGCTCATCTAATGCACTCAACTCTCCACACACAGCCGAGTGATTGGAGGGGGAAAATGTCATAGGGCTGTTTTCCACAAAGGACATCCCTGTCCTCTACACATTGTATGTGGCTCTCTCGAATGCACCATAGTGAGAATGCCAAGGCAAGTGAGAATGGGATACATTAGGCAATGTAGGCTAGTGCATAAGCAGTTTGGTAATACTGTATCTATAATACATAAGACAGGTGATTCACTTAAATTGATGGAGTCTACAACATTTCCATTTTATTCGACATTCTTATCCAGAGCGATTTGCAGGACCAATTAGGGTTATTTGCCTTGCTCACAAAAACATCAGATTTTTCACCTAGTCGTCTCGAACCAGCGGTCATTCATTTACTGGCCCAACCCTCTTAACCGATAGGCTACTCGCTGCCCCAGGTAAAAATATTATACTGTATTTACAAAAATATTAAAACATAAAATAGCTATGGACTATGTGAAGAAGCAACTTGCGTTCAGTGAAGCTGCCCACAACACTTCGGCCTACAGAGGAAACATTAGAAACATGCCACATGTCACTAATCAAGTAGCATGGATACTCCCTCAATAGCAAATGTTGCATTTCCAATCAATGGAGTTGCCTGTGAGGGCTAACACGGTTTAACTTCGATGGCCTGAACACGTTGTAGATGCGGATTAACCACCAATACTTAATCAACTTTACGCAAAGACCTCCTGTCAGAGTGAGATTTACAATGCGTCAAGAAGCTTGGCGGGAAGAGCCACAAGGTGCAACAAGAGACAAACACGAATTGCTCCATCAGAGAAGCAATGATAGGGGAGGTATTCATAATGTAGCCTTAATTGGGTTTACAAGCACTTGGAGCTTTACTAGTGAGGCAAACCTCTAAATCCCTTGACAACTAAAGCCACAAACATCATGACAGTCAAGTCTTGCACTAATCGATTGGTCAACGCTACTTATTTGGTATGTGATGTCAAATCTTGGAGCCACGCAATATGTGAGCAGTCTACTGTAGCCTATATAGAAAGCGCGCACATCTCTATAATAGGTGCACACTCACCTAACATAGGCTACATGATAATGCAATAGCTATAACACTAATGGCACCTGCCATTTCTCCCGCAAAATTAAAATAGCCTACCTTGTTGAATCAGAAGAATGGTCATTCCGGTCAGCAAAACACAGAACATAGGATTCTTCATGGTGATTTGACGGGCCGGTTATCTGTGCAGTAGTAGAAGATGGTGTTGTCGCTCAGATATAACCTTCTACAAACGCAAATCCTGGGAAAAGTGAAGTGTAGCAGACTGCCGTTCCCGCTAAGTCCCGGGTCCCTCTGACTGTAAAGCAGCCACCAACACAAGCAGTACCAAGTCCCTCCTTCACTAATGTATTGGTCGTGATTTGTAAGAGGCTGCTTGGATAGGCTTCCAGTGGCTTACAAAGACGCTGCTGTCTAGGGTCCTCATTTATCAAAGGTGCTTGCGCACAAAAATACTCTAAACCTTGCGTGCACCAGTTTTCCCGACAAAGGTTGGTATTTATAAATGTGTAACTTGACGGGGAAGTGTGCATATCTCCACGCCAATCTCACACCATTCCTGCGCGCAACTTCTAGAAGGTTGATCAGCTGTATTGCAAGCACATATTCTTATTGTTCGTTTGGGGGAAATTAGAATTATAATAATAACGTAGGCCGAATGATAAAACAGATTAATTCGCCATTGGTAGCAGCATGTAATATAATGTTTATTTTACTTTTATTATAGCCTATATGCCTAAATTATAATCATATTGCAGGACATGTCTCTCATTTGCTGACATAATTGGTTTAAAATATTCCGACTACACACCATATTGATCAATTGGTCATTAAATACACAAGCATGCTCTAAAGTAAACATACCGGTAGCCTTGACAATAGCCTATGTGACAGTGGCGATTTTAGCATGTAAATCTTGGTGGGCCAAAAAAAAGCCAAAGCCACTACACAACACTATACAATACATTAATTGCACTATAACGGTGACAAACGGTGCCCACAAACTGTTAGGGCCTACATAAAGATGTTCTAATAGCAGAGTCACAATAGCAGTCGCAACACCTTACCACTGCTACACCTAGCTATTAGCAGAGCCTTGTCTGGCAGCGAAACAGTTCATTCAGCCTCATTTACTGCCTTTAAAAAAAACATAGCTGATATGGCTGACTTGCTTAAACAAATATGGTTTCTACTGACAATCGAGATGTACAAACTATGGCATAAGGGGACGACAAGCAGATAGGAGGAAATCCGTAATTTCGATTAAGACAATAATGAGCGAGCCAGGACTGACATTGTCAATATAACTATTTGTTCAGCACTTTTGAAATGTACAGGTACAGAATTCAGAACATGGGACACAGTGTTCTCCCTGTACACCAAGTCAGAACCAAAGGATAAATAAAGCTCTTACAATATTCGATGATTACATTTCTCAAAAACAGGTTATAGGCTACATGTGCACCACCATGTCAGAACAGTAGGCGAAATTAAAAGGTTAAAATAGACCAAATTATTAGGGTGAGGCACATGGGCTACTAACAGCTTACTACACAACATACACTTATTACTTTCTTAGCTACAGTATACATATCTCCCTGGCATATTACATAATTTATGCAGCAGCATGTGAGACCGTCATTGTAGGCCATCATTGTAAATAATAATTTGTTCTTAACTGACTTGCCTAGTTAAATAACGGTTAAATAAATAAAGAAAATAAAGACATTTTTGGACTCACCTTGTAGTGATGTGCTCGAACAGGAAGGTGGCGCAAATTTTGCCATCAAAGAAAGAGAAAGAGGCCGGATTTACATTTCCAAGTTGGATGACCATTCAAAACGTATTTTCCCTGTCTGAGCATGTTTATTCCAACTTCATTCCTTCCAAATCACTCATTGTTGAATTTACGTTTTCCAACTTGTTCTGCAATGTTTTTGTTAAATGGCCGATGAGCACCGATACTTATCTATAATTTATCTTCATTTTTTCTCTTAATTTGACAAGGATTCAAAAGGATTTGCCAGTAGATTGTCGACTTGATTCATGATGACTGCTAGTTAAAATTTTGAAAGTAAGATTTTGACATGATTAGTCCAATCAAAGCTACTGACATAACGTGATTTGACATAATTTTATCTGTGGCCAATGACCTTGAGCCTTCTTGGAAGGGCACTTCTAATGTAACTCTATGGCAAGACCCAAAGGGCTAGGTTTTTCGATGTCTATCCTTACTTAGACTTGGCGATGATGTACAGTTGAAGTCGGAAGTTTAAATACACTTAGGTTGAAGTCATTAAAACTCATTTTTCAACCATTCCACAGATTTCATGTTAACAAACTATAGTTTTGGCAAGTCAGTTAGGACATCTGCTTTGTGCATGACACAAGTAATTCTTCCAACAATTGTTTACAGACAGATTACTTCACTTATAATTCACTATCACAATTCCAGTGAGTCAGAAGTTGACATACACTAAGTTGACTGTGCCTTTAAACAGCTTGGAAAATTCCAGAAAATGATTTCATGGCTTTAGAAGCTTGTGATAGGCTAGTTGACATCATTTGAGTAAATAAATTGGAGGTGTACCTGTGGATTTATTTCAAGGCCTACCTTCAAACGCAATGCCTCTGTCACGGTGCGTAGTATTAATGGGACGGTAAACGGAGCGCTGGTGCAGTGTCATCCTTTTATTATTTTGGAGTTGTTCTCACGAAGCACAAAAATATAAAAGGAGAGTGAAAACAAAAAACAATCTACAAACAAAACACAGTGACTTACTTTGAATGTTGCAGGCAGTGCAGACAGACAAACGAACAATGATCCACACACAGGTGGCTGTGTGTGGAGTCTAAATACTATCCCCAATCAGAGACAACGCTAGACAGCTGTCTCTGATTGGGGATGATAATCTCCCTAGTTAATGTGTGAGAGCTTGGTTGTGTGCCTCTCTCCTCCCCTAGGTGGGAGTAAGAGGCCTTACCACAACCAAGCCCTCACAGTACCCCCCCCCTAAGGTGCGGACTCCCGATCGCACACAAAAGGATCCCCCCTCTCCTGAAAGAGAAAATGTCCAAAACTCTAGGGGGGACATGGCGGGGTACTGAGGTGGTTGCTGGTGGGGGCTCCGGTTCCGGTTCCGGGCGTGGCACAGGCTGTGAGAGTAGCTTCTCTCCTACCTCTCCGTTGCACGCCCGGTCCGGTCCGGACCCCGGCGCGATGGTTCCCCCCTCAGTACTCCCGCCTTCCACCAAGTCCTGTCTGGACCCTGGTGTGGGAGCCCTCAACCCTGGAGAGGGGCTGACAACCGGCCCCGGACTGGGCACCGGTGGAGCGGACTGCTCCTTCCCTGGAACGACGTAGACGACCGGCCCCGGACTGGGCACCGGTGGAGCGGACTGCTCCGGCACTGGAGCGACGCAGATGACCGGCCCCGGACTGGGCACCGGTGGAGCGGACTGCTCCGTCTCTGGAGCGACGTAGACGACCGGCCCCGGACTGGGCACCGGTGGAGCAGATTGCTCCGGCACTGGAGCGACGCAGACGACCGGCCCCGGACTGGGCACCGGTGGAGCGGACTGCTCCGTCACTGGAGCGACGTAGACGACCGGCCCCGGACTGGGCACCGGTGGAGCGGACTGTTCCGGCACTGGAGCGGCGCAGACGACCGGCCCCGGACTGGGCACCGGTGGAGCGGACTGCTCCGGCACTGGAGCGAAGCAGACGACCGGCCCCGGACTGGGCACCGGTGGAGGAGGCTCCAGGCCTTGAGCTGTGGCTGGAGGCTCCGGGCTGCTGTCCTTCGCTGAAGGTGGCGGAACGCTGACCTTCGCTGGAGGTGGCGGAACGCTGACCTTCGCTGGAGGTGGCGGAACGCTGACCTTCGCTGGAGGTGACGGAACGCTGACCTTCGCTGGAGGTGGCGGAACGCTGACCTTCGCTGGAGGTGGCGGAACGCTGACCCTCGCTGGAGGTGACGGAACGCTGACCTTCGCTGGAGGTGACGGAACGCTGACCCTCGCTGGAGGTGGCGGGGCGCTGACCTTCGCTGGAGGTGGCGTGGCGCTAACCTTCGCTGGAGGTGGCGTGGCGCTAACCTTCGCTGGAGGCCTCGGGCTGCTGACCTTCACTGGAGGCCTCGGGCTGCTGACCTTCACTGGAGGCCTCGGGCTGCTGACCTTCACTGGAGGCCTCGGGCTGCTGACCTTCACTGGAGGCCTCGGGCTGCTGACCCTCACTGGAGGCCTCGGGCTGCTGACCTTCACTGGAGGCCTCGGGCTGCTGACCTTCACTGGAGGCCTCAGGCTGCTGACCTTCACTGGAGGCCTCGGGCTGCTGACCTTCACTGGAGGCCTCGGGCTGCTGACCTTCACTGGAGGCCTCGGGCTGCTGACCTTCACTGGAGGTCTCGGGCTGCTGACCTTCTCCGGAGGTCTCGGGCTGCTGACCTTCTCCGGAGGTCTCGGGCTGCTGACCTTCACAGGAGGCCTCAGGCTGCTGACCTTTACAGGAGACCTCAGGCTACTGACCGTCACAGGAGGTCTCGGGCTGCTGACCTTCTCCGGAGACCTCAGGCTGGATGCCGTGCCCACCCTGGGCACCGACGCAGAGGTGGTCTTCAGCCCTGCAGCTGGTCTGGCTGTCGGCCCCAGACTGGGCACCGACACGCTATGGAGCTCCTGCTCCACAGCGGGACTGAACGTCGTGCCCACCCTGGGCACCGACGCAGAGATGGTTTCCAGCCCTCTGGTGGGGCTGGCTGTCGGCCCCAGACTGGGCACCGACGTGCTATGGAGCTCCAGCTCCACAGCGGGACTGAACGTCGTGCCCACCCTGGGCACCGACGCAGAGATGGTTTCCAGCCCTGTGGTTGGGCTGGCTGTCGGCCCCAGACTGGGCACCGACGCGCTATGGAGCTCCTGCTCCACAGCGGGGCTGAACGTTGTGCCCACCCTGGGCACCGACGCAGAGATGGTTTCCAGCCCTCTGATTGGGCTGGCTGTCGGCCCCAGACTGGGCACCGACGCGCTATGGAGCTCCTGCTCCACAGCGGGACTGAACGTCGTGCCCACCCTGGGCACCGACGCAGAGATGGTTTCCAGCCCTCTGGTTGGGCTGGCTGTCGGCCCCACACTGGGCACCGACGTGCTATGGAGCTCCTGCTCCATAGCGGGGCTGAACGTCGTGCCCACCCTGGGCACCGACGCAGAGAGGGTTTCCAGCCCTGTGGTTGGGCTGGCTGTCGGCCCCAGACTGGGCACCGACGCGCTATGGAGCTCCTGCTCCACAGCGGGGCTGAACGTCGTGCCCACCCTGGGCACCGACGCAGAGAGGGTTTCCAGCCCTGTGGTTGGGCTGGCTGTCGGCCCCAGACTGGGCACCGACACGCTATGGAGCTCCTGCTCCACAGCGGGGCTGAACGTCGTGCCCACCCTGGGCACCGACGCAGAGAGGGTTTCCAGCCCTGTGGTGGCGACCGTCGCGGTAGCCTCCGTGCGAGGGGTAGGCACGGGGCGTACTGGACTGGGGACACGCACCATAGGTCTGGTGCGAGGAGCTGGCACGGGTCGCACCGGGCTGGAGATACGCACCATAGGTTGGGTGCGAGGAGTAGGCACAGACCGTACCGGGCTGGGGGAACGCACTACTGGTCTGGTGCGAGTAGCTGGAACGGGCTGTACCTGGCTGGGGAAACGCACCGTTGGGTCGGTGCGTTGAGCTGGCTCGGGTCGCGCCGGGCTGGGGAAACGCACTGTTGGGTTGTTGCGTTTAGCTGGCACGGGTTGCGCCGGGCTGGGGAAACGCACCGTTTGGCTGGTGCGCGGAGCAGGCGCGGGCCGTACCGGGCTGGGGAAACGCACCGTTGGCTGGGTGCGTTTAGCTGGTACGGGTCGCACCGGGCTAGTGTTGCGCACCGATGGTGTGGTGCGCTGAGTCGGTCTCCTCTTCCTCCGACTCTGGACCGGCGCTGGAGGCACCGGACTGGGAACTGGCGCTGGAGCACGACTGTCCCTGTCGTGCCTACTCCACCGCCAATCCCCATCCTGTGAGGGTTCCTCCGGGAACCCCCACGAGTGAGGGAACAGAAGCACATCGTCGTCGTCTTCCTCCGACTCCTCTCTGTACTCCCGTTCCCACGGCTGTAGGGGCTCCTCCTGGAACCCCCACGAGTGCAGTGGTCGGGGATCTTCTCCCTCGATCCCCGACCACACCCATAGCCCCCCCCCAAAATCCGTTTGAGGGGTTTTCAGGGCTCCAGGCTGGTCCTCAACCCTAGCCCGGTGACGTGTCCTCCGTCTCCGGCGCCTCGGCTGCTCCGGACCCCAGCCTTCCTCCACCGAGCGATAATAGGAGTGTTCCTCCTCGGTAATCTTCCCCATACCGAGGAGGATATCTCCTAATGTAATCCCCCGTTGCGTCCCAGGGTGGTGGATCATTCTGTCACGGTGCGTAGTATTAATGGGACGGTAAACGGAGCGCTGGTGCAGTGTCATCCTTTTATTATTTTGGAGTTGTTCTCACGAAGCACAAAAATATAAAAGGTGGCTGTGTGTGGAGTCTAAATACTATCCCCAATCAGAGACAACGCTAGACAGCTGTCTCTGATTGGGGATGATAATCTCCCTAGTTAATGTGTGAGAGCTTGGTTGTGTGCCTCTCTCCTCCCCTAGGTGGGAGTAAGAGGCCTTACCACAACCAAGCCCTCACAGCCTCTTTGCTCGACATCATGGGAAAATCAAAAGAAATCAGCCAAGACCTCAGAGAAAAAAATTGTAGACCTCCACAAGTCTTGTTCAACCTTGGGAGCAATTTCCAAATGCCTGAAGGTACCACGTTCATCTCTACAAACAATAGTATGCAAGTTTAAACACCATGGGACCATGCAGCCGTCATACCGTTCAGGAAGAAGACGCATACTGTCTCCTAGAGATGAACGTACTTTGGTGCAAAAAGTGCAAATCAATCCCAGAACAACAGCAAAGGACCTTGTGAAGATGGAGGAAACAGATACAAAAGTATCTATATCCACAGTAAAACGAGTCCTATACCCCTCAGCAAGGAAGAAGCCACTGCTCCAAAACCGCCATAAAAATGCCAGACTACGGTTTGTAACTGCACATGGGGACAAAGGTCGTACTTTATGGAGAAATGTCCTCTGGTCTGATTAAACAAAAATAGAACTGTTTGGCCATAATGACCATCGTTGTGTTTGGAGGAAAAAGGGGAAGGTTTGCAAGCAGAAGAACACCATCCCAAACGTGAAGCATGTGGGTGGCAGCATCATGTTGTGGGGGTGCTTTGCTGCAGGTGGGACTGGTGCACTTCACAAAATAGATGGCATCATGAGGAAGCAACATATCAAGGCATCAGTCTGGAAGTTAAAGCTTGGTCGCAAATAGGTCTTCCAAATGGACAATAACGCCAAGCATACTTCCAAAGTTGTGGAAAAATGGCTTAAGGACAACAAAGTAAAGGCAGTGGAGTGGCCATCACAAAGCACTGACCTCATTCCCATAAGACATTTGTGGGCAGAACTGAAAAAGTGTGTGTCAGCAAGGAGTCTGACAAATCGCTACTGCTATGTGACAATATGGGTAGGCTACAGTATTGCTGTGCGATATTAGGAGCGCGACATCATAGCCAAGTTTATTTAATTTCATTGTGGACTGTAGCGTTTACTTTTTAATTTTTCAAAATGACAATCAATCTTGCAGAATGCGCAGCCAGTGTTTGGCACTAGCTAGGCGGCATGCATTTTTTGTTGGGAGAAATCACTGCAACATTCTTCAAAGTTGCCGTTGTACTTTCTTTTAGGAACTATCAGGTAGTGATGCGCAGGTTGACCCCACGGTTATGTATACAGTATATCCATTGGGTTGAATAAATGAAAAACAACACATTTTTTAGAAATGTATAATTCTTGTGCAATTTATATCTATAGGCGACATTAAGGTTTTTCTTTCATTATTTTTAGGCTATCTGGCATTAATGCGTAAACCTCAGCTTTAGGTCCTAACTTTGCGCGCGCCAAATAACCTACACGCCAATCGACAAATGCTTTTGGGAACAGGCAGAAAAAGTTAACTTAGATACACTGAAGCAAAAAAGGACAATGTCGGAGTTTAATTCAATAAGAGAAAAGCTGCGATGTGGAGAGTTGAAAATAAAGAGAAGGGAGGGCCAGAAAAGTAATGTTTGGGAAAGATTTGGTGAAGTGGTAAAAGAGGATGATGATGTGTGATGATTGTGAGGGCTTTTCGAATTCGACAGTCACAATATGGGACTTCAAATAGGCCTATGGCACGTCAAGAGAACTGTAGCCTACTGTTTAGATTGGTTAAATGGAATCTGGACACTGACTGTTTGTCTATTGTAAGGTCCGCAAGCGATACCATACCTCCTCAACATCAACAAGAAGACACAGCCTCTAACCATCAAGATTCCAGCCCACACGAACGCACCACTCCTCTCCTTTCCCAATCACCGGAATTATAACAGCTGTTTCCCATTACCCCATCAGTATATTACCCAGGTGCATTCTCCCCTCTGTGTGTGGTATTGTTTGTATTTACAACCACTAAGCCCTTCGGTAATTTCTTGATAAATATTATTCCATTTTGACCTTAACCTGCCTTTAGTTTTTGGAGTCTGTCTAGCCCTAGTCTGTACCTTAGCCTGAGCCTGTCAGTGTACCGTCCTGTTCGTGTTTTTTCCTGATTACCCCGTTAGCCTGCTCCTTTTGTACTGTTGCTGCTTTTTCACTGGACTATCTGTTAACAACCTCTGCCTGTACATCTGACTACGTCTTTTGCCTGTTCCTGGAAATTATATTAAAAAACATTTGCATGCTCTGCGAGTGGGACCTACCATCTGCCTCCGGGTTGTATTCTTACATCTATAACATGTTATTTTCTCCCTGGTCCCTAAACGTCTTTGCTCCGCGAAATAAACAGAGATTACAGAAAAAAAAATTCTGGTGAGCAAAATGTTTATTTAGTCTTCAATGGCAACATACGTATAATGACAGACGAGAAGATGCATGTATATAATTATAGACAGGTTTACTAATAATGTCGGAAATTATATGCAGAAACATCGAAATTAGGCAAATAAAATATCCTGCACTCTGTCAAATCGTCCCGCTGTCGTTCTATATTCGTGGATAAGGGTCTGGATTCAGATTTTCACTTTATCACTTATATTTGGGCGGTTGCAGATGGGTTATTAGCAATTGCAGGCGCAGCTGACCCTTGCACCACCAGGCTACTATCATGGCCCAGTTCCAATATTACCAAATCATACAGCAAATTAGGTTGTTTTTGTTACCGTAAAAGGTGAATGGAGGGTGTTTTCCAGGCGGTGTTGTAGCGCTGCACAAATATAATATGGATCTGATTTATCAATGAAAACGTGTACATGTTGCCTATTGCCTACAACAGTTTGATGAATGCCAATAATTAGTGACACACGCAAATCCTACAATCTCCATGTTTGCCAGAATTTAGTAAGATATTTACGCACGGTTGATAACCTGCTGTGCGTTCATGGGTCCATGTAAACCCTGTTGTTGGCTTGGTTCATAAATGTGCCATATTCCCCCTTCCCCCGCAAAAAGCAATCAATTTGAAATATAGGCCTGGTTTTTACGGTGGATTTGTATTTTATTAAAAACATGTTATGATAGTCTATAGCCTATATAAAAAATATAGATTTAGAAAGCAATTTAAAGTAGCTTAAATTAGACGACTAGTGTAACATTTGATATAGTTCAAGTAAGTAATAGCTGTAAAGGGGGATATATCTCTTTCTAAACGAGTCTGAAGTAGGATATGAGTAGGCCTATAGCATACTTTTAATGCAGCACACAAGGTCTAATTCCGGTTAAACAACCATCACATCTGACCAAAAATACTGGCCACATATGTCGCCAAGCGTATTAATCAATGTTGAAGGGCCTTGTCACTTTACCACTCTCTTAATGCTAGAATGCAGACCAATACGACATAAATTGGTATACTGCCCACAGTCCAGAAGCTGGACAGCTCCCACGGCTTCCCTTACACTGCACTCTACAGGTATAGGGAAAGGGAAAGGGGGGATACTAGTCAGTTGTACAACTGAATGCATTCAACTGAAATGTGTTTTCATTTTCGACATACACATCTTAGGCGCCCGGGGAACAGTAGGTTAACTGCCTTGTTCAGGGGCAGAACAATGAACTGCATGAGAGGAGATGTTTGAGACATGCATTATACAGTATACAGTGCATTCGTAAAGTATTCAGACTCCTTCCCTTTTTCCACATTTTGTTAAGTTACAGCCTTATTCTATAATGGATAAAACATTTAATAAAACTTTCCTCATCAAGCTACACCCAATACCCCATATTGAAAAAGCAAAAACGTTTTAGAAATGTGTGCAAATGTATAAAAAATAAAACACAGAAATAACTTATTTACATAAGTATTCACACCCTTAGCTATGAGACATTTAGCTCAGGCGCATCCAGTTTCCATTGATCATCCTTGAGATGTTTCTACAACTTGATTGGAGTCCACCTGTGGTGAATTCAATTGATTGAACATGATTTGGAAAGGCACACACTGGTCTATATAAGGTCCCACAGGTGACAGTGCATGTCAGCGCAAAAACCAAGCGACGCTCCCCATCCAACCTGACAGAGCTTGAGAGGATCTGCAGAGAAGAATGGGAGAAACTCCCCAAATACAGGTGTGCCAAGCTTGTAGCTTCATACCCAAGAAGACTCAAGGATGTAATCGCTGCCAAAGGTGCTTCAACAAAGTACTGAGTAAAGGGTCTGAATTCTTATGTAAATGTGATATTGAACGTTTTTTTTGTTATACATTTGCAATAATTTCAAAAAAAATGTTTTTTCTTTGTCATTATGGGGCATTGTGTGTAGATTGATGAGGGGAAAACATAATTTTATCCATTTTAAAATAAGGCTGTAACGTAACATAATGTGGTAAAAGTCAAGGGGTCTGAATACTTTCCAAATGCACTGTACGTCATAAACTCTAAAAGTTCCAGAATGAGGTGAAAAGGGCAGCCATATTGGTCAGGGAGAAATCCAAACCAAATTATTTTTTAAACATGACTTAAAAAACATAAGCCTATGCAACATTAACCAACTAAAAACAACTCTGTAGCAATGAGGATTGTACAGTAGGCTATAGGCCCAATACATTGTCACTACACAATGGCTACCCTTAAATGTCCCTGTTGTTCTTCTCAGATTTTTTAATTATATTTAACCATTTTATGTATATGACCACACTGGTAATATACCATTTGTTGTATTACTTTTGAGGCACAGCTGAGTGATCATAATAATTAGCTATTTTTTTTTATTGGACTGATTTCCTTTCTGATTGTCAGTCTGAGGGAAGGGAGGGAGCAGCAGTGAGGCTGCCTTTCACCCGACTCACCATCCCTCCTCTCTCCCTCCTTCCACTGAGAAAAGGGGAAACCGTTTTCTAGCTCATGGCAAAATTTAAGTCACACTGCGTTACTTCTGCCTCATGCACCAAATCATGTTGGTATTAAAAAAAGACACAAGCCGCAAATAATAACAATGCAAGCTTATCGAAACAAGCATTTTATGGCTTATAAACCTGTTGAACAGTGTTGACAGTGCTGAATAATAACTCAAACATGAACTTACTCATAAAAACAGCTGCACTTTACTGTATTCTAAGGGGTTTTAGTCCCCCTCAAAGCGGAAAATGTATAATCGGAAGCAGAGTCCACTCTGAACGTTGATGCTTTGTTTCATGAGAAGCCCGCAGTGCTTGCGAAAGTGTCTGAAGGACAAGAGCAGATAATCTTAGTTGCTCATCCACAGAGACTGCTGGCTCGAGATCATGAAAATATTTGTCTATCAGGTTTGCAGATTGTTTCGACCAGGTTGCCAGTGTGGCATCCTTAACCATTGTGCCATTGAGGCACACGCCGCCTATCAGTGTAGAGCGGTATGTATCGGCTGGAGACTCAGCCAAGCCACCCATTAAAACCTTATTTTCGTTCAACTTTTGAGTTGAACTTGCCACACGGTCATCCACCACCAATGGCTGACATGCGACCAAGTTTACCATGGGTTTTGTAAGGGCTGATATATGTTTAGCTAATGAATATGTTAATCTACAACAAGAGTTATTAAGTGAATGTATTGTGTGATCATAGATCTTTAGAACTGCTGTAGGTTTGGGTAGGGGGGAGCTATGTGGAAGGAATGTGCTAGCTGGGGGTTTTACGATAGAACTGTGTCTTGTTGTAATATGAAACTTGGACATCTACTGAGGGGACCACTACTTCCGTCAACTGGATTGCGTCACGAGGCTGGGACCAGCCTGCACGCCAACGATAGGCTGAGTAAGTTTAAACCACACTCAGCCTCTACTCCGACAGGTCAGCAAGGAGCGGAAATGATCCTGTCTGAGTATTTAAGGAAGAACAAAGGATAGGGGCGCTCTCTTTTTTCCATGCCCTGACTTGCTGTTTGCCCTGCGTGGTGTCACAGTGAGCCTGTATATACGAACTTCATATTTACCATTGAACGGTTTGTTAGAATAAAATACATAAATGATTTAAACGGCGTAGTAATCCTTTTGTTCCAATACCAGATTTGAATTGACGCGACCTTACCAATTGGTGACACCCAACGTGATCTGGTAGCGGAACTTTGCGGGGGATTGACCAGCCGATTGGACATCACTATCGTTAACGGTGTTTCATAAAGAGTCCGGTCAACTAAAAAGGTAAGCAGACACCTATTGTGAATAACTAAAGTTCTGCACATTGGTTTTATCCAAATTAATTTTGTGAAACACCTGTTTGATGTAAGTGAACTGAATTATGAATTATTATGAATAGATAAGTAATATGATACCATGCAAGCCGGTGATTTGGTAAATGTGAACGTCAAGCTATGAATAGATAATAATATTATGCAAACCTGTGATTTGGTAAATGTGAATGTCATGCTATGAATAGATAAGTAATACCATGCAACCCTCTGATTTGGTGAATGTCAAGCTATGAATAGATAAGTAATACCATGAAAACCTGTGATTTGGTAAATGTGATTGTGAAGCCCTGATATATTAGAGTATTGTTTTATCGACAAGGTCCGTACGGCTAGGTTCGAGGAGTATAGGGAATAATTGGCTTAGTAATTAGATTCGGCAAGGTCCGTAACTACGAGGGTACGGCTAGGTTCGAGGAGTATAGGGAATAATTGGTTTAGTAATTAGATTCGGCAAGGTCCGTAACTACAAGGGTACGGCTAGGTTCGGAAAATTTTAGATAAATATTAGCGAGCGGCAAGGTTCGTAACTAGGGGGGCACGGCTAGGTTCGGCGGAATTTTTTTAGATATTAGGGCGGAGTTTAAAGTAAAGTTGAAGGGAGTGTTTAGTAACATAAGGGTTATCATTACAAAGTACAGAATAGAAGTATTTAAAACTGTCCCATAAATCTATAAAATGAAGAGGATAATTAACTGGTTGAAATCTAGTAATAAAATGGCATTAAAAGAATCAGACAGGATATTGGAGACGTTGAAATCTACATTGGAAATCCACGGGGGAAAGGATGGAAAAGAATGGAAACGAAGAGGAGAAAAAGTGTATAGGGAGTGGCTAGAAGATGGCTGGATCCAATCTTCTGATGGCATTCCTATTGAAGGCGAACCAGGTAGAATATTGGAAACATTGAAACGCAGAATCAAAAAAGTAGAGGAGAAATGGAGGAAAGAAGGTGAACCAAATAAAGGCAAACTCAAGGGAGTAATGGAAGAAGCCAGACTGGAGGAGAAAATAGTACTGGCCATGTTGGTGAAACTAAAGAACATATGGGAAGAAGGACAGAACAAAGACAAGAAAAAAGAAGAGGTCATAAAACTTCAACTATACCCGGTCCTGCCATCGGCACCTCCCCCGTATGGGACACCAAAAGTGATGGCTCCAGTGTTGGACATTGTGGGAGAGGTCAAATATCACAAGAGACCAGATCATGAAGAGGAGGAACAATGGGTAAAAGTGAAGGATATGGGAGATCGGAGACAGGAGGTGGCAGTATTATTGGAGGCAGCAAAAGCTATACAGGAGGGGGTTTCCAACTTGACCAGAATATCGATGGATGCGACCAGTATGAGTTTAACGGGTGGCAGTGAAAGTGGAGAACTGGTGCAGCAGGAATGGACTCAGATGGACCAAGAGGAAGGAGAAAGGGAGAGAATGGTGATAGAAAAGAATAGAAGAAAGCTGAAAGAAATGGAAGAGGAAGTGAGAAGAGGGGCAGAGCAGCTACAGGAAATGGAGAAAACAAGAAGGGACCAGAGTGAGGAGAGAAAGAAGGGAAGTAGAGTTAGTACACCACCAAGGAGGTACAGAACACCCACACCTCCGAGGGGACACTTTATTGACCTGGGGGAACAGGAGGAACCAGTGGAGCAAGAGAGAAGTGATCTCAAAGTACTTTGTGGAAAATTTGAAGGAAATGTGTGGGACCCATGTGATGCCCCTGCCCACCACACTAGAGCCAGAACCCGGGATCAAGAAACCAGGGGCCAATACCCAATGAGAGACACACCAGGGGGTGGTGCCATTTACAAGCCATGGGCCCACAGAGACATACAAACCCTGGTGGACGTTCTCCCTACTCCAGAAGAGTCTGGAGATAGGTGGGTCAAAGCTTTTGAAAGCCTAACTGCTGCAGATGAACTTACATTAGGAGACATGGCAGCGGTTATGAACAGATGCATGGGCGATCAAGAATGTCGGGAGATCATGACACAGGGGGGAGTAAGAGGAATGGTGGCATCAGCAACTCGATTTGATCAGCATCGCGGACAAATATGGGATGCCATAAGATGCAAATATCCGACCCAACCAAGACCTCAGTTGATGAAAACGCTGACACTGGACGGAGAGGAGAGTGTGACAGTGTATATGAAAAAGGCAAAAAACCTGTGGAGACAGGCCTGGAATGAAGAACCAGGAAAGGAAACCACCAAATACCTATTCCTGGCTAGCTGTTTGGAGGGACTCCCAGAACAGGTGAGGCTGGAATGCGAGAAAATGGTGGGCATCACTGCAAAGAGTGTGTTGGAGTTCACTGATATAGTCCAACACCATGTGGAAAGATGGAGGGAAGGTAAACGAAAAGAAGAGGATGAAATTAAACATCTACAGAAGAAGGTCTTAAAAAAGCAACTGATGGAGGATAAGCCCAGCAAGCAAATGGTGGTGACCAGTACACCTACGAGTGGGGCTACGACATCCACTCCCGATGTGGCAGCGTTAACTACAGCAGTTCAGGCTATGGCGGGGTTGATGGCCCAGGAAAGAGCACCATATCGGCCCCCATCACCACCCGCACCCCTGGTGTATGCTGAACCTTTATATCAACAGTCAGCCTACATGCCGCTATCAACCCAGCCACATGATCTCAGATATGGGAATCAAGGATGTTTCAACTGTGGAAGATCCGGACACATGGCTAGACACTGCGCTCTGCCAAGACAACCATTCCAGGCTAGAGGAAGAGGGTACATGGGCCAAACCAGAGGAAGAGGACAGTGGGCACATCGAGACAGTGGTAACTGGCATGGAGGACGAGGTGGACAGAAGCAATGGCCCCTACAACAGCCATTCCAGCAACAGAGGCAATATCAGCCCGTGCCAAACCCAGGCCTGATCCCCAATATGGCCTGGGCTGGAGAAGGTGGCAACCAATGAAGCTGCCCGGAAACCCCAAATAGCACCACCACCAATATCTACACTTTTCCACCAGATGTGGAACCAGTGGTGAAGTGCGTAATAGGAGGAAGGGAGCATGGTATGCTGATTGACACAGGATGCACCTGGTCTTCTGTGCAGACAGCATATCAACTCACAACGAAAAAACAAGCTTTTTCTGGGGTTTCAGGGACAATTATGAGAAAGCCATGCACAGTACCACTGGAAGTGGTATGGGATGACCTTAAAGTAACACATCAGTTCCTACACAACCCAGAATGCTCCGTTGGACTGATGGGCAGGGACTTGCTATCAAAAATGGGGTGTAGTATATACTGTAATCAGGCTGGGATGCATATCTCAACCACCCCTATACACCAACTCATGCTGATTATAATGAACAAGCTGTCCGACCCTCCACGTATGTTATATATGGGAGGATGTTCTGAAAATGAGGAGGAAGAAAAGACTTATGTTTATTGGCTTAGGTTGATGGACTCAGACCTAGACACACCCAGAGTTTGTAGAACTTTCCAGCAGTGGAAGGCATGGATACAAACCATAAATGCTTACTACCCACCAGAAGACCCTCCCCATGTGACTATGAACTATTCCAGGGAGATGGAGGATCGATGCCCGATTGTGACTAGCAATCATATGTACATACTCAAGGAAGGGGTGGCAACAAGCTGTGTGGTTGTGGATGGTGATGTTAACCTTGATGACAAATGGTTTGCGTTAACAAGCGATTCGGTTCCACATGTGACCTTAATGGTTGGTTTTGGTCACGAGGCTAGGTCACTGGGTCCAGCAGTTAAAACAGCAATCTACCTGAAATGGGAAGAAACACAGCTGCCTAATGTGGAGGCATCCTACATGGATGGTGTGGCAGTCTGGAGAGTCAAACTAAATCTTGATGATGTCTCCCGACCTGAGGTGGTGAGGAGATCGCGTTACCATGGAAGGGAAATGTCAGACCACCCAGACTCTTCTAATCTCCTGGCGCAGGTACCTGCTATCCTGTGGACCACTAGTGCTGAGGACGTGGGTTTGGTTGAGGTTGAACCAGTTCTGATTTCGGTGCGTGAAGACAGTCTACTGACTATCCCTGTGTGGAGATCTCAATACCCATTGAATGAGGACGAAAGGCGAAAGGCATTGAACATACCCTGAAAGGTCTGCTGGGTGGTAGTGTACTCTACCCAACTGTGTCACAATGGAGCACTCCTATACTTCCTGTGGAAAAGGGGGATACAGGCAAATGGAGGATGGTTCAAGATTTAAGACCAATCAATGAGGTGACTGTTCCGGATGTACGACCAGTACCAGACCCGTATCTCGCCCTACAAAATATCTCTCCAACTCAAGACTGGTTTACAGTAATAGATCTCGCTAATGCTTTCTTCTGCATACCACTACATGTTGACTCCCAGCCATTGTTTGCGTTTACATACGAGAACCAACAGTACACGTACTCGCGTCTTCCACAGGGGTACAGGGACTCCCCAGGAATTTTCAATTCCATCCTGAAGGACCATCTCGAGGAGCTCACCCTGCCAGAAGGGGTAACACTGTTGCAATATGTGGATGACCTTCTACTTGCTGCACCTACTGCTGAATCATGTTTACAAGCAACAAAAGCACTGTTGAACCACGTGGCAGACAAAGGCTACAAAGTCAAGAGAGAGAAAGTCCAATGTTGCAGAAGAACGGTTCAGTTTCTTGGAAGGGTCCTGTCAGGCAAAGGACAGGCGGTCTCCATGGCACAAAGGACATCCATTTTGGAACATCCTAAGCCAGACACCGTCCAGCATCTGCTCTCATTCCTTGGACTCACGGGATATAGTAGAACACATGTCCCAGAGTACTGCCTTAAAGTTGAGCCACTCAGAGATATCCTAAGGGAAGCGGGAAATAGGAATCTCACTGCAGTCCTAAAGTGGACTACTGAAGCAGAAACGGCATTCATTCAGCTCAAACAAGCCTTAGCACAAGCAGAAGCACTGTCTCTACCTGACTACACGACACCATTCCATCTTGATGTTTCAGAACAAGACGGGTTTGTTCATTCCGTCCTGTATCAGAAACAAAAGGGGGAGAGGAGAGTATTGCATTATTACAGTGCAAAATTGGACAACATTGAAACAGGCCAAACAGACTGTGCCAGACATATGGCTGCACTGGCAAAAGCAGTGGGAAAAACAGCACACATAGTGATGCGACATCCATTGGAAATCAACACAGACCATGGGGTAGCAGCTTTTATCGGTTCCAAGCTTTTTGCCCTGTCTAGCAAGAGAAAATCCGACATAACCAAGACAATTACGGCAAAACACATCACATATGTGACAACAGTCGCCAACATGACCGATGGCATTGGCAAGGGGGAACCACATGTTTGTGAAGACAGGGCAGCCAAGCAAATAAAGGTTCGAATGGATCTCGGAAACACACCACTGGATGGAATGAAGGAAACCCTATTTACGGACGGGTGCTGTTATAGGTCGAAGAATCCGAGTGAAGGAAACATTGCTGCCTATGCCGTGGTGCGCCAGGGAAAGAATGGAGATCATGAAGTGATGGAAGCAGGAAGATTGGAACCAGCAGGAGCCTCGGCACAACTAGCAGAACTGAGAGCATTGCGGAGAGCACTAGAGCTCTGCCAAGGAAGAGAGGTAGACATCTATACCGATTCTGCATACGCCCATGGAATTGCTCACATTGATGCCCTCAATGGATGAGGAGAGGGTTCCTAACCAGCTCAAACGAACCTATAAAACACAAACAAGAGATCCAGAAATTGATTGAGGCAATCAAGCTGCCAAAACAGGTGTCAATCATGAAATGTAAAGGACACAGTAAAGAAAGCACTAGGGAACGTGAAGGGAATGACCAAGCAGACCTGGCAGCTAAGGAAGCGGGAGGTTACACTGCACAACAGATGGTGCAGAGGACAACCCATAGCCAGGAAGAGCTGACAGAAGATACAGTAAGACAGTTACAAGAGGCTGCTGATGTTTATGAACAGAATGTGTGGAGCAGGCAGGGGGCAAGAAGGGATCACCAAGGAATCTGGAGGGCTACCACGGGAAAAACAGTGGCTCCTGCCAAACTCCTCAGATCTATCATCAGAGAAGAGCATGAGAAAGCACATGGAGGGTGGAAGACTGTGGGAAAGGCAATTGAGAAGGCATGGTACCACCCCAACATTATGGATATGGCCAGGGAAACATCTGAAAGCTGTGAAATATGCAAAAGATACAACAACAAAGTATCATTAGGAGCAGTGATAGGCAGTTTCCCAATACCTGACGCGCCGTTTCAGGACATCTGCATAGATTACACGGACATGGGACAGGATAACAGAGTGGAGGGGAAAAGATATCTATTAGTAATGGTCGATAGATTCACCAGATGGGTGGAAGCCATCCCCACAGCAAGGGAAGATGCTAAGGCTGTGATTAAATGGCTAAGAAGGGAGCTCATACCAAGTTTCGGGGTCCCCCGTATGGTCCGCTCTGACAACGGGACCCATTTCAAGAACGAGCATCTGAGAGAGGTAGAACAGGCATTAGGGATTACCCACAAATTCGGGTCGGTGTATCATCCCCAATCGCAAGGTTTAGTGGAAAGGGCTAACCAAACTTTGAAACGAAAAATGGCCAAAATTATGGCAGGGACAAAACTGAAGTGGGTGGATGCGCTGCCGCTAGCCCTAATGTCCATGAGAAACTCCCCAGGCTCTGACGCACATCTAACCCCTCATGAACTATTGACAGGGCGTAGGATGCCAGGGCCACCAGCAGATAATCTTAGCAAGCCTAGACTAGACATAGCTAAAATCAGATATACAGACTACATGCAGGCGTTAACTTCTCTTGTCGAAAGACTGTCCAAACAGGTGGTGGAGGTCCGAACTCCTGCAGTCGAAACCACAGACGAAAACAGAGATATCCTGGTGGGAGACTTGGTGAGAGTAAAGGTGCACTCCAGAAAGTGGACGGAGCCCAGGTGGGAAGGACCGTACCAGGTGAAAGAGGTATCAAGTCACTCATTGAGAGTGAATTCAAACAAAAGAGATTCGTGGTACCATAGAAATCACTGTGCAAAAGACGAAGGCCCAAATCGCTCATTAGAAGAGACAGGGCGAGACTTGAGCAAGTTGGCAGATTTAGGCTAGAACATGTGGGGGATATGGGTGATATGCATAATGTGGGGGGTAACTCACTCTGCAGGAAGTATAGTTATCACTCTGGAGGAAGGGGAGTCTCAGGTTGTAACTTTAGAGCCTTGTAAAATATGGACATGGAGAAATAGGGCAAGGAGGATAGGGAATATCTGCCCGATACTCCAAAGGGGGGGTTGTAATATATTGGTGTCCTATGCGCAACAACGACCGATTTATCTGTGTGAAGGGAGCTGGTGTCAATACTGGGATTATATGGTTACCAATGTGGGGAACTTCTGGGAGTGGCGAAGGGATTATCCTTATACTCTAAGGGATGTCTCTAAAGTGTCTAGGTTCTCAATGATATGGGGTGTTCCGGGAACTACAAACAAACCATGTAAAGGTGATGAAATCCTACTAACCATAAGGAGTGTTAGGGACACGGATGCAGGTATTTATACTCTGGGGGCTGAAAGGGCCGGGGCTGATGTTATGGGACTATTTGAACTAAAGGTCAATCCTCGGGTAGTACATGAGCATGCCAGGGGGGAGAGGAACAGCACCGAACCCCCTAGAATAGCTGGATCTGAGGGACAGAACCCAGTAAGGGTCATTAATGTCAAGGACATCTCGGATAGTGATCAGCTGGGAACTGAGACGGGATATGATGGACGGGAAAACATGTGGTTGGCATACATGAGATATACAGCTAGGACGTTAAAGAAAAAGGATTGTGTGGTCTGTGGGCACGCTATACCTGAATTGGCTACTCACCCTTTTGCTTTAAGTAAAGGTGAGGGATGGAAGTGTATTTTAGATAGGTTCTATCATTCCCAACCTAATACCACCTTATGCATCACTCTGGGTTCAGTATTTCCTGAAGTACCACCTCAAAAAGCACCAGGGGGGGTTAAGGCATATGGGGGAAATTATAGCTGTATCACTAGGACAGGGAAAGGCATAGACTACGGTCAGTTACCTAGGTCTGACTGTGCAAGAAATGTGACCATGAATAGTACCTGGCCAGTTGAGGGAAAGAACCAAACTAGAGGTGTAGTTGATGTATGGTGGATGTGTGGGCCAAATAGAAAATTGACCCCAATTCTTAAAGGAGATTGGCAGGGCACGTGTGCTTTAACTAGTCTAATTATATCACTGACTATTGTTGATGTTACCGCAGATCAACTCCTGGGATCCCCTCAGTCGATGAGTGAAAAAGGGAGATCAGGAAGGAGACAAAGGCGTAGCGCCCCTTGGTTAGAAGGGGAAGAAATCCACACATCTGTTGGGGGTACCTGTGGGGGTCCCAGAGGAGTTCCAGGCCCTTAACAGAAATGATGGTTTTTGGCACCTCCTCCCTATCATTGGTCCAGCAATTGATGCTGCTAAACAGCGCACCTGGATCAACTATATTTTCTATAACCAACAACGATTTGTTAACTATACCCGTACTGCCTCGAAAGGACTAGCTGAGCAGTTAGAAGCCACCACTAGGGTAGCTAGGCAGAATCGATTGGCTCTAGACATGATGTTGGCGAATCAAGGGGGAGTGTGTAAAATGTTTGGAGAACAATGTTGTACTTTTATTCCCAATAACACCAGCCCTGATGGTAGTATCACCAAGGCCCTACTGGGACTAGATAAATTATCAGCTGAAATGAAGGGTGTAGCTGGGGTAGAAGAGTGGAATTGGTTTGAGGCCTTTTTTGGTAAGTACACATCTATGGTGGTTACTGGATTTCTGACCCTAATTGCTGTGTTTTTGCTTTTAATGTGTTGTGCTGCCTGTATCATCCCATGTTTAAGAAAGTCTGTTACAGATGTGGTGCAGGCTGTTGGTATGATGCCCCTCCTTGGAGCTCAAGTAGCTGATGCTGATACCGAATCAAGTCTTCATAGGAAGATGGGTCTGACTGAGGATGACCCTTGGTTTGCTATACGGGAGGTGGTTGAATAAAGTGGGGTTGAATAAGGTGTTTTCATAAGTCATTTTTTCCACGGGTTAAAAAATAAATACAAATAAAAATGTGTGTGTGTATGTGCATGTATGTACATATATATATATATATATATATATATATATATATATGTATGTGTACATATATATATATGTATGTGTTGTTACGTATAACGTATTATTTTTTCCCCTTTTGTGTATGTTGGGATTTTCTGTTGGCTGGTTTCTCTTCTCTGGCTCTTAACAGGTGCTGTGAGTTGCCGGTAACGAGGGTGGGCGTGTCACCTGTCCTGGGAGACCAATCAACAGCGTTCTCCCATCAAGCTCAACTGAATAAATGTGTGTGATTTTGGTTTGCTGGAGAGAGAGAGAGATTTTTGGAGGTTGGGGGTATGTTGTTGTGAGATAGTGTTTTGCTCTGCTCCCAACTTTAATTTGTTTTGGAGATACCTTTTGGCAGTTTGTTTTGCAACCTGTGGGTTCCACCCACTTACCTTGTTCTGGGAGAAGGGATAGGTAAGATACTCCGGGGTATACACTTGCACGTAGCTGACCCTCTGTTATATACACTAGGTTAGATGCGAGCGGTGTCACCCATGTAGCAGGTAGACAGTTGTAAGTATCAGATGGTGTAGGCAGGGATAGAGGTAGGCAAGCGTAGGGCTATTTGTGTTTTCGGGCCCCGCTCGTCCCGCCCTTCTCCCCCCTTTGTGCTTTGTCCTGTTATGAGCTGTGGTTTTGTAAACTTGTTGATTAGTAAATGTCCCATTAAGGGTTAAATTTCAGTTTGTTGTCGGGTCCCATTTTATTCTTTAGTCTTATTGCACCACACCTACAGCATTCCAGTTTTGCCGCCGAGTGCGGGCAGAGACAGGTAGTTGCGTTTCCAGCTCCCACGAGCCATTTCCCTCTTATAGGAGTTGGAACGTAACAGTGTACATATATATATATATATATATATATAATCTCAATATTTCCTAGTATGTTAAGTGTCAGTGCTGTCCTAAACACCTAAGAGGGTTTTAAGTTCTTGGGTGGCTGGTAGCCACTCAGCATTAAGGGTGGAGAAACGAAGGATGAGCGGGTTGGTTGATTTGCTGTTACAGATGTGAGGGTTGTAAGTTTTGGAGTGACTGGTAGTTCTCTTTATATCCAGTAGGTGTAGCTGTAACAGGTTGAGGGTTTTTTAGTTTTCTTAATGCATAAGCTTTGTATTTTTTGTATTGGGGTGAGTGACACCCTAGGGGGTGTCAAAAGGGGGACTGTAAGGGCTGATATATGTTTAGCTAATGAATATGTTAATCTACAACAAGAGTTATTAAGTGAATGTATTGTGTGATCATAGATCTTTAGAACTGCTGTAGGTTTGGGTAGGGGGGAGCTATATGGAAGGAATGTGCTAGCTGGGGGTTTTACGATAGAACTGTGTCTTGTTGTAATATGAAACTTGGACATCTACTGAGAGGACCACTACTTCCGTCAACTGGATTGCATCACGAGGCTGGGACCAGCCTGCACGCCAACGATAGGCTAAGTAAGTTTAAACCACACTCAGCCTCTACTCCGACAGGTCAGCAAGGAGCGGAAATGATCCTGTCGGAGTATTTAAGGAAGAACAAAGGATAGGGGCGCTCTCTTTTTTCCATGCCCTGACTTGCTGTTTGCCCTGCGTGGTGTCACAGTGAGCCTGTATATACGAACTTCATATTTACCATTGAACGGTTTGTTAGAATAAAATACATAGATGATTTAAACGGCGTAGTAATCCTTTTGTTCCAATACCAGATTTGAATTGACGCGACCTTAACCGTTTGTCTGTTGCTGTTTCGTTGTCATTGCGTAATGTAATGCAGATAGCCTTTAATGAAGGCAGTGGAGATGGCATGGTTTCTTGTGACCATACTTGGTTGTTTTTCCAATCCATTAGCGGTACCAAACGGTCTATTAAATCTACCCCAATCAGCACCTGCTCGGTGTCAAAGCTAGTCACGTACACAGGGTGGATAAGTGACACGCTCTGGAAGTTCAGTTTTAGTAGGAGACGCCTATTGAGAGGCGAGGTAGCCTGAGTGAAACCTCAAAGTTTAGTGTCGCATCGTTCTGTTTTTAACGTTTAACTGGATTTACAGCCCTTTTGAGACCATTGAACAATGTTCGAGAGATGAGTGATATTGTCGAGTCAATTAGAGCACCACAGGTTAAGCAGTCCTCCAGGACTGTTTCCAGGTAGCAACTTTCAGAGGCATGATGTGTCATTCGTGTTCATGGTGAAAACAGCTCAACTTGTCAGAGTTTGAGTCAAATTGGCTATTGCGATGTTTACCACCTGTTACAACATTTGTATAGGAGTCTATTGTCAAAGCCAGTGGGCTTGTTTCTTGATCAAGTGGGCCCTGGATTGGGTTTCGAGTGAGAGTGGGGATAATTTGATTGTTTACGTCCTCGCTAATGGTGTTAATTTCGGCAGACCCGTTCTCCGACAATTAGTCATGGTGATTTATTTTTTTTCCTTTTTCTCCAATTTCGCATTAGTACTTCTCTTAGCAGAACTTCTAGAGAGCATCGGTTTATGTTTTGATCGTCATTGAACCCTTTGTTACCCTTTGTGTGGGTTGGGTGCAGGTCGATCGTTGTGGTACCTGTTTGGTTGGCGACGTTGCTTATAGTTATTTTCACCGCGGTGGTTATTGGTATCGTGGTTTCGTGGTAGATACTGTTGTTGTGCATCATCTCTCACCGCTCCTATCCTTGAAGACGCACCCTCTACGCACGGCTCATTTTGATGACTCAAAGCTGTGTTCGCAAGCTCTCTGAGTTCTGAGATTGGCAAACCCACTTGGGCTGTAGGGCGCCAAGTAGTTAATGAAGTTGGGATACATGTTCGACTGAAACGTTTGTTTGAATGGTAGTAGCTCTTCCATTACTGTTTCAGGGAGTAGGCCAAAGTAAGCTGATTGAAGCCTATGCTTGTGGGTGTTCATTCCGCGCTTGTTTGACAGTGTTAGACAGTGAGCTGTTGTGTTTGCAAGTCGCAGAACCACTGAATTCTATTTTCAAAGCTGTGGCAAGTTTAGCGTAGTCGTTTTGCACGTGTTGCTGTTGTAGATGGATGAACCTTGTCATGTGTCTATTCGCCATTCGCTTCAAAAGGGAAAAGCCTGTCAGTACCCATAGTGTTCGGGTAGCCATTTATTTTTTATTTTTTTATTTTACCTTTATTTTACTAGGCAAGTCAGTTAAGAACAAATTCTTATTTTCAATGACGGCCTAGGAACAGTGGGTTAACTGCCTTGTTCAGGGGCAGAACGACAGATTTTACATTGTCAGCTCGGGGATTCGATCCAGCAACCTTTCAGTTACGGGCCCAACACTCTAACCACTGGGCTACCTGCCGCCCCATTCAAGGCGTACTCTATGTGTGCTAAGAACATCTCAGTGTCATTTGGCTTCCCTGACACGGGGAGTGCGTGGGGAGGGTTTGCTTCATTCTGTGGGGAATTATGGGCAGAAAGACTAAGAGGAGAAGTCAAGCTTTGGCTTTGTTGGCGAGGAGATGCTATATTACTCTGTGCCAAATGTCCAAGAGGAAAGGACTGAGGGACCCCTGAGAGAGGTAAAGTCTGAAACCTTCTGTCGTCTTCACTCCTTTGTGGACTGAGCTCTGGTTGCGAGCTTGGTTGCTTGGTTGGGTAGTCACGCTGTAGTTCATCCAGGTGGTACCTAAGGGTGGTATTCTGCTGCATAGCAGAGACCACTTGAGCGCTTAGGGTACTTATTTTAGACACAAGTGTCGCACTTCATACTTATCTGTCATGGTTTGCAGGTAGAGGTCTGGAGTTCAATGAGTTCTGCTGTTTTGTCTTCCAACTTGGTCATTGTGTTCATGAATGATCATCTTTGGTCTGCAGCATTTGGACTAGAACATTATTGCTTTGAGTGTTGTTCATCAAAACTGCATGCATGTTATCAAGTTGTGCGCCCCTGTTTGTAGATAACTTGTCAGATTTATCTAGTTTGAGCGGGGAATGGGGGCCACCGCCTCTGATAGCTTGCACATTATTATTATTTTGTTTTGTAAAGTATCATCAATACTGGATCAGTAATGTGGGAGTTGGACTTCAATGCAAATGTAATTGTTCAAGTAATGTTAATGATTAATCATACCTGTATAGGCGATCTGGGAATCAAACTTTACTTAACCTGAAAGTGTCGCTGTATCTAGGTTAAGATTGACAGGTTTAAAATGTCTCATTGGTTGGAACAAATAGATTTTTGATCAACCTGGTAAAAAGGTTTGTTTGGCAATTTAACTTCCTTGTTAAATCGAATGAGACAACGATATCCAATCAGTTGAGATTGGTTGGATAGTATATTTGCTTCGGCCAAACAAATATATCTTCTCAAATTTCCTTAAATCGGCTAGCCCTTATGCCCTAGCTATGCAAATGTTACAATCCACCCTACACACTGACCCTTTGTCAGGTATACAACACAGGAGTCAATCTCTCTAGTATTTGGGTTGCAAGGAAACACACACACACACAACTGTAGACTGAATTCAACAGTACGGTCTAATTTTGTTTTAGACTTTTGTCATGACGTGACTTTAACATTAATCTGAAGACAGTTGTCTCTAATTATCTAACTATGTTTAATTGTTACCCAATTCAATTAATAATGTAACAATTAACTAGTATCTTAATTAGTATCTGGGGCACCACGAGAGTGGTTCATTAAAGAGTTAACATCTCCCGAATATCATCATATCATCATTCTAAACATCCTAAACGTCGTAAACTTCTTGCATCTGCAAAAATCCGAGCCTTACTTATGATTCAGTACTACACAAATTAGTTTAATTATTGATTTACTAGCTAATTAAATGATAACACAGGATAAACATACACACTTAATACGTTAAAAACAGGCGGACTGACAACAATATGGCTTCTTGTTACAAAAGACACGGAGAGGGTGAGAGAGAGAGAGAGAGAGAGGGACAGAGACACTTAACAGTGGTACATTTAGAAACTATTCTCATTTACAGTACTCCTATACTTTGCACACAAACCGCCGCCCGCTTGGAGTAAGAAATCATGAATGTATTTTCTCCTTCCTTTCGCTCTGGAAGATGCTTCTTTGAAGATAGTCTAGCCAGCCATGTCAATGGGTCCCAGTAGTGTGATGAGAGTAGCGTAGTAGGATGGTTTGAACAGAGTAGTAGAATGGTCCCACTTAAATTCACTTTCGAAGATACTTTACTTAGGACAGCTAATCAGCCGTACCAGTGATTGTCCGGGAGGGAAGTTCTCCACCAGCAGCAGCTTTGCGTTTTTCTGGACTGGTATGTTAATTCTTAACCCATAATTTTATACAGTTTGTTCAAAAGGGCAGTTCTGTCATGCTGACAAGCTCTCTGACCTCACTCAGGGCTGTGACTAGTCACTGTGCAAAGTTTATGTGAAACAATTATCTCTGTTGGCTCCTAAAGTCACATTACTCTAACAAAAACATTTGCATCAATTTTCATATTTTATGCACAACACATCGGATGGAAACTTCGTACATGTAGTGGGTATACTAACAAACAATATGACATTAGTTTTCTATAGATCGCCTCTGACCATTCCCCACGTTTTATGTTAGAAATATTGTTCCAGTATTCACTTTAGAACGTGTTAGTTTGGTCGGGAAAAGTCTGTGGAAACAAAGGCACATTCTTCTTGTGAACATTGAAGAGGGAGACCTGAATCTCCTCTGTTTGATTTACAACAGGGCATGAGGTGTCAACCCCCCACCGGTGATTGGGAGTTCCATAGGGTGGCACACAATTGGCATAGCGTCGTCCGAGTTTGGCCGGTGTAGGCCTTCATTGTAAATAATAATTTGTTTTTAACTGACTTGCCTAGTTAAATAAAGGTAAAAAATATATATATATATATATACAGTGGGGAGAACAAGTATTTGATACACTGCCGATTTTGCAGGTTTTCCTACTTACAAAGCATGTAGAAGTCTGTAATTTTTATCATAGGCAAAAATCCAGAAAATCACATTGTATGATTTTTAAATAATTAATTTGCATTTCATTGCATGACATAAGTATTTGATCACCTACCAACCAGTAAGAATTCCGGCTCTCACAGACCTGTTAGTTTTTCTTTAAGAAGCCCTCCTGTTCTCCACTCATTACCTGTATTAACTGCACCTGTTTGAACTCGTTACCTGTATAAAAGACACCTGTCCACACACTTAATCAAACAGACTCCAACCTCTCCACAATGGCCAAGACCAGAGAGTTGTGTAAGGACATCAGGGATAAAATTGTAGACCTGCACAAGGCTGGGATGGGCTACAGGACAATAGGCAAGCAGCTTGGTGAGAAGGCAACAACTGTTGGCGCAATTATTAGAAAATGGAAGAAGTTCAAGATGACGGTCAACCTCCCTCGGTCTGGGGCACAATGCAAGATCTCACCTCGTGGGGCATCAATGATCATGAGGAAGGTGAGGGATCAGCCCAGAACTACACGGCAGGACCTGGTCAATGACCTGAAGAGAGCTGGGACCACAGTCTCAAAGAAAACCATTAGTAACACACTACGCCGTCATGGATTAAAATCCTGCAGCGCACGCAAGATCCCCCTGCTCAAGCCAGCGCATGTCCAGGCCCATCTGAAGTTTGCCAATGACCATCTGGATGATCCAGAGGAGGAATGGGAGAAGGTCATGTGGTCTGATGAGACAAAAATAGAGCTTTTTGGTCTAAACTCCACTCGCCGTTTTTGGAGGAAGAAGAAGGATGAGTACAACCCAAAAGAACACCATCCTAACCGTGAAGCATGGAGGTGGAAACATCATTCTTTGGGGATGCTTTTCTGCAAAGGGGACAGGACGACTGCACCGTATTGAGGGGAGGATGGATGGGGCCATGTATCGTGAGATCTTGGCCAACAACCTCCTTCCCTCAGTAAGAGCATTGAAGATGGGTCGTGGCTGGGTCTTCCAGCATGACAACGACCCGAAACACACAGCCAGGGCAACTAAGGAGTGGCTCCGTAAGAAGCATCTCAAGGTCCTGGAGTGGCCTAGCCAGTCTCCAGACCTGAACCCAATAGAAAATCTTTGGAGGGAGCTGAAAGTCCGTATTGCCCAGCGACAGCCCCGAAACCTGAAGGATCTGGAGAAGAATCTGTATGGAGGAGTGGGCCAAAATCCCTGCTGCAGTGTGTGTAAACCTGGTCAAGAACTACAGGAAACGTATGATCTCTGTAATTGCAATCAAAGGTTTCTGTACCAAATATTAAGTTCTGTTTACTGATTTATCAAATACTTATGTCATGCAATAAAATGCAAATTAATTACTTAAAAATCATACAATGTGATTTTCTGGATTTTTGTTTTAGATTCCGTCACTCACAGTTGAAGAGTACCTATGATAAAAATTACAGACTTCTACATGCTTTGTAAGTGGGAAAACCTGCAAAATCGGCAGTGTATCAAATACTTGTTCTCCCCACTGTATATATATAATAATAATTTTTTTAATATTGGTTTTATTAAAATGTTCTGTGCAAATAGCCTCTAAAATATATGTAAACAGACCATAAATGTCAAAATGTTTGTGCTATTATATGATACAATATCAGTACTTGTTTCAAGTTTCAAGTTTGTATTTATTTATATAGCACATTTAAAAACAGCAAACAAGGCTGACCAAAGTGCTGAAAAATACACAAGATAAAAAAAAAACAAGGACAAACCCCACATTCATGACTGAAGCTCACAATGAATTAAAAGCTAAAGAAAAAAAATAGGTTTTAAGAGAGGATTTAAAAACAGTTAGAGATTGAGCCGCTCTGATGTAAACCGGAAGGCTGTTCCACAGCCTAGGGCCAGCAATCGCAAAGGCTCTGTCCCCTCTATTTTTTAACCGAGATCTGGGGACAGACAAAAGTCTCTGATCACCAGACCTCAGGTTTCGTGTGGGATTGTGTGGACAGAGTAGCTCAGACAAATAGCTCGGTGCCAGATTATTTACGGATTTAAAAACAAAAAGAAGAATTTTAAACTCATTCTAAAATGCACAGGTAGCCAATGCAGTGATTTTAAGATCGGTGAAACATGATCAAATTTACGTTTTCTTTTGAGGAACTTTGCAGCAGCATTCTGTACTAATTGGAGACGAGCAATAGAGTGTTTGGGTGAGCCATAATAAAGAGTTGCAATAAACCAGCCGCGATGTAATGAGCGCATGGACAGCAATCTCTAAGGTTTTCTCAGAGAGAGAGGATTTGATTTTAGAGAGAAGACGTAGCTGGAAAAAGCAAGAACTAATCACCGCATTTATTTGTTTTTCAAATTTGAGGTTCTGATCCCAGAAAACACCTAGATTCTTTATGCAAGATGAAGTTGGATAGAGATAATCTAGATCAATGTTACTGCTATTATAGTTGTCATGGGAGCCAAAGACTATAACCTCGGTTTTGGATTCATTCAAAAATAAGAAATTGAGAGAACCACATTTTTACTTCTTCTAGGCATGCAAAAAGAGATTTCAGAGCAGTATCTTTATTGCATTTCAGAGGCAAATAAATTTGTATCATCTGCATAGCAGTGAAATGATACACCATGCTTTCTGAAAATGGAGCCCAGAGGAAGTAAATACAAGGAAAAAAGAATAGGTGCGAGAATAGACCCCTGCGGCACTCCACAGGAGAGTTGGGCTGGCGAGGAAAAAAAATCACCCAGTTTGACAGAGAAACTTCTATTTGTTAGATAAGATCTAAACCAACTGAGGACAGTTCCCTGGATGCCCACAAAATATTCTAGTCGGGATAAGAGAGTTTTATGATCAACTGTATCAAAGGCTGAGGCTAAGTCTAGCAGTATTAGGATCACAGGGTCACCAGCGTCAGTCGCTAACTGTATATCATTAGAAACCCTTAATAAAGCAGACTCTGTGCTGTGCAGAGGCTTAAACCCAGACTGGAAAGTTTCAAGAATTTGATTTGAGCTAAGAAAAGACTGGAGTTGTTTGAGAACCGTTTTCTCCAATATTTTTGTAATAAAAGGAAGGGTCGAAATAGGACGAAAATTATTAAAATCCTTATCATCAAGTGAAGGTTTCTTGAGAAGAGGTGTAACAGTAGCTTGTTTTAGTATATCAGGGATAGTCCCTGTGCTCAAGCATTTATTTAGAAAAGACACCAAACATATTCCAACCGAATCAAAAATTTGTTTCAAGATACGGGGAGAAAGAACATCAAGAGAACAGAAGGAAGGTTTCAAATGATCAACAATTTCTCTGAGAGACAGAAGAGAAACTGGGTCAAAGACACTCCATATGGATGAAGAACAACCCAGTTCAGATGAGACATTAGCAGATGGTTGCAACTGAGATCTTAGAGAGGTGATCTTCTCACAGAAAAACCTTGAGAAACCTTCACATAATGATAATGAGGGATTTGAAATCACATTTATAGGAGGATTTAGAGCAGAATTTAACACAGAAAATAAAGCTTTTGAACTATGATGGTTTTTTAAAATTAAATTAGAAAAATACTTAGACTTAGCAGATATCATAGCTTTCTGAAAAGCACTCAGGGAGTTTTTCAGCATTTCATAAGAGATTTGTAGCTTATCACTTTTTACTTGTTGCATTTACAACTTGTCTAAATCCTATCATCAACTGATTTCATCCAGTGTATGGCTGTGGATTGACTGCATATTGGCAGTATAATCATTTGAAACATTTATGGAATCATTACTCTAAAACTGGCTTGCTAGCTAGCTAACAAACATACAGTGCAGATCGATTCTTAAAATGTATTTTTAATTGGGCTTGCAAAGCAAGAGTAGCCACTTTAAATCTTCTACATACAGTACATCTTCTTATTATAATTTGTAAGGCTACTCCTCTTACACCGTTTTAGCTAGAAAAGGTGTTCAAACTGTAAAACATGTAGACTGGTCTGGATTGAGTGCTCGTCTAAAACTTTGATATCTTTTATACTTTTGAACCTTTTCACTTGAGTTTCAAATCTCTAATGGTCCCCCTAGCGTGAGTTGTTTTATGCGAGTGATGTCAGAATACGCTCATTGTTCCAAAATGTGATTGTTACACAACAGGACAGTTATCCCGCGCTGTATGGAACTCCGTTTGGGTCTTTGCGTGTCAGAAAATATATACGTCAAATAACAATATGCAAATGATATGCAAATGTTTGCCAATCACAAATAAGGCATGTGTGAAGCCAGCTACAGTGGGGAGAACAAGTATTTGATACACTGCCGATTTTGCAGGTTTTCCCACTTACAAAGCATGTAGAAGTCTGTAATTTTTATCATAGGTACTCTTCAACTGTGAGTGACGGAATAAAAACAAAAATCCAGAAAATCACATTGTATGATTTTTAAGTAATTAATTTGCATTTTATTGCATGACATAAGTATTTGATACATCAGAAAAGCAGAACTTAATATTTGGTACAGAAACCTTTGTTTGCAATTACAGAGATCATACGTTTCCTGTAGTTCTTGACCAGGTTTGCACACACTGCAGCAGGGATTTTGGCCCACTCCTCCATACAGACCTTCTCCAGATCCTTCAGGTTTTGGGGCTATCACTGGGCAATACGGACTTTCAGCTCCCTCCAAAGATTTTCTATTGGGTTCAGGTCTGGAGACTGGCTAGGCCACTCCAGGACCTTGAGATGCTTCTTACGGAGCCACTCCTTAGTTGCCCTGGCTGTGTGTTTCGGGTCGTTGTCATGCTGGAAGACCCAGCCACGACCCATCTTCAATGCTCTTACTGAGGGAAGGAGGTTGTTGGCCAAGATCTCGCGATACATGGCCCCATCCATCCTCCCCTCAATACGGTGCAGTCGTCCTGTCCCCTTTGCAGAAAAGCATCCCCAAAGAATGATGTTTCCACCTCCATGCTTCACGGTTGGGATGGTGTTCTTGGGGTTGTACTCATCCTTCTTCTTCCTCCAAACACGGCGAGTGGAGTTTAGACCAAAAAGCTATTTTTGTCTCATCAGACCACATGACCTTCTCCCATTCCTCCTCTGGATCATCCAGATGGTCAATTGCAAACTTCAGACGGGCCTGGATATGCGCTGGCTTGAGCAGGGGGACCTTGCGTGCGCTGCAGGATTTTAATCCATGACGGCGTAGTGTGTTACTAATGGTTTTCTTTGAGACTGTGGTCCCAGCTCTCTTCAGGTCATTGACCAGGTCCTGCCGTGTAGTTCTGGGCTGATCCCTCACCTTCCTCATGATCATTGATGCCCCACGAGGTGAGATCTTGCATGGTGCCCCAGACCGAGGGAGATTGATCGTCATCTTGAACTTCTTCCATTTTCTAATAATTGCGCCAACAGTTGTTGCCTTCTCACCAAGCTGCTTGCCTATTGTCCTGTAGCCCATCCCAGCCTTGTGCAGGTCTACAATTTTATCCCTGATGTCCTTACACAGCTCTCTGGTCTTGGCTATTGTGGAGAGGTTGGAGTCTGTTTGATTGAGTGTGTGCACAGGTGTCTTTTATACAGGTAACGAGTTCAAACAGGTGCAGTATTACACCTGTATTAACAGGTAATGAGTGGAGAACAGGAGGGCTTCTTAAAGAAAAACTAACAGGTCTGTGAGAGCCGGAATTCTTACTGGTTGGTAGGTGATCAAATACTTATGTCATGCAATAAAATGCAAATTAATTATTTAAAAATCATACAATGTGATTTTCTGGATTTTTGTTTTAGATTCCGTCTCTCACAGTTGGAGTACCTATGATAAAAATTACAGACCTCTACATGCTTTGTAAGTAGGAAAACCTGCAAAATCGGCAGTGTATCAAATACTTGTTCTCCCCACTGTATATGACAATCATCTCATTCATCATCAATTAACATCAGGGTCGGCCCTGGACGTTGCTCATACTATGCAATGCCTTTCTATAGATTTTTGCACTTTTTCATACTGCCGCACTATGTATCATGTATTGTGTATGTGTCTTTTGTGCATTTTGCACCGGTCCTGTGTTTTTCGTAGCTGCTTGACAAAGACATTTCCCCTCAGGATCAATAAAGTACCTATCTATCTATTTATCTTCTGCCGCCCTAGGCACAACAAAAACATTATCTTAGCCAAAAGTCTGAGGAACAGAACATAATAGCAGCCCAAGTCATAGGCCAAATTTCTCCAATGTCAAACCAGAGTGTATTGTTTACAATGCTGTGTGCAAATAATTAAATCTTAGACATCCTTATGAATCTAAGCATGGCACTTTTAAAAGTAAAATTTCCACCCAGACAGATGCTCTACAGAGGCAGAAAAATGTAACTGCTGGCTATTCGTCCATTGTATAACCCAAAAACAGAAGTGCTTCCCTAATAGCTGCCTTGGATTAAACAAACATTTTAAAAAATGAAGAAAGCAGAAAATCTCAATTAATAGGGACAGAGTATATTTGCAAAGTATATTTGTTTGTCTCCTTGAATATTATAGGCTGCAGCTCAGCTTCAGAATGAATGTCATAGAGAGGAATCAATATATCCCCATAAGCATCGGAGTCTTAGTCTTTCAGGGGCATTTTAAAGCTTGTTTCTACCATAAAGCATCACCGAGCTAAGCCTTTTTATAGAACGCTTTATATCATCTGGATACTTTTCATGTATTAAAATATGAAGCAAACATTAGATATCCTTTATGCCATTTTCTTTAACAAAGGGTATGGGATAGCCTTACTCAATTCGAGCCCTGGTTTTAACCAAACACACCAAGCCCTTCCCAGACACGGAGGTATTTAAGGAGTGCATGCGACAGTATTTGGCTATACCGACATCTATGGATAGAATTGTGTTTATCAAACAGGTAGGCGCACCACTTATTTTTGTGAATAGGAAGAAATAGGCTCCAATTACAGTTGAAGTCGGACTTTTACGTACACTTAGGTTGAAGTCATGTTAACAAACTATAGTTTTGGCAAGTCGGTTAGGACATCTACTTTGTGTATGACACAAGCAATTCTTCCAACATTTGTTTACAGACAGATTATTTCACTTATAATTCACTATATCACAATTCCATTGGGTCAGAAGTTTACATACACTAAGTTGAATGTGCCTTTAAACAGCTTGGAAAACTATAGAAGTTGATTTTATGGCTTTAGAAGCTTGTGATAGGCTAATTAACATCATTTGAGTCAATTGGAGGTGTACCTGTGGATGTATTTCAAGGCCTACCTTCAAACACAGTGCCTCTTTGCTCGACATCATTGGAAAATCAAAAGAAAAATAATTGTAGACCTCCACATGTCTGGTTCATCCTTGGGAGCAATTTTAAAACGTCTGAAGGTACCACGTTCATCTGTACAAACAATAGCATGCAAGTATAAATACCATGGGACCACGCAGCCATCATACCGCTCAGGAAGGAGACGCGTTCTGTCTCCTAGAGATGAACGTACTTTGGTGCGAAAAGTGCATATCAATCCCAGAACAACAGCAAAGGACCTTGTGAAGATGCTGGATGAAACAGGTACAAAAGTATCTATATCCACAGTAAAACAAGTCCTATATTGACCTAACCTGAAAGGCCACTCAGCAAGGAAGAAGCCACTGCTCCAAAACCGCCATAAAAAAAGCCAGACTACGGTTTGCAACTGCACATGGGGACAAAGATTGTACTTTTTGGAGAAATATCCTCTGGTCTGATGAAACAAAAATAGAACTGTTTGGCCATAATGACCATCGTTACGTTTGGAGGAAAAATTGGAGGCTTGCAAGTCGAAGAACACCATCCCAACCGTGAAGCACGGGGGTGGCAGCATCATGTTGTGGGGGTGCTTTGCTGCAGGAGTGACTGGTGCACTTCACAAAATAGATGGCATCACGAGGAAGGAACATTATGTGGATATATTGAAGCAACATATCAAGATATCAGTCAGGACTCAAATGGGTCTTCCAAATGGACTATGACCCCAAGCATACTTCCAAAGTTGTGGCAAAATGGCTTAAGGACAACAAAGTCAAGGTATTGGAGTGCCCATCACAAAGCCCTGACCTCAATCCTATGGAACATTTGTGGGCAGAACTGAAAAAGCGTGTGCGAGCAAGGAGGCCTACAAACCTGACTCAGTTACACCAGTTCTGTCAGGAGGAATGGGCCAAAATTCACCCAACTTATTGTGGGAAGCTTGTGGAAGGCTACCCGAAACATTTTACCCAAGTTAAACAATTTAGTGTCAATGCTACCAAATACTAATTGAGTGTATGTAAACTTCTGACCCATTGGGAATGCGATGAAAGAAAATAAAGCTGAAATAAATAATTATCTCTACTATTATTTCACATTCTTAAAATAAAGTGGTGATCCTAACTGACCTAAGAAAGGGAATTTTTACTAGGATTAAATGTTCCCATAAAAAAAATGGAGGTCCCTTAGCAGACAGAAGTGAATATTACTTTAACCGATGCATTGGAGAGTAAAAATGTTGCTATGACTATGCAGCCAACTAGTAGGAAACAGAGTTTCTTATTAATAATTTGCCACCTGTTATCACCCATAGCACGATCCCATAATTGTTACAATTACAATAAAAATAACTGTAGAACTGTAAAAAATAGTGAAATCATTTGAGCTTTAGAAAGAAGTGCTTTCATAAATGCATGGCGGGCCTCGTTTCGCTGGAGCAGTGTAAAAGAAGCATTATGTCGATGACCCAGCCTTAACGAATTTTGTTTATTTACATATCGAATTTGATTGTCCAATATCAGTTTCAGTATTTATTTATTTTGTCTGCGCCTAGAGTGGCCTCTTTCCTCCGCTGTGGTGCTGCATTGTAGTCTGCAATGCTCTCTCGGTAGCTCTCCATGGTCCTAAAATCAAATCATCTGAGAGAGACAGTGCGAGATAGAGAGAGGTAAGACAACTCGTGCTCAATTGATATGGTGGCGAGTTCATTGAGTCTCTCTTGATTCATAGCAGAGTCCGGGTCCAAGATAGTAGGGTCTTCGCCGGCATTGTTTGGAGGTGTGGCTAGGCCTGGCTGGTGCGAATACCTGTTCTTGTCAAGCCAGAGAGCTGTCATCATCGGTGGAAGTGAATGGCTCGGACTCCTCCGGTTTGCCCTCTTCGCTGCTAGAATCAACGAACCGAGGCTTGTCGTTCTCCGCGAATGAATGGCCTGTCCTCGGAGGCTTGTCATGCTGCACGCTGATACATTTCAGCAATGAATGTCTTTGGTTTAGAGATTGTGCCTCCTTTTCTCATTCTTTTTTTTTTTATATTCGATTCCTGAGTTTGTCTCTCTTAGACATGGTAGCACAGATTTAAAACAATAGCTTACTTTTAGCTAAAATTATATCCACTAGTAGTAATGTTAACAGATTAGGTTAGGCTAATGCCTTAATCACTAATCATCTTCGTCACACACAAATGTAAAAAAAACAACAATACAATCATTTAATTGGCAGATTCATTTAGTACATTTTTAACAATTGGATAATCCCATTTTGCGGCGGCATTTTGACAATAGGTTGCTGCCCTTCGGCATCCTGATCGGCTACTACACCGCCGGTGGCATCTCAGCCACCAGCTCATAACAAACTATCCTTGTTAGATATGTGTGTTACACATCACCATAGCTACCAAGGATAGTTGGAGTGAACTTCGGGAGAAGTGGGAATGGGGTGGGGGCGGAAACTGCAGCAACGCTATGAGCTGGTGGCTGCGGTGTAGTAGCCGATCAGGGGCACCGCAGGGCAGTAGCCAATTGTCAAAATGCCACCCCAAATTCAAGTGACTACACAGGCGGATGCCTAATCTTGCCTGGGAGGGCCGGCCCTGATCATCACCAAGTCATGTTGAAACGTTACATTTTTCCAGCCAAGTACAACCACCTTCAAAACCAGCCCAGGAGGATCGTTTTTTTCAAAGGTAGGATTAATTCTGGTAGGTAATACCTGGCAAGTCAACATTGACCGGCACAGCTACCTAACGTTAACGTAGCGCTCCTCCCTTTCCATTATTAGCCTACCTAGCTAGCTATGGTATTGTTTGTTATTTAACAGTATGCCAGTTAGAGTAAACCTTTCAATTGCTGTTATGTTGTGTTATAGTTACATGTTGCAAAATATTTCATACTTTTTCTTCAAATATCGCTTGAACACGAAGCGTCATTGGACTGGACTGAACTAACTAACTAACTAGCTAGTTAACGACAGCTACAGTGGGGTTTGCAAGAATGGTCAGATTCGATTAACGTTTGCACCAGTCAGATTTCAATCATTCAGGAGACGGAATAATGCTGGAGTCCAAAGGCGGCAAACAGGGAGAATAAATATGAGGGTTTGCCTGATCGCTGACCATACCTTCCAGCTGTTGAACAGGATAGGTAAATTTGCCCTATATTCATGCAGTACATGAGTGCACTGTGCTTGCTTTGTAAGTAAACTAGGTGTGAATCTATCTTGTGGTTAAACAGACTTATTGAAAATATCATGGACTGTTTCTCTGTGTACAGTATATTAGGATAATTTGTATTAGATTAAATAATGTTTCCATTACACATCACACATTTAGCTATTAAAGTATCTCTTCCTGTCATTTACCTGTACAGTTTGTGTAAACATGCAAGTATTCACTTATCTGTAAATATAACTGTATACCTAACTGTACAGCTAATTTAACCATGCAAAATTTTCACTTACCTGTTCATTTACCCAGTCTGTCTATTAAGTAAACTATTATTACCCTCGCTCATATCATACGCATTAGCTACTGAAGTATTTCTCTGCCATCAACCTGTATAGTATAGTTAACCATCCAACATCCACCAATGTATAGTGTACATATTCAGCCAACCACTCATACTATGCAATGTCCTTTTATAGCTTTTTTTTGCACTCCAGATATCCTGTATTTCTATACTTTTTCATACTGCCGCTCTATGTATCATGTACCGTGTATCTGTCTTTTGTGTACTTTCGTTGTGGCATTTTGCACCTGCCCTGTGTTTTTGTTGTAGCTGCTTGATAATGAAATTTCCCCCCCGGGGGATCAATAAAGTATCTATCTATCTATCTATCTATCTATCTATCTATCTATCTAGTATCCTGTGAGGTCAGAAAGAGAGCAGTTTCTTGAAGGTTCTGCAGAAACATTCCCCCAGATGAATACAAATGTAGAGGCCTTTAAGACATACAGGAGGAGGTGTCACGATTGTGGGTGTTTATAGACCAAGGCAAAGCGTAGATATAGTTCGACATCGTTTTATTCACGTATAACTAGACTTAATGCCAAACTATACAAAAATATACACAAATGAACAAGCGCACACACTTACTGTGAAATGACATAATAAACAATGACCCACACAAATGTGTGGGGTTGAGCAACTTAAAAAGAATCCCCAATCAGAGACAACGTCTCACAGCTGTCTACAATTGGGGATTCAACACAAAATTAAAAACACAGATCTAGATATCTAGATCTGTCAGGCTCTGACAATGGCCAAAAGGTACTCCCTATGGCCAGAGCCTGACAGGAGGAGGCAATCAAATCAGCTGGGTTAGGGAGGTCTGCCCTGTACTTATGTCATGTGATAAATGCCAAAGGTAATGAATTAATTTGAAAATAAATAGCATTTCCCTCTGTATACAAAAGTAATAAAGTATTTGAGTAACTAGTGTTTTCTGGTATTTACTTGTTAAATAAAATTGGAGATCCCTATTGCCTCACCACAAGCTTCAGTGACACTAGAGGTTTGGAATGTTAAATGACCTTTTCCACGTTTATTATCAAATTATAATATTAGTTAGTTATAGAGTTCTTCTTGCAATTCAACAATCTGAATGGCTTTGTTTATTACTGTCCCTGTATTTATTTCAGTCCCTAGAGGAAATGCGGGGATACAACATCATCAAGACAAGGCCTACCATCTATCTCTCTATGGCTGGAGCCAGGAGAAAGTATGTACATAATATAATTTAGAAAATCTGTTGGAATTGGAATTCCAACAGGAAATACTTACTTTTTCATACACAAAACAGATTAATTCAATACTTATTTTTGCCACAGGAGATGAAACGTTGTCGTTTTGAGGAGTGGGGGAGCAGGCTGAGGAAGGTAAGGGATTTCACCAAGTTGATATCATCTGTGTTTTACGTAAGGGATTAACACAGACGTTCTGTACATTATGTTGGAAATAATGCATTACGCAGCGAAACAAGGCAGAGCCGAGTCCATTTGCGGAGTTCATTTTTCCAAGGTAATGTACAGAAAGGAGGCATTTATACCGCTTATACTACAGTTGCCAAAGAAAATAATACTAGAGCAGAAATAATGCTGCTGCTACTGCTACTATGCACTGGCTTCTTGTTCCCACCACCACCCCAGCCTCCACCTGTTAGGTCCTGTGTCCCTGCCGGGGGCATTGGTATAGTTTACCGCACTCACTGTCTGCAGGTTATTTTATATTGACGCTTTGCTTGGGCAGTGAGCTACCCTGAAGGAGCAGAGCCTATATCGCCAAGACTTGCATTATTTATTGCATAATAAATGGTATTTCTAAGTGCAGTTTTCTTTCTGAACTCGTTTTAATGCCCATTCCAGAATTCAACAATGCTATGGTATAAATATATTTATAAAACTTAACACTAACATATTGTAGTTAATAAAGGAGAGAAGACAGAGGGTGGCCTCTCATCCAGAGCAGCCTGATGGAGTGCCCTTTAAGAATAAATACCTGGATGGGAGGGAGCGTATTAGGAGATTCCAGCTCTCTGAGTCCATTCAGGTAAGTCATTCATTCACTTAATGATAAACTCAGTACTATAAATTAGCTTCCCAAGTGGCACAGTGGTCTAATGCACTGCATCTCAGTGCTAGAGGTGTCACTACAGACACCCTGGTTTGAATCCAGGCTGTATTAAACCGGCCGTGATTGGGAGTCCCATATGGTCTAGTGTCTGAGTTTGGCCGGTGTAAGCCATCATTGTAAATAAGAATTTGTTCTGATTTGCCTAGTTAAATAAAAAATAAAAAAAACATTTCAAGCTGAATTAACAGCGGCGATGGTGTTAGAGTTTGCTACTGGTGTGACGGTGGTGCCACCCCTGGGTTCCTTGCTTGGCAGCAGAAGAAAAAGTACCCAGAGGCAAACACGTGTGCTGTGACACTAAGGCTCCCTCTTCATAGCACCTTTAGTGGCTTGCGAAAGTATTCACCCCCCTTGGCATTTTTCCAATAAATTAAAATTGATTTTTGGGGTGGTTGTATCGTCTGATTTCCATAACATGCCTACCACTTTGAAGATGCAACATATTTTTTGTTGTGAAACAAACAAGAAATAAGATAACAAAACAGAGAACTAGAGCGTGCATAACTATTCACCCCCCCCCCCCCCCCCCAAAGTCAATCCTTTGTAGAGCCACCTTTTGCAGCAATTACAGCTGCAAGTCTTTTGGTGTATGTCTCTAATAAGCTTGGCACATCTAGCCACTGGGATTTTTGCCCATTCTTCAAGGCAAAACTGCTCCAACTCCTTTAAGTCATATCACAGATTATCAATTGGATTGAGGTCTTGGCTTTGACTAGGCCATTCCAAGACATTTAAATGTTTCCCCTTAAACCACTTGAGTGTTGCTTTAGCAGTATGCTTAGGGTCATTGTCCTGCTGGAAGGTAAACCTCTGTCCCAGTCTCAAATCTCTGGAAGACTGAAACAGGTTTCCCTCAAGAATATCCCTGTATTTAGCACCATCCATAATTTCTTCAATTCTGACCATTTTCCCAGTCCCTGCCGATGAAAAACAGGGGTGATGAGAGGTGTTGGGTTTGCGACAGACATAGCGTTTTCCTTTATGCCCAAAAAACTAAATTTTAGTCTCATCTGACCAGAGTACCTTCTTCCATATGTTTGGGGAGTCTCCCACATGCCTTTTGGCAAACACCAAATGTGTTTGCTTATTTTTTTCTTTAAACAATATTTTCTTTCTGGCCACTCTTCCGTAAAGCCCAGCTCTGTGGAGTGTACGGCTTAACGTGGTCCTATGGACAGATACTTCAATCTCCGCTGTTGTCACGCTTGGGTGTATGGAGAGACCAAGACGCAGCGCAGGGATTATAGTAGTTTGACATATTTTATTTGTTATACTATGTATAGCCTAGAAAGTAATACGATGTATACAAAACACAAAAATGACGAACTACAAAACGAAACCAAAACACGAATTCCACACGTTACGTTAAAACTAAACCACAATATTTTAATTGTAACAAAAAGCACACTTACTTCACCGTGACTGCGACATATAACGATATCGATAACAACCCACACCAAAGTGAAGGACAGACTCAACATATATGGGATCCCTAATTAGAGACAATATTTGGCAGCTGCCTCTAATTAGGGATCCACCCAAAACCCACAAAGAAACAGAAAAGAACGACACTGTCAGACTCTGACCATAACTACATAGAGAAGCCTATTTGCTTCTCTATGGCCAGAGCCTGACAGCTGTGGAGCTTTGCAGCTCCTTCGGGATTATCTTTGGACTTTGTTGCCTCTCTGATTAATGCCCTCCTTGCCTGGTCCGTGTGTTTTGGTGGGCGGTACCATATTCTTTCCATTTTTTAATAATGGATTTAATCGTGCTCTGTGGGTTGTTCAAAGTTTCTGATATTTTTTTTTATAACCCAACCCTGATCTGTACTTCTCCACAACTTTGTCCCTGACCTGTTGGAGAGCTCCTTGGTCTTCATGGTGCCACTTGCTTGGTGGTGCACCTTGCTTAGTGGTGTTGCAGACTCTGGGACCATTCAGAACAGGTGTATATATACTGAGATCATCAAGTATTTTTTTTTATTTCACTTCACCAATTTGGACTATTTTGTGTATGTCCATTATATGAAAACCAAATAAAAATCTATTTAAATTACAGGTTGTAATGAGATTGGCGCCGCCCTGAGTGGTCGCCTGTTAAGCAGCTCCCGTTGTTCGTGCATAAATTGTTGTTCTAGTTAGTTTTAGTTCGTTTTTTCGTCTCTTTTCTTTAGTTGTTTTTGCTACAGTTGAACTATAATAGTTCAGGATTATGGATTTTCTCGCAGCTGAACGTCAACAGGAGTCGTCAATTATTATTATTTACGCTGCTGCACCCCAGGGAAAAGTTTGATATTCCGGACGAGTTGAAAAGGCGACGGCATGGACGTAGGGCGGGATTGAAGTGTAAGGTGAAGCTGAGGAAGTACAAGCCGGCTATACCGTCTATCATTATGGGCAACGTGAGATCACTACATAACAAAATGGACAAGCTTGAGGCTCTTGTCCGTGGGCAAAGGGACTATCGTGAAGCGAGCCTAATGTTTTTTACTGAGACTTGGCTGAACGATAACATCCCCATAGAGAACGTCACTATCTGTGGTTTCCAGACCATCAGAGCGGACAGGGATAGCATCTCTTCCGGTAAGAGCAAGGGTGGTGGGCTGGCTTTATTAGTTAACAACAGATGGTGTAATTCGAGCCATATTACTCTTAAGGAAGAGTTTTGTAGATAGATAGATAGATAGATAGGTACTTTATTGATCCCCCGGGGGGGAAATTTCATTGTCAAGCAGCTACAACAAAAACACAGGGCAGGTGCAAAATGCAACAACGAAAGTACACAAAAGACAGATACACGGTACATGATACATAGAGCGGTAGTATGAAAAAGTATAGAAATACAAGATATCTGGAGTGCAAAAAAAAAGCTATAAAAGGACATTGCATAGTATGAGTGGTTGGCTGAATATGTACACTATACATTGGTGGATGTTGGATGGTTAACTATACTATACAGGTCGATGGCAGAGAAATACTCCAGTAGCTAAAAATGCGTATGATATGAGCGAGGGTAATAATAGTTTACTTAATAGACAGACTGGGTAAATGAACAGGTAAGTGAAAATTTTGCATGGTTAAATTAGCTGTACCGTTAGGTATACAGTTATATTAAACAGATAAGTGAATACTTGCATGTTTACACAAACTGTACAGGTAAATGACAGGAAGAGATACTTTAATAGCTAAATGTGTGTATGATATCATTTGGGGTAATAATAGTAATTCCCTTAAAATACAGTCCTTAGTGCGAAGGGTTTAATTACAGACAACTGCACTTATTGCACATTCGATATACTAAAAGCAATGAGAAAAGGTGCAACTGGCAGGATACTAATATGCTTTCCTGAGTGAATGCCTACGTCCAATAATTACTTACAATATTGCATGTGATATAATATAACAACTGTACATGAGTATGTATATACAGACCTGTATGAATAAATAGGTCCTGAGTGGATGAGTGCTGACGGACCAGAGTTACTCACGATGGATGCATAATTGTTAAACTAGGTCCTAGCACCCCAACAGTTCCAGATCTATGTTGCCGACGGCACGGCACCCCGGTGAGACATTATATAGTCTCATAGCCGCCGGCAGGAAGGACCTCCTGTAGCACTCTCTGGCACACCGTGGTGGGATCAGTCTGTGACTGAAAGTGCTCCTCTGCGTCATAACCATAGCGTGCAGAGGGAGGGTGACGTTGTCCATGATGGCCAGCAGTTTGGCCAGGATCCGTCTCTCCGCCACCTCCTCTAGAGTGTCAAGGCTCATCCCCAGGACAGAGCTAGCCTTCCTGATCAGCTTATTTACCCGAGAAGCATCACCGGCTTTGATGTTTGCTCCCCAGCACACCACTGCAAAAAAGATGGCACTGGCCACCACAGACTGGTAGAAGGTATGCAGTAGTTTACTGCACACGTTGAAGGACCTGAGCCTCCTCAGAAAGTAGAGTCGGCTCTGGCCCTTTTTGTACAGGGCCCCGGTGTTACCAGCCCATTCCAGTCTGTTGTCCATATGGACACCCAGGAACTTGTATGACTCAACCATTTCCACATCCATCCCCTTTATAGGGACTGCAGTCAGTTGTGCCTTGGTTCTCCTGAAGTCCACCACCATCTCCTTAGTTTTGCTGATGTTGAGCTGAAGGTGGTTCTGCTCACACCACAACACAAAGTCACTGATTGTGCTCCTGTACTCCTCCTCCTGCCCACCCCTGATGCACCCTACAATAGCAGAGTCATCCGAGAACTTCTGTAGGTGGCATGTTTCAGAGTTATATCTGAAGTCTGAGGTGTAGAGGGTGAACAGGAAGGGGGACAGGACCGTACCCTGGGGGGCACCGTTCTGACACACAGCTCTGTAGTCGCACAAATTGTGGCCTACCGGTCAGGTAGTCCGTGACCCAGGAGACTAAGGGTGCTTCCACTTTCATCCTCCTCATCTTCTCACCCAGTAGCAGGGGCTGAATGGTATTGAAGGCACTGGAGAAGTCAAAAAACATGACCCTCACAGTGCAACCTGTGTTGTCCAGGTGAGAGTAGGCCCTCTGCAGAAGGTAGATGATTGCATCATCCACCCCGATGTTGCGCTGGTATGCAAACTGCAGGGGGTCCATTGATGAACACACCAGGGGTCTGAGGTGAGCGAGGACTAACCTTTCCAGGGTCTTCATGATGTGGGATGTTAGCGCTACAGGTCTGAAGTCATTCAGGACAGTGGGGTGTGCCTTCTTGGGCACTGGGACGAGGCAGGATGTTTTCCACAGCACAGGGACCCTTTCTAGGCTCAGGCTAAGGTTGAAAAGACGCTGGAGTATTCCACACAGCTGGTCAGCACAGACCCTCAGCACCCTTGGGCTGATGCAATCAGGGCCCGCCGCTTTCCACTGGTGTAGTCTCTCCAGCTCTCTCTTCACTTGGTTGGTGGTGAAAGCCAGCCCAGGTGGGGAGGTGGGGGGAAGGGGGGTGTTGAGGATCAGTCCAGGGGGGGCAGGGGCGGAGGTGGGGTCACTGATTGTCTCAGCAGAGGTGCTGTGAGCAAAGTGGGGGTGGGATAGCTGTGAGGGTGTGTGGTCTGGGGAGCTGGAGGGGAGGTGGACAGGGCCAGTATCGAACCTGTTAAAAAATTGGTTCAGCTCATTGGCTCTGTCCTGGGTCCCCTCCGTCTGCCCACTGTTTGACTTTTTGAAGCCAGTGATATTTCTCATACTCTTCCACACCTCTCTCACCTGGCTCTGCCTCAGCTTGTCCTCCATCTTCTCCTTATACACTCTCTTCCCCTCAGCAATCTGCAAATTCAGCTCCCTCTGGATTTGTCCTTGTCCTTCTCCTTGAAGGCCCTCTTCTTCTCATTCAGCAGGGCCTTCAGGTCGCTGGTGACCCAGGGTTTATTGTTTGGGAAACAGCGTACCTTCCTGGTGGGTACAGTGTTGTCTACACAAAAATTAATATAGTCTGTTATGCAGTCAGTGAGTCCATCGATGTCCTCCCCATGAGCCTCACAGAGCACATCCCAGTCTGTTGTTTCAAAGCAGTCCTGTAGGGCCTCATTCGCCTCAGGGGACCATCTCCTAATAGTCCTGGTGGTTGCAGGCTGCTGTTGGACCATAGGCCTGTAGAGTGGGGTGAGGTGGACAAGGTTGTGATCCGATCTACCGAGGGGAGGGAGTGCAGTGGAGTTGTATGCATCCTTCACATTAGCATATAACAAGTCCAGAGTTTTATTATTCCTGGTTGGGCACTTCACAAACTGTTTGAACGTGGGCAGCGTTGAAGAGAGAGATGCATGGTTAAAATCCCCCGAAATGGCAAAGAAAGCACTGGGATGCGCTGTCTGTAACCTCGCGATAACAGAGTGGATGACGTCACACGCTGCGTTTGCGTCAGCAGAGGGCGGGATGTAAACAATAACAGCAATGGCCGCCGTGAATTCCCTCGGCAAATAGTAGGGTCTCAGGCTAACGGCTAGCAGTTCAATGTCCGGGCTACAAAACTGTTCCTTAAGAGTAATATGGTTCGGATGACACCATCTGTTGTTAACTAATAAAGCCAGCCCACCACCCTTACTCTTACCGGAAGAGACGCGATCCCTGTCCGCTCTGATGGTCTGGAAACCGTCGATAGTGACGTTCTGTATGGGGATGTCACCGTTCAGCCAAGTCTCAGTAAAACACATTAGGCTCGTTTCCCGATAAATCCTTTGTCCACGAACAAGTCCCGCCAACTCATCCATCTTGTTATGTAGAGCCCTCACATTGCCCATAATAATAGATGGTATAGCCGGCTTGTACTTGAACCTCCTCCGCTTTGCCTTACATTTCAATCCCGCCCTGCGTCCACGGCGTCGTCTTTTCAATTCGTCCGGAATATCAAACTTTTCCCCGGGGAGCAGCAGCGCTGCGTGGGCTAAATCCAGGAGCTGGGCTCTGCTGTAAACAATAACAGTTGACGACTCCTGTCGACGTTCAGCTGCGATAAAATCCATAAAATCCATAATCCTGAACTGTTATAGTTCGACTATAGCAAAATAAAAAATAAACCTAAAGAAAATAGACAAAAATAGACGAAGGAAAACGAGCTAAAACAACAATTAATGCACGAACAACGGGAGCTGCTTAACAGGCGACCACTCAGGGCGGCGCCAAACGATTCTGACATTGAGCTGTTAGCAGTTAGCCTGAGACCCTACTATTTGCCGAGGGAATTCAAGGCGGCCATTGCTGTTATTGTTTACATTCCGCCCTCCGTGCCGCAAAAACAGCATGTGACGTCATCCACTCTGTAATTGCGAGGTTACAGACAGCGCATCCCAGTGCTTTCTTTGCTATTTCGGGGGATTTTAACCATGCATCTCTCTCTTCAACGCTGCCCACGTTCAAACAGTTTGTGAAGTGCCCAACCAGGAATAATACAACTCTGGACTTGTTATATGCTAATGTGAAGGACGCATACAACTCCACTGCACTTCCTCCCCTCGGTAGATCGGATCACAACCTTGTCCACCTCACTCCACTCTACAGGCCTTTGGTGCAACAGCAGCCTGCGACCACTAGGGCCATTAGGAGATGGTCCCCGGAGGCGAATGAGGCCCTACAGGACTGCTTTGAAACAACAGACTGGGATGTGCTCTGTGAGGCTCATGGTGAGGACATTGATGGACTTACTGACTGCATAACGGACTATATACATTTTTGTGTAGACAACACTGTACCCACCAGGAAGGTACACTGTTTTCCAAATAATAAACCCTTGGTCACCAGCGACCTGAAGGCCCTGCTGAATGAGAAGAAGAGGGCCTTCAAGGAGAGGGACAAGGACAAATAAAAATGTGTCCAGAGAGAGCTGAAGTTGCGGATTCCTGAGGGGAAGAGAGGGTATAAGGAGAAGATGGAGGACAAGCTGAGGCAGAGCCAGGTGAGAGAGGTGTGGAATGGTATGAGAAATATCACTGTGTCACGAGAATTTTGCTGTCTCAATGGTTGAACTCAACTATCACTCAAACTTTGAATAATTCCCAGAGGTTGTAAGGCTCTGGTTAAACAAGAATTATGCAAAGCCCCAGTCTATAAAAGATCAGAAGTTTATTCAGAGAGCTCTGATCTCTCAAGTTCAGGGCACATCTTTTATACACACACGTTTCTGTCATATAACACCTCTTACTGGAGTTGTTGTACAATTTCATATTCATTTATGGTTATCATGTTTCAAAATATTATTACATTCTGCAAGAATGCTTTCTGTAAGTCTAGCGATAGGTCATCTGTAGGCTAGACAGGTCATGTTTCCTGTAAGTCTAGCCATAGGCTAAATAGGTCCTAACCGTTCCCTTCACCCTTCCTGTTATTGGTTTCAGTGGTCATCACAAGTTGTTTGTCAAGAGTTCCTCTTCTCGCCTCAACTATACCCTGCTTTTATTGCAAAATATAACACAATGCCCTAGTCTTAAACCTATGTAATCACACACACATAATTGGATTATTGTCTTATAGCTCTATCCATATTTACACAGTTATTTCACATAGTTATACAATTTCAGGGTGGAACACTTTAGTCATTATCTTTAACATACAAATTCCTCTATCAATCCACCCTTTGACTAAATTTGACACACTTAAATAAAATAATCTAAAACATCAAAATAATCAAATAATCACACAGGACAGGAAATAAAACGTCTGAGAACTAATTACAATCTACTTCCAGGCATAACTCTTCCTTGTGAGATTTTCGTTATGCAGTTATGCAGCGATGTTAAATGAACTAGTAATAGTTAATTTAACATCACAGGAGAATCACACATTGAACACAGTTTCATTCAATCAGGGTTCATCAGGATTGAAGTCGTCATTGTCCACCAGTCCTGGAGGATCGTATTCTTCATTCCACTGGTCAGAATCTGGAACAGGGCCTTGTCTCACCATCTGCTGGGCCACCGCTTTCTCCAATGGCCTGGATACAAGTCCTCACACACAAGGGATTAGACAACAACCACATAACACAAGTATACCCGTACAGGCAATAGCTGCCCCCAAAATTGTGGCTACTATGGTTTTCCATCTCCCAAACGTTTCATCAAACCACCCGGTCACAGATGTATTTACCCCTGAGTTCTCCGTCCACTCTTCACTTAGAGCCGTTAATCCTGCAAGAGCTCTGGTAACTGTACCATCCGGTGTGGTATTGTTAGGAATGAATGTACAACAATGGCCCCCCCACCATTCTACATACCCCACCCTTTTCTGCCAATAACATATCTAGAGCCAACCTATTTTGCCAAGTCATGAGCGAGGTGGCGGATAATTGGTCTGAGATCCCCTTCACTGCATTGCTAGTCTCATTTACAAATCGTTGCTGATTATAATAGATATAATTGATCCAATCCACATATTTATTGATCGTAACCCACCAAAAGAATGTCCGTGAAACCTTCACCTACTTGATTCATAGCTTTATATTCATCAGGGACTCCCCTAGGAATTCCAATCGCATCCATCCAGATAGGGCTATTCTCATCCTTGTCAAACCCCTCCTACGTCTGTTTAACAATTTCCTGGAATTCTGGTGACTAATTCTAACTGGCTGAACCAGTAGAACCGGGGTGCAGGTACCTACCCACCCTTTTGGCAGTGCCTGCCTTATGCGGTCTTTACTGGTACACGCCCACCACACATCAGTTACCGGGGCTGTAAGGTTTAGTAGTTTCTTCTGTGCCTCTGAACTTAGATCAGTAACATTAACTACTGACTTACATCCATTAAAATCACCCAAATTCCTGATGCCATTACTGTGCCTATAACACTGGTATTCTCCAGGAGTCAGAGTGAACTGAGGCGGGTTAGCAGCCTCTTTCAATCTCGCCAACCCCATCCCTGTACAGTTAACCTCTTGTTTGCTTAGATCCCAAGTCTAACACACAGGAGAACAGGCCCAATACGTTTTTTGCAATGTCCTCTTTGCTTACTGTTTCTATCGTTATCATCTCTACCAGACACTTTGGTATTCCTAGGTTTCGTTTCAGGTCCCATCGAAATGACCTGTCCTGTCCACAGTCGTCTGTCTTTTAACTCTTACCCATGGTAGAGTTTCGTTGTTATTTTTGGTGAGTGGTGGATCTGGATGTATCAAAAAGATAATTAGGACTATGATGCAGCTCAGGGTCCCCCATATTCCCAAAATCCGCCAACCCTCTCCTGCCCTTAGTCAGTCTGCTAAGTACCACCCCATACTCACACCTCTAGGAACACACTACAGTGATGATAGGTCGGGGTAGGGAATCTTCGTTAAGGAGGTAACCCCCGGACCCTATTGGTGCTCGGTTCTGCTCCTTAACTCTGTGTGTGTTCAGCAGTGTTTGTATGTGTTCCTACCTTCTTAGAGTGGGCAACGTGGACCCAGGTTGCTCTTTCTGCAACATATCTAAATGGCAAGGGCGGTTATCAACAAGACCTGGTATGGACCTTCCCAACGGGGCTGCTTCCAGTCTTTCCTTTCTAGGGATTGGATCCACGCCCAATCATCTGGTTGGATAGAGTGGGTCACTCTCTCCTCAATTCACCTGTGGGTCACAAAATCTTTGACATACGGGTGTGATTAGCAAACAATCTTCTCATGTGTTCGACCAGAGTATTCTCAGTGTCTATCTCTGCCTGCTCTGGTCCTCCTAACTCGGCATTCTATATGGTCTCCCAAACCCTCTTCAAAAGGGAGATAACCCATCTTTGCCTGGCGTTTCTCTAATGGTCATTAACACTATAGGTAAGCATCTTACCCAGTTTCTTCCAGTACTTATATGGGTCTTTCTTAGTCTACTTTTTATTGTTCTGTTCATGCGTTCAATTAAACCGGCTGATTGGATGATATGAACAATATTTCTTCATGTTAATATCTAACTTCTATTATAGTCAAGCACCATTTCTTTCCTTCACTTCTTGTAAGTTCTATAAAGTCAATTTCCAACTGTTGGAATGGATATCTTGCCTGGGGATATTCCCCTTTTGGTGCTCTCTGTCTCCCTTGACGATTACTTTGTGCACATATAACACACCTTGAACAACATTTTTTTTTTTAAAGTAATTTGTTATTCCGTACGCTACAACATACTTCCTAATTTTTCCAATTCCGTACGCTACAACATACTTCCTGATTGTTTCCACCATCCCCGCTGTTGATACATGGCTTTTCCCATGTATCAAAATTACTGCATATCTAAACAAAGATTTGGGTAATATGGGCAAGTCTCCCTTATACCACATCCCCTTTTTATTAACTGCACCAGGTTTTACCCATTTCTTCACTTCTTTTACTGGGGCCCTTGCCTGACTGTCTTTTAATAGATCTGTGTCAATGTTTACTTCCTCTTTCACATGTTGCTGAGCTTCTGACTGTGGTTTGAAGCCTGCCTTTTTTGCTTCTTCATCTGCCTTTCTGTTACCATTGCTAATGATATCTGTTTCTTCAGTATGAACCTCACACTTACAAATAGCCAATTTCCCTGGTAAGAGAACAGCATCCAAGAGATTTAAGATTAACTGAGCATGTGTTATAGGTTTACCAGATGTGGTCACCATCCCCCTATTTCTCCATCGTGCAGCAAATATATGTACTGTGTTAAATGCGTAGATCTGTGTAGATCATGACATTTTTCCCTTTACCCAAATGACATGCTCTAGTTAATGCCACTATCTCTGCCTGCTGTGCTGAATAGTTTTTTGGTAAAGGCTCAGCCTCCAAAACATCAGTCTCCGTTACCACTGCATATCCTGTAGCATTTGTCCCATCAGGGATTTTCCGTGATGAACCATCAACAAACATAGTTACTTCCCCATCTGTTAATGCTAGGTCTGTCAACTCTGGTCTTGGCAATACTAACTTCTCAGTTTCAATTACACAATCATGTGGGCTGCCATCGGTCTCAATAGGCACCAAGGTGGAGGGGTTCAGAGTACGCTCTTCACGAGTTACAGTATGTCTCAAATACACAACCTCAGTTTGCTACAATTGTATTTTCATTTAGCTTACTCTATGGCCTTGTTCTGCCATATACATGAACAACTACAGTTTATCCCATCTACATCCTTCACCAGTAGGGTTAGCCACTAAAATATTGTCTCCATTTCCTCCCCTAAAAGGTAAACCCAAACCACCCTTGGCTGTCGGGATGTAGGGGTATACTAAAAACGCATTAGCCAAATCTATTATAGTTAACTAAATATTTATTTATACTATGCAGGGTGTGTAAATCTGATACACATAGAGCTCTAGGTATCACACTCCGATTTACTCCCTGGAGATCTAATACCATTCTCCAATCATTACTGGTAGCTGCTTTCTTTACTGGAAACATTAAAAAATTCCACTATGCTTCATCTCCTTCTCTGATTACTTTTTTAGACTCTCCCCAAGTAACATCTTAAAATACACCTCATTACGTGCGACCCTCTAAATTTGCACTGTACCAGCTCAAACAACACTCCTCTGATACAAGCCTCTAAATACAGCCCTTTGAATACACAACTCTACTTCTATCCATGTCCTACAAAGTCCACAGCTTAGATTCACACTTCCTGCTCCATACCATACATTATACGTTATTACAATATCGGTTTACACTGCAGTCACAACACAAATAACACAATTCTACAATATAGACTTCACAACACAAATAACACAATTCTACAATATAGACTTCACAATACAAATAACACAATTCTACAATATAGACTTCACAATACAAATAACTTGGGTAAACGTGCCCACAGCAGGGTTTCAAGATTAACTTTTCAAACACACCTCCTTTGCAGTCTCACTTCCCCAGACCTTCTCTTATTATGTTTTCCCTTTCCTTTGTTATTACAACCCCGACTGTTATGGTCACTTTTATTACAATGTTTACACGCTGCTTCACATTCTCTGGCAAAATGTCCTGTTTTGTTCAAATTAAAACATTTCACATCCTGGTAACCCCCTTTCTTCCTGACCTTCTCCTTTTTGTCTCCTGAGCCCTGGTTTGGACCTGCTATTTCACCCAGGGTGGCCATCAAATATGCTGCTCCTTTCTGATCTTCTCTAGCCTCTTACTGTGAGGGCTGGGTAGTGGTGAAGCCGCTACTCCCATCTGGGGGAGTGGATTGAGCCACAACCCAGTCCTCACATCAGTGAGGGAGGATTAATGATCCCCAATCAGAGACAGCTGTCTAGAGTTGTCTCTGATTGGGGGGAGTATTTAGCAGCCCTCCAAATCCACCTGTGTGTGGATCATTGTTTGTTTCTGTTTGTCTGCATGCTGCAGAACTCAGTTAGGTCACTGTGTATTTGTTTATAGTCCGTTTTGTTTTCGCTCTCCTTTTATTTTTGAATGCCTTGTGAGAATATCTCATTCACTAATAAAAAGGAATGTCACTCCATCAGCGTTCCGTTTACCGTCCCTTATATCCACATCGTGACAGAATGATCCACCAACCAGGGACGCAACGGAGCCTGACATTGGGAGATATCCTCCTCGGTATGGGGAAAATTACCGAGGAGGAATACTCCCATTATCGTGCGGTGGAGGAAGGCGTCGGGGAAAGAGTCGGCGGGCCAAAAAAACTAGGGACCAGCCTGGAGCCCAGAAAAACCCCCAAACGGATTTTGGGGGGGGGCTATGGGGGTGGTCGGGGATCGACGGAGAAGAGCCCCGACCACTGCACTCGTGGGGGTTTCCGGAGGAGCCCCTACAGCCATGGGAGCGGAAGTACAGAGAGGAGTCGGAGGAAGACGACGACGATGTGCTTCTGTTCCCTCACTCGTGGGGGTTCCCGGAGGAACTCTCACAGGATGGGGATTGGCGCTGGAGAGACTACGACAGCAACAGTCTTAATCCAGTGCCAGTTCCCAGCCCGGTGCCTTCAGCACCGGTCCAGAGTCGGAGGAGGAGGAGACCGACTCAGCGCACCCAAACATCGGTGCGCAACAAAAGCCCGGTGCGACCCGTGCCAGCTCAGCGCACCAGCCAAACGGTGCGTCTGCCCAGTCCGGTACGCCCAGTGCCGGCTCCTCACACCCGACCTCCAGTGAAGGTCAGCAACCCTGAGCCTCCAGTGAAGGTCAGCAACCCTGAACCTCCAGTGAAGGTCAGCAGCCCTGAGCCTCCTGCGAAGGTCAGCAGCCCTGAGCCTCCTGCGAAGGTCAGCAGCCCTGAGCCTCCTGCGAAGGTCAGCAGCCCTGAGCCTCCTGCGAAGGTCAGCAGCCCTGAGCCTCCTGCGAAGGTCAGCAGCCCTGAGCCTCCTGCGAAGGTCAGCAGCCCTGAGCCTCCTGCGAAGGTCAGCAGCCCTGAGCCTCCTGCGAAGGTCAGCAGCCCTGAGCCTCCTGCGAAGGTCAGCAGCCCTGAGCCTCCTGCGAAGGTCAGCGCCCCGCCGCCGCCTGCGAAGGTCAGCGCCCCGCCGCCGCCTGCGAAGGTCAGCGCCCCGCCGCCTCCTGCGAAGGTCAGCGCCCCGCCGCCTCCTGCGAAGGTCAGCAGCCCGAGGCCTCCAGCGAAGGTCAGCGCCCCTAAACCTCCAGCGAAGGTCAGCGCCCCTAAACCTCCAGCGAAGGTCAGCGCCCCTAAACCTCCAGCGAAGGTCAGCGCCCCTAAACCTCCAGCGAAGGTCAGCGTCCCGCCACCTCCAGCGAAGGTCAGCGTCCCGCCACCTCCAGCGAAGGTCAGCGTCCCGCCACCTCCAGCGAAGGTCAGCAGCCCGGAGCCTCCAGCCACAGCTCAAGGCCTGGAGCCTCCTCCAACGGTGCCCAGTCCGGGGCCGGTCGTCTGCTTCGCTCCAGTGCCGGAGCAGTCCGCTCCACCGGTGCCCAGTCCGGGGCCGGTCGTCTGCTTCTCTCCAGTGCCGGAGCAGTCCGCTCCACCGGTGCCCAGTCCGGGGCCGGTCGTCTGCTTCGCTCCAGTGCCGGAGCAGTCCGCTCCACCGGTGCCCAGTCCGGGGCCGGTCGTCTGCTTCGTTCCAGTGCCGGAGCAGTCCGCTCCACCGGTGCCCAGTCCGGGGCCGGTCGTCTGCTTCGCTCCAGTGCCGGAGCAGTCCGCTCCACCGGTGCCCGAGCCGGGGAAGGACATCAGCCCCTCTCCAGGGTCGAGGGCTCCCACACCAGGGTCCAGACAGGACTTGGTGAATCGCAGGAGTACTGAGGGGGGAACCATCGCGCCGGGGTCCGGACCGGACCGGGTGTGCAACAGGGAGGTAGGAGGAGAGCAGCTGTCACTGCCTGCGTCACGCCCGAGGCCGGAACCGGAGCCCCCACCAGCAACCACCTCAGTACCCCGCCATTTCCCCTCCTGGTTTAGTGACATTTTTTGGGGGGGAGATCAAGCGCGGTCGGGAGCCCGCACCTTGGAGGGGGGGTACTGTGAGGGCTGGGTAGTGGTGAAGCCGCTACTCCCATCTGGGGAATGGATTGAGCCACAACCCAGTCCTCACATCAGTGAGGGAGGATTAATGATCCCCAATCAGAGACAGCTGTCTAGAGTTGTCTCTGGTTGGGGGGAGTATTTAGCAGCCCTCCAAATCCACCTGTGTGTGGATCATTGTTTGTTTCTGTTTGTCTGCATGCTGCAGAACTCAGTTAGGTCACTGTGTATTTGTTTATAGTCCGTTTTGTTTTCTCTCTCCTTTTATTTTTGAATGCCTTGTGAGAATATCTCATTCACTAATAAAAAGGAATGTCACTCGATCAGCGTTCCGTTTACCATCCCTTATATCCACATCGTGACACTTACGGGCTTCTGTCAGCCACACCCTAGCGGTGTCTGTCCCTTCCGCCTGTTGTTTTTCTACTCTGTCCCCGCACACCTTGTGCATTTGTTTTATCATGGATTCTAGTTTGTCTACATCTAGACGCCCATCGAACCCCTACTTCTTTCTCCACTTAGGACAAAAATAGGTATTTCGTTTATCCTTGGACTCCATATACCTCTCATCCCCGGTTAATTCCGGGACCTCCTTTGAGGATTTAATTCCCATGCTGGAAAAAGAAGAAATCCCCCCCGTTGTTCTTATAATCTAGTGATAAAATCACTCAAGTATTATTCTCCTTTGGATTTATTATTAGGTGCGACTTTTGAGCAAATGTTATGGTCCATTTTTTATGATTAACCATTTAAATCATCCCAACCCGTAACCCAGAGTGTCTTAAGACCCCAGTTTTCCTGAAACGGATGAGACAACAATAATTTTTCTCACACAACCTATTTTAATCCCTTGAAGTTTCACCGCCGTTTTATATTTATCTAGAATACTGGCGCGTGGTTTTCTCTAGATAAACGTCCAAAAACGCGGAGTTTACCTCCTTCCTGTGTACTGTTGATGATCCCAGACCGCCACAACACAGGGTAGTTTATTTTTGGTAATGGCCTCAACTACCTGGAGTCAATTCCGGACCCCCCTTTTCCTTTTTGACCTCACTCTACTACAACGATTTAATATCTATTCGAAATACTGGCGCGTTGGGTTTTCTTCCAAATAGACGTCTATAAACCTTGTATTAGGCAAGAGTCCCTGGTTGGGTTCTAAAGAAAATTCCTACCTTCCCTTACAGCCAATTTCATCTTAAATTATAATTTTTATGACTTTTGAAAGATTATTTGGCCTCACACATAAACGGGTTAAATAATATATACAATTACCACGCCGTTTCGATGACTTTTGGACTTATAAATACCTCTATCTCACATGTAAATAACAAAGTACTTTTAATCCACTGCATTTCAGATACAAATCTCCCCAAAACCCATGAATAAACGTCACTGACCTTATCCTTGCAGCTGGGATTTCAATATAGGTTGGATCTCGTCACCGTTCCTGTCGTGTACCAGTTTACCACCGGCCTGAAATAAACCCTCAATTTCAGAGGTCAGGTCTTTGTCTTACGGATCCTGGATCCGCCCGTGCACGGTTTCGGTGTTCCCTGGGACGACAGAAACAGGTATTGAGATCCGGCTCGAAGGACCAAGTTGTCACGAGAATTTTGCTGTCACAATGGTTGAACTCAACTATCACTCAAACTTTGAATAATTCCCAGAGTAAGGCTCTGGTTAAACAAGAATTATACAAAGCCCCAGTCTACAATAGATCAGAAGTTTATTCAGAGAGCTCTGGTCTCTCAATTTCAGGGCACATCTTTTATACACACACGTTTCTGTCATATAACACTTCCCACTGGAGTTGTTGTACAATTTCATATTCATTTATGGTTATCATGTTTCAAAATATTATTACGTTCTGCAAGAATGCTTTCTGTAAGTCTAGCGATAGGTCATCTGTAGGCTAGACAGGTCATGTTTCCTGTAAGTCTAGCCATAGGCTAAATAGGTCCTAACCGTTCCCTTCACCCTTCCTGTTATTGGTTTCAGTGGTCATCACAAGTTGTTTGTCAAGAGTTCCTCTTCTCGCCTCAACTATACCCTGCTTTTATTACAAAATATCAACACAATGCCCTAGTCTTAAACCTATGTAATCACACACACATAATTGGATTATTGTCTTATAGCTCTATCTGAATTTACACAGTTATTTCACATAGTTATACAATTTCAGGGTGGAACACTTTAGTCATTATCTTTAACATACAAATTCCTCTATCACACTGGCTTCAAAAAGTCAAACAGTGGGCAGACTGAGGGGACCCAGGACAGAGCCAATGAGCTGAACCAATTTTTTAACAGGTTTGATACTGGCCATGTCCACCTCCCTTCCAGATCCCCAGGCCACACACCCTCACGGCTGTCCCACCCCCACTTTGCTCACAACACCTCTGCTGAGACAATCAGTGACCCCACCTCCACCCCTGCTTCCCCTGGACTGATCCTCAACACCCCCCTTCCCCCCACCTTCCCACCTGGGCTGGCTTTCACCACCAACCAAGTGAAGAGAGAGTTGGAGAGACTACATCAGTGGAAAGCGGCGGGCCCTGATGGCATCAGCCCAAGGGTGCTTAGGGTCTGTGCTGACCAACTGTGTGGAATACTCCAGCGTCTCTTCAACCTTAGCCTGAGCTGTGGAAAACATCCTGCCTACATCTACATCCTTCACCAGTAGGGTTAGCCACTAAAATATTGTCTCCATTTCCTCCCCTAAAAGGTAAACCCAAACCACCCTTGGCTGTCGGGATGTAGGGGTATACTAAAAACGCATTAGCCAAATCTATTATAGTTAACTAAATATTTATTTATACTATGCAGGGTGTGTAAATCTGATACACATAGAGCTCTAGGTATCACACTCCGATTTACTCCCTGGAGATCTAATACCATTCTCCAATCATTACTGGTAGCTGCTTTCTTTACTGGAAACATTAAAAAATTCCACTATGCTTCATCTCCTTCTCTGATTACTTTTTTAGACTCTCCCCAAGTAACATCTTAAAATACACCTCATTACGTGCGACCCTCTAAATTTGCACTGTACCAGCTCAAACAACACTCCTCTGATACAAGCCTCTAAATACAGCCCTTTGAATACACAACTCTACTTCTATCCATGTCCTACAAAGTCCACAGCTTAGATTCACACTTCCTGCTCCATACCATACATTATACGTTATTACAATATCGGTTTACACTGCAGTCACAACACAAATAACACAATTCTACAATATAGACTTCACAACACAAATAACACAATTCTACAATATAGACTTCACAATACAAATAACACAATTCTACAATATAGACTTCACAATACAAATAACTTGGGTAAACGTGCCCACAGCAGGGTTTCAAGATTAACTTTTCAAACACACCTCCTTTGCAGTCTCACTTCCCCAGACCTTCTCTTATTATGTTTTCCCTTTCCTTTGTTATTACAACCCCGACTGTTATGGTCACTTTTATTACAATGTTTACACGCTGCTTCACATTCTCTGGCAAAATGTCCTGTTTTGTTCAAATTAAAACATTTCACATCCTGGTAACCCCCTTTCTTCCTGACCTTCTCCTTTTTGTCTCCTGAGCCCTGGTTTGGACCTGCTATTTCACCCAGGGTGGCCATCAAATATGCTGCTCCTTTCTGATCTTCTCTAGCCTCTTACTGTGAGGGCTGGGTAGTGGTGAAGCCGCTACTCCCATCTGGGGGAGTGGATTGAGCCACAACCCAGTCCTCACATCAGTGAGGGAGGATTAATGATCCCCAATCAGAGACAGCTGTCTAGAGTTGTCTCTGATTGGGGGGAGTATTTAGCAGCCCTCCAAATCCACCTGTGTGTGGATCATTGTTTGTTTCTGTTTGTCTGCATGCTGCAGAACTCAGTTAGGTCACTGTGTATTTGTTTATAGTCCGTTTTGTTTTCGCTCTCCTTTTATTTTTGAATGCCTTGTGAGAATATCTCATTCACTAATAAAAAGGAATGTCACTCCATCAGCGTTCCGTTTACCGTCCCTTATATCCACATCGTGACAGAATGATCCACCAACCAGGGACGCAACGGAGCCTGACATTGGGAGATATCCTCCTCGGTATGGGGAAAATTACCGAGGAGGAATACTCCCATTATCGTGCGGTGGAGGAAGGCGTCGGGGAAAGAGTCGGCGGGCCAAAAAAACTAGGGACCAGCCTGGAGCCCAGAAAAACCCCCAAACGGATTTTGGGGGGGGGCTATGGGGGTGGTCGGGGATCGACGGAGAAGAGCCCCGACCACTGCACTCGTGGGGGTTTCCGGAGGAGCCCCTACAGCCATGGGAGCGGAAGTACAGAGAGGAGTCGGAGGAAGACGACGACGATGTGCTTCTGTTCCCTCACTCGTGGGGGTTCCCGGAGGAACTCTCACAGGATGGGGATTGGCGCTGGAGAGACTACGACAGCAACAGTCTTAATCCAGTGCCAGTTCCCAGCCCGGTGCCTTCAGCACCGGTCCAGAGTCGGAGGAGGAGGAGACCGACTCAGCGCACCCAAACATCGGTGCGCAACAAAAGCCCGGTGCGACCCGTGCCAGCTCAGCGCACCAGCCAAACGGTGCGTCTGCCCAGTCCGGTACGCCCAGTGCCGGCTCCTCACACCCGACCTCCAGTGAAGGTCAGCAACCCTGAGCCTCCAGTGAAGGTCAGCAACCCTGAACCTCCAGTGAAGGTCAGCAGCCCTGAGCCTCCTGCGAAGGTCAGCAGCCCTGAGCCTCCTGCGAAGGTCAGCAGCCCTGAGCCTCCTGCGAAGGTCAGCAGCCCTGAGCCTCCTGCGAAGGTCAGCAGCCCTGAGCCTCCTGCGAAGGTCAGCAGCCCTGAGCCTCCTGCGAAGGTCAGCAGCCCTGAGCCTCCTGCGAAGGTCAGCAGCCCTGAGCCTCCTGCGAAGGTCAGCAGCCCTGAGCCTCCTGCGAAGGTCAGCAGCCCTGAGCCTCCTGCGAAGGTCAGCAGCCCTGAGCCTCCTGCGAAGGTCAGCGCCCCGCCGCCGCCTGCGAAGGTCAGCGCCCCGCCGCCGCCTGCGAAGGTCAGCGCCCCGCCGCCTCCTGCGAAGGTCAGCGCCCCGCCGCCTCCTGCGAAGGTCAGCAGCCCGAGGCCTCCAGCGAAGGTCAGCGCCCCTAAACCTCCAGCGAAGGTCAGCGCCCCTAAACCTCCAGCGAAGGTCAGCGCCCCTAAACCTCCAGCGAAGGTCAGCGCCCCTAAACCTCCAGCGAAGGTCAGCGTCCCGCCACCTCCAGCGAAGGTCAGCGTCCCGCCACCTCCAGCGAAGGTCAGCGTCCCGCCACCTCCAGCGAAGGTCAGCAGCCCGGAGCCTCCAGCCACAGCTCAAGGCCTGGAGCCTCCTCCAACGGTGCCCAGTCCGGGGCCGGTCGTCTGCTTCGCTCCAGTGCCGGAGCAGTCCGCTCCACCGGTGCCCAGTCCGGGGCCGGTCGTCTGCTTCTCTCCAGTGCCGGAGCAGTCCGCTCCACCGGTGCCCAGTCCGGGGCCGGTCGTCTGCTTCGCTCCAGTGCCGGAGCAGTCCGCTCCACCGGTGCCCAGTCCGGGGCCGGTCGTCTGCTTCGTTCCAGTGCCGGAGCAGTCCGCTCCACCGGTGCCCAGTCCGGGGCCGGTCGTCTGCTTCGCTCCAGTGCCGGAGCAGTCCGCTCCACCGGTGCCCGAGCCGGGGAAGGACATCAGCCCCTCTCCAGGGTCGAGGGCTCCCACACCAGGGTCCAGACAGGACTTGGTGAATCGCAGGAGTACTGAGGGGGGAACCATCGCGCCGGGGTCCGGACCGGACCGGGTGTGCAACAGGGAGGTAGGAGGAGAGCAGCTGTCACTGCCTGCGTCACGCCCGAGGCCGGAACCGGAGCCCCCACCAGCAACCACCTCAGTACCCCGCCATTTCCCCTCCTGGTTTAGTGACATTTTTTGGGGGGGAGATCAAGCGCGGTCGGGAGCCCGCACCTTGGAGGGGGGGTACTGTGAGGGCTGGGTAGTGGTGAAGCCGCTACTCCCATCTGGGGAATGGATTGAGCCACAACCCAGTCCTCACATCAGTGAGGGAGGATTAATGATCCCCAATCAGAGACAGCTGTCTAGAGTTGTCTCTGGTTGGGGGGAGTATTTAGCAGCCCTCCAAATCCACCTGTGTGTGGATCATTGTTTGTTTCTGTTTGTCTGCATGCTGCAGAACTCAGTTAGGTCACTGTGTATTTGTTTATAGTCCGTTTTGTTTTCTCTCTCCTTTTATTTTTGAATGCCTTGTGAGAATATCTCATTCACTAATAAAAAGGAATGTCACTCGATCAGCGTTCCGTTTACCATCCCTTATATCCACATCGTGACACTTACGGGCTTCTGTCAGCCACACCCTAGCGGTGTCTGTCCCTTCCGCCTGTTGTTTTTCTACTCTGTCCCCGCACACCTTGTGCATTTGTTTTATCATGGATTCTAGTTTGTCTACATCTAGACGCCCATCGAACCCCTACTTCTTTCTCCACTTAGGACAAAAATAGGTATTTCGTTTATCCTTGGACTCCATATACCTCTCATCCCCGGTTAATTCCGGGACCTCCTTTGAGGATTTAATTCCCATGCTGGAAAAAGAAGAAATCCCCCCCGTTGTTCTTATAATCTAGTGATAAAATCACTCAAGTATTATTCTCCTTTGGATTTATTATTAGGTGCGACTTTTGAGCAAATGTTATGGTCCATTTTTTATGATTAACCATTTAAATCATCCCAACCCGTAACCCAGAGTGTCTTAAGACCCCAGTTTTCCTGAAACGGATGAGACAACAATAATTTTTCTCACACAACCTATTTTAATCCCTTGAAGTTTCACCGCCGTTTTATATTTATCTAGAATACTGGCGCGTGGTTTTCTCTAGATAAACGTCCAAAAACGCGGAGTTTACCTCCTTCCTGTGTACTGTTGATGATCCCAGACCGCCACAACACAGGGTAGTTTATTTTTGGTAATGGCCTCAACTACCTGGAGTCAATTCCGGACCCCCCTTTTCCTTTTTGACCTCACTCTACTACAACGATTTAATATCTATTCGAAATACTGGCGCGTTGGGTTTTCTTCCAAATAGACGTCTATAAACCTTGTATTAGGCAAGAGTCCCTGGTTGGGTTCTAAAGAAAATTCCTACCTTCCCTTACAGCCAATTTCATCTTAAATTATAATTTTTATGACTTTTGAAAGATTATTTGGCCTCACACATAAACGGGTTAAATAATATATACAATTACCACGCCGTTTCGATGACTTTTGGACTTATAAATACCTCTATCTCACATGTAAATAACAAAGTACTTTTAATCCACTGCATTTCAGATACAAATCTCCCCAAAACCCATGAATAAACGTCACTGACCTTATCCTTGCAGCTGGGATTTCAATATAGGTTGGATCTCGTCACCGTTCCTGTCGTGTACCAGTTTACCACCGGCCTGAAATAAACCCTCAATTTCAGAGGTCAGGTCTTTGTCTTACGGATCCTGGATCCGCCCGTGCACGGTTTCGGTGTTCCCTGGGACGACAGAAACAGGTATTGAGATCCGGCTCGAAGGACCAAGTTGTCACGAGAATTTTGCTGTCACAATGGTTGAACTCAACTATCACTCAAACTTTGAATAATTCCCAGAGTAAGGCTCTGGTTAAACAAGAATTATACAAAGCCCCAGTCTACAATAGATCAGAAGTTTATTCAGAGAGCTCTGGTCTCTCAATTTCAGGGCACATCTTTTATACACACACGTTTCTGTCATATAACACTTCCCACTGGAGTTGTTGTACAATTTCATATTCATTTATGGTTATCATGTTTCAAAATATTATTACGTTCTGCAAGAATGCTTTCTGTAAGTCTAGCGATAGGTCATCTGTAGGCTAGACAGGTCATGTTTCCTGTAAGTCTAGCCATAGGCTAAATAGGTCCTAACCGTTCCCTTCACCCTTCCTGTTATTGGTTTCAGTGGTCATCACAAGTTGTTTGTCAAGAGTTCCTCTTCTCGCCTCAACTATACCCTGCTTTTATTACAAAATATCAACACAATGCCCTAGTCTTAAACCTATGTAATCACACACACATAATTGGATTATTGTCTTATAGCTCTATCTGAATTTACACAGTTATTTCACATAGTTATACAATTTCAGGGTGGAACACTTTAGTCATTATCTTTAACATACAAATTCCTCTATCACACTGGCTTCAAAAAGTCAAACAGTGGGCAGACTGAGGGGACCCAGGACAGAGCCAATGAGCTGAACCAATTTTTTAACAGGTTTGATACTGGCCATGTCCACCTCCCTTCCAGATCCCCAGGCCACACACCCTCACGGCTGTCCCACCCCCACTTTGCTCACAACACCTCTGCTGAGACAATCAGTGACCCCACCTCCACCCCTGCTTCCCCTGGACTGATCCTCAACACCCCCCTTCCCCCCACCTTCCCACCTGGGCTGGCTTTCACCACCAACCAAGTGAAGAGAGAGTTGGAGAGACTACATCAGTGGAAAGCGGCGGGCCCTGATGGCATCAGCCCAAGGGTGCTTAGGGTCTGTGCTGACCAACTGTGTGGAATACTCCAGCGTCTCTTCAACCTTAGCCTGAGCTGTGGAAAACATCCTGCCTCGTCCCAGTGCCCAAGAAGGCACACCCCACTGTCCTGAATGACTTCAGACCTGTAGCGCTAACATCCCACGTCATGAAGACCCTGGAAAGGTTAGTCCTCGCTCACCTCAGACCCCTTGTGTGTACATCACTGGACCCCCTGCAGTTTGCATACCAGCGCAACATCGGGGTGAGCCTTGACACATAAGAGCAGTGCTTCTCAATCTTTTTTCAATAATGTACCCCCTATCAAATTTTTTCTCAGCCAAGTACCCCCTGACCGGCCCCAATCATTTGAGATAGAAATAAAAGCTATGACTACGATATAGTGATGTGCCATCATTATGAGATTTATTAAAACATTGTAAATGAAAAACATTTGCAATAATAAACATTTGCAATAATAAACATTTGCAATAATAAACATTTGCAATAATAAACAATGTATAATTACCGATCATGCAGTTTAAGTACCCCATGATTGGCCCCAAACATGTTTGATAAAAGAAACCTATATAATTAATATATATACAGTGTGTATATATATATATATATATATATATATATATATATATATATATATATATATACTGTATATATATATATATATATATACTGTATATATATATATATATATATACTGTATGATGTTTATAACATTTTAGCTCAAAAACACTTGTAATAATAAACAACAAACTAAGTTCTGGTGGCTTTCCAACATGACACTGATGTTTGGTGCTGAGATGTCTCTGGAGGTGCGCCGGTTTCATCGAGCTGTTAGCTAGTTTCTCCCCACAGAAAAAACACAATTCCTGGGGAGGGTTGCCGTTTATTGCCGTGAATCCCATCAAAACATACCCCTCCTGATATTGACGGTATTTTGTTGGCTCCACTTTGGCTTTCTTTTTTTCTTCATCTTCCCCATTCTCCGCTGTAGTATTGCTACGTTTTAACCAGGATTTCATTTAAATGTTTGTTTCCAGTAAAGCAACTGGCTTCCCGCTCGGCATGATTCAAATTCTTCTTCTCTGATTTAGGTAGTTTACAATCACATTTAAAATAGAAACATTTTATATAAAAATGTGGTTTACATAAACATTTTATTAAGCTTATTTTCGTATGATATTTTTAGTAATCATGGATGATTTTGTATATCTTTTAAATTAAATTAATCATTTAAATTTATTAATACTTTTTTTTTTATTATACTGTATATTTTTTTAAAATCTCACGTACCCCCTACAGTACCGCAACGTACCCCTAGGTGTACGCGTACCCCCATTTGAGAATCACTGCTCTAGAGAAGGTGGCGGAGAGACGGATCCTGGCCAAACTGCTGGTCATCATGGACAACGTCACCCACCCTCTGCATGCCATGGTTATGACGCAGAGGAGCACCTTCAGTCACAGACTGATCCCACCACGGTGTGCCAGAGAGCGCTACAGGAGGTCCTTTCTGCCGGCGGCTATGAGACTATATAATGCCTCACAGGGGTGCCGTGCCGTTGGCAACATAGATCTGGAACTGTTGGGGTGCTAGGACCTAGTTTAACAATTATGCATCCATCCGTGAGTAACTCTGGTCCGTAATCACTCATTCACTCAGGACTTATTTCTTCATTCAGGTCTGTATATACATACTCATGTACAGTTGTTATATCATATCACGTGCAATATTGCAAGTAATTCTTGGACTTAACTTACGTAGTCATTCACTCAGGAATGCATATTAGTATCCTGTCAGTTGCATCTTTTCTCATTACTTTTAGTATATTGAATGTGCAATACGTCCTTTTATCTGTAATTAAACCCTGCGCACTAAGGACTGTATTTTAAGGGAATTACTATTATTACCCCAAATTATATCATACACACATTTAGCTATTTAAGTATCTCTTCCTGTCTTTTACCTGTACAGTTAATGTAACCATGCAAGTATTCACTTACCTGTAAATATAACTGTATATTTACCTGTACAGCTAATTTAACCATGCAAAATATTCACTTACCTGTTCATTTAACCAGTCTGTCTATTAAGTAAACTATTATTACCCTTGCTCATATCATATGCATTTTTAGCTATTGAAGTATTTCTCTGCCATCGACCTGTATAGTGTAGTTAACCATCCACCAATGTATAGTGTACATATTCAGCCAACCAGCCATACTATGCAATGTCTTTTTATAGCTTTTTTGCACTCTAGATATCTTGTATTTCTATACTTTTTCATACTGCCGCTCTATGTATCATGTACCGTGTATCTTTTGTGTATTTTCGTTCTGGCAATTTGCACCTGCCCTATGTTTTGTTGTAGCTCCTTGACAAAAAAATGTCCCTCTCGGGGATCAATAAAGTACCTATCTATCTATCTATCTATCTATCTATCTATCTATCTATCTATCTATCTATCTATCTATCTATCTATCTATCTATCTATCTATCTATCTATCTATCTATCTATCTATCTATCTATCTATCTATCTATCTACAGTGGGGAGAACAAGTATTTGATACACTGCCGATTTTGCAGGTTTCCCTACTTACAAAGCATGTAGAGGTCTGTAATTTTTATCATAGGTAAACTTCAACTGTGAGAGACGGAATCTAAAACAAAAATCCAGAAAATCACATTGTATGATTTTAAAATAATTAATTTGCATTTTATTGCATGACATAAGTATTTGATCACCTACCAAACAGTAAGAATTCCGGCTCTCACAGACCTGTTAGTTTTTCTTTAAGAAGCCCTCCTGTTCTCCACTCATTACCTGTATTAACTGCACCTGTTTGAACTCGTTACCTGTATAAAAGACACCTGTCCACACACTCAATCAAACAGACTCCAACCTCTCCACAATGGCCAAGACCAGAGAGCTGTGTAAAGACATCAGGGATAAAATTGTAGACCTGCACAAGGCTGGGAGGGGCTACAGGACAATAGGCAAGCAGCTTGGTGAGAAGGCAACAACTGTTGGCACAATTATTCGAAAATGGAAGAAGTTCAAGATGATCTGGGGCACCATGCAAGATCTCACCTCGTGGGGCATCAATGATCATGAGGAAGGTGAGGGATCAGCCCAGAACTACACGGCAGGACCTGGTCAATGACCTGAAGAGAGCTGGGACCACAGTCTCAAAGAAAACCATTAGTAACACACTATGCCGTCATGGATTAAAATCCTGCAGCGCACGCAAGGTCCCCCTGCTCAAGCCAGCGCATGTCCAGGCCCGTCTGAAGTTTGCCAATGACCATCTGGATGATCCAGAGGAGGAATGGGAGAAGGTCATGTGGTCTGATGAGACAAAAAGCTTTTTGGTCTAAACTCCACTCGCCGTGTTTGGAGGAAGAAGAAGGATGAGTACAACCCCAAGAACACCATCCCAACCGTGAAGCATGGAGGTGGAAACATCATTCTTTGGGGATGCATTTCTGCAAAGGGGACAGGACGACTGCACCGTATTGAGGGGAGAATGGATGGGGCCATGTATCGCGAGATCTTGGCCAACAACCTCCTTCCCTCAGTAAGAGCATTGAAGATGGGTCGTGGCTGGGTCTTCCAGCATGACAACGACCCGAAACACACAGCCAGGGCAACTAAGGAGTAGCTCCGTAAGAAGCTCAAGGTCCTGGAGTGGCCTAGCCAGTCTCCAGACCTGAACCCAATAGAAAATCTTTGGAGGGAGCTGAAAGTCCGTATTGCCCAGCGACAGCCGAAACCTGAAGGATCTGTATGGAGGAGTGGGCCAAACTCCCTACTGCAGTGTGTGCAAACCTGGTCAAGAACTACAGGAAACATATGATCTCTGTAATTGCAAACAAAGGTTTCTGTTACAAATATTAAGTTCTGCTTTTCTGATGTATCAAATACTTCTCATGCAATAAAATGCAATTTAATTACTTAAAAATCATACAATGTGATTTTCTGGATTTTTGTTTTAGATTCCGTCACTCACAGTTGAAGAGTACCTATGATAAAAATTACAGACCTCTACATGCTTTGTAAGTGGGAAAACCTGCAAAATCGGCAGTGTATCAAATACTTGTTCTCCCCACTGTATCTATCTATCTACAGTCGTTTGCAAAAGTTTGGGCACCCCTGACAATTTCCATGATTTCCATTTATAAATAATTGGGTGTTTGGATCAGCAATTTCATTTTGATCTCTCAAATAACTGATGGACAGTAATATTTCAGTAGTGAAATTAGATTTATTGGATTAACAGAAAATGTGGGATATGCATCAAAACGAAATTAGACAGGTGCATAAATTTGGGCACCTGTCACGGAAGGGTGCAGAGAGAGACCAAGACGCAGCGCAGGGATAGTAGTTTGACATTTTATTTTATTTTATACTATGTATAAATGAAACAAATGGCGAACTACAGGACACAAACAAACTCTATAAACTAACGTCACGTTCACCGAAACACACGGATTGAACGGACGTAAAAAAAAGCACACTTACTTTCACTGTGACTGCGACATAATACGACAACGACCCACACCAGAGTGAAGGACAGAATCAACATATATGGGATCCCTAATTAGAGACAATGCGGTGCAGCTGCCTCTAATTAGGGATCCAACCCAAACCCCACACAGAAACAGAAAAGAACGACACTGTCAGACTCTGACCATAACTACATAGAGAAGTCTATTTGCTTCTCTATGGCCAGAGCCTGACAGTACCACCCCCTCCCAAGGCGCGGACTCCCGGACGCCAAAAAAATAACACACAAAACAAGGGGGGGTTAATGGGAGGGAAGACTAGTCCATTGGGGGCGGCTCTGGCTCCGGCGAAGTGGACAGTTTTCTCCCATGCCCCTTCTTTATAACCGGACCCGGGCTGGGTACCGGTGGGGCAAACGGCTCCGGCCATGGAGCGGGACCATTAACCGGGCCCGGACTGGGCACCGGTGGGGTAAACGGCTCCGGCCATGGAGCGGGGAAAACAACCGGGCCCGGACTGGGCACCGGTGGGGTAAACGGCTCCGGCCATGGAGCTGGGCAATTAACTGGGCCCGGACTGGGCACCGGTGGGGTAAACGGCTCCGGCCTTGGAGCGGGGAAAACAACCGGGCCAGGACTAGGCACCGGTGGGGCAAACGGCTCCGGCCATGGAGCGGGGAAAACAACCGGGCCTGGTCTGGGCACCGGTGGGGCAACCGGCTCTGGCCATGGAGCGGGGAAAACAACCGGGCCTGGACTGGGCACCGGTGGGGCAAACGGCTCCGGCCATGGAGCGGGGAAAACAACCGGGCCTGGACTGGGTACCGGTGGGGCAAACGGCTCCGGCCATGGAGCGGGGCAAACAACCAGGCCTGGACTGGGCACCGGTTGGGGCAACCGGCTCTGGCCATGGAGCTGGGAAAACAACCGGGCCTGGACTGGGCACCGGTGGAGCGGACTGCTCTGGCACTGGGGCGGAGCAGACGGCTGGACCCGGAATGGGCACCGGTGGAGCGGACTGCTCTGGCACTAGGGCGGAGCAGACGGCTGGACCCGGAATGGGCACCGGTGGAGTGGACTGCTCTGACTCTGGAGCGGAGCAGACGGCTGAACCCGGAATGGGTACCGGTGGAGCGGAGGCTGCTTCGAATGACTCCATGACTGTGGCACTCCAGTTGTTGGCCTTCAGAAACACAGTACAATGTCTGCTGTAACGATCCACAGCACCATGGATAACAATCCTCCACCTAAAAACAAGAGAAATGTGTTTTTTGTCTCTTATAGTGACGCCATTCTGTTTTATTATAGACAGGTGTTTTATACAACAGACTTCTTTCTGTGTTCTCTTTTTGGACTCTCTCCGCATTTTGCAATCATCTCTCTTCTTCCACCGGGCATTTCACTGATTTCAAAACTCTTGTCAACTTCTTCTGTGATAACGACACCATTTCTTCCCCACCATTGTTATCAGAAGACTCTATGTCTGGTTGAATGAAAATGTTTTTACCCAAATCAGGGGTTTTCTAATTGTCTGATTCATTTTCAGAGTCAGGGAGAGTCAGCATGGCACAATCATCCTCTCTAGAGAGTAGTCTATCACAACGTTTTCCACTGAGCTTTGTTGATAGCACTCTTAACTTCAGGGCAGCTATGTTGAGAGCGGTAGCAAAACTTTTTCAGTTCTTCATAATATATATTTTTTTAAAGCCGGGGAAACAGGATTATCCACACATACATAGCAGATCATGTTAAAGACAGAAGCATGCTACATGGCAGACAAACCTGAACTCATCTCTCGGCATGTCCAGCCCATCCATTATTACATTTACATTTTAGTAATTTAGCAGACGCTCTTATCCAGAGCGACTTACAGTTAGTGCATACATGTTCATACCTTTTTTGTACTGGTCCCCCGTGGGAATCGAAACCACAACCCTGACATTGCAAGCACCATGCTCTACCATCTGAGCTACACGGGACATTATCTCAGCCAATCATGGCTAGCGGAAAGATTCCTGTATTTTTCCCGTGACTAAACAAACTAGGCTCATTTAACAATTTTATTTGTATTTACAGATGGCATACAAATGTGTTATTAAGGCACATTAAAGTTCACATATTCCAGAAGGCATTTATGATTTACAAAAATAATTATTTTGATTGAAAAAAAAAACATTCAAATGCCTCTCCTGTGAAGTAGTGACGTGAGACATACGCCTAGTTTTTTTAAAAATTGGTCACATTTGGCCTGTTTAGCATAGCTCTGCTTTGCCCTGCCCCCTTGTTTATGCTCAATAGTACTTGAGCATATGGTACTCCCCAAAGCATGGCACAACACACAGGGGTGTGTCACAAGTACTTTGTCAACCTCCTCTGTTGCCTTCTCCTGGTGCTGGACAAGCAGACTTTGCAGTGCCTCTGTGTGCGACTGCCTTGAGCACTTCAGAGGGAAAATGCCGTTCTGTGAGGCATAGGGGATTGTCTTCAGCAGGACGGCCCCCAGTGGATGGAGTGCTCTCATGAGATTCTCTCTGTACTTTTGGTAGGTAATCACCTCACCTATGGGGGAGAGGGAGTGGGGAGGATGAGGGAGTGTAGAGGATGATGAGGGAGTGGGTAGATGGGTGAGATATTGTCGTTATAATTGCATAATGGAATGTGAACTGTATGTCCAATTACAAAATAAACCTTGTTCAGTAATCATCTGACCTGTTAGCTGGCAGTGAATTATGTGGCCATTGAGGACAGCAGTGTCGATCAGATGGAAAAATATCTTCTTATACCACTTGTTAGTTTTCCGAGCACATTCCACAAAGCTGTTTATCATGTCCGCCTTATCCACTGCCCCAATTTTGAGCTTATAGTCAAGTCTGGTTTTATATTTTTCTCTCCCGTTAGGTGGTCCACCTTCCTTGTGGCCAATATGGTTGTAGTATGGACAGTGGAGAGGACATGGACGTCCCATTTGTCCTGCCACTTTATCCACATACAAAGTGTGGCCCTACCATGGACCCGGACACCCCAAGCCCCTCATAATGTTGGATGTCAGTGGTGGACCCTCTGTAGACTATAATGTCCTGGACAAATCCTGTCTTCACAAATCAAATCATATGTTATTTGTAACATGATTTGTAAACAACAGGTGTAGACTAGCAGTAAAATGCTTACTTACAGGCCCTTCCCAACAGTGCAGAAAGAAACATTGAAAAATAATAGGAAGATAATAGCACAAGGAATAAATATGCAATGAGCATTGCTAATGCACTCTAAGTATATGTTTTTGCTTTGAAAAACTGTGCCATTTCACTACACTATGGTTCCTGTCCAAAATATTCACTTTGATTATAATTTTTTTCACCATCATTTCCAGGGCATCAGTAAGTCTACATACAAACCTATTCTACATAGTTCTTCAACTACTACAAAAATACTTTTAAAGAGCAGTCATAACTAGATGCACCATCATACAGTAAATTTCCCCAAATAATAGCCTAAAACATTCAAATTCTTTACAAGTTCCTCCCTTCCATCACAACAGAAGAAAAAAAAGTTGCCGAACCATGATTTTCTTTCTCTTGTTTAAACTCAGACTGCATTTTATGATGGACTACAACAACCAGAAACAGGATGTTAGCTAAGCTTGAACAAATTAATGGATTTGCAGCAGGGAAAACGACAGGGCATCTGACTAGTTGCACTGCATAACGCCAACAAGATAAGGTGAGTCCAATATACAAAAATGTCAGTTTCTATCTGACTTTGAACATCAGACCTATGAGTTTCCTACAATACTCTGTACTGTTTGGTCATTAGATCATAATTCAACTAAAATCAAACTTAATTTACAGTCGTGGCCAAAGGTTTTGAGTATTGGTCTCCACAAAGTTTGCTGCTTCAGTGTTCTTAGATCTTTATGTCAGTAGTTACTATGGTACACTGAAGTATATTTACAAGTATTCCATAAGTGTCAAAGGCTTTCATTGACAATGACATTCAGTTTATGCAAAGAGTCAATATTTGCAGTGTTGACCCTTCTTTTTCAAGACCTCTGCAATCCGCCCTGGCATGCTGTCAATCAACTTCTGGGCCACATCCTGACTGATGGCAGGCCATTCTTGCATAATCAATGCTTGGAGTTTGTCAGAAGTTGTGGGTTTTTGTTTGTCCACCCACCTCTTGAGGATCGACCACAAGTTCTCAATGGGATTAAGGTCTGGGGAGTTTCCTGCCCATGGACCCAAAATGTCGATGTTTTGTTCCCCGAGCCACTTAATTATCACTTTTGCCTTATGGCAAGGTGCTCCATCATGCTGGAAAATGCATTGGTCGTCACCAAACTGTTCTTGGATGGTTGGGAGAAGTTGCTCTCGGAGGAGGTGTTGGTACCATTCTTTATTCATGGCTGTGTTCTTAGGCAAAATTGTGAGTGAGCCCACACCCTTGGCTGAGAAGCAACCCCAGACATGAATGGTCTGAGGATGCTTTACTGTTGGCATGACACAGGACTGATGGTAGCGCTCACCTTGTCTTCTCCGGACAAGGTGTTTTCCGGATGGTCCAAACAATCAGAAAGGGTATTCATCAGAGAAAATGTCTCTACCCCAGTCCTTAGCAGTCCAATCCCTGTACCTTTTGCGTGCACTCACACCTGCCTGCTGCCATTCCTGAGCAAGCTCTGCACTGGTGGTGCCCCGATCCCGCAGCTGAATCAACTTTAGTAGATGGTCCTGGCGCTTGCTGGACTTTCTTGGGCCCCCTGATGCCTTCTTCACAACAATTGAACCTCTCTCCTTGAAGTTCTTGATGATCCGATAAATGGTTGATTTAGGTGCAATCTTACCAGCAGCAATATCCTTTCCTGTGAAGCCCTTTTTGTGCAAAACAATGATGACGGCACGTGTTTCCTTGCAGGTAACCATGGTTGACAGAGGAAGAACAATGATTTCAATGAGACAATCACTGACATGATGGCAGCTGGTCCTTTTGTGGCAGGGCTGAAATGCAGTGGAAATGTTTTTGGGGGATTAAGTTCATTTTCATGGCAAAGAGGGACTTTGCAATTAATTGCAATTCATCTGATCACTCTTCATGACATTCTGGAGTATATGCAAATTGCCATCATCAACACTGAGGTAGCAAACTTTGTGGGGACCAAAAGACTTGTGTCATTGGCCACGACTGTACACTGAACGTTTTACAAAAGTAAATACATCTATTTATCTGAAACCAACAGCATGAATTATTCAGAGTTGCTTTGCATTTCTAAGAGTGTTGTCCACGTGATCCTGCCTTTTATTCCCATCTTTGTCCTATGTCTTTCTTCTTTCAGTTCACACACAACAACTGTACTTTAGACATTTTTGTGATCTAACTGCCCCACAATCCAAAGTAATATGTTTTGACTATATGTAACTGCTTTGCTAGTAGTAAAACTTTCTAAACTTCTTCCACAACCACAAAAATACATTTAAAGAGCTAAAGCAACCCCCACAATTTTACTTCATGTAAAGTTACCATCTAGTTTTACATAATATCTTATCACAGCACTGGCAAACCATGACTGACCATTATCAAAAGGTTAATGTCCATTCTAGTATTATAATTCCTAATTCTATGGTTTTATAGCTAAATCTCATGATATTTTACAAATTTTGCCATGAGGTTGAGAGAAAATGTTGCTGTTTTAAAAATAATATCCTGTAACCGAAAGGTCGCTGGTTCGAATACCCAAGCCGACAAGGTGGAAAACCTGTCGATGTGTCCATGAGCAAGGCACTTAACCCTAATTTGCTCCAAGGGCTGACCCTGTAGGGAGGCCATTAACTGACTTGCCTATTTAAAAAAAGGTTAAATGTAAATGGTGGACTGATGCTGTAATCTGTTCTAATCATGACAATTGCACATAAATTACTTTGTTTCTTTGGGCCTAGCACCAGAAGTATACACAATTTGGTAGTGTCCAATTGAGTTGAATTAGTAACAAAAAAGTAAGCCACTACCCTACCTATTGATACCAGTGGTAATACCAGTGGAAAGAGTATTGCAAAATAAAATGCTACTGCACTGATTTTATCAATGAGGTTTACAGTGTTAACATACCCATGCTTACTGTATACTTTTCTATGGTGCACCAAGTGTGGGGAAAACTGCATTAAAGTAACTGTCCAGTGTTTCCAGATTTCTATGAAATATTACCTATAATTAATTGCAATATGAGTGAAATAGTTTTCCTTCCAAAAATGCTAATTGAGTATGTTGAAAAGCAGCTGTCTTGGAATGGTGTGGGCGTACCCCAACAACAGAATGCCTTGGGCGTATACCGGTCATAAAAAATATCCATGTTAGTAGACCGCTGATTGGCCAGCTCATCCTCGTCAGGAGGATGACATAATCCTCTATAAGAAAATAGCAAGGATTTTTTAAACGGTCTGTTTTGAGATACAAGTTTACGATTTGTAAGTGTTTTTTCTCCAATGTATTATTTGGCCACAAATACGAGTATAGGATGAGTCAACAACGTTATTTGGGGATGAATTAACAGAATATTTTCACTGAAAAGTTACTTTAAGTATAGTTCCTTTGCCATGGGTTAAACATGTGCCCAATTAAGATATTGTGCAATCCTATCAATATCCTTGTGGGTGGACTGTGTCAGACTGTAAAATAACATAACATTACGTAAAGCATTAAATCAGCACCTACTCAGCAGATCCCACTCAGAACACACAATTGTCCTAAATGAGCCCCTTTCCTGTGAAAAACCATTACAATAATTCCATGTTGACAAACCTGCCCGGCCCAACACTTTGACGAACAAACAGTTCACTCGATAGGCCATCAACTGCATTGCTAATGCACTCTAATTATATGTTTTTGCTTTGAAAAACTGTGCCATTTCACTACACTACGGTTCCTGTACAAAATATTCACTTTGATTATTATTTTTTTCACCATCATTTCCAGGGCATTTTTCTGGGAATAGAAAAAGCGGGGGAGCCAGCATTACATGCTATGTCCCTGAGGGACTAAGAGCAGGTAAAGGTACATTTTCCTTTTTTGGCCTGGCAAAGAAAACATAATTGTCTGTCAGACATTTCTTGTATACATTCTCTTTTCTCATCTGTTCATCTAAGCCTCAACAAAAGAGGAGCCTTAACAAAAAAACAGACTTGGAAACTTGTGGTGAACATTCTGTTTGCTGCAAACTCAGTATGAGTATGCAAATTAGATCATGTTTTTGGTTAGTGTGTGTTAAACAACATTTAAATGTATTGTAATGTCCCGAGCTCGGACAAATAAGGTGATAAAACCCCAGAGCCCTCGTCTGCCCCAGTGTCACTACCAGTGTCCTCGGAGAGGGCAGCCCCATCCCCGGAGGCCTCATCCACAGGCTCAGGTTGTGGTAGAGTCTCTGTGTTGGACTGTCCCTGTTGGCCTCCACCAGCGACCTCCCCTTCGTTTCCCCCAGTTTTCCCCCCTCTGTAGGGCGCCAATCGATCCCGGTGTACTACTACCTTCCTGTTCCGTGGGGGGACCTCCACGCGGTATGTTACCTCCCCCACCCTCTCTAGCACCGGACAGGGCCCCACCCAGGCACTGTCCAGCTTCGGACACCGCCCTTTCTTGCGTGTGGGGTTGTGCAGCCAAACACATTCTCCCGCTTCAAAGTGCCTTCCCCGCGTGCGCGTGTCATAATGGCGCTTCTGGCGTAGCCCCGCGTTCTCGAGTTGCTCTCTCGCGAAAGTGTGAGCCACTTCCAGCCGGTCCTGCAGGCGACGCACATAGTCTGGGCCAGGCAAAACCTCGCCAAAGTTATCGGGGGGGCGGCCAAACACCAGCTCAGCTGGAGCACGCATTTCCCTGCCCAACATTAGTAGTGCTGGGGAGCAAGCGGTGGATGCTTGAACAGCTGACCTACAGTGGGGAGTATTTGATACACTGCCGATTTTACAGGTTTTCCTACTTACAAAGCATGTAGAGGTCTGTAATTTTTATCATAGGTACACTTCAACTGTGAGAGACGGAATCTAAAACAAAAACAAAAATTGTATGATTTTTTTATAATTAATTTGCGTTTTATTGCATGACATAAGTATTTGATCACCTAACAACCAGTAAGAATTCCGGCTCTCACAGACCTGTTTTTCTTTAAGAAGCCCTCCTGTTCTCCACTCATTACCTGTATTAACTGCACCTGTTTGAACTCGTTACCTGTATAAAAGACACCTGTCCACACACTCAATCAAACAGACTCCAACCTCTCCACAATGGCCAAGACCAGAGAGCTGTGTAAGGACATCAGGGATAAAATTGTAGACCTGCACAAGGCTGGGATGGGCTACAGGACAATAGGCAAGCAGCTTGGTGAGAAGGCAACAACTGTTGGCGCAATTATTAGAAAATGGAAGAAGTTCAAGATGACGGTCAATCTCCCTCGGTCTGGGGCACCATGCAAGATCTCACCTCGTGGGGCATCAATGATCATGAGGAAGGTGAGGGATCAGCCCAGAACTACACGGCAGGACCTGGTCAATGACCTGAAGAGAGCTGGGACCACAGTCTCAAAGAAAACCATTAGTAACACATTACGCCGTCATGGATTAAAATCCTGCAGCGCACGCAAGGTCCCCCTGCTCAAGCCAGCGCATGTCCAGGGCCGTCTGAAGTTTGCCAATGACCATCTGGATGATCCAGAGGAGGAATGGGAGAAGGTCATGTGGTCTGATGAGACAACAATAGAGCTTTTTGGTCTAAACTCCACTCGCCGTGTTTGGAGGAAGAAGAAGGATGAGTACAACCCCAAGAACACCATCCCAACCGTGAAGCATGGAGGTGTAAAAATCATTCTTTGGGGATGCTTTTCTGCAAAGGGGACAGGACGACTGCACCGTATTGAGGGGAGGATGGATGGGGCCATGTATCACGAGATCTTGGCCAATAACCTCCTTCCCTCAGTAAGAGCATTGAAGATGGGTCGTGGCTGGGTCTTCCAGCATGACAACGACCCGAAACACACAGCCAGGGCAACTAAGGAGTGGCTCCGTAAGAAGCATCTCAAGGTCCTGGAGTGGCCTAGCCAGTCTCCAGACCTGAACCCAATAGAAAATCTTTGGAGGGAGCTGAAAGTCTGTATTGCCCAGCGACAGCCCCGAAACCTGAAGGATCTGGATGGAGGAGTGGGCCAAAATCCCTGCTGCAGTGTGTGCAAACCTGGTCAAGAACTACAGGAAACGTATGATCTCTGTAATTGCAAACAAAGGTTTCTGTACCAAATATTAAGTTCTGCTTTTCTGATGTATCAAATACTTATGTCATGCAATAAAATGCTAATTAATTACTTAAAAATCATACAATGTGATTTTCTGGATTTTTGTTTTAGATTCCGTCACTCACAGTTGAAGAGTACCTATGATAAAAATTAGACTTCTACATGCTTTGTAAGTGGGAAAACCTGCAAAATCGGCAGTGTATCAAATACTTGTTCTCCCCACTGTATATGCCATAAGGATAAAGGGTAAGTGGGTGTCCCAGTCCTTCTGTTGTTTTGAGGTGACAATAGCCAGCTGCTGTGCCAAAGTTCTGTGAAATCTCTCCACGAGTCCATTGGTCTGCGGATGAAGGAGAGTAGTGCGCATTTTCTCAATCCCTAGCCGTCTACACAACTCTGAGAACAACCGCGACTCGAAGTTCCTTCCCTGGTCGGTGTGGATAGACTGGTACCCCAAACCGACTGACTATTCCCCCTATTAATGCTTCCGCTACCGTCTCTGCTTCCTGATCTGGGATAGTGTAAGCCTCTGGCCACTTTGTAAAGTAGTCCATAGCAGTTAGAATGAACCTGTTACCCCTGTCTGTGGTTGGAAACGGGCCCACTATGTCCACCCCCAGTCTCTCCATGGGCTCCCCTACTGGGAATTGTTGTAGGAGAACGTGTGACTGACCTGAGGGTCCCTTTTTCGCAGCACACTCGTCACATTGCCTACAGAAGTCCTCCACATCTCTCCTGTGCCTGGCCCAATAAAAACCTTGATGCACACCCCAAAATGCCTGGCGCCTACCCCCCCATGTAGCTGCTGTAACACCCTCCCTTGCAGCCCTTTAGGCACCACTACCTGCCATGTCATTTCCCCAGTTGCTGGCTTTTTCCACCCCCTCTGGAGGACCCCCTCAGCTACTCTAAAGTTTGTACATTTGGCCCACAACCCTTTGGTGATAGGTGAGAGAGGGGCCACTTCCCCCCATGGTGGTCGGCTTCTCTCTTCCACCCACCTCAGAACGGGACGCAACTCTGCGTCCTCTTCCTGGCGACGTCTCCACTCCTCGATGTCCACAGTCTCGAGCCCCCGGCACTCTGCCGCCACCAGCTGGCTCACCGCGGCGGTGACTCCCTCCTCCACGCACAGCTCTCGTTCCCGCTCCACCCGTTTAGCACAGTACCCACAGCCGTCCTCAGCACACAGGCGACGGGACAAGGCATCAGCATTACTGTGGCGAAGGCCGGCTCTGTGCTCCACCTGGAAGTCGTAGGGCTGCAGCTCCTCCAGCCAGCGGGCGATCTGCCCCTCAGGGCAGAGTGTTCCGTCCGGACCACAAACGGCAGGCCCCCCAGGTAGTACTTGAAGTGGCGTACTGCTGCCACAACAGTTCCCTCCTGGTTACGCAATAAAGTTTTTCAGCCTTGTCAAAGGTTCTGCTGAAATACGCTATAATGTGTTCCCCATCCGGCCCAAACAAATAGAACCCCATATCAGGTTGTTACAGTATCTACACTGAACAAAAAGTATAAAAACAACATGTAAAGTCTGGGTCCCATTTTTCATGAGCTGAAATAAAAGATAATAACAAGCTTATTTCTCCAAAAAAATTTGCACACATTTGTTTATATCCATGATAGTGAAATTCATCCACCTGACAGGTGTGGTATAGTAATTATATTTTCAAAAAAAAGTATGCTTAATGATATCAATAGTGGAAGCGCAGCCTGGAGGAACGCCTAGGCCTATATCTTCCATTTGATAATCTGCTACCTAGGCCGAAGGAGTGATGCAGCCTACAACCATGCATGTTGAATTATTGCAATAACCTATTAAACTATTACAAATGTATTCTATAGCCTATTAAAATAGCAAAATAAATAACGACCATGACCGTCAATGGAAAAAATTGTGGTGCTCGAAACGTCATGATTGTAGGTTCGATTGCCGGGGCCATGAACGGAAAATTAATACATGCATACTGTCGCTTTGGATAAACGAGTCTGCTTAATGTTACTTTTTTTTTTACACACCTGTGAGACATCAAACATTTTCCTACATAGAACTTTTGGCAGTAGCTATGGGCTGCCTGCACATTATGAGAATACAAAAGCAAATAAAACTTCGTCATAGTATTTCTTTGTCATAACCCAAGGTTGCGTGCCTAATTTTTGCTGAACCTAAACATAGTTTAATTCAAGATTGAGAATTCACATCACCAAGTCAACAATAGGCTACTATTTACTGTCTGTTTTACAAATCTGTAATTGTAATTTTCAACATGGCAAATAGCAGCATACATGTATCGTCAATTGCCAACATCAATGCTTGCTGAATTATCCTTATAGGAAGCTAACATTACCTCTAAAGGAACCAAAAACACATGATCCAGTAGTTCAGTAGGAGCTCGAGCCGGACTCGGCACCTGACTTTCCAACGACTGTGCAAAGCCTTCATCAAAAGAAAAGGGTGGCTACTTTGAAGAATCTCAAATATAAAATATATTTTGATTTGTTTAGCACTTTTAGGTTACTACATGATTCCATATGTGTTATTGTGAGGGCTTGGTTGTGGTAAGGCCTCTTACTCCCACCTAGGGGAGGAGAGAGGCACACAACCAAGTCCTCACACACCTATTAGGTGTCACGGTGCGCATTAATGGGACGGTAAACGGAGCGCTGGTGAAGTGTCATCCTTTTATTTGAAAATGAGTTGTTCTCACGAGGCATTTTACAAATAAAGGAGAGTGAAAACAAAACAAAAACACGATTACAAAAACACGGTGACTTACTTTGTGGCTGCTGGCAGTGCAGACAAACACAATGAACAATGATCCACACACAGGTGGATTTGGGTTGCTCTTAAATACTATCCCCAATCAGAGACAACGCTAGACAGCTGTCTCTGATTGGGGATCATAATCTCCCTAATAGGAGTGTGAGGACTAGGTTGTGTGCCTCTCTCCTCCCCTAGGTGGGAGTAAGAGGCCTTACCACAACCAAGCCCTCACATTAGGGAGATTATCATCCCCAATCAGAGACAGCTGTCTAGCGTTGTCTCTGATTGGGGATAGTGTGGGGACCTGACCTTTTAGTTAATAACCTATTCATGCTTTGTTAACATAATATCAGGGTGTTGCTGTAGGTGTACTTGGCTGCTCGAAACAACAACTTTGCCCGGAGACAGAGCGCCAAGGGGTTGGGACCAACCCGTGCGCCAACGGATAGGCTGAGTAAGTCTAAACCACACTCAGCCTCTACCCTGACCGGTCTGTTCGGAAACCGGAACTAACTCTGTCTGGGGTATTTAAAGAAGAACACGTGAAACTGTAGTCAGTTCTCTGTCTGCCCTGCGTGGTGTTACAGTGAGCCCGTATACGAACCTTCATACTTATCATCTATACATTTGCATTTAATAAACTTAGCTTAGTTTGAAACAGCTCCTGATGTCCTATCTTATTCCAATACCAGATTTGAATTGACGCGATCTAACAATTGGTGACACCCGACGTGATTTGGTATCGGGATTTCGCTGGGATTCGGCCAGCCCATTGGACATCACTGTCGTTGAACCGTGTTTTCACAAAGTGTCCGGACTTCTAAAAACAGGTAAGCAGATACCTATTGTTTATATAACTGAAATTCTGCATATTGGCTTTATCCAAATTAAATTTGTGAAACACCTGTTTGATGTAAGTGGACAATTAAAAATTGAAATGTACAGATAATATGTTAATTTACTAAAAGTGATATGATGCAAATGTTTGATAACTGTGAAGGTTAAAACCATGGTATAACATTATACCGTGTACAGGGTGTGGCTGGCACGAGGAGAAAAATAGTGTAATAGATTTTACCGTGTACAGGGTGTGGCTGGCACGAAGAGAAAAATAGTGTAATAGATTTTACCGTGTACAGGGTGTGGCTGGCACGAAGAGAAAAATAGTGTAATAGATTTTACCGTGTACAGGGTGTGGCTGGCACGAAGAGAAAAATAGTGTAATAGATTTTACCGTGTACAGGGTGTGGCTGGCACGAAGAGAAAAATAGTGTAATAAATTATACCGTGTACAGGGCGTGGCTGGCACGAAGAGAAAAATAGAGTAATAGAGTTTACCGTGTGAGTATGTAAAAATAGTAACATAAAGCAACATCGTGTGATTATAAACGACGCTGAAGTTTTTTTTTAAGCTTATAATGGATATTGTTGAATAATATTAAAAAAAACACACAAGGAATAATAACTATATTTAAAAGTATTGTATGTGTAGAAGGTTATTACTATTAGAAGATTATTGTTATACAGAAAAGGTATAATTGACTAAAAAATATATAGATATATGTATAAATAATAATAATATATGTGTATCTGATAATAACAGTTAATTCATAAAACTAAAAGTAAACATGTCGGATAAAATAGTCAAGGTGTTAAAATCTACTCTAGAAATTAATGGAGGAAAGGAGGGTAAAGAGTGGAAGAGAAGGGGAGAAAAACTATATAAAGAATGGATTGAAGATGGATGAATAATGGCTGAGGATATGTATATTATATGATATGGAACGAAGTGTGAATCTGAGCGAGGAGTTGCGTTCATAGGCTTGAATCAGAGGAGTAGTGATGGAGCTGGTAATTTAGAGGATCACACGTAATGAGGTATTTTAAGTTGTTACATGGGGAAGTTTAAAAAGAGTACTCGGAGAAGGTATGAAAGATTAAGGCCTGTGTTTGTATGTTGGAATGAGAGGACGGTGAACTGACGAGTTTGTCGTGGTGCGATTAAAATGTGGCATCGTTTGTCTCTGATTGTTGATTGTTGTATGTCTTGCGAGGAACTGTAAGCGAAACGTTTGTCTGCGTGGGAATAACTCATTGTGTTGATGTAGGTAAGCGAAGAGTTTGTCCCTGTGTGGGAATAACTCATTGTGTTGATAAATATTACTAGTAACGTTGATCAAGGGCTGGGTGTCGGATTGTTTTTTTTTTCATAATGGGTAGGTTAACTTTAACTAACAACGGACAAGGATAGGCTGCGTCGCGATAAAATTTGTTAGATAGGACAAAATGGTTATAGGAATTTAGGAGTCTAGGTTGGCTATATTGAGTGAACTTTTTGAAACTAGTTTAGGGCATTTTCCCAAAGGAGCTTTGCTTGGGGAAGTTAGAGTAATGAGTAAGACTACTTTCATGGTAGCATGTTTGGCTAGCGCACGTTCAATCGGGCCGCATTAATTTTAAAGTAAATGACTAGTTTATAGGTGAATGGTGAGTTGGAAAGCATTTAGTACCGCACTGTGTAGTACCGCAGGTTTTTCTTTCCCCATAATATAAATTTTACTCCTCATTAACAGAGGTTGTGTGTAATAGATGGTATTATATATTGACTGACATGATAAATGAATTGGCATTTTAAGTTACAATACATGTATGATGACCCCAGGGGATGATAGAGTTATAATTTTGGTGTATCTTAAATACATTCCAATGAAGGGCGTTTGCCTGGGCTGTGATTTTAACGTTTGAGCTTGATAAAAATGTGGGGGATGGGCTGTGTCGATAATAGGAATGAGGACGATGGAGTAACAGATATGTTGCTGACCCATGATAATTTGGAAGGGAATGGTTTTGAAGTGGTTTGCTAAGTGGAGGTGGTGTGTTATGAGGACACAGAATAACAACATAGGGACCAGGCAGAGACAATGGGAAGGAACTAGACAGTATAGAAACTGGAAAGGTGTCAGTAAAATAGGTTAAAATATGAGATTGTCTCAATTGATAGGACAGTATTGATAGAAAATGGGTTGGTTTTATTTTGTGTTTTAGTTGACAGTCTTACTTAATAGGACAATATTGATAAACTTTTATTTGTGGTTTATTTCACTTTTGACTGGACAGGATAATTACAGGTTCCAATTTACTATGATGGACCTCACTGAGGCATGAAAACTAGGTAGTGGTGTACATGTTAACAGATATTCTGATTTAGCATATACGATTGGTGTTTGCCTACCATGAGTAGGAGTTTGGAAAAGCAGTGATTTTATGAATCCATATGGAAATATTAGGAAAATAATTGATTTGAGGCCCTGCTGGAAGCTATGTTGCTCCCAGCTAGGTTGGCATTTTGAGGGTTTGTGCCAATCAAGACAATATTAGCTTAGGTAATAAAGTTGCTGCTGAAAGGTTTCACACCCATGTTGTGTATCTGGTTTTTGCTATGGCCTCGCCTGTTGTTGAGTTGCAACAACAACAGGGGACTGACCATATGTCTCACTCCCTAAGGGAGACCAGAGGTTGCTCCCAGGGCCCTGATGGCCCTCTGTGACAACACCTTTCAGGTAAATTTGTGTTGCTAGAGTAGCTCATTCCGTAGGTTTGCCGAATAGGCTCATGGTTGGTGAGTCATTCATCAAGAGGGAATATGGTACATAAGGTTCTAGGTTTTTTACAAGATTGGTTTGGCCTAAACTTAGCAGAAGTTAAAAGAACATAGGATAGAATGAGACTATTTTTTAATATGCGTTATGTGTATTTAATATAACATTGCCAAGTAGACGCCTCTTAAACTAGTTAATTTTACTTAGTGGTGTATTTACACACATTGCATTATACTTTATTGATATGATTGAGAGAAAGGAGATAAAGTGCTATTGTCTAGTGATAAGTGACAGAGTCATACGAGGGTTATACCTGCTGTGATGCCAACAGAGTAGCTAACGGTCTGGTAAGGGAAATATTCCCTGGATTCGGAATCCCAGAAACCTTGTTTGTAGACACACGGCACCCATGTTACAGGAGATACCGTGACCCAAATTGTCCTTATAATAGGAATAGATCAGAAATTTGTATGTCTCTATTATCCAAAAAGTAATGGCTAAGGCCTAGATTAACGGGCTGAACCAGAGTAGAATGTATACATCTGGTGCTGAGGAGAATGTGAAGCAGCCCTTATAGGGGTACTGGGTCTAGCCCTCATGTGATGTTAACAGGCCGTCCCATGAATGTTCTGTATTATATGCCGATGACTGACAACCAGACTGACTAGACTGGAAGATGATCTGTTAAATTATATGTAGAAACTAACTTCTACTGTTAGGTTTTTGTATTTCTCGTATCTAGGAAAGCCCAGGAGGTCCCAGCCAGAGAGGACCGAGACGAAATGCCTATCCTAATCAGAGGGAAACTCAGGGAGCTCAGGGGGGAGAGGGGGATGAGACAGAAGAAGAGAAGTCTCACAGACATTTTAAAGGAACTATTGGTGAGACAGGGAGGCAAGGGAGTTGGAGGTAACAGGAGGTCTCCCTCAAACCAGTGCCCATTGATAGCCTAACTAATCCATTAGCAGGCATAGATGGGGCAGTGCTCACATTAGATGTGTATAAACCATGGACAGAGAGCAGTTAAAGATAGTATTCCTCACTGGAATGAGACCTGTAATGAGTAGAAGCTGTTCAGAAAACATTGGTGGGAATATGGGGGACTGCACAATTGGTAGAAGTTAAAAGATATGTGATCCATCACAAGCAGAATGGACAACAGGATTAAGCTAAGCATAGTGGAATTTTTTAATGATTGGAGAATAGTATTAGATCTCCAGGGAGTGAATTAGAGTGTGTTAGAGCTCTAGGTGTATCAGATTTATACACCCTGCATAGTAAAGTGAGATGGGAAAATATTTAGCTAACTATGATGAATTTGGCTAAATGGTTTTTTAGCATACCTGTACCAAGGGTGGTTTGGGTTTACCTTTTAGGGGAAGAAATTGCCATATATAAGGGTTTTAGTAAGGCTGTACGGATTTTTTACAAGCTATCACTAATAATCTAGTAAAATTAGAGCCTCAAAGGAAACAGACATTTTGATTTATGTAGATGATATTCTAGTGGCAAACACTACTGGTGTAGGATATGGATGGGATACACTGTAGTTGTTAAAGTATATGGTAGAACAAGGCCATAAAGTGAGCAAAAGGAAACTACAATTGTAGCAAACTGTGGTTGTGTATTCGAGACATACTATACCTTGAGAAGGGCGTACTCTGAACCCCTCTAGAAAAGAGACGATTTTGGGAGTACCAAGATGTATAAACAGATGATGAGTTTTAATTACTGTAGAGCCTGGGTGCTACATTCTGCTCTTCACACAGAGAGAATTAGAAATATGGAAAAAGGGATGGACAATCTTCTGAGATGATATTTGGCATAAGGGTGATTTGCCTATACTACCCAAGTCTTTGTTTAGATATGCAGCTATTTTGACACATGGGCAAAGCCATGTGTCAACAGGAGGAATGGTAGGAATAATCAGGAAACATTTCATGGCATATGGTATAACAAATTATCTAAAAAATGTTGTTCCAGATGTGTGATTTGTGCACAGAGTAATCATCAAGGGAGGCAAAGGGCACCAAAAGGAGAGTTTCCTCAGGCAAGGTATCCATTCCAACAGCTGGAGATGGACTTCATAGAACTTACAGGGGGTGAAGGAAAGTAATGGTGATTGACTGTGATAGAAGTTAGATATTACCAGGAAGAAATATTGTTCATGTCATCCGCAATCGGCAGGTTTAATTAAACGCATGAATGGAACAATAAAAAGTAGACTAAGGAAGACCTATATAGGTATTGGAAGAAACTTGGTAAGATGAGTACCTAAAGTGTTAATGACCATTAGAGTAACGGCAGACAGAGATGGGTTATCTTCCTTTGAAGAGGGTTTGGGAGACCATATAGAATGTAGAGTTAGGAGGACCAGAGTAGGCAGAGATAGACACTGAGAATACTCTGGCTGAACACATGAGAAGATTGTTTGCTAATCACACCCGTATGTCAAAGATTGTGTGACCTACAGGTGAACTGAAGGAGAGTGACCCACTCTATCCAACCAGGTGATTGGGTGCGGGTCCAATGATTGAAAAGGAAAGACTGGAAGCAGCCCGGTTGGGAAGGCACCTACTAGGTCTTGTTGGAAACTGCCTATTTGCCGTTTAGATATGTTCAGAAAAAGAGCGACCTGGGTCCACGTTGCCCACTGCAAGGAGGTAAGAACGCATACAAACACTGCTGAACACACACAGAGTTAAGGAGCAGAACCGAGTACCAATAGGGTCCGGGGGTTACCTCCTTAACGAAGATTCCCTACCCCGACCTATCATCACTGTAGTGTGCTCCTAGAGGTGTGAGTATGGGGTGGAACTCAGCAGACTGACTAAGGGCAGGAGAGGGTTGGTGGTTCTTGGGAATATGGGGGACCCTGGGCTGCATCAGTCTTAATTTTGATACATCCAGATCCACCACTCACCAAAAATATAAATGAAACTCTACCATGGGAAAGAATTAAAAGACAGACGACTCAGGATAAGGATTCCACTAGAAGTGAATATTATAACATAGTGGCCAGAGAGGGGCAGGATGTGGTTTTCAAAATAACTGTTCATACTTATGCATTATACCTCTGTACGGGACCTACTCCCAGTTGCCCTTGGGCTACAGTTTAAACATATTTGGGGAAAATATTAAGTAAAGGCGGTGAGCCAAGAGGATATTATACAAGTATTGGGCTTACACGGATGACTATGGTTAGGATACCTGTATAGACGTAAATAGCACCAAAATTAACTGAGCAAAACAGAGGTGAAAACTGTACAGGGATGAGGTTGGCGAGATTGAAAGAGGCTGCTAACCCACCCCAGTTCACTCTGACTCCAGGGGAGTGTTATAGATAATGGAGTAAGCCAGTAGTTAATGTTACTGATCTGAGTTCAGAGGGACAGGAGAAACTACTTACAGCCTGGTAACAGATGTGTGATGGGCGTGTACCAGTAAAGGACGTATGAGGCAGACACTGCAAAAAGGGTGGGTAGGTACCTGCACCCCGGTCCTATTGGTTCAGCCAGTTAGAATTAGACACCAGAAACCAAGGAAAGGTTTAATCAGACGTAGGAGGAGTTTGGACAAGGAGGAGAATAGCCCTATCTGGATTAATGCAATTGGAATTCTTAGGGGAGTCCCTGATGAATATGAAGCTATGAATCAAGTAGGTGAAGGTTTCACGACGACATTCTTTTGGTGGGTGACGTTTAATAAACATGTGGATTGGATTAATTATATCTATTATAATCAGTAACGATTCGTAAATGGGACTAAGGATGCAGAGAAGGGGATCTCAGACCAATTATCCGCCACCTCGCTCATGACCTGGGAAGATAGGTTGGCTCTAGACATGATGTTGGCGAACCAATAGGGAGTGTGTAAAATGTTTGGAGAACAATGTTGTACTTTTATCCCCAATAATACTAGCCCTGACGGGAGCATCACGAAGGCCCTCGTTGGCTTGGATAAATTATCGGCAGAAATGAAGAGCATGGCTGGAGTGGAGAAAAGGGGGGTGTTCGCCTGGTTGGGTTACTGGTTCGGCAAGTATTCTTCTATGGTGGTTACTGGGTTTCTGACCCTTGTACTTGTGTTTTTGTTGTTAATGTGTTGTGCGGCATGCTTTGTCCCTTGTCTCAGGAAGTCAGTGGTAAGAGTGGTGGAGGCGTCAGGTATGATGCTGTTGTTGCCGGTACAGGATAATGCAGATGACTCTGCTACTGACTCTGAGACAAAGTTGGATGATCCATGGTATGCCTAAAAGGGAAAGTACATGTGTGTTCTCTTTACAGATTTTATTCATTTCTTTTTACAGCTTATCCTTTTTACCTTTTGTTTTATTACTCATGTGATTGTTTACTCCTAATGTGAAGGTAAAGGATTCCTGAGTGACTGGTAGTCAACTCAGTACATGTTCGGTGTAGAGGAGGAATAGCAGGTTTTATATTTTCATATCTTGTACCAGTTTTTATATTTTCATATCTTGTACCAGTTTTTATATTTTGATATCTTTCTTGTGTTTATGGTCTGTCTAAACTGTCATTTGTAGTGACACCATTGAATGGTGTCAAAAGGGGGAATCCTAAAATTCGCCTGCAATTTTATGGGGGTCCAAATGCATTTTGAAGTCACACCCAGAGGGTGTGAAAAGGGGGATTGTGGGGACCTGACCTTTTAGTTAATAACCTATTCATGCTTTGTTAACATAATATCAGGGTGTTGCTGTAGGTGTACTTGGCTGCTCGAAACAACAACTTTGCCCGGAGACAGAGCGCCAAGGGGTTGGGACCAACCCGTGCGCCAACGGATAGGCTGAGTAAGTCTAAACCACACTCAGCCTCTACCCTGACCGGTCTGTTCGGAAACCGGAACTAACTCTGTCTGGGGTATTTAAAGAAGAACACGTGAAACTGTAGTCAGTTCTCTGTCTGCCCTGCGTGGTGTTACAGTGAGCCCGTATACGAACCTTCATACTTATCATCTATACATTTGCATTTAATAAACTTAGCTTAGTTTGAAACAGCTCCTGATGTCCTATCTTATTCCAATACCAGATTTGAATTGACGCGATCTAACAATAGCATTTAAGCTCCACTCAAATCCACCTGTGTGTGGATCATTGTTCCTGCTTGTCTGCACTGCCTGTAGCCCAGCAAGTAAGTCACTGTGTTTTTTGTTTGTAGTTAGTTGTTTCACTCTCCTTTGTTATTTTGAATGCTTCGTGAGTACATCTCATTTAAAATAAAAAGGATGACACTTCACCAGCGCTCCGTTTACCGTCCCATTAATCCAAACCGTGACAGAATGATCCACCACCCTGGGACGCAACGGGGGATTACTTTAGGGGATATCCTCCTCGGTATGGGAAAAATTACCGAGGAGGAACACTCGTATTATCGTTCGGTGGAGGAAGGCTGGGGTCCGGAGCAGCAGAGGCGCCGAAGACGGGGAAAACGTCACCGGGCTAAAGTTGAGGACCAGCCTGGAGCCCAGAAAAACCCCCAAACTGATTGGGGGGGGGCTATGGGGGTGGTCGGGGATCGAAGGAGAAGAGCCCCGACCACTGCACTCGTGGGGGTTCCAGGAGGAGCCCCTACAGCCGTGGGAGCAGGAGTACAGAGAGGAGTCGGAGGAAGACGACGACGATGTGCTTCTGTTCCCTCACTCGTGGGGGTTCCCGGAGGAACCCTCACAGGATGGGGATTGGCGGTGGAGTAGAGACGACAGGGACAGTCGTGCTCCAGCGCCAGTTCCCAGTCCGGTGCCTCCAGCGCCGGTCCAGAGTCGGAGGAAGAGGAGACCGACTCAGCGCACCAAACCATCGGTGCGCAACATTAGCCCGGTGCGACCCGTACCAGCTAAACGCACCAATCCAACGGTGCGTTTCCCCAGCCCGGTACGGCCCGCGCCTGCTCCGCGCACCAGCCTTATGGTGCGTGTCTCAAGCCCGGTGCGACCCGTGCCAGCTAAACGCACCAACCCAACGGTGCGTTTCCCCAGCCCGGTACGGCCCGTGCCTGCGCCTCGCATCAGACCAGTGGTGCGTTCCCCCAGTCCAGTACGCCCCGTGCCTACTCCTCGCACGGAGGCTACAGCGACGGTCGTCAGCACAGCTCTGGGGTTGGAGACCATCTCTGCGTCGGTGCCCAGGGTGGGCACGACGTTCAGCCCCGCTGTGGAGCAGGAGCTCCATAGCGCGTCGGTGCCCAGTCTGGGGCCGACAGCCAGCCCAACCACAGGGCTGGATACCATCTCTGCGTCGGTGCCCAGGGTGGGCACGACGTTCAGCCCCGCTGTGGAGCAGGAGCTCCATAGCGTGTCGGTGCCCAGTATGGGGCCGACAGCCAGCCCAACCACAGGGCTGGAAACCCTCTCTGCGTCGGTGCCCAGGGTGGGCACGACGTTCAGCCCCGCTGTGGAGCAGGAGCTCCATAGCGTGTCGGTGCCCAGTATGGGGCCGACAGCCAGCCCAACCACAGGGCTGGAAACCCTCTCTGCGTCGGTGCCCAGGGTGGGCACGTCGTTCAGTCCCGCTGTGGAACAGGAGCTCCATAGCGTGTCGGTGCCCAGTCTGGGGCCGACAGCCAGCCCAACCACAGGGCTGGAGACCATCTCTGCGTCGGTGCCCAGGGTGGGCACGAAGTTCAGTCCCGCTGTGGAGCAGGAGCTCCATAGCGCGTCGGTGCCCAGTCTGGGGCCGACAGCCAGACCTACGGCAGGGCTGAAAACCACCTCTCCGTCGGTGCCCAGGGTGGGCACGGCGTCCAACCCGAAGTCTCCTGTGAAGGTCAGCAGCCCGAGGCCTCCGGTGAAGGTCAGCAGCCCGAGGCCTCCGGTGAAGGTCAGCAGCCCGAGACCTCCAGAGAAGGTCAGCAGCCCGAGGCCTCCTGTGAAGGTCAGCAGCCCGAGGCCTCCTGTGAAGGTCAGCAGCCCGAGGCCTCCTGTGAAGGTCAGCAGCCCGAGGCCTCCTGTGAGGGTCAGCAGCCCGAGGCCTCCGGTGAAGGTCAGCAGCCCGAGACCTCCAGAGAAGGTCAGCAGCCCGAGGCCTCCTGTGAAGGTCAGCAGCCCGAGGCCTCCGGTGAAGGTCAGCTGCCCGAGACCTCCGGAGAAGGTCAGCAGCCCGAGACCTCCGGAGAAGGTCAGCAGCCCGAGGCCTCCTGTGAAGGTCAGCAGCCCGAGGTCCCCGGGGAAGGTCAGCAGCCCGAGACCCCCGGCGAAGGTCAGCAGCCCGAGACCCCCGGCGAAGGTCAGCAGCCCGAGACCCCCGGCGAAGGTCAGCAGCCCGAGACCTCCGGGGAAGGTCAGCAGCCCGAGACCTCCGGGGAGGGTCAGCAGCCCGAGACCTCCGGGGAGGGTCAGCAGCCCGAGACCTCCGGGGAAGGTCAGCAGCCCGAGACCTCCGGGGAAGGTCAGCAGCCCGAGACCTCCGGGGAAGGTCAGCAGCCCGAGACCTCCGGGGAAGGTCAGCAGCCCGAGACCTCCGGGGAAGGTCAGCAGCCCGGGACCTCAGGTGAAGGTGAGCAGCCCTGAACCTCCACCAGAGCCACATCCGGGTCCAACAGTCTGCTCTGCTCCAGCGCCAGAGCGGTCCGCTCCACTGGTGCCCAGTCCGGGGCCGGTCATCTGCGTCGCTCCATTGGCGGAGCAGTCCGCTCCACCGGTGCCCAGTCCGGGGCCGGTCGTCTGCGTCGCTCCAGTGCCGGAGCAGTCCGCTCCACCGGTGCCCAGTCCGGGGCCGGTCGTCCACGTCGCTCCAGTGGCGGAGCAGTCCGCTCCACCGGTGCCCAGTCCGGGGCCGGTCGTCTGCGTCGCTCCAGTGCCGGAGCAGTCCGCTCCACCGGTGCCCAGTCCGGGGCCGGTTGTCTGCGTCGCTCCAGTGGCAGAGCAGTCCGCTCCACCGGTGCCCAGTCCGGGGCCGGTCGTCTGCGTCGCTCCAGTGCCGGAGCAGTCCGCTCCACCGGTGCCCAGTCCGGGGCCGGTCGTCTGCGTCGCTCCAGTGGCAGAGCAGTCCGCTCCAGTGGCAGAGCAGTCCGCTCCACCGGTGCCCAGTCCGGGGCCGGTCGTCTGCGTCGCTCCAGTGCCGGAGCAGTCCGCTCCACCGGTGCCCAGTCCGGGGCCGGTTGTCAGCCCCTCTCCAGGGTCGAGGGCTCCCACACCAGGGTCCAGAAAGGACTTGGTGGATGGCGGGAGTACTGAGGGCGGAACCATCGCGCTGGGGTCCGGACCGGACCGGGCGTGCAACAGAGAGGTAGGAGGGAAGCTACTCTCACAGCCTGTGCCACGCCCGGAACCGGAACCGGAGCCTCCACCAGCAACCACCTCAGTACCCCGCCATGTCCCCCCTAGTTTTTTGGAAATTTTTCTGTCAGGAGAGGGGGGATTTTTTTTGTGCGATCGGGAGTCCGCACCTTAGGGGGGGGGTACTGTGAGGGCTTGGTTGTGGTAAGGCCTCTTACTCCCACCTAGGGGAGGAGAGAGGCACACAACCAAGTCCTCACACACCTATTAGGGAGATTATCATCCCCAATCAGAGACAGCTGTCTAGCGTTGTCTCTGATTGGGGATAGCATTTAAGCTCCACTCAAATCCACCTGTGTGTGGATCATTGTTCCTGCTTGTCTGCACTGCCTGTAGCCCAGCAAGTAAGTCACTGTGTTTTTTGTTTGTAGTTAGTTGTTTCACTCTCCTTTGTTATTTTGAATGCTTCGTGAGTACATCTCATTTAAAATAAAAAGGATGACACTTCACCAGCGCTCCGTTTACCGTCCCATTAATCCAAACCGTGACAGTTATGTCAGTTTCGATGTCTTCACTTTTATTCTACAATGTAAAAAATAGTGCAAATAAAGAAAAACCCTTGAATTAGTAATATTCCAAACTTTTAGCCCCCAGTGTATATGGTCCAAATGGTTCAGTGTAATGTTAGCTACCTGAATAATTTGGATATTGTTAGTGGTCGACCACAAAACAATAAATAGTTTTGCAAAACTATTCATGATTGACCCTATAGAGTCAATGGGTCAATCAGCTGCTGTATTCTTTCATTGAAAAGAAAATATACATATAAAAAAAGAAAATAAATTATAAGTATAATGTAAAACAACATTCTATAGGTTGAATGATTAGTGTTTCCAGCTGATCCCATTCCTCACTTGAACCCCATGTAAAGCGATGAGCTTGACAATACATGCATATCTTCTTGTTTGTCTTCCTGCCAGCAGACTCTGTCTCTCCACCCTCAGCCTCTCTGACGAACTGTCTCCACCTTCCACCACTATGCGCCAAATACTCAGACTGTTCACAGCCAGAAACGAATGTGTGACAAAACAGTTATCACTCATAAAAGCGTATTATTTGTTGAACAAAAAGTCCATCCATTCTGGTTTACAAAACATTTAAACTTTTCACTAATATTAACTATAAGTATAATGTAAAACAACATTCTATAAGTTGAATGATGAGTCTTTCCAGCTGACATTCTTCACTTGAACCCCATGTAAAGTGATGTGCTCTACAATACGTCTTCTTTTTGGTCTGTCTAACAGCAGACTTTCTCTCCACTCTCAGCCTCTCTGATGGACCTGATCTCCACCTTCCACCACCTTGCACCAAATAATCTAAATGTGAATCTGAAGGCTGGCACCATGAGCCTGAGCTGGTGTGGCTGGACAGTAAAGGCGTCAATCTCAAATGTGAAAACTGTTCAATGGTGTGTAGACTTTCTCTAGGCACTGTATACCCATTGATTCTTGAAGAAGTCGGAAGTTTACATACACCTTAGACAAATACATTTAAACTCAGTTTTTCACAATTCCTGACGTTTAATCCTAGTAAAACTTCCCTGTCTTAGGTCAGTTAGGATCACCACTTTATTTTAAGAATGTGAAATGTCAGAATAATAGTAGAGAGAATGATTTATTTCAGCTTTTATTTCTTTCATCACATTCCCAGTGGGTCAGAAGTTTACATACACTCAATTAGTATTTGGTAGAATTGCCTTTAAATTGTTTAACTTTGGTCAAACATTTCGGGTAGCCTTCCACAAGCTTCCCACAATAAGTTGGGTGAATTTTGGCCCATTCCTCCTGACAGAACTGGTGTAACTGAGTCAGGTTTGTAGGCATCCTTGCTCGCACACGCTTTTTCAGTTCTGCACACACATTGTCAATAGGATTGAGGTCAGGGCTTTGTGATGGCCACTCCAATACCTTGACTTTGTTGTCCTTAAGCCATTTTGCCACAACTTTGGAAGTATGCTTGGGGTCTTTGTCCATTTGAAAGACCCATTTGAGACCAAGCTTTAACTTCCTGACTGATGTCTTGAGATGTTGCGTCAATATATCCACATAATTTTCCTTCCTCATGATGCCATCTATTTTGAGAAGTGCACCAGTCCCCCCTGCAGCAAAGCACCCCCACAACATGATGCTGCCACCCCCGTGCAAGGTCCTGTTGTTGTTCTGGGATTGATTTGCACTTTTCGCACCAAAGTACGTTAATCTCTAGGAGACAGAACGCATCTCATTCCTGAGCGGTATGGCGGCTGCGTGGTCCCATGGCGTTTATACTTGCATACTATTGTTTGTACAGATGAACGTGGTACCTTCAGGCGTTTGGAAATTGCTCCCAAGGATGAAGTAGACTTGTGGAGGTCTACAATTTATTTTCTGAGGTCTTGGCTGATTTCTTTTGATTTTCCCATGATGTCGAGCGAAGAGGCACTGAGATTGAAGGTAGGCCTTGAAATACATCCACAGGTACACTTCCATTTGATTCAAATGATGTCAATTAGCCTATCAGAAGCTTCTAAAGCCATGACATAATTTTCTGGAATTTACCAAGCTGTTTAAGGCACAGTCAACTTAGTGTATGTAAACTTCTAACCCACTGGAATTGTGATATAGTGAATTATAAGTGAAATAATCTGTCTGTAAACAATTGTTGGAAGAATTACTTGTGTCATTGCCAAAGTAGATGTCCTAACCGACTTGCCAAAACTATAGTTTGTTAACATGAAATCTGTGGAGTGGTTGAAAAATTAGTTTTAATGACTTCAACCTAAGTGTATGTAAACTTCTGACTTAAACTGTATACATGCTTGTTGAACTGTTCTTCTGCATCAGAGTCAAACCTAGGCCTGTTTAACTGAAAACAAACACTGTATAGCCTCAAAACATGGTTAAAACTATAATTTGTATATAATGGATGGCCAGTCCATAGCTCCTTTATAGCTCCTATAAGTTTATGGTCAGTGCTAACTGAGATCCCTGGGACGTCCCTACCCTAAACCCTTACCCGAACCTTACATATAACCAAATCCCTTACCTAACCGTAACCATTTTAAATGTCAACTTCAATTGGGTAGGGACGTCCAAAGGTTCCTAAATAGCACAGACCTGTTCATCATCTGAGAGCTGTATCCGTGAATACTGGGCAGGTGACACAAGATAACCCAGCTAGCAAGGAGAAATCGTCCCAGAATCGGGTGTCGGTCTCGGCCTGGAATCAAAATGAATGACTGCCCAGAATCGGCCCAATTACAATGGCCGTTTCCTTCTACCAGAATTCAGCCAGCTATGCCAGCATCTTACCAGTATCCCCCCAGAAGCAGCCTGATGCAAATTTAAATAAATGTATTCAAAATTACCCGAGTTAGTAATTTAAAATATTACTATTATACATATATTATTAGACATATCCAATTGGTAGTTACAGTCTTGTTCCATCGCTGCAACTCCCGTAGGGAGGCAAAGGTTGAGTGGCGTGCATTCTCCGAAACCCCGCCAAACCCCGGGCCGGGCCAATTGTGCGTCGCCTCATGGGTCTCCCGGTCGCGGCTGGCTGTGACACAGACGGGTGTCGAACCAGCATTTCTAGCAACGCAGCTTGCACTGCGATGCAGTTTCTTAGACCGCCGCGCCACTCAGGAGGCCCAATCCAAGAAGATTTTAATGCTAATCAATTGCCTTGCACAAAGTGTCAAAATACTAAAATACTACTTAAACAGGAAAGACTCTTAAAGAATTTAATTTAAATGTTAATTTTATTTTTTTAACTGGCCCGTGCTCAATCCCCGCATCCTAGCCATAAGTAATGCTGCTGAAGGCGGTCCAGACTCGGGCCACATGACGTCAGCCTAATCTGACTCTCAGCCGAGTGCCCCGACTCTCAGCCGGAATCGACCCAGATCCACTGCTAGCTGGGAAGCGAGACTGGTGTGAGAGACAGTGGCCTGACCATAGAATTAGGAATTAGAATACTATTATGACATAGACTGACAATAGATCACAGAAAATAGCTATTTTCAGATAGCTATTTTGTGCCTGTGGTCGCCAGTTGCCCATCCCTGACCTTTTGTCCTGAAATTCTGTGCATAGTTCCCTCTTCTCACAAGGAACAAGGTCTGCCATTTTGAATTTTTTAAAAACACTTACAAGTAGTGATGAAGTCAATCTCTCCTCCACTTTGAGCCAGGAGAAATTGGAATTGGAACCACAGGGCTGATCTGGATGAAACGTCATATATGGCATCTATGGACCGATGTCGTTCAACGCAATATTTTCCAGATGTCACGATTGGGTGTATGGAGAGACCAAGACGCAGCGCAGGGATAGTTCGACATGATTTTTATTCTACTATGTATAACACAACAACACTATACTGTGTAAAATCGAAACCAAAAGACGAACTAAAGACACACGAAAATGACTAACGACACGTTCACGCTATATACACGAAAATGAACGGACGTAAAACAAAGCACACTTACATACACCGTGACTGCGACATATACCTCGACATGTAACGATAACGACCCACACCAGCGTGAGGGACAGACTCAACATATATTGGATCCCTAATTAGAGACAATGCCGTGCAGCTGCCTCTAATTAGGGATCCAACCTAAACCCCACACAGAAACAGAAAAGAACGACACTGTCAGACTCTGACCACAGCTACATAGAGAAGCAATTAGGCTTCTCTATGGCCAGAGCCTGACACCAGATTAGTATTTAACATTCACTAAACCCTGAACCTCAACTAAATCTTGTAATAAGTAATGTGGAAATTGAGCACATTGAGGTGACTAAACTGCTTGGAGTAACCCTGGATTATAAACTGTCATGGTCAAAACATATTGATACAACAGTAGCTAAAATGGGGAGAAGTATGTCCATAATAAAGTGCTGCTCTACCTTCTTAACAACATTATCAACAAGGCAGATATAAATCTATGTGGTTAATATATTGTGTTGATGTGCCTCCCGTTTGACGTTTGGATTGTGATTCCTATGATTTTTGTGTGGTGTCAAAATTGGACTAATTGTTGTTGCTATTTATTTCTGTTATTTAAAAGGTGTTGTCAACACTTTCATATCTAAGGCTACAAATGGAGAGACTAAGAAGTTTGTCTTAAGGTGGCTGCAGCTTGTACCAGACAGAGATGGAGGCAGAAAGAAGAGGACCGAACACAGCAAGGAAAGGGCGATAGACCCAGAGAGACATAGATACATTTACATACACGCATACAGTACATACACTTAAGAAATTAACACTGACGCTTTGTACATTATCTGAAAATAATGGACGACTTGGTACTGCCCAAGTTTATTACTTACAGATAATGTACAGAGAGGAGGTGTTTATCCCGCTAATACCACAGTTGCCAAAGAAAACAAGCATGTTTTCAGTGAGATTAAAATGTTGACTTGTTGTTCATTCTATTGGTTTGATTATTATGAAGGCTGGCAATGTTCGTATCCCTTGCTTGCAAGCTGGCCAACTATGTCTAACACAGTTGCGCCAACACTGCAGATTTAATAACATCAATGTAGCTGCATTTGAACAAAAATATAAATGCAACATGTAAAGCAGGGGTCACCTGCCTCTCGACATTTCCCTTCTTCGCAAGAGCTAGGTTTGAATGGCAGATCAGACACACACATTTTTAATTTGTTGTGGTGAAAAAAATCATCTTCCTCCCACTCACTGTGAAAGTGGTACATTTTCAGTTTCTTGCTGCTTGGTCCAGCACTCATGTTAAAAACGTAACAGCAACTCCATAGAAAAAAACGGAGTCAAAAAACAACAACTAAGAATATTCTGTTACAGGTCTGTTACAGGTTTCGCAAGCGTGGAAATGTAAACGTACTAACTGCAGACAGTTGCTATGGTGGAGACAGTTTGGAAAACAAATTTTACATACAGTGGAGAGAACAAGTATTTGATACGCTGCCGATTTTGCAGGTTTTCCCACTTACAAAGCATGTAGAGGTCTGTAAATTTTATCATAGGTACTCTTCAACTGTGAGTGACAGAATCTAAAACAAAAATTCAGAAAATCACATTGTATGATGTTTAAGTAATTCATTTGCATTTTATTGCATGACATAAGTATTTGATACATCAGAAAAGCAGAACTTAATATTTGGTACAGAAACCTTTGTTTGCAATTACAGAGATCATACGTTTCCTGTAGTTCTTGACCAGGTTTGCACACACTGCAGCAGGGATTTTGGCCCACTCCTCCATACAGATCCTTCAGGTTTCGGGGCTGTCGCTGGGCAATACAGACTTTCAGCTCCCTCCAAATATTTTCTATTAGGTTCAGGTCTGGAGACTGGCTAGGCCACTCCAGGACCTTGAGATGCTTCTTACGGAGCCACTCCATAGTTGCCCTGGCTGTGTGTTTCGGGTCGTTGTCATGCTGGAAGACCCAGCCACGACCCATCTTCAATGCTCTTACTGAGGGAAGGAGGTTGTTGGCCAAGATCTCGCGATACATGGCCCCATCCATCCTCCCCTCAATACGGTGCAGTCATCCTGTCCCCTTTGCAGAATAGCATCCCCAAAGAATGATGTTTCCACCTCCATGCTTCACGGTTGGGATGGTGTTCTTGGGGTTGTACTCATCCTTCTTCTTCCTCCAAACATGGCGAGTGGAGTTTAGACCAAAAAGCTCTATTTTTGTCTAATCAGACCACATGCCCTTCTCCCATTCCTCCTCTGGATCATCCAGATGGTCATTGGCAAACTTTAGACGGGCCTGGACATGCGCTGGCTTGAGCAGGGGGACCTTGCGTGCGCTGCAGGATTTTAATCCATGATGGCGTAGTGTGTTACTAATGGTTTTCTTTGAGACTGTGGTCCCAGCTCTCTTCAGGTCATTGACCAGGTCCTGCCGTGTAGTTCTGGGCTGATCCCTCACCTTCCTCATGATCATTGATGCCCCACGAGGTGAGATCTTGCATGGTGCCCCAGACCGAGGGAGATTGACGACATCTTGAACTTCTTCCATTTTCTAATAATTGCGCCAACAGTTGTTGCCTTCTCACCAAGCTGCTTGCCTATTGTCCTGTAGCCCATCCCAGCCTTGTGCAGGTCTACAATTTTATCCCTGATGTCCTTACACAGCTCTCTGGCCTTGGCCATTGTGGAGAGGTTGCAGTCTGTTTGATTGAGTGTGTGGACAGGTGTCTTTTATACAGATAACGAGTTCAAACAGTTGCAGTTAATACAGGTAATGAGTGGAGAACAGGAGGGCTTCTTAAAGAAAAACGAACAGGTCTGTGAGAGCCGGAATTCTTACTGGTTGGTAGGTGATCAAATACTTATGTCATGCAATAAAATGCAAATTAATTATTTAAAAATCATACAATGTGATTTTCTGGATTTTTGTTTTAGATTCCGTCTCTCACAGTTAAAGTGTACCTATGATAAAAATTACAGACATCTACATGCTTTGTAAGTAGGAAAACCTGCAAAATTGTCAGTGTATCAAATACTTGTTCTCCCCACTGTAAATCAAGCAGTTTTTTAAATATTTTGGCTGTGCAGCAATATTCGAGAAAGAAGCTAACCTGTAATCAAAGCATATGATGCTTCAGAACTGTGGACCTCATTATTCGATGGAATAAAAAATAGATATTTTTTGTGCATACATTTTAAAAACATTTATGCGGTCTACTAGAATGAAGTTTGATCGACCGGTTGACCGCGATCGACGTCCTGGGCACCAATGATGTAAAGTTTTGGTCACATGTTTCATGAGCTGAAATAGTCCAGAAATTTGCCATACACACAAAAAGCTTATTTCTCTCAAATGTGTTGAAAATCCCTGTTAGTGAGCATTTCTCCTTTGCCAAGATAATCCATCCACCTGACAGGTGTGGAATACCAAGAAGCTGATTAAACAGCATGATCAATACACAGGTGCACCTTATGCTGGGGACAATAAAAGGCTAAAAGACTATCTAAAATGTGCAGTTTTGTCACACAACACAATGCCACAGATGTCAGGTTTTGAGGGAGCATGCAGAAGGCATGCTGACTGCAGGAATGTCCACCAGAGCTGTTGCCAGAGGATTGAATGTTAATTTTGCTACCATAAGTTGCCTCCAACATTGTTTTAGAGAATTTGGCAGTATGTCCAACAGCCCTCACAACCACGTATACGGCATTGTGTGGGACGAGCGGTTTGCTGATGTCAACGTTGTGAACAGAGTGCCCCATGGTGGCGGTGGGGTTATGGTATGGGCAGGCATAAGCTACGGACAACGAACCCAATTGCATTTTATCAATGGCAATTTGAATGCACAAAAATACTGTGAATCGAGTGGATTTGGGCCATTGCTGGGCTGATTCTGGCCCTAAAATGGCAGCTTTGGCTCAGTTCAGGCGGCCATATCTGGCCCAAATGAATCGGGCCTAGTCTGTACCGACTCTGTCCGGATCCGGCTTCCAGACCTGGGCCAGCAGTTTTAGATCTGGCATGCCGGAATAAGGCCAGATGTGGGCTAGATGTTTGTGGTACATGGGTTAGTTTGATATTTTTCCCCGCTCTTGCCCCACTTATTAGATATTATGCGCATTGATAGCTTGATAGCAAATGTCCTCACCATGTGATTTATCATACTAGCAGACAGCAGCAATCTAAATTATCAGACCGAAAACTTGGAAAAGTGACCGGGTGAAATTATAAAGCTAGTGGACGAGATATACAGCTTCACTCTATCCAAACAGAGCAGCAGGATCAACGTACAGCCCGCTCTTCTCTTTACAGACAGGCAAACTAGCCAGTTGAGTTATTTAGACTGCACATGACTGACAGTTGATAGTCAGATCGTATTTTACTCGTCATCGGAAAATAAGTGTTTGAATAGGCCTAAATAGATGTTGGCAAAATACCTCCCTGCACATTCTCACTGCAAAGAAGCTGCAAGAGCAGTAGAGGGGTGGGTGTGTAGTTTATGTGCGAGGTTACCATGTTCTCGGTTTTCCAGAAAATTGGGCTACTTTGAAAACTATGTTGCAGGTGAAAATGTGTTGCAGGTTTTTGGGCTACTTCTAATGAATTGCATTTCTCTTAAAAATATACACTACCATTCAAAAGTTTGGGGTCACTTAGAAATGTCCTTGTTTTTGAAAGAAAAGCTAATTTTTTGTGTCCATTAAAATAACATCAAATTGATCAGAAATACAGTGTAGACATTGTTAATGTTGTAAATGACTATTGTAGCTGGAAACGGCTGATTTTCTATGGAATATCTACATAGGAGTACAGAGGCCCATTATCAGCAACCATCACACCTGTGTTCCTTCTCACCCCTGGACCAGACTAGGACCTACTGAAGAGATGAGTCTTCAGTAAAGACTTAAAGGTAGAGACCGAGTCTGCGTTTCTCACATAGATAGGCAGATCATTCCTTACAAATTGAGCTCTATAGGAGAAACCCTGCCTCCACCTATTTTCTTAGAAATTCTAGGGACAATAAGAAGGCCTGCGTCTTGTGACCGATGCATTCGTGTAGGTATGTACGGCAGGACCAAATCGGAAAGATAGGTGGGAGCAAGCCCATGTAATGCTTTGTAGGTTAGCAGTAAAACCTTGAAATCAGCCTTAACATGAAGCCATTGTAGAGAGGCTAGCACTGGAGTAATATGATCAAATTGTGGGGTTCTAGTTCTAGTCTATCAGCGGTGTTTAGCAATAACTGAAGTTTATTTAGTCCTTTTTAGGGTAGCCAGAGAGTAGAGCATTGCAGTAGTCTAATCTAGAAGTGACAAAAGCGTGGATTAGCTTTTTTGCATCATTTTTGGACAAAAAGTTTCAGATTTTTGCAATGTTACAAAGATGGAAAAAAGCTGTCCTTGAAATATTCTTGATATGTTTGTCAAAAGAGAGATTAGGGTCCAGAGTAACACTAAGGTTTTTTTCAGACGACTGTACAACAATCAAGATTAATTGTCAGATACAAGCTTGGCACACCTGTATTTGTGGAGTTTCTCCCATTCTTCTCTGCAGATCCTCTCAAGCTCTGTCAGGTTGGATGGGGAGCGTCGCTGCACAGCTATTTTCAGGTCTCTCCAGAGATGTTCGATCGGGACATTCAGAGACTTGTCCTGAAGCCACTCCTTTCGTTGTCTTGACTGTGTGCTTAAGGTTGTTGTCCTGTAGGCAGTTGAACCTTCGCCCCAGTCAGGTCCTGAGGCACTCTGGAGCAGGTTTTCATCAAGGATATCTCTGTACTTTGCTCCAATCATCTTTCCCTCAATCCTGACTAGTCTCCCAGTCTCTGCCGCTGAAAAACATCCCAACAGCATTATGCTGCAACCACTACGCTTCACCGTAGGGATGGTGCCAGGTTTCCTCCAGATGTGACGCTTGGCATTCAGGCCAAAGAGTTCAATCTTGGTTTCATCAGACCAGAGGATCTTGTTTCTCATGGTCGGCTGCAGAGATGGTTGTCCTTCTGGAAGGTTCTCCCATCTCCACAGACAAACTCTGGAGCTCTGTCAGAGTGGCCATCAGGTTCTTGTTCACCTCCTTGACCAAGGCCCTTCTCCCCCGATTGCTCAGTTTGGCTGGGCGACCAGCTCTAGGAAGAGTCTTGGTGGTTCCAAACTTCTTCCATTTAAGAATGATGGAAGCCACTGTATTCTTGGGGACCTTCAATGCTGCAGAAATGTTTTGGTACCCTTCCCCAGATCTGTGCCTCGACACAATCCTGTCTTGGAGCTCTACTTACAATTCCTTCCACCTCATGGCTTGGGTTTTGCTCTGACATGCACTGTCAACTGTGGAACCTTATATAGACAAGTTTGTGCCTTTCCAAATCATGTCCAATCAATTGAATTTACCACAGGTGGACTCCAATCAAGGGTGATCAATGCAAACAAGATGTGCCTTAGCTCCATTTCAAGTCTCATAACAAAGGGTCTGATACTTATCTAAATAAGGTATTTATTTTTTACATTTGTAATACATTTACAAAAATGTCTAAAAACATGTTTTCGCTTTGTCATTATGGGGTATTGTGTGTAGATTGATGAGGACATTATTTTTATTTACTGAATCCACAAAAATGTATGACATCACACTTGCTCAGATCCACATGTTCCCACCGTATCCACACCCAATGCTGTTTCTAATGCTTGTGAGACTGTCCCATATGACTTCAAATTGTGTTATGTTGTGGCAAGACAAACAGTTACTTTTCCATTGCAATCACTAGTCTGGTTAACACCTAACTCTTGAAGTCCTCATGATCTTCAGAGTCTGGAATGGCTCTATGATGTTGTCGGCACAATGCATCGATACTGAAGGGGGCTGTGCTTTTACTGGTTGGCTCTCCTCTGTGTCTTTCTTACTCAAAAACCCCCAGCCACACGCAGCCCCTTAGTGCTACACCCTTCTATTACAATAGTTGGATTTTCAAATACAAACAATGAGAGGTCTCAACCCCGAGGAACAAAATACATTTGAGAGAAACAATCAAACCCAGTCGCACAATTTATTAGTGCATATTGCATTAATAAACAGCCTCCTTTCCAGACCAGTGTGGTCACAGCTCTCCCTGCGTTGAGTCACTTGGGTTGCCTCAGCCATGCTAGTTAATCACAGCCAACAGAATCATATTCAAGTCAAATGTTTTTGTAAAACCTGTTTTTTTGTCAAATCCAGCTGGCATGAATACTCTCGGACTGTCTCGACTGTCTTGGCCCCATTCTGTCTGATCCACTGAGCCCTGTAGATCGCGGTCTCCTTCATGTACTCCGCAACCTGGTTTGCCAGCCAGATGTTGTTCAGCCACTTGGTTCTGGGCTGCCTTCTCACATTTGACTTTGTTGTGAGCACAAAGTATTCAATTAGTTATACATTCCTTTTAATAATCTATTTTCAAAATACACAACAAATCTTTCAACATGTACCTGGCAAGACCCGTTTACTGCTCAAGCTTGGTGTGTCCACAATCCTATGTATTCATGTGTGTCCCGAGGACCTCCTCTCGTGTATAAAAAGGTGGCGCTTACAGATTACACACTATGTGTAAGGCTTTTATGTTCTTCTTTAACTTCAGGCTATAGCATTTCCTGATCTATCTCTTCCGCATCAGAAGCGAGGGTAAAAGCTGGGTGCCTAATCAGTTACACAACTGAATCATTCAACTGAAATGTATCTTCCGCATTTAACCCAACAAATACTCTGCAGCCTGAGGGGCTTGGTAAAAGGCAGGAATGTCTAGGGCAGTCGAGATGGAACAGAGAAGGCCCTGTGCCAAGGAAAAGAAATAGAGAACGGACTCAAAGGAGATAAGGAGAGGGCTCCAGTCTCTACTACTGCAGGTGGAATGTGATAGAGTGAACCTCTGACTGCCTCAACTCCTTCGAGTTGCTGTGCAGTCAATCATTCAAAATGTACACATCCTTCAATTACTTACACCCTTACTGTGTTTGTCCTCTTGTTGCATGCCTTTCTTTGTTTGCTGAAATCCATACTTATTTATAAATTGTTAATCAAATACAATCCCTGACTGTTTCCTTGTTGCTGTTGCTCTAAGATGGTAACTCAGCGTGTATGTGCATGTGCCGATTTAATCTTAACGAGGAAACATTGATTAACGTTTTATTAAAAAGTATGGATTACAGCAATCAAAGAAAGGCAGAGGACAAACATAGGTAAATGGTAAGGGGGCAAGAATTCACATTTTTGAAGTATCAACTGCACAGCGATTCAAAAAACTCTCGTCTGCACTCAACTCCACGGATGTGGTATCTGTGGAGTTGAGATGTACTTGGCTAGGCTGTGGCGTTCCCCGAGAGTCGCCCTCAGTGATCCCTTCATCTAATTTCTACATTCACTGGTTTGAGCCCCAACCCTTGCCCATATACTTTTTGAGGAGAGAATTGCAAGTTGTCTTCCATCAGGTTGCATTGCATACGCCCCCATCTGTGATGAGATATTTATATATTATCTTGTGTGCTGAAGCAAAGAAGGACAAGTAGACCACAACTCTCTATACTGTGTTATGTGTATGGGCATCCCAATAAATGCATATATGCATAGTTTGGAGCTGTACTTTGGGTCATTGTCCTGTTGTAGGAGGAAATTGGCTCCAATTAAGCGCCGTCCACAGGGTATGGCATGGCGTTGCAAAATGGAGTGATAGCCTTCCTTCCTCAAGATCCCTTTTACCCTGTACAAATCTCCCACATTACCACCACCAAAGCACCCCCAGACCATCACATTGCCTCCACCATGCTTGACAGATGGCGTCAAGCACTCCTCCAGCGTCTTTTCATTTGGTATGCATCTCACGTTGTTCTTCTTTGTGATCCAAACACCTCAAACTTAGATTTGTCTGTCCATAACACTTTTTTCCAATCTTTCTCTGTCCAGTGTCTGTGTTCTTTTGCCCATCTTAATCTTTTCTTTTTATTGGCCAGTCTTTTGGCCACTTCTTTGCAACTCTGACGTTGAGACTGGTGTTTTGCAGGTACTATGTAATGAAGCTGCCAGTTGAGGACTAGACACTAATGTATTTTTCCTCTTGCTCATTTGTACACCGTGGCCTCCCACTCCTCTTTCTATTCTGGTTAGAGCCAGTTTGCGCTGTTCTGTGAAGGGAGTAGTACACAGCGTTGTACGAGATCTTCAGTTTCTTGGCAATTTCTCGCAAGGAATATTATTCATTTCTCAGAACAAGAATAGACTGACGAGTTTCAGAAGAAAGTTCTTTGTTTCTGGCCATTTTGAGCCTGTAATCGAACCCACAAATGCTGATGCTCCATATACTCAACTAGTCTAAAGAAGGCCAGTTTTATTGCTTCTTTAATCAACAGTTTTCAGTTGTGCTAACATAATTGCAGAAGGGTTTTCTAATGATCAATTAGCCTTTTAAAATGATAAACTAGCTAACACAACGTGCCATTGGAACACAGGAGTGATGGTTGCTGATAATGGGCCTATGTAGATATTCCATAAAAAATCTGCCGTTTCCATCTACAATAGTCATTTACAACATTAGCAATGTCTACACTGTATTTCTGATGAATGTGATGTTATTTTAATGGACAAAAAATGTGCTTTTCTTTCAAAAACAAGGAAATGTCTAAGTGACCCCAAACTTTTGAACGGTAGTGTAGATAGAAATGTACATATAGGTAGGGGTATAGTGACTAAGCAACAGGATAGATAATAGACTGCAGCAGCGTATGTGATGAGTGTAGTGTGTGTGTGGCGACACTGTGCCTGTGTGTACGTGTTATGTGTGAGTGAGTGTGTATGTGTATGTGTTGGAGCGGCTCTCTAGGACGAGAGTGGAAGATGAGAGGGCAGGGAACGTAGGACTGTAGTGGGAAAAGAGGGTAAGGGAATTGGAGAAGGAATTGAGAAGCTGATCACACAGTGAGTTTGAATTGCGTCGCAGAGGTGTGCTGCTGTTCGGGCTGTGCATCGCGCACGCTTTGGGTCCCGCTTGGTGAACGAAAGCTTTCTGAATGTAGATGAGGCCCGTCGAGTTCCCATTTGACGAGTTGATGGGTGCCGCGGCCGCGCTCTGGCGGTCCCAGTCATAATTAATCATTTTCATGGTAAATGACACAGCGTTTCTGCCCCAGAGAGATGGATGAATGGCCTGACATTTCTGACATTTATTTTTGTTGGACTTTGGCATGATAATCAGCCTGGGCCATCTAATAGACGCTATATATTATGAAAATAACCACATAAATCCAGGGAGAATATGAGAAAAAAGGCTTAAGACGGAGGTTCAAAGCACCCGGGTGAATGAGAACTATATGCTTGGGGTTTCTGTGGATTGGAGACATTTTGAATAAGGTGAATAGAAAGTGTGCTCTCAGGTGTCAAATCAAGTAGTAAACGACTATTAACGAGGCTACAGCGTTAGCAGACATGTCTCAACATTCCATTACATGAACCTCAAGCCGAGCCACATCCTTCAGTACCAAATCAACAGCATTGTACATTACCACACACAAAAAACTGTGACTCTTTACCACTGATGTGGATTAACTATACCATAGCAGATCTGTGGCTTACACTACGCTATTCATATAACTTACATTTATACCATATTCCGTTCTTATCAATAATCAACTTACCTCTCCCAGTCCCAGAACATGGTACTACTCAATAAAGATCTCGACAAAGGCATTGGTTTGAACAGAGTATTGTAGTAGTAGTACTTCTGAATCCTAATGAGAGGACAATACAGATCTACATTCATGAAACAAAAGATGAACACTGCGTTACAATAGCCTTTGCTGACTGGGATAGAAAGGGAAATATGGGTAATATTCAGCAGTAGAATATACTGGCCATGCTATAGCTTTATCACGACAAACAGCAGAGGTGCACATTGCACAACTCCAGTTCCACAATGCAGACAATTTTCCGCTCCATGGCACCTCATTGACCAATAAATGTTACTGGTTAACTGAATAATGCACAGACCTAGAAATCAGTCTTGTCAAAAAGCAAGGATGAAATCCAGCAGGAGGGCAGTGATCCAGACTGTATCACAATCGGCCGTGATTGGGAGTCCCATAGTTTGGCTGAGTTTGGCCGGTGTAGGCCCTCATTGCCTAGTTAAATAAAGGTTAAATAAATAAATAAATACAAAGAAAAACCACAGGACCAGAGTTGTGCACACCTGACCTGACCTACAGTAGGCCTATCAACCAGATATTTAAGCATAGCAACTAAGAACTTATCTAAGAACAATATATTGCCAACAACATCTCTGTCACATTGTGGAGGGTCATACTTTAGGTCAGTATAAGAGACTTCTACTTAAGACAAAATAATTTTATGCAGCTACATGGTGCTCTCTGCTGGACATTGACTGCATGTGCCACTAGATCACAGGTTCTTTTGCATGGGTTTTTGACATTTGAGAGCAGTGAATGTTGTGTGTTCAAAATGTTCTGCTTTGCTTAATTTCTGTTGTCTTACTTGAGAGACAATGGGACAATACAGGTAGCAGTTTTTCAATATCCAGTATATAACGGAGATGGATCCTGGCCAAACTGCTGGCCATCATGGACAACGTCACCCACCCTCTGCATGCCATGGTTATGATGCAGAGGAGCACTTCAGTCACAGACTGATCCCACCACGGTGTGCCAGAGAGCGCTACAGGAGGTCCTTCCTGGCGGCGGCTATTAGACTATATAATGCCTCACCGGGGTGCCGTGCCGTCGGCAACATAGACTTGGAACTGTTGGGGTGTTAGGACCTAGTTTAACAATTATGCATCCATCTGTGAGTAACTCTGATCTGTAACACTCATTCACTCAGGACTTATTCATTCAGGACTGTATATACATATTCATGTACAGTTGTTATATCATATCACGTGCAATATTGTAAGTAGTTCTTGGACTGAACTTATGTAGTCATTCACTCAGGAATGCATATTAGTATCCTGTCAGTTGTATCTTTTTTCATTGCTTTTAGTATATTGAATGTGCAATACGTGAATGTATCTGTAATTAAACCCTGCACTAAGGACTGTATTTTAAGGGAAGTATTATTATTACCCTAAATTATATCATACTCACATTTAGCTATTTAAGTATCTCTTCCTGTCATTTACCTGTACAGTCAATGTAACCATGCAAATATTCACTTACCTGTACATTTAACTGTACATTTACCTGTATAGTTAATTTAACCATGCAAAATATTCACTTACCTGTTCATTTAACCAGACTGTATATTAAGTAAACTATTATTACCCTCACTTATATCATTTGCACATTTAGCTATTTAAGTATTTCTCTGCCATCGACCTGTATAGTATAGTTAACCATGCAAATATTCCTTATTTATCTATATCAACTTGCAATATATTTACAATTTTATTTTCACCTAACACTCTGTAACAATGTATAGTGTACATATTCAGCCATTCACCCATACTATGCAATGTCTTTTTATAGCTTTTTGCACTCCAGACTTCTTGTATTTTCTATCTATCTATCTATCTATCTATCTATCTATCTATCTATCTATCTATCTATCTATCTATCTATCTATCTATCTATCTATCTATCTATCTATCTATCTATCTATCTATCTATCTATCTATCTATCTATCTATCTATCTATCTATCTATCTATCTATCTATCTATCTATCTATCTATCTATCTATCTATCTATCTATCTATCTATCTACAGCGGGTGAAATAAGTATTGAACACGTCACCATTTCTCTCAGTAAATATATTTCCAAAGGTGCTATTGACATGAAATTTTCACCAGATGTTGGTAACAACCCAAGTAATCCATACATACAAAGAAACCAAAACAAATAAATTCAAAAATTAAGTTATGTGTAATAATGTGAAATGACACAGGGAAAAAGTATTGAACACACTTACTGATATTTATTTAATACTTTGTACAAAAGCCTTTGTTGGTAATGACAGCTTCCTGAATGGAGAAACTAGTCGCATGCATTGCTCTGGTGTGATTTTGGCCCATTCTTCCACACAAACAGTCATCAAATCTTTAAGGTTCCGTGGGCCTCTTCTATGAATCTTGATCTTCAGTTCTTTCCATAGATTTTCAATGGGATTTAAGTCAGGTGATTGGCTGGGCCATTCTAGCAGCTTTATTTTTTATCTTTGAAACCAATTGAGAGTTTCATTGGCTCTGTGTTTGGGATCATTGTCTTGCTGAAATGTCCACCCTCGTTTCATCTTCATCATCATCATCCTGGTAGATGGCAGCAGATATTTGTCAAGAATGTCTCGGTAAATTTGCCCATTCATCCTTCCTTCAATGATGTGAAGTTTGCCAGTACCATTTGCTGAAAAGCAGCCCCACACCATGATGTTCCCACCTCCAAACTTCACTGTTGGTATGGTGTTTTTAGGGTGATGTGCAGTGCCATTTCTCCTCCAAACATGGTGTGTATTATGACATCCAAACAGTTCAATTTTTCTCTCATCTGTCCACACTATATTCTCCCAGTATTTCACTGGCTTTTCCAAATGTTGTACAGCAAACTTTAAACGAGCTTCAACATGCTTTTTTTTTCAGCAATGGAGTCTTGCGTGGTGAGCGTGCATACAGGCCATGGCGGTGGAGTGCATTACTTACTGTTTTCTTTGAGACAACAGTACCTGCTAATTGCAGGTCTTTTTGAAGCTCTCCACAAGTGGTCCTTGGCTCTTGGACAACTCTTCTGATTATTCTTTTCACTCCTCTGTCAGGAGCACCTGGTCGATGCAAATTTATGGTGAAATGATTGTCTTTCCACTTCCGTATTATGGCCCCAACAGTGCTCACTGGAACATTCAGAAGCTTAGAAATGCGCCTATAACCAATGCCATCATTATGTTTTGCAACAATTAGATTGCAAAGGTCTTGAGACAGCTCTTTGCTTTTACGTGTTCAATGCGCCATTTAAGTGGGTTGAGTCACAGACATGATCTTCCTGTCTGGTTTTGCGCCCCCTTGGGCTCGTGCGGTGGAGCCTTGTCTCAGGGTAGTAAGTTGGTGGTCTGTTGATATCCTTCAAATGTTGTGTGGGCTGTGCTTTGGCAAAGTGGGTGGGGTTATGTCCTGTCTGGTTGCCCCTGTCCGTGGGTATCGTCGGACGGGCACACAGTGTCCCGGGGGACTAAGGTCAGTCTGTTATACAGTATCTGGTGTAATTCTCCTGTCTTATCTTGTGTCCTGTGTGAATTTAAGTATGCTCCCTCTCTCCATCCCCTCCTGGAGGATCTGAGCCCTAGGACCATGCCTCAGGACTACCTGGCCTGATGACTCCTGGCTGTCCCCAGTCCACCAGGTCGTGCTGCTGCTCCAGTTTAAACTATTCTGCCTGCGGCTATGGAACCCTGACGTGCTACCTTGTTCCGGACCTGCTGTTTTCGACTCTCTCTCCCTCCCTCCCTCCCTCTCTCTCTCTCTACCGCACCTGCTGTCTCGACCTCTGAACGCTCGGCTATGAAAATCCAACTTACATTTACTGACCTGTTGCACCCTCAACCACCACTATGATTATTATTTGACCCTGCTGGTCATCTATGAACATTTGAACATCTTGAAAAGCAATCTGGCCTTAATGGCCATGTACTCTTATAATCTCCACTCGGCACAGCCAGAAGAGGACTGGCCACCCCCCTAGGTTCCTGCCTTTCTAGGGAGTTTTTCCTAGCCCCCGTGCTTCTACATCTGCATTGCTTGCTGTTTGGGGTTTTAGGCTTGGTTTTTGTATAGCACTTTGTGACATCTGCTGATGTAAAAAGGGCTTAATAAATACATTTGATTGATTGATTGATTGATTGATGTTCACGCACGACTGTGTGGTGACATCATCATCTTTGGTAATGACACCATGGTTGTAGGCCTGATAACCAACAACGATGAGTCAGCCTATAGGGATGAGGTAAGTGAACTTGGATTATGGTGCCAGGACAACAGCCTCTCCCTCAACATCAGCAAAATAAAGGAGTTGATTGTTGACTTCAGGAATCAGAGGAGGGAACATGCCCCCATGCACATCAACGAGACAGCAGTAGATTTGCAGCAGTTCTAAGTTCCTTGGTGTCCACATCACAGAGGACTTGACATGGACCAACAACACCACCACAAGAGGGCACAACAGCGTCTTTACTTCCTAAGGTGCCTGAAGAAATTGAGTCCTCTCCAAATATTACCGCTGCACCGTCGACAGCGTCCTGACCGGTTGCATCATGGCTTGGTACAGGAATTGCTCCCTCCAAGACCGCAAGGCCTTCCAGCGGGTGGTAATGGCGGCCCGGTACATCACCAGGATCATGCTCCTACCCATCCAGGACATCTACTTGAAATGGTGCCTGAGGAAAGCCAGCATCATCATCATCATCATCAAGGACCCCACACACCCCAACCACGAGCTGTTCACTCTCTTACCGTCAGGCCGATGGTATCGGAACATGAGGTCTGATACCAACAGGAACACAGAGACAGTTTCTATCTACAAGCCATCAGACTGCTGAACACTTGAACTGGACTGACCACATGCTCTGATTCTCTGCACCTTAGCACACACTCACATCCACGCCCACACAAATTCATGCTACACACACATCACAGCTGCTGCTACCAGACTCTGTTTTTGTTTGCCTAAATACTGCACAATTGAATCACTTGCCCCCTAATGTCCCCTTTCCCCAAAGCACTTATATTAAATCAATGGTGGACATTTCCTGTTTTCTTACATTGGTTTCAACATCCATGCTGCCAGTTGTTGGTCATCAACACTGACACTAACCTAACCCAACACATAGGCTACAACCACACAGACAGGCTTGCCATCCAGATTCAGTGGATCTAGATGTAGTAGGCCTAGTGATACTAACCTAACTCCATCTCTTTACTTGGTCTCACAAAACATTGTTTTCTGTCAGACACCCACAGACATGACAGATCGAAAAGTGTCTGATGATCAGAGTGAAGGATGGACCTCTTTAATCTCATCAGACGTGAAGAGTGTGTTGTGTCACAATGTGGGTTGTGTCACATGATGCTATGTGAACATGACAATTTACCACAGGAGTAGAGGTGAGATTGCAAGCCAAAACATACATTTCTCCGCTAATAAGATTAGCCTATTAACTTTAGAAAACATAAAACAATGCCTTGAGCTCCAGCAACAACTGTTTTACAAATTCATATTTTAACGTTAGCCAACTCTTATAAAGCATTTCCTCCTTAAAAATAGAACTGTAATTCTTCTTCTTCTTCTTCTTCTTCTTCTTGGCAGACTACATCCAATAAGGTGTATTGCTGCCAACTACTGCATTGTTTGAACAATTACAATTTATACATTATCTTTACATTGATATACAAAAATAACAAAATAATATTACTGAAGGGTTTTTCTTTATTTGCACTGTTTTTTACATTGTAGAATAAAAGTGAAGACATCAAAACTATGACATAACACATCATGTATTATGTAGTAACCAAAAAAGTGTTAAATAAATAAAATCTATTTTATATTTGAGATTCTTCAAAGTAGCCACCCGTTGCCTTGATGACAGCTTTGCACACTCTTGGCATTCTCTCAACCAGCTTCCCCTGGAATGCTTTTCCATCAGTTGAAGGAGTTCCCACATGTGCTGAACACTTGTCTGCTTTTCCTTTACTGCGGTCTGACTCATCACAAACCATCTAAATTTGGTTGAGGTTGGAAGAAATAAATCTCAAATTTGGACTCCAGACCAAATGACTAATTTCAATTGGTCTAATGTCCATTGCTCGTGTGTCTTGGCCCAAGCAAGTCTCTTCTTATTATTGGTGTCCTTTAGTAGTGGTTTCTTTGCAGCAATTCAACCATGAAGGCCACACAGTCTCCTCTGAACAGTTGATGTTGAGATGTGTCTGTGAAGCATTTATTTGGGCTGCAATCTGAGGCTGGTAACTCTAATGAACTTAACCTCTGCATCAGAGGTATTTCTGGGTCTTCCATTCATGTGGCGGTCCTCATGAAGCTGGTTGAGAGAATGCCATGAGTGTGCAAAGCTGTCAACAATGCAAAGGGTGGCTACTTTGAAGAATCTCAAATATAAAATATATTTTTTGGTTACTACATGATTCCATATGTGTTATGTCATAGTTTTGATGTCTTCACTTCTGTGATCTGTGTTCTACTTGCATAGCACAGTTCACGACCATCGCGATGAAGGCCAAGAACCGGGATTTGTCAACGCACAGTTTTTGGGGTCCACACGCTGAAATGGGAACATTCACTGTTGCCGTTGGCCCTTCTGTAACAGCCGCTGAGGGAGCATTCACTCCCTCTCTACCCTCAACCTTTCCCACTGCCTTTGCAAATGTAACACACACCGGGCATCTTCCTCTTAAGCTGCTCAACCTCTATACTTAACGGCACTGTTATCACCCCCTTGAGAGGAGCCCTTTTGGTCGAACCAAATGCAATGCTCAGTCCCTCTTCGTAATGGAGATACATCCTATCATAATGAATCTGCTACCTGGATAGACTGCACTTTCCCTAGCTTACTTTCAACCCACCTCGACACCTCATACGGGTCAGACAAATCCCCATGCTTGACTTTTTATTTTAATCATACTCCTATCAGCAAATAATCACTGTTGACATGTTGCTCCATTTCAATTCACTTCTTTTCTTTCTTTCCATTCTTCACAGACACATCAACCTCCACACCTTGCAGCTCCGAATCTACTGAAAGTATAAGTTACAGCTACTATATGTAGCACTGTAGTGCATAAAATGTGGTGATTAGTTGACTCAAAGAGAGAGAAAGACAATAGTTGAACAGTTTTGAACACACACATTTCTTCCAAAATGAGGGAGAAGCAAGAGAAACTTTCAGTTTCACTTACTTAGCTACAAATGCAGCTAGCTAGTTTAGCCTACTCAAAACCCGGCTCAAACAGAGGGATGCTATGTTAGCTAGCTGGCTATGACTATCCAACACAACACTGGAACTCTTCCAAGTCAAGGTAAGCTTTTGGTTTTACAAATGTATTGCCAAACTGCTTACTGACTGTACACTGTAATGTTACTGCATGATTGTAGTGGGTTTACTAACATGTTAGTTCTATTAGCTATGTTGACTATGACCTTACTTTATCTAATATGGTGACAGAGATGTAGGCTGTGTGTAGCGGTTATGAAAGGGTTTGGCTTGGTTTTTTCGCCTGGTCACATACAGCGGATATGTTGTGCATTGAAGTCCATTAGCGAAGGGAAAAGGTGAGAGGAGAAGAGCGCATAGATGTGAGAAGTAATACAACGTGGCTGCTATGAAAGTGAACTGTGTTTACGGTGATCAGGGGTGTATTCATTCTGCCGATTCTGTTGAAAAACGTTTCTTAAACGGAAGCAAATGGAACAAAACTGGGATAAACATACCTGAATTTGTCCAATAGAAACTCTTATTTGCAACTGTTGGACTAATAATTACACCCTAGATCAGCTAGATGCAGGCAAAAGTGTGCAAGCCAGTATTGAATGTATCACTGTCTGTCCATGTGTCACCTCAATGTTTTCTCTCGACCTGTGTGCACCTTTTTTTATTTGTTTACCTTTATTTAACTAGGCAAGTCAGTTAAGAACAAATTCTTATTTACAATGACAGCCTACTGGTGAACAGTGGGTTAACTGCCTTGTTCAGGGGCAAAACAATAGATTTTTACCTTGTCAGCTCGGGGATTCAATCCAGCAACCTTCCGGTTACTGGCCCAATGCCATAACCACTAGGCTACCTGCAGCCCCAAAATTGTAAACTTTCATTGTAAACTTTCGTTCATAGGCTAGGTTGCAGCAACCTCATGATGGGGATATGATACATTGTATGATGGCTAAGCTGTTACATTGAACTGGGTGAATGGAATATGAATAACAATATGCTGTAATAGATATAAGGCCATGCTCATGAAAGAAAAAATGTGTCCTCCCTCATCTTAAACGGCACCGACCGGCACTGCTCTCTTCAACTCCATGTTACTCTCATCAGTTTCACATTCTGACCAACGGTTTTCCACTTACGTACGACCCTACCACCATCTTCCTCTTGTCAATTTCACAGATTTCCCATTTTTGTACTTCACTCTCTTGTCTTAGGTTTTTTTTGCTTTGTTACTTCAACTTTAACTCTTTCTTCCTCATGTTTTCTTTCGAGCAATTGAAATATGGTTTCCCATTTTTGTACGTGACGTCTATCAACCTCTTGTCCTTGTCCTCCATGTTAGAAAAAATGCCTACCCAGCTGCTCATCTAATTGCAGAGGATGCACAGGACCTGCCCACTATATCTTTCTATCGAGCCACAAATTCCCAGTCTATGAGTACGAGTAGCCTAATAATGGACTTAAGGAGCCTAACGTTACTCCTTATAGTCCAAGGACCTTACATGTTATGTTAAGAGTTGAATTGGCTCTTGCAGCCAAAACAGCCAAATACTCTATCCAGGGGCGAACTGGGACCAGAAATAAGCCCCGGTCCATTATTTTCCTCGATGCCCCCACACCGGCCCATTATTTTCCTCTATGCCTCCACACTGGACCATTTTTTGCCTTGAGACCCGCATTATTAACCAGATAAGGATAATTTTGCACCCCCCCCCCTATTGGGCTAAAAATGAACCAGCCCATCTGGCATTTGCCCAAAAATACCAGGTGGCTAGTCCGCCCCTGACTCCATCTATTTTTTTATTTTTTTATTTCACCTTTATTTAACCAGGTAGGTCAGTTGAGAACAAGTTCTCATTTACAACTGCGACCTGGCCAAGACAAAGCAAGGCAGTGCGACAAAAAACAACACAGAGTTACACATGGGAAATAAACAAACGTACAGTCAATAACACAATAGAAAATCTATCTACAGAGTGCAAATGTAGTGCAAAATGCAGTAAGGTTAGGAAGGTAGGACAATAAATAGGCCATAGTGGCGAAATAAATTACAGATTAGCATAATCACTGGAATGATGATGTGCAAATAGAGATACTGGAGTGCAAAATTGAGCGGAAGATAAAAAAATAAATATGGGGATGAGGTAGTAGGATGGGCTATTTACAGAAGGGCTATATACAGGTGCAGTGATCGATAAGCAGCTTTGACAGCTGATGCTTAAAGTTAGTGAGGGAGATAGGAACCTCTAGCTTCAAGGATTTTTGCAATTCGTTCCAGTCATTGGCAGTCGAGGGTAGTGATGATAGTCCGGTGGGCGGGTGCGGGCAACGTTCGATTGAAGAGCATGCATTTAGTCTTACTAGCATTTAAGAGCAGTTGGAGGCCACAGAAGGAGTGTTGTATGGCATTGAAGCTTGTTTGAAGGTTAGTTAACACAGTGTCCAAAGAGGGGCCAGATGTATACAGAATGGTGTCGTCTGCGTAGAGATGGATCAGAGAGTCACCAGCAGCCAGAGCGACATCGTTGATGTATATAGAGAATAGGGTTGGCCCAAGAATTTAACCCTGTGGCACCCCCATAGAGACTGCCAGGGGACCGGACAGCAGGCCCTCCGATTTTACGCACTGAACTCTGTCTGAGAAGTAGTTGGAGAACCAGGCGAGGCAGTCACTTGAGAAACCAAGGCTGTTGAGTCTGCCAATAAGAATGCGGTGATTGACAGAGTCGAAAGCCTTGGCCAGGTCGATGAAGACGGCTGCACAGTACTGTCTTCTATCGATGGTGGTTATGATATCGTTAAGTACCTTGAGCGTAGCTGAGGTGCACCCATGACCAGCTCGGAAACCAGATTGCATAGCAGAGAAGGTCTGGTGGGATTCGAAGAAGTCAGTGATCTGTTTATTAACTTGGCTTTCGAAGACTTTAGAAAGGCAGGGCAGGATGGATATAGGTCTGTAACAGTTTGGGTCTAGAGTGTCTCCCCCTTTGAAGAGGGGGATGACCGTGGCAGCTTTCCAATCTCTAGGGATCTCAGACGATACAAAAGAGAGGTTGAACAGGCTGGTAATAGGGGTTGCAACAATTTTGGCTGATAATTTTAGGAAGAAAGGGTCCAGATTGTCTAGCCCAGCAGATTTGTAGGGGTCCAGATTTAGCAGCTCTTTCAGAACATCAGCTGTCTGGATTTGGGTGAAGGAGAAGCGGGGGGGGTTTGGGCAGGTTGCTGCGGGGGGTACAGAGCTGTTGGCCGGGGTAGAGGTAGCCAGGTGGAAAGCATGGCCAGCCGTAGCAAAATGCTTGTTGAAATTTTCGATTATTGTGAATTTATCGGTGGTGACAGTGTTTCCTAGCCTCAATGCAGTGGGCAACTGGGAGGAGATGCTCCATAGACATTACAGTGTCCCAGAACTTTTTGGAATTAGTACTACAGGATGCAAATTTCTGTTTGAAAAAGCTGGCCTTTGCTTTTCTAACTGACTGTGTATATTTGTTCCTGGTTTCCCTGAAAAGTTGCATATCGCAGGGGCTATTCGATGCTAATGCAGTGCGCCACAGGATGTTTTTGTGTTGGTCAAGGGCAGTCAAGTCTGGGGTGAACCAAGGGCTATATCTATTCTTAGTTCTACGTTTTTTGAAAGGGGCATGCTTAGTTAGGATGGTGAGGAAAGCACTTTTTAAAGAACAACCAGGCATCATCTACTGACGGGATGAGGTCAATATCCTTCCAGGATACCCGGGCCAGATCGATTTTGACAGGCCTGCTCGCAGAAGTGTTTTAGGGAGCGTTTGACATGAACGTGAATCAATTCTCAATTGCAGTACGGTTCTAGAAACATAAAGCCCTGTATCACATCAAAATATTTTCACAAATGCAAAATGTACACTTACTGTCCACTATTTTAACCAGTTTTAACACAGTTGAAGTCATCAGTATTTTTCAGTGACAACACGTTTGTGGCGTCTGTCTTCCGTTCGGAGAGACGGAGTTAGCTAATTAGCACAGGTGTCTGTCTTTCATGTGTTTTCCGTAAACAAGGATTGTAACATGGAAATATGGCTTTGTGGGACCCTAACCATATAAAGGTGTGTATTCATTTAACCTTATGTTTTTTTTAAATAATTTCTCACTGATATGAAAGTTACGTTCCTTATGTTTCCAAAAACGTACCTCAAGCGATGCGTTTAAAGTAAGTTATTGTCTTTTTAAATTTTTGCAGACACTCTTATCCAGCGCATCTAACATTTAGTTAGTGCATACATGTTCATACTGGTCCTCGGTTGGAATCAAACCCAGAACCCTGGCGTTGCAAGTGCCATGCGCTACCATCTGAGCTAAACAGGTCTATGAATGGATTAGAGTATGAGTAGGCTATGGAAATCCGCTTTAACATATATTCATATATTTTTTATATCAATAATTGTAATTTTTATATAAATAATAGAATTTCTGATATCAATAGTTTTAAAAAATTACATAAAAAAATGTATTATGAATATCAATAATTCAAATGTTTTATATTGATAACATCATTTTTATATCAATAATTAATCATAAGATTCAATGGAAAAAAATGTGGTATCCAATTCAAATGTTCTATAATGTTTAATATCAGAAATTGAATTATCGATATCAATATTTTAAAAAATGGTTGAGAGAATGCCAAGACAAAGGGTGGCTACTTTGAAGAATCTCAAATATAAATATATATTTTGATTTGTATAACACTTTTTTGGTTGCTACATGATTCCATATGTGTTCATTCATAGTTTTGATCGAGAGGTTACAGACAGCGCATCCCAGTGCCTTCTTTGGAATTTCTGGGGATTTTAACCATGCATCTCTCTCTTCAACGCTGCCCACGTTCAAATAGTTTGTGAAGTGCCCAACTAGGATTAATAAAACTCTGGACTTGTTATATGCTAATGTGAAGGATGCATACAACTACACTGCAGTCCCTCCCCTCGGTAGATCGGATCACAACCGTGTCCACCTCACCCCACTCTACAGGCCTATGGTCCAACAGCAGCCAGCGACCACTAGAACCATTAGGAGATGATCCCCGGAGGTGAATGAGGCCCTACAGGACTGCTTTGAGACAACAGATTGGGGTGTGCTCTGTGAGGCCCATGGAGAGGACATTGATGGACTTACAGACTGCATAACGGACTATATACATTTTTGTGTAGACAACACCGTACCCACCAGGAAGGTACGCTGTTTTCCAAATAATAGACCCTGGGTCACCAGCGACCTGAAGGCCCTGCTGAATGCGAAGAATCGGGTCTTCAAGGAGGTAGACGCAGTCAAATTGAAATGCGTCCAGAGGGAGCTGAAGTTGCGGATTGCTGAGGGGAAGAGAGTGTATAAGGAGAAGATGGAGGACAAGCTGAGGCAGAGCCAGGTGAGAGAGGTGTGGAATGGCATGAGAAATATCACTGGCTTAAAAAAAAAGTCAAACAGTGGGCAGACCCAGAACAGAGCCAATGAGCTGAACCAATTTTTTAACAGGTTCGATATTAGCCCTGTCCACCTCCCCTCATGTATCGTGTATCTGTCTTTTGTGTATTTCGTTCTGACATTTTGCACCTGCCCTGTGTTTTTCATTGCTGCTTGACAGAGTAATTTCCCCTCGGGATCAATAAAGTACCTATCTATCTATCTATCTATCTATCTATCTATCTATCTATCTATCTATCTATCTATCTATCTATCTATCTATCTATCTATCTATCTATCTATCTATCTATCTATCTATCTATCTATCTATCTATAGAAGAGGAGCCTGATCTTCTGGTTGACTCCATAGACCTTGAGTCAATGCAAGAAGTGCAAGCTCTGTTGGATGCATGTTCACACGCCAGCGGCGGCTCATAATAATGGCCAGAATGGAAACCAGGTGTTTGATGTATTTGATACCATTCCACTGATTCCACTCCAGTCATTACCACAAGGCCGTTCTCTCCAATTAAGATGCCACCAACCACCTGTGGCACACGCTCTCCACATGGGTGCGCCAGCATAGCCCACTGTCATTGTGGACCCCCAGGTACTTGTATGAGTTCACTTGCTCAACGTTCTCTCTGTGTACCACTATGGGGCTGTGGTCCCCAACGGCCTTAGGGTCAAAGATCATATCATATCCTGTTTTTTTCCCACATTCAGTTATAGGTGATGTTCGTTACACCATCTGACAAATCCTTAAATCTCTGCACTGTAGCCGTTGGTGTCAGAGCCTTTGTTTAAGAGCCTGAGGACAGCGGTGTCGTCTAAGTACTTAACCGCGTAGTTGTTGGGGTGCCTGCTGACGCAGTCGTTTCTATACAGTGTGAATAGGATAGGGGAACTTGGTAACACCATTGGCAGCCATTACAGGTGTGAATAATTTTGAATAAGATTATTATTGGGGTGGCAGCATCATGTTATGGGTATGCTTGTTACCGGCAGGGGCTTGGGAGTAATATGAAAGGAGCAAAGGACAAGTAAAAAGTTAGAGGAAAACCTGCCATAGTCTTCAGAAAACCTAACCCTGCGATTGAGTTTTATTTTTCAGTTGAACAATTACACAAATTCTAATGCCAAAGACACACCAAGAGGTGTTGAGTGTTCCTGAATGGTCAACTAGTGTCAGTCCTGACCTAAATCTGCTTGAAAATCAGTGACAATCATTGAATATTATTGTCCATCAATGATTTGCAACCAAATTTACTGAGCTTGAGTCATTTTGACAAAAAATATGGATATGTTGCCTTATTCATAATGGCTGCCAAACGTGCTTCCACCAAGTATTAACTCTGGGGTGTGAAAACATACGCAATCAATTCATTTGAATTTCTTTCTTTTTTTATTCATTTGGAAAATGTTCTATAATTTTTCATTCACTTTGAAAAAGAGGAGTAAGTTGTGTAGATCTATAGGAACATAATCAAATGTAATCCCTTTTTAGATAACATGTAAATACTTTTTTATATGAAGCATTCAAATTATTTATATAGTACAGTATTTAAAATGGCTTTCCATAAGTAAGTATGGTATTTTATTATATTTTTGACTAGCCTATACTTCTTTTGTGTATCTCAATAGCCTAATTCCATGAAGCATAATGTTCTCAATCATTTTGTGCTGGTGGTAAGTTGTTATTGTATTTGAATCAAGGTGGTTTATGATGCAAGATCTATGGACTATTCATTAGGACCATGTCCAGAAACAACCCCTAGCCCCTTGTGTAGATCTGAAAGACTTGGATTTGGATAGGTAATAGCTCTGTCTTTCTCCTCTAATAGGCCTAAACCAGGTTAAACGTTTGCCATACCTAGATCCATATGGCCATACCTGTCCAATCCTTTCAGATCTACTAGTCAAGTGGATAGGCTAGGGGATAAGAGGCTAGGGGTTGTTTCTGGAAGGGACAGGGAGTCCCTGACATAACATGGAGAATGGTAAGCACACGAACAGGTGCTGGATTTACCAGTATGTAGTGTTTTGGAACATAGAGAATATGTCACATTTGTACAGTAGGTGGCAGCAATGTTCTTCAATGGGATGCTTTATGAATTCACTAAAGTAGATGACGCATGGGAAATAGAGTTTACATATTGCCTACTGTATTTGTCAATATTGTAGCGAAGTCAGGGGGTAGTCTCAAGTTGGGCTTGAACCCAGGACCTTGTCAACCACCTTAGCCTTTATGCCAAATGATCCAAACCTCTTCAGGTTGCTAGATGTTGGGTTAACATCTAGCTAATATTCCTTGCCCTAAACTGATGGCCTCCTCAATTCTAATGTTCAATTAGTAGGTAGTGTATTATTCCACATAAAGTAAAAAAATGGTTCAAATATGTCCCTCACCAACTCTTAGTCTGTCTGTTCCTCTTCCTTAAAGGATTCTTCAAGAATGGATGTACCGATCCCAGATTGCCTTTTTAAACTACAAGCTATTGAAGAGAAATAAAGTGAAGTTGGTTCGCAAGCTCCTCAACAGTGGTTAGTAATTTACAAATCCTGTCAAGCCATTTTGGCGAATTGGGAGAATTGAATCAAACAAGCTTTTGAGGAGGTCTCTGTGTGTTAGTGTGACGTCCTGCTTGCTTCATCTCTCTTAAACAGTGGGGTGTCGTAGTCTGTTCCTGAGGGGAGTCATGGGAAGGCCTTTTCAAGGCAAAAAGAGAAAGCTCTTTTGTGACAGCAGACTATCACTATGCTCAGATATGACTCTAATTTCCTAGGAGAGTAAGGAGATATTGGCCGGTTATTTCTACAACTGTAGAAAATATTCATTGGTCCAAGAGCATTGAGTTTACATTTACAGTTTCAAGTAATTTGTGTATTCACAGGATTTAATTAATTTGGTCCTTTGTTGGTGACATGCTTTAGTTTTCTTTGATGTTGAAACATGATCAAACCCGGGTCTTCTACTTATCTTTGACATCATTTATATTTGTGAGCATGACAAATTGTGGTGTTGTTTGGCTCGTTTCAATCTCCAAAGAGCCTCTGTGTAAGCTCATTATGGAGACGCTATTGGCAATGGGATTACTTGAATGCATTTGAGGAATACACCATGAGGGGCTTAGACACAATGTCATGAGACTATCCCAGTCAGTGATATTATTTCTCACATTGTCTCGCTTTAACCACTACAGGCCAAAAGCTAAGACTCTCTTTTACTCCTTTTGTCAAGTCCATGTGCAATATGTCTGTGTGTCATGTTGCCGGTAGGACTCATTTGAGCGTACGGGTCTAATCTTCATAGGGAGGGATGAAACCAGGAGGAACAAATCTGCAATGATTACCTTGTAGTCCCTTTCTTCCCCTTCAGCCATTTCAAAGCACCTGCCATAAACTCCCACAATGCAGTCCTCTGTTCCCTGCAGATGTTCACCATTACAGTTTTTCTCAGTCGCTTTGGTGCATTTCTTAGATCAAAAGTGCAATTTTTGATACTACTTGTACAAATTCCAAATCATCTAGTCACTTGTGCACATCATTAAAGCAATTTCTTATTCCTTTGAACAAATTGCAATTGCTTTTGTACATATTGCAATTGACAATGTACAAGTGTCAGCTTTTTTCCACATTTTCAATTGCTCATGTCATGTTGATCAAAATATAATAGATGGTTCTCTGTTGAATAGTCTTACCCCTCAAAACATGTAGGCATTAGTTCCTTGCATAAGCCATTACATGCAAAATTGTTGAACTATTTGTCATAAACTGTCAAGAATAGTTTTACAAATTTCTATTAGACCTTTTGTACAAAAACGTGAATTGATGAATCGTGCAGGTGAAATTGACCCTCACTCATGAAGGAATGTAAAGTGTTAGTTCAACACTTTCAGGTGCATCTCATGAACAATCAATTGGCAAGCATATATAGACAGACCACAACACAGAGTTGCAATTTTCCAATAATGGATGGACCAGGAAACGAACAGGGTCAACAGCCAAGAGGAGGAAGAAGAGGAGCAAGGATGCGTGGTGGAAGGCAAAACAGAGGAAGAGGCAGAAGAGGACATAGGCGCATATCTGATGACATAAGGGCCACTATTGTAGACCATGTTGTCAATCATGGCCTTACAATGGCTGAGGCGGGTCGAAGGGTGCAGCCGAATATTGGGAGATCAACCGTGTCCTCAATAGTTCAAATGTTTCGAAGAGAGAACAGGTATGTCCACCAATGTACAGTGCACTTGGGATGGTCTGGTTGAGGCTTGGCCTCAGACTCCCACTAGAGGGGGTAGGAGAGCCACAATCAGGCCATCACATTAGTGATTAGGGGAAGTCATGATCCCCAATCAGAGACAGCTGTCTAGGGTTGTCTCTCATTGGGGATAGTATTTAGGCACCTCTCTCATCCACCTGTGTGTGGATCATTGTTCCTGCTTGTCTGCCTTGAAGTAGTCAGAAAGTAAGTCACTGTTTAGTTTTGTTAGTTTGTTTTATATCTACTCTCCTTTGTTATTTTAGATAGATAGATAGATAGATAGATAGATAGATAGATAGATAGATAGATAGATAGATAGATAGATAGATAGATAGATAGATAGATAGGTACTTTAGTTATCCCCCGGGGGGGAAATTTCAGATGCCTCGTGAGGACATCAGATGCCTCGTGAGGACATCTCATAAAATAAAAAGGATGACACTCCACCAGCGCTCTGTGTATCGTCCCATCAATTCAAACCGTGACAGAATGATCCACCACCCTGGGACGCAAAGGAGTTTGACTTTGGGAGATATCCTCCTCGGTATGGGGAAAATTACCGAGGAGGAATACTCCCATTATCGTGCGGTGGAGGAGGGCTGGTGTCCGGAGCAGAGGCGCCGAAGACGGGGGAAACGTCACCGGGCTAAAGCGAAGGACACCAGCCCTCCTCCACCGCACGATAATGGGAGACCAGTGGTGCGTTCCCCCAGTCCAGTACGCCCCGTGCCTACTCCTCGCACGGAGCCTCCAGCGAGGGTCGACAGCACGGAGCCTCCAGTGACGGTCGACAGCACGGAGCCTCCAGAGACGGTCGACAGCATAGAGCCTCCAGAGACGGTCGACAGCGCAGAGCCTCCAGAGACGGTCGACAGCGCAGAGCCTCCATCGACGGCCGACAGCCCAGAGTCTCCAGAGGCCAACACAGCTCTGTGGTTGGTAACCATCTCTGAGTCGGTGCCCAGGGTGGAGCTCCATAGCGTGTCGGTGCCCAGTCTGGGGCTGACAACCAGCCCAACCACGAGGCTGGAATTCTCCTCTGCGTCGGTGCCCAGGGTGGGCACGACGTTCAGCCCCGCTGTGGAGCAGGAGCTCTTTAGCGTTCCGGAGCCCAGTCTGGGGCCGGTAGCCAGCCCAGTCACATGGCGGGAGAAATTAGCTGCGCCGGGGCCCAGTCTGGGCACAGCATTCTATAACGCTGGGGAGGCGAAGCTCTTTGGAGTGCCAGTGCCCAGACCGGGGCCGGGAACCAGCATCGCCATGTGGCTGGGAGCATCAGCAGGGTCGGGTCCCAGGGAAGGAAGGGCGGTCAGAACCACTCCAGTGCTGAAGCAGTCTGCTCCACTGGTGCCCAGTCCAGATCCGGTCGTCGACTTCGTCCCCATGCCGGAGCAGTCCGCTCCACCGGTGCCCAGTCTGGGGCCGACAGCCTGCCCAACCACAGGGCTGGAAACCATCTCCGCGTCGGTGTCCAGGGTGGGCACGACGTTCAGTCCCGCTGTGGAGCAGGAGCTCCATAGCGTGTCGGTGCCCAGTCTGGGGCCGACAGCCAGCCCAACTTCAGGGCTGGAAACCACCTCTGCGTCGGTGCCCAGGCTGGGCACGGCGCTCAGTCCTGCTCCAGGCACGGGGCTGGAATCCTCCTCTGCATCGGTGCCCAGGCTGGGCACAGCGTTCAGTCCTGCTCCAGAGATGGGGAGGGATACGGGGCCGGAAGTCTGCTCCGCTCCAGTGAGGGAGCAGTCCGCTCCACCGGTGCCCAGTCCAGGACCGGAAATCTACTCCACCCCCATACCTGAGCAGTCCGCTCCACTGGACGTCAGCCCCTCTCCAGGGTCGAGGGCTCCCACACCAGGGTCCAGACAGGACTTGGTACATCGCGGGAGTACTGAGGGGGGAATCATCGCGCCGGGGTCCGGACCGGACCGGGCGTGCAACAGGGAGAAAGGAAGAGAACAGCGCACACTGCCTGCGTCACGCCCGAAGCCGGAACCGGAGCCCCCACCAGCAACCACCTCAGTACCCCGCCATTTCCCCCCTGGTTTAGTGTATTTTTTTGGAGAGGAGGAGATCAAGTGCGGTCGGGAGCCCGCACCTTGGAGGGGGGGTACTGTGATGGTCTGGTTGAGGCTTGGCCTCAGACTCCCACTAGAGGGGGTAGGAGAGCCACAATCAGGCCATCACATTAGTGATTAGGGGAAGTCATGATCCCCAATCAGAGACAGCTGTCTAGGGTTGTCTCTGATTGGGGATAGTATTTAGGCACCTCTCTCATCCACCTGTGTGTGGATCATTGTTCCTGCTTGTCTGCCTTGAAGTAGTCAGAATGTTAGTTTGTTTTATATCTACTCTCCTTTGTTATTTTATGCCTCGTGAGGACATCTCATAAAATAAAAAGGATGACACTCCACCAGCGCTCTGTGTATCGTCCCATCAATTCAAACCGTGACAGCACTGTTACTATATACAGTGGGGAGAACAAGTATTTGATACACTGCCGATTTTGCAGGTTTTCCCACTTACAAAGCATGTAGAAGTCTGTAATTTTTATCATTGGTACTCTTCAACTGTGAGTGACCCTGGCTGTGTGTTTCGGGTCGTTGTCATGTGGAAGACACAGCCACGACCCATCTTCAATGCTCTTACTGAGGGAAGGAGGTTGTTGGCCAAGATCTCGCGATACATGGCCCCATCCATCCTCCCCTCAATACGGTGCAGTCGTCCTGTCCCCTTTGCAGAAAAGCATCCCCAAAGAATGATGTTTCCACCTCCATGCTTCACGTTTGGGATGGTGTTCTTGGGGTTGTACTCATCCTTCTTCTTCCTCCATACACGGCGAGTGGCGTTTAGACCAAAAAGCTCTATTTTTGTCTCATCAGACCACATGACCTTCTCCCATTCCTCCTCTGGATCATCCAGATGGTCATTGGCAAACTTCAGACGGGCCTGGACATGCGCTGGCTTGAGCAGGGGGACCTTGCGTGCGCTGCAGGATTTGAATCCATGACGGCGTAGTGTGTTACTAATGGTTTTCTTTGAGACTGTGGTCCCAGCTCTCTTCAGGTCATTGACCAGGTCCTGCCGTGTAGTTCTGGCCTGATCCCTCACCTTCCTCATGATCATTGATGCCCCACGAGGTGAGATCTTGCATGGTGCCCCAGACCGAGGGTGATTGACCGTCATCTTGAACTTCTTCCATTTTCTAATAATTGCGCCAACAGTTGTTGCCTTCTCACCAAGCTGCTTGCCTATTGTCCTGTAGCCCATCCCAGCCTTGTGCAGGTCTACAATTTTATCCCTGATGTCCTTACACAGCTCTCTGGTCTTGGCCATTGTGGAGAGGTTGGAGTCTGTTTGATTGAGTGTGTGGACAGGTGTCTTTTATACAGGTAACAAGTTTAAACAGGTGCAGTTAATACAGGTAATGAGTGGAGAACATTGCTTCCCAAGTAGTATGCTACTAAGACACATTTTGTTTATTGGATAATGTACAGTTAGGTAAGTAGACTATTAGCCACAGTTCTTTTAAAGACATTTGTAAGTTGTAACCATTCTCATTTTATCAGTCAAGATTTCCTAAGGTTTTCCACTAAATCTTTTTGTAGTATAATGAATGGTGTTCTTGGTACTCACAGTATTCCACTAGGTCATCTTATCACCAACATTCAGCAGCATCAATCATTAATGATTCTGAAGTATCCAGCCCATGCTCTTACCAAATACCCTGGCCTATGGGTGCTTATTTGTAGCCTCTGGGGTCCATTCTGTTTCTATTTTACATGTTGATGTCAACACAGACCTGCTAGTTGTATAGTATGTAGGCCTTGTCAACATTTTTGAGCCAATGTAATAAAATACATTGATAAAACAGTGTGAGTACAAACAGTAGACAGCAGGGGTCACTACAGCTGCAGATTTGAGAATGATTGAACAAACCATTTAGACTGTTTTTCAACCTGTGCCTGGAGAGCCATGGAGTGTAGGCTTTGTGGGTACTAACACACCAGACTTAACCAACCAAGGGCTTGATGATTTGTTGATCAGTTGTGTTTGTGTGTAAGTACTAAGATGGAAAAAAAGTCTGCACACCTAATGGATCTCCTGAGCTGAGACATTCAGTTCACCGACATAGAAAAGTCACAATACTTCAGTTCATCAAACATCATTAACACCAATACACCTCATTCAATAAGTCCAATACACCACTGGTTTAAATGGCCTTTGTAAGTGTACAAGAGCAGGAAATGTATTTGCCTGGCATACAATGACAAGGGTATAACTGCATTCATTATCATGGAAAAGTCTCTCAAGAAAGATTACATGGTGTCAGTCAGGTACAACCAAGAGTAGCTATCTGTAGTTGTAGTCTTTTAATCTTGTAGTCTTGTAACCAAACTAGCATTATGTGAACCCAGTAGACAGCGAATATAACATGGTATTGTCAGTCGTCCAAAGTTATTTGTTACTTCTATAACTTTTAGGTAAGATGCATACTTCAAGGTGAAAGATCTCTACAGACAGTCACACAGGTCTTAGAACACCTGTCAAACATGGTTAGCTACCTGGAATATCAAAGTGACCTCAACTTGTCAGCGTTTGGGTGCTAAGGGATGGGAGCAGTAAGAGGTCTGTCTCAATAATTTTGAAAGAGAAATAATCAAGCCAATTGAATGGTATCAATGATCCGTGATCGCACACAAACACACAGGATCTTCCTAATTTCTAGGGGTGCAAACAATCTTACACTACAGAATATGACTTACACTACAGAATATGTAGCCTATTTATTTAAATAGCAACTATTTACTATAGTATTTATTTAGATAGCAACTATATACTAAACTAAGGTATCAATCCAATCTGTATGAACTTCCAGAACAGTTATCAAAAGACCGGTCTGGTGGTAAATTTAGTACGGCAGTAGTACTTTCAAAAACAACCCTCTTTGTGACTGACATAACACAAACTATTCTAATATTCTTATGTTGAGCTACAAGTGTATGGCCTTCAATGGGCATGATGCCTCGCTCATCTGATTGTCACTCAGAAATGGGAGAATCATATGGACAAACAGGGGGGAAGGAAGAAAGAAAGTCTCAACCCCCCTCCACCCCTGTCTGCCCCTAGTCACTCGCTCCCCCTCCACCCCTGTCTGCCCCTAGTCACTCGCTCCCCCTCCACCCCTGTCTGCCCCTAGTCACTCACTCCCCCTCCACCCCTGTCTGCCCCTAGTCACTCGCTCCCCCTCCACCCCTGTCTGCCCCTTGTCACTCGCTCCCCCTCTCCACCCCTGTCTGCCCCTAGTCACTCGCTCCCCCTCCATCCCTGTCAGCCCCTAGTCACCCGCCAGCAGCAGTTCATGTAAAGGACCGGAATTGGACACAAAGCCGGTCGAGGTGAGGGGGTTGGTGGGGCGTCGGGGTGAGGGGCAGAGGTGCATTAAGGGGAGGGCTCCACCATGAGAGCACTTAACTGGCTAAGAGTGCTGGGATGAGAGAGAGGTGGAGATGGGCCCCGGTACCCCGCGAGTACAATGCCTAGGTAATAGGCACACGTTTTTTTGTGCTTGTTTGTCTCCTGCTTTAAAAGCTTTACAGTATTTATTTTCCTCAGGAGATGGATTGCATTTTATTGAAATGATCCGTATCTAGAAGGACCCATATGGTCGGCCATTAGAAGGGAACCGGCTGCTAGTGGCCACCGTGGCACGGGGCCCGGCGCTAATCCCAGGCTTTTCGAGGCGCTCACGGTGGTGCCCCGACCCTATTAGAGCCGAGTGGGCCGTGTGCCTGTGGGCCACCATGTGCTGCTGTGGGCCTTGGGCGGAGCTCCTTGGACTGGAGCAGCCACGCTCGTCTCCCTCTGCCGTGATTTGCAGCTAGGCTCGTCCCCCATGAGAGCGGGCCCTGTCCTTATTGATTCCCCTCCAACTCCTAATTCCATTAATCAGAGCAATTTCCCTCTGGGCAGTGGTTTATTTCCGTCATCAAATGCCTGCTGAAATCTTTAGACGGCGCCGTATTAAGGTCAATCCCCAACAAATAGCTGATAGTGTTAACCAGTCACAAGCTGCGCCGGAGCGCTGCTCGACCCTCTAATTTGAAAGCAAGTGAGGTGATAATGCGGTGTGTCATCCTTTTGTGGGCGCGCATTAATGCCGCTGGCCGAGATGGCGATTGATGGCAAATCGACTCTTTCCAATGGCATCTGAACGAATGGGGAAGAGGATGAGATTGGGGACGATACGGAAAATAAAGAAAATAAAGAACATTGACTGGCAAACTGTGGAGCGACTGCAGCCTTTAATCCATTACAGCTGCTGATGCGGAGGCACTAATGCATCACCAGCGTAGATTGCATTTACATTTCAGTACCTCTCTACCTCCTTCATCCCCCGTTCTCCTCGCTCTCGGGCTGAAATGGTGGTTGGTGGTTGGTTGCTATGAGAGTGCTGCATCAGCATTAAGTGCTGTATCCTGACTGAATGAACACGCTTTAATTGATTGCTGTCGTGTTCACCTGGTTTTCCAGCCCTAAGTGGATAAGTTTGTGTTAAGCTACAGGAAATCTATCGTGGGGCAGGCTGAGTTGATGACACAAATTGGAATATTGTATTTTGGTAACACTTTATTTGAACTGACATAAACAAACAAGACATAAATGTCACCAAATGGAACAAGAACGGACATCTTATTTCACTGAATGTCTGAAGTGACGAGATTGTGTCATGTTGCATGCATCGGAAACAGAGATGACAGGTGACATACTATATGTTGACATAACGGTTTACGTCACTTACCCACGTAGGCACAAGATGTCATGCCATCTTATGACATTTATTATGTCCTGTTATGATGCTGGTATGTTAGTAGACTTTGTTAGGATTGATGTGTGACGATGTAGCTAGTGTGCTTTTCCTTTAGTTACAGTGTTGAATTTGTTTTTTAAAGTACTATTACTCTAGTACAGTGGTTCCCAAAACGTGGGGTCGGCAGGGTGGGCGCGGTCCAGCTTTAAACTTGAAAGTTGTAATGGTAGGGTGCACAAGGTGCAATTTCTAAATTGGGAAGTGCATCACCAGTTTTGCTCTTGCCATGTCAGTCATTGCATACCTTAAAGAGCTATTTAAAACGTTTTTTTTACCCCGTAGATTTTTTTGAAATGTTTGAGCCACTCCAATATCACATGAATACACATTAGATATGGCAAAATGTATTGAATAGCAAGAAAATAAGCTTTAAAACTGAAGAAAATGATCTGCATCCCATGCCAAAATGTGTAGAATTGCGGGAAAAAAGCTTTAAACCTGCACAATGTTCTCTCCACCAACAAGAGGGGTGTGAACAGTTTGTGTCATGAACATTGCTTGTGCCCATATAAATAAATGTGGCACGCGCAGGGGGGAGGTGGGGGGGTGAGTTTCATGTTCCCCAATGCTGGAAGGGGGGACTGAGTGAAAAAGTTTGGCAACCCCTGCTATACTATAGCACTAGAATTTTATATACAACACATTTAAGTATACAGCTGCCAATATTCCAATGACATATACTGTAGCAATCACCATCTAAAATAGAAATTCACATCTTCATGTTCTGTGTAATAAATTCCAATCAAACAGCAAGATGGACACTGTATTCACTCAGAACCCTACAAATGTACCTGTATATTGTTTCATTAGTGTATGTATGGCTTCTTACTACCATGGCTTTTGCTCCATGTAGCCACCTTAAAGATTTCCAATGTAGACTCTTGTCCCTTATTTCCCTATGAGAGCCATCTTTGTAACAACCAATTGCTTCCACATCCCAACAAACAATCCGAACCTTGGCCAAGCAATCCACTACGACCCCTGCCAACATTTCATTGCACATCCCCATATTGAGTGTTTCAAAAACAGTGTGGGTGATAGGGAAGGCTTTGTAAAATGATTAACCGAAGAATGAAAGAAATATGCACAGGTCCTGCCCTTAATTTGAACATACATACTTCTGCATTTATAGAAAAAGGGGGAGAGGGGAAGGGAGGGGTATTTTCTTGTCTCTATGCTTTGGTATGTGTCACTTCTTCTGCTCTGCGAAGGCAACAGCTGTTCATTTGGTGCTGCCTGCACCTTTGCTGACCCCGTTTCCGTCTGTGCGGTTACCGAGACAGAGGAGAAATTAGTTGTATTACTGGTTCCCTGCTGCGGTGGGGCTAGCTGTGATTCCGCCCAGATTCTGTCCATTACGGCGGCCCCTCTGTCTTATTAGCCTCAACACACACGCTAACATGCCAAATCACTGCTTTGTTTGGCCACCGAGAGCTCCATTCGGGGAAAATAGGCGAGGGAACACAGAGTTCTACTTGACGCCAGACAGGTGGAGACATGGAGATGTGCTATGACAAGTGCTGCATGTCGTTGATACGTATTTGCTTGGAAATAGTCAAAATTAGCTAACTTGTGATATGTGCAAATAACATGTCCAATCCTAATATACACAAAAATACTATGCCTCTCCAAAATGTGTATATGAAACAAAAAAGGGCAAGTCAATAACCCCCATAAAGCGTCTTGAGCATCGCACATATCCCACATTTTTGGAAAATGTATTCTTTAGCTCCATGATTACATGAAGATGATTTGTGCAGGTAATTTAAAGGGTGACAACAGCCAGGTAAACAAAAACAAAGCGTGGATTGCTGTCTGTCTTTGTTCTTACAAGGTAAAGTAACCAAATATGTACATTTTGACATTTAGATAGATAGATGTGGATAATGCATTTACAATCATTGAGGATGACACAAAAAACGGCCACGCTGGTCACAGTGAAGGTTGAGTTTTAGTGAATTGTTGTTGGACCATTTTGGTGAAGTATTTTTAAGTAAAGTTTATTGTTGGTAATTAGGTATGGCAGCTTGGAGCCCAACAACATAGTGCAACCTTTTCATTGTTTGTATTGTAGTTTTAACTGTGTACTTTTAAAGGGGAAGGCTAGCATTTTGTGTTTGACTTCAGTCTGATTCATTGGTAGCTTTTCTTAATGTGTTAAATGTATTGTAGTTTGTGGCATCCATACGTATGCTGTGCTAGTTTGCTGTGTATTCATGAAGCCTAACCTGAGTGATGTGATATACAGTGGGGTCTGAAATGATTGACACCCTTGATAAAGATGTGTAAAAGTGACTCTATAAACCAGGGGTTCTTAAATAATTATTATACTGAGCTATGTTCTATGAAAAAAATGGGAAATTATTTTACACTAATACAAGAGAAAGAGATTTTTGTTTAATTAACAAGTAATATTTTGTTTTCTCAAAAGTAGGGGTGAAAATGTACGCCCCTGTTTTCAATACCTCACCTTCCGAGGATAATGGCACTGAGCCTTTTTCTAAAATATTTTGGGAGGGATCTTAGACCATTCCTCCATACAGAATCCTTCCAGATCCTTTATCCTTCATCTGTGGTTATGGACTTTTCAATTTAAACCATAGGCTTTCAATGGGCTTCATGTCTGGTGACTGAGGTGGCCATTGCAAAATGTAGATTTTTGTGGCCAATTAACAAATTATTTGTCGATTTTGATGTGTTCTTTGGGTTGTCTTGCTAAAAGATTCACTTGTGGCCAAGTTTCAGCCTTCTGGCAGAGGCAACCAGGTTTTGGGCTAAAATGTCCTGGTATGGGTGAACTTTATGATGTCGTTGACCTTTTTAACAAGTGCCACATGACCAGTGGAAGCAAAATAGCCCCATAACATCTAAGATCCACCACCATATTTTACAGTAGGTATGGGGTTATTTTTTGCTTATGCATTCAATTTTCGACTCCAAAACCACAACTGGTGTGCATGACCAAAAAGCTGTATTTTAATGTCATATAATTAAAGCATTGTTGTCAATGCAGTTTAGGCAGGCGTTTACATTTGTTGGATGACATGAAAGTAGAGTTCTTTGGCCATGTATGGAGGAATGGTCTAAGATCCCTCCCAATGTGTTCTCCAACTCAAACATTTTAGATAAAGACTCAGCGCCCTTATCCTCGCAGGGTGAGGTACTGAAAACAGGGATGTCAATAATTTGACCCATACCTTTTTGATCATACAATATAGCTCAGTATTTACAGGATTTTAGTCATTATCAAGGGTGTCAATTTTGGACACGACTGTATCTATATTTTGAACATTTGGTGTAATCGATCTAGCTTCTGTGTAACGGTAAGAAATGTGTGAACCACCTCAGCCATTTGTGCTCTCTAATAACATTTAATAACCTTGTAATAAATCATATTTTTGTAATTCCATTATGGTGTGATCTGTTTCCTGACCAGGTACTCTGTTAGTCTGAGTGTTTGTTGCACACACCTACACGCAGCTTTAACAATCCCCCTATCCATCCATTTATGTATTGACCTAGTTCTTATCCAAATTAAAAACATTTCAACCAGTATATTCTTTATTTTTTCTTGAATATTCACTCCAACACAATGGTTGGCTAAGTCATTGCTTGTGTGCTGATTTAAAAGTACCTGAAGCAGGGTGTCTCTAATCCAACGGGTCTTTTAGGAGTCACCTGGTCAGACAAATGGGGCCTTTCAAAGAAGTATAATGTGTTCTTAAATTATTTTATTGATGGGAGCGGGGATGGCCTCCACAGGTACCCATACAAACTGACTTAACACGCTGTGAAAGGGTCAATTTGGCCTCAATTTTCCATTTCTTCATTATCTGCATTTAGAGTCACACTGAGTGTCTCGATGGGGTTTCAAAAAACTTCAGCCCTGCCTGCATTTCGCATTTCATCTAGCTGCTTCACAGTGGACAAGTAAGTTGTTTTTAATTGCTTTTGATAGTGCAATAGACGATAAGGGAGGTTTGTGCCGGTTGCTACTGTGCCCGAAGGCACTTATTGTTTAAAAACCAATAGAAGCTCTTTCAATGGCTTTCTGTGTTTAGAGTTTTTTTTTATTTTTTTCATATTTACAGGAGGACATGTACTTATACTAACTAGTATTACATCTAGTTAATGGAATACTATATATGCCCATTACTCATAATTACAATACTTAAAGTGGTAATATTGAGCGATTTGGCAATCATGTTTTATGAGGTGAAACTGAGAATAATGTGGATATTGTGGGTGTGATTTCAACCAATATTTTGTCTAAAATAAGAACCACATCTATATACTTGTACTATGGTGTCCAAATTAATGTAGAAATGCTACCTAGTTATGTTCTTGTCATGCCAACTCATTCCCCTTTGTTCCACTGCTAAACATATTTCATAAGGAAAAGTAACAGATGAAGGAAGCAATGAGCTTTTTGCTCATATCAAGCCACACATTATGTGAACCTGGGAAGGTTGGGCTACAGAGAAACCTCACTGTAAAACAGATAGGTGAGTTGGAATGATCATTGGCATGCTGTCTAACAAAGTCTGCCAATCAATCTGAACTAAACCATCTGGGTTTTAGACTAGGCACACCGCTAACTGTTTTTTCTGCCATGCTGTCCACGGCAAACAAAACCACTCAAATAAAGAGCCCCATGCAGTGCCCACAATACAACACCAGTCTGAATAACATGTCTTTCATAGCCAGAAATCCCACCTCATTATTGGAAAATGCAGAACAGGTGTGTAACATGTTTAAAATCAACCATAAACTGTGCTTGGGCAAAACATTTAGGTTCGCTAATTGCATTGATGCTTGGGTGACCCCAGGTTAAGTACATGAAAGCCTACTTGACAGGCTAAATTGCAGTGGCGGCAACATTTTAAAGGTCCTATGCGGACACTCTGCTTTAACATAGCCGCCCAACATTTGTAAATGACTCCTCTTTTAGACTCCATTAGGAAGTTGAGCGACGCACAGAACATTTCGTCATAGGATTCAGAGTCAATAGGCATGTAATCAGGAAGTCCAGAGTATGCCATCGCCACTGAAGGGGATAATTAAAAAGATTGCCTCATGATCTGGCTAATTACTTTGCTGACTGTTGGCCCCGATTCTCCCCAAAGTGGCACATTTGTTCTTTAGCCGCCATCATTTTGTGATTGACGGGGGAGGAATGAGGAGAGGGGGGCTGGGGAAAAAAAACGTAAATGCACACTCAATTATGCACTAACTGCAGGTTCCATTTACTAACGCAAAACAAGTTGTTAATTAATGTGGGTGATGATTAAGCCATTTACAAGGGAAAGTCAGATTGCAGTGGCACTAACAAGCTTCTTATATCGAGGACTGCAAAAACAACATGGAGGTCTCTCCGAATTAGTCGTAATTTCAGTTCCTGACAAAAAGTGAGCCTCTAAAAGCTACCACTGTAACCGCTTCATAAAGCATTGATAAATGCTATGTATTTGGCAAGTAATACATGTTCAATTAAATTTCTAAAGTATTTTCTTTCTTGAGAAATTTGTATTTATCTTGTATCATATGTGTTAAACATTAGTATGTGGTAATTTACGGTATTGTTTCATTACACTAAATTGTACAATGACGGCCTACACCGACGACCCTAGGCCAATTTTGCACCGCCCTATGGGACTCCCAATCACGGCTGTTTGACATACAGCATGTATTCGAACCAGGGTATATGCCATGGCCTTCTCAGTCACCAGATCTCAACCCAATTGAACACTTATGGGAGATTCTGGAGCGGCGCCTGAGACAGCGTTTTCCACCACCATAAAAAAAAACACTAAATTATGTAATTTCTCTTGGAAGAATGGTGCCGCATCCCTCCAATAGAGTTTCAGACACTTCTAGAATCTATGCCACGGTGCATTGAAACTGTTCTGTTTCGTGGTGGCCCAACACACTATTAACACACTTTATGTTGGTGTTTCCTTTATTTTGGCAGTTACCTGTAGATGTACCATGTGGTGGGCCCCAAATGGAGCAGCTTCAGCACACATGTTGAATGTGACAAAACACTTGTTTCACTTAACCCCTCCTCCTCCACCATTTGTCTAGCCTGTTTGCTCCTCTGCTTAACGGCCAGACTGGACAGAGTGAAGGGGTTTTAGGCTAAGTTAAAGGTGCTGGCAGGAAGGAGTGGTGTAGCCAGGCTTTTTCCCCAGGTTCTCTCACCAATTCAGGGGTAATCCTCCCAACGTGAGCCCTTGTACTTGGGTCTTGGTCATCCTGGTGGTTCTGGTTGTGAATATGGAAGGGGTTGGGAGGAGGGCTTGTTTGCGCGGCTGCTTATACACTTGTACATTCTGGGGAAGATCAACCCCCAACCATCCCCTCAGTAGGGGCAGAGTCACACACAAAACAGCCCCCGTCAATGGATATGTCTCTGCTGACCCGTTACGACCTCGCCATTCTGACGGCAACAAAAGTGAGAGTGAAAGAGGCATGAGATCACACACATTTAAATCAACTGGGTGGGTGCTCTCATTCACTCAATCCCCACCGGGGTGAATACTGACAATATGCCAGTTGTGTGCCTGCCACTATTATAAAGTGATGGGGGGGATACATTGACGGCTATATATCAAGTGATTAGGATACGTGTTTCTAGTCGTATCACTATTTAGGAGAGTTGGTATGTCATCATTTTCTGTGGTTGTTTATATTGAAGGCAATCATAATACTTAGGCTACCATAAACAATTTGGACACAAGCCTAATGAACGATGGCATCGAGTTGTGCATTATAGCATTAACAATCACACGACTGTTATCTCAAACCACAAGTGTTTTTGTTTCACGTATACAATACATTTACAGTGGATGAGAGCAGTTGACTCTTTCTTTCACACAGTGAGAGAGTGCTTGGGGAGCAGTGGGCCGGCGAGTCCCGTCGTGAGAGCAGAAGGAGAGGCTGTCTTTCGCCCTGCTGAAACGGTGCTGCCGGTGAGCTACCCTAAGCCCCCTCGCACCTCTTTCCTCGGTCCAATCCCTGTGGATTAAGTGTTGCTCGCTCCCTCCCTTTCCAGAGCTGGGAAACTCCTCACTTCCCCAGTTGGGGCAGCGGCCTCCTTTTTCTTCTTGCTCACTTAAGGGGAGCAAATGACCAGCGAGAACTCAATTAGCAACATGTCTCCCCCCCGGCCGGGGGTCGATGCAGAGGCTTGTTCCAGGAGGCCTTGGAGATCAGCTTGGTCATGCAGAGCGACAGGGAAATAGAGAGAGAGTGGCATCTGCCCCAACACAGATTTGCTTAATTGAGTTTGACTCTTACAATTACAGGGTAATAATGCCTTTTGAATAGTGCTAGTGAAAGACTTGCAGCCCGGGCAGTTGCAATGTACTCCCATGTGTTGTCAGCTGGCCCGGGTTAGCCAGTGACAGACAGAGAGAGAGAGGGGAATTGCCAGTGGACTTTGATTAAGCAGTGGTTATTGAGTCCTTGATAGGACCCCATGAGACCGCGGGATCAACAATGGCAGAATTAATGGGCAAGGCACGATGAGAATGTCAGCGCCACAGGGGCCGTGTGTGGCCTTTGAGCCTGCCTCCACCACCAATACGATGGCGCTTTCCCAAAGCGCTTTGACGAGGCTGGACCAGTTTTTTTGTGTGTTTACTTGTTTGTTTTGAATGCGTAAGTCGCTGTATTGGGTTTACAATTGCTCTCAGTTTGGGTTATTTGGTCGCTTACCCAGTAACTGGCACATCGAGGTCATCTTTTGAATGACAAAATATTGGTACATTGTATTTTATCAAATGTAGTTAAATATTTGTGATATCATTGATTTGGCTTGCTATAATAAGAACATCATATTGAAACCATGTATTTACTGATCATTAAACATAAATAGAATATTCAAATGTTTATCTGACCGAATTGATCTTCCAAATTGTACATAACTTCTAGGTAGATTGGCCTTCTTCCAGGTGATATTTATTAGTAACAACGTTTTGACATTTAAGTCTTCATCGGGCATCCATATCTCAGGTGGGGGTGGAAGGTCCTATATATAGGGGCAGTACTCAGTGACATCACTTCCTGAAACAGGAGGTAAAAAATGTTCCACCTGTCTTTGTGATTGTCTCCACCCCCTCCAGGTGTCGCCCATCTTCCTCATTATCCCAGTGTATTTATCCCTGTGTTCTTTGTTTGGCTGTTGCCAGTTCGTTTTGTTCATCAAGCCTACCAGCGTTTTCCCCCTTTACTCCTGTCTCTCTAAAGTGCCTGTTTTCTTGGTTTCCCGGTTTCGACCTTTACTCTGCCTGCCCTGACCCTGAGCCTGCCTGCCGTCTTGTACCTTTGCCCCACTACTCTGGATTACCAAACTCTGCCTGCCCTGTCCCTGAGCCTGCCTGCCGTCTTGTACCTTTGCCCCACTACTCTGGATTACCAAACTCTGCCTGCCCGACCCTGAGCCTGCCTGCCGTCTTGTACCTTTGCCCCACTACTCTGGATTACCGAACTCTGCTTGCCCCTGACCTGTCTTTTGCCTGCCCCTGTTGGTATAATAAACATTTGTTTTTACAACGTTGTCTGCGCCTGGGTCTCACCTGTACACTGATAAATGTATAACATAGGTTCAAAATATTAACATTCAATGTAACAGAATATATGGTCATATACAAGGAATTGTATCAATATTTGCAGTAATATACAGTATATACACATACCATATTCATACAGTCATCTTAGCACAGGAGCTGAACATAATGTCCATTCACTGTTTGCCATTCTCAAAAGGGATCTTAAAATAGAGCTTTTAGTGAGATAAAAATAAAGACTATGTCATGTCAAAATGTCTCACTAAAAGCTTTATGAAAAGATCACTTGTGGGAACAGAAAATTACATGAACTCTGCTCACTCCTATATTCAAGGTTCCTTATTCACTGTTGGGGTGCTAGGACCTAGTTTAACAATTACGCATCCATCCGTGAGTAACTCTGGTCCGTCAGCACTCATTCACTCAGGACCTACTTATTCATGCAGGTCTGTATATACATACTCATGTACAGTTGTTATATCATATCACGTGCAATATTGCTAGTAATTCTTGGACCTAACTTACGTAGGCATTCACTCAGGAATGCATATTAGTATCCTGTCAGTTGCACCTTTTCTCATTACTTTTAGTATATCGAATGTGCAATACGTGCAGTTGTCTGTAATCTATCTATCTATCTATCTATCTATCTATCTATCTATCTATCTATCTATGTTTACACACATTTAATTAAAGGGATAGTTTAGCCAAAGTACATATTAGTTGCCTTTCCATTCATTCACGTGTACGTTCGGAGGCTACAGACAATTTTGTGAGAAGACCAATTTTTGGGATGTCTGACAAACACTGCTCTAGCTCTGTCACCTTTCACCGCAGATATGGAAGTGCGACATAGGCGGATGCGGTGGATTGAGATGCCTCCAATGCAATCTTAAACTTTAGGGGGTTAAAGTAAACCAAAGATTTGGAAATACATAATGCCATCTAACCAGTTATTAAATAATGTTAGCTATATGCAATTATCTTAGCCAGCAAGCTAAAATTTTTATTCAACCTTTATTTAACTAGGCAAATCAGTTACGAACAAATTCTTATTTACAATGACGGCCTACACCGGCCAATTGTGCGCCGCCTTACGGGACTCCCAATCACGGCCAGATGTGATACAGCCTGGATATGAACATGGGACTGTAGTGACGCCTCTTGCACTGAGATGCAGTGCCTTAGACCGCTGCGCCACTCGGGAGCCCTCAACTTAGCCAACTAGCTATTAGCCTAGCCAGCCTAGCCAGCCTAGCCAACCACCACAGTTATGGTCAGCAAGCTAGAGCCCAACTACTGGAGATCCGTTAGAACACAACTAACACAACACAACTAAAACATAACCACAGATCAAAACAAAGACAGAGCAGAGAAGTTCAGATTGATGGCTGGGGCCCATCTGATGGTAAAACTTTTAAAATCATGCAGGCTGAGTTAACTACCTAAAGCCGGGGTGAGGCGGTCGCTTCGCCGACCGATGGATTCCAGATGTCCGCCAGCTAGCGTGCTAGCACAAAGCCAAGATGGAAAACATGTTGAAAAGTTGACACAACAAAAAGGAGAACAGAATTAGAGCAAGCAGGTATGATTTTCTATTTTGTTTTGAGCCCACAGGAAGAAGTCACCAGAGCCTGCTGTTCTAACGGGTTCCCACTAGATAATACAGCCACAAAGTCTGTGAAGAGTAGTGCATTGTGGGTAGTTTAGAAGATATCCGGAAATAAGTTAATAAATATATAATAACCCAAAAACATAACTATGTTTGTACTTATAGGTAACCAGATCGTGACTACAACTGTCTTTGACTACACTGTGTTGTTACATTGGTGAGTAAAAACTCATCCTTCCTACCCTTTAAAGCATCCACCTATCGATCATTATTAGGCCTAATGATGGCCCCATTTTGACACTCCAGAATCAGTGTGGGCAAATAGGATTAGGGTTAGGGTTAGTAATTTGAGGCTGTAATGTGCAAAGTCAAGTTTAGTGAGGGAGAAAATTGAAAAATGTAGGGCTGTGTGCCACCCTAATGGATAACCTTGTAGTCGGGAAAAAATGGGTCCCAATAATGTCTCCTTAATGTTTGCAGCGGTGTTTCAGGGAACGTATCAGGAGAAATGTCCCCCGTCATTTCTGCAAGCAATCACTTAATGGGACCAGCAAATGTTGACAAAATGGATATGCACTGAGATATTTCTGGATTTGACAGAGGGAATGAATCTTTGGCTCTTGCTGGCGGGGAAATAGATAGAGATGGAGGAAAGAAAAGGAAACAAGCAACGGGGGGAAAAAAAGGAAAAACAAAAACCTCTCACGATCCATTTGCCTCCGGTGTGTGTATGTTTGTGTGCCGCTAAAGTGCAGACAGTGACAGGAATTTCAATTATTTCATTAGGGGGGAAATGAAAAGACTTAAGTGTTGTGATTTCTGCAGTCTTTCATAGATCAATCTAATGTACGCTCACATTGGAAATCAACCAAAATGGAAGAGGGAGAGTGAAGCAGCGTCTCCTTAAATCACGCAATTAAAATGGCAAATTAGTTTCTTGATATATTCATTTAAGTGGTTAAGTGGAAGGGTTTATCTCCCCATCCGCAGCGCTGTCTAGCAAGATGGGGGGAGCATCGTCTGCATGCTCTTTTGATTAAAGCCACCACTTAAATGCTGAGGAAAACGCTGAAAGCACTTGCCGTCCAAATTAGCCATCCGAAGGCTTCAAAATCCAATTCGAAAGAGTTGATTTAAGCATTTAAGCAGAATACGGCTGGCAACTTAAAGGATTCAGAAACATTTTTCCGGCTGCATTCAACAGCTTTTAGAGGTCATGGCTAGCATAGGGGTTTGGTGGTTTGTCATCATGCGAGTGCAATGCAAAGTGAGGACAGTGAATATAGAGTGAGGTTAAGTCATTTAATATGTATTCCCACCTCTGTATAATAAGGTCAATATTATATCATCATAGCCTTTCAAATGTATTTGATAACTTTCAAATGTATTTGATAACAATAGAATATTATGATTTAGTCCCTAGTAATTGTATTAGGCCTACACTAAATACATTTTCTGTTCACAACAATGTAACATTATCCAATTTTGTAATGAACAGTGCCTGTGTGTCACTTACTACGTTTTAGCGTCAATGAGCAGTGCATAATATTGTTGTGATAAAGGCTGCAACATGTTTACATGTAGTTGTCATGATCCGTAAGAAAATAAATCCCAAGAGAATCTGATATATGCTGTGCAAAATTATTTGTAGTCTCTAACTAGTTCACGTTTTGTGCTGCATCAGCTAAAAAAAAGAGTTTAGTCAATTTATAATGTTAAATTATACCAATTTACACTAAATCTATATTCACTCATTAAAGACAGTTAGGGTAACTTAACGTTTTGTCGGTATAAAAAAGAAGGCGCTCGAAAGATGGGAGTGATGTTCACCCTGGGCCCAGATTCACAAAACCATGTTTTTCCTTAAGTTTATACTTAAGAAGAAACTTTGCTATTCCTTGCATAAATGTGGGCTTCCATAACAGAATCTGTCAAAAGCAAGATGAATTTGTAGAAGATGGATTTTCTCTTCCAGCACAGATGCATATTGTCCACTTTGATGGTGCAGGATGATATCAAATACCCTCCTGGCTGCCTAGTTGAAATGAAAGAAAAATAGGCAGGGGTCTATAAAAATGAAGTTGGAAGTAAGTACGCCACTCACATCTATGGGGGGGGGGAAAATCCTTTTCCCAGGACATTTTGTAGTCGTCAATTGGTCTGTGCAACTTGCTCTAATGCAGGTAATGGAGCTACTCTTCTCCTTTCATCTTCAGGGCGAGTGTGTGCTGAGGCGAGGGAAGGCCCAACAGGAGAGGCAGATCAGTCGTAATGGACATGCATGGATATATGGGGGGAAAACAAACCCTTATTCTAAAAAGAGCAATCAACTAGCCTAGCTAGTTTGTGTTTGTTTGTAATCTCTCATGATGGGGAATGATACAGAGGAAATGTGTTTTGATGCTGGGGGTGGTTTGTATCTTTTCGATGCAGAGTTACCGGATGATTGATTCTCTCACTTGGGAAGAGCGTCAGTGGTTGAGGAGAACGATATAGCAGGCTGATCCTTTTTCTCTTCTTTTTAAGAGTGCAATTTAAAGAAATGTGCATTAAAGGCACAGTGCAGTCAAAAACTTGAAAATGTCCACACTATGAAGTTGGAATAATACTGTAAAATTGTGAAAACTATGATAAGGCCCTTTTAACAGCTGCTTGAAAAGACCGCCTGAAATGTCAGCCTGTTTTGGTGGTATGGAGTTTTGGCCTTCCATGTTGACATCACCAGGCTGTAAATCACTTAATCAATAGACCAATAAGAAAGAGAGTTCCAAACCTCTCTGCCAATAACAGCCAGTTATCAGTTTTCTCCTCCCCACGTAGACCACTCCTAGACTGTCTTAGCAAAATTCTTGTTTGAGAAATTGCTCTTTGCTAAGAAGCTATTTGTGTTTCTTTTTTACCATTTTAATTGAAAACAATGACAGTAAGGTACTTCATTGTTACTCAGAAAGGATTTGATATTGACAAAAAACATCTGCATTGCAACTTTAAAGTAAGGCCAATTAAAACTTAACAAAAGTTTTGAATCCTGTTTTTATTACAGCCACAGATATTCATACTTCAACATTGGAGTGCGCAAATTCCTTCAAACATGAAATTTTGTTTCCACCATTTTCTGGAAATAACCTTTTGTGTTGAGGGTGCTATAGATGATAAAAGGTTGTAGGGTGCCAAATTATTGGTGAATTTCCAGAAAAGGGGGGTAGGGGCCATAGTTCCCTGACATATTGGTTCACTTTCGACATATTCTTCACCATTTCAGTTTAACATATCTTGTCCATAATTATAGGCACCCTTGATAAAGATGAGTATAAAAGACTGTATACAATTAATAGCTATATTATAAATTGCTATTTTGTATGCTAAAAAATTGGGAAATTATATTATTTTATATTTTATACTAACACAATTGCTCAGAGAAAGTTGTTTTTTTGGTGCTATGGCCAGTGATGGGTTTGGACTTGAAAAATGTAAGCATATGCAGAAAAGTACCTCATACCTACGGTAAAATATGGTGGTGGATCTTTGATGTTATGGGGCTATTTTGCTTCCACTGGACATGGGGCCCTTGTTAAGGTCAACGCTATCATGAACTTTACCATGTACCAGGACATTTTAGCCAAAAACCTGGTTACCTCTGCCAGGAGGCTGACACTTGGCCACAAGTGGATCTTCCAGCAAGACAATAACCCCAAACACTAATCAAAATGGGTTTGAATTGAAGAGGGCAGTCCATAAGCACAGACGAAGGATATCAAGGATCTGGAAAGTTTCTGTATGGAGGAATGGTCTAAGATCCCTCCCAATGTGTTATCCAATCTCATAAAACATTTTAGAAAAATGTTCAGCGTTGTTATCCTCACAAGGGAAAGGTGCTAGAGCATTGAACATATTGTTGTTATTACTTGTTAAACAAAATCTCTTTCTCTAAGCAATTGTATTAGTAATGAAAATAATTTCCCAATTTGTTTAGCATACAATATAGCTCAGTATTTGTATTATTTATTTTATACAGTCCTTTTGGCTCATCTTAATCAATGATGCAAATAATTATGGACCTGACCAATCATGGGAAACTCTCATATGGAGTATGTCTGGAAATTGTGAGTATGCCTCTCAAAAGGATATGAGTACCTCATACAGCTTGCATCTATAAACAAATACCATAGAATCAAAAATGAAAGAAAGAAAATAATAATTGGAAAGAAAATAATAATTGGAAGAATATTTGCTAAATTTCCTGTGACTTTTGTTTGTTTTGGAAATTAAAATAAGCACTACTGGTTGAGGCAGAGTCTCTGATTTAATGCCTGGCCTGCTCTCCACTATAGCTGCTTCAGCCCTCCACTTTCAATCGAAACCATCCAGTCATCAGTATTACTTCAACCTGCCAGCTTTAGACATTTCTGTTTTTTCAGCAGATTCCCAAACGACAAAACTAGTCCCAGCTGATTGGCTAGCTCTCTGCTGGTCCCTTTGTCTGCCCTCTTCGTTTGTTCTATCCCCCCATTTCCCTATTCACCGACTCAAACGTTAGCGCTAATAGCCTGCTGGAAATCTGCCTGTCTTGGCATTATAGGGGCCTTGTTGTATTTTGTCAGTCAACCCGACTTTAATACAGTCACTTAGTCTTCATAAAAGAGGTCAATAAAGGTAAGCTTGTCAGCGTGTGGTTGAATTTATGCAATAATAACATATTGGAAATAATTATATAGTGTGTTTTTGTGTGACAGTCAAAATCTGATTCTTTCCTGTATAAATGTAGACTTGTATTCTAAATATTCAAATTCATGACTATACTACATAAGTTCATGAGTATGTAAATGTGTTGATATCACCAACTTGCATTGATAAAATCGGCACATGCTATCTGCTGTATTGGAAAAATAGCAATAAAAGAATTTGCGTTTGGGAATATTCTGGTTGTTGAAACACTGTGAGAAGGATTTACCAAATATTTAGCCTATAGAATCAGTTATAGACCTTTGTAAAATCCCCACCAAATTATAAACAGCCATTTTGTTGGTGTAAATAGGGTATGGGTGGAATAGTAGGTTATAGTGGATTTATTCCATATGGGTGACAACAAAAACAACTAGGTTGCCCTCTTCTGGCAAGTGTAAAACTGAAAGCTGATTGAGAGGAGTATCTATGGAAAATTTGTTTCTGCTCTCACAGTAAGAGAAAAAGTGAGTTGTATTTGAGAGGGATGACAGATTTAATGTGAATGTATTTTACAAATTCTGCTATTTAAACAACAATACATAGACCCACAAACAATGTGCATCAAAATGTGGTTATACTATATTTGCAACGTTTATTACAAATATCTTACCAGACATAACCTGCCATGTAAATCTATTGAATAATTAAATAAATGGGGAAACTTAAATGAGAACGACCAGGGTTTAGTATAAGATATTGTTTTCAGGTGGAACAAGTAGACAAACACATGTATCAAATATCAAAGTTATCCTGGGCAGATGCCCTGAGTGAAGATCTATAATATAAAAGGTGCCTGTAAGGGCCCATCCTTTTCCACTGATCTCCCAGAGAACAAAGTGGACCTCAGAGTAGACACATGCCTGCGACCCCCCGGCTCAATCCAGTGGAAATGATGTGTTCATTACAATGCAATTACCGACACTTTGGCCCTCTCTCCCTCAAGTGTGTGTGTATGTTGAGAGGGGTCCGCAGCTGACCCCCGTATGCTAAGTGACCTCATACTCATCATTGTGTGTGTGTGTGTGTGTGTGTGTGTGCGTGCGTGCGTGCGTGCGTGCGTGCGTGTGTGCACATGTGTCAGTCTGCAGGTGCAGGATGTACAGCTTCATGGGCGGAGGTCTGTTCTGTGCAGGCGTAGGGAACATCCTCCTGATTGTTTCCACGGCAACCGATTATTGGATTCAGTACCGGCGCTCAAACAACTACATGCATCAGGGCCTGTGGCGGTACTGCATGCCGGGGAAATGCTTCACACACAACGACAGTATTGGTGAGGACTACAGCCAGTGCACACAATGCTATCATAACTGTTCATAACAAGCCATAACAAATGTATGAGAGGTGCTATTTCCATTTTATGTGACATGTCGCGGTCACTTAAGAATCACATTATGTTGTCAATCACACCACGGCTGTTTATAAAAAGGCAAAGTCCAGGAAGAAAAGTGTAACTCGAAGACCCCCAGAAAGGAATGATTAGAACTTCCATTGACTATACTGTAACTATTCTTATATCGCGCTTGGTATCCAAACTGCATTTCCACCTTATCCATCAGTGAACAATTCCATTTGAATTGGTGATTTTGGCACAAAAGAGTCATTATCCTAGTCACAGCATGAGCATCCAGGCATGTTATCATAATAAGATGATTATTTCCCAAGCACAATCCAAATGTGATATCAATATGGGTAGTTTGTCAGGTCAGAACAGGCCAGGGTCACCCTCTCTTGTACCCTCACCCTCTCTTGTACCCTGACGACCCCTGTTATCCTTTGACCCCCTGTAGCCCACTTGGACGCCACCCGAGCACTCATGATCCTCTCCCTCTTGGCCTGTTTCATTGGCATCATCGTCGGCATCATGGCCTTCATCCACTACTCGTCCTTCGACAGGTTTGACAAAACCTTTGCTGCAGGCATATTGTTCTTCATCTCATGTAAGTTTGGTTAATATACAGTACTTATTTTCATTGATAACTGTATGAGAAGTGATGTAATGTTGCTGTCCTTATCTGATGATCTATGCAGTACTTGGATGGTCAATACAACTTTTAGTTCAAATTATCTGTCTTTTCAAAGATTTTGTCAATCGAATGGTATGAAATTGTTTTTATGAACCACTTATTTTAAATCTAGATAGATAGATAGATAGATAGATAGATAGATAGATAGATAGATAGATAGGTAGGTAGGTAGGTAGGTAGGTAGGTAGGTAGGTAGGTAGGTAGGTAGGTAGGTAGGTAGGTAGGTAGGTAGGTAGGTAGGTAGGTAGGTAGGTAGGTAGGTAGGTAGGTAGGTAGGTAGGTAGGTAGGTAGGTAGGTAGGTAGGTAGGTAGGTAGGTAGGTATGAAAAAGTATAAAAATACAAGAAGTCTGGAGTGCAAAAAGCTATAAAAAGGCATTGCATAGTATGAGTGAATGGCTGAATATGTACACTATACATTGTTACAGAGTGTTAGGTCTGGTTAAATGTACAGGTAAATGAATATTTGCATGGTTAAATTAACTGTACAGGTAAATGACAGGAAGAGATACTTAAATAGCTAAATGTGCGTATGATATAATTCCCTTCAAATACAGTCCTGAATGAATAAGTCCTAAGTGAATGAGCGATTACAGACCAGAGAGTTACTCACAGATGGATGGATGCCTAATTGTTAAACTAGGTCCTAACACCCCAACACTTCCAGGTCTATGTTGCAGACGACACGGCACCCCGGTGAGGCATTAAATAGTCTAATAGCCGCCGGCAGGAAGGACCTCCCGTAGCACTCTCTGGCACACCGTGGTGGGATCAGTCTGTGACTGAAAGTGCTCCTCTGCATCATAACCATGGCTTGCAGAGGGTGGGTGACGTTGTCCATGATGGCCAGCAGTTTGGCCAGGATCCGTCTCTACGCCATCTCCTCTAGAGTGTTAAGGCTCATCCCCAGAACATAGCTAGCCTTCCTGATCAGCTTATTTACCAGAGAAGCATCACCAGCCTTTATGTTGGCGCCCCAGCACACCACTGCACAAAAAAGCCACCACAGACTGGTAGAAAGTATGCAGTAGTTTACTGCAAACGTTGAAGGACCTGAGCCTCCTCAGAAAGTAGAGTCGGCTCTGGCCCATTTTGTACAGGCCCCCGGTGTTACCAACCCATTCCAGCCTGCTGTCCATATGGAATTCCAGGAACTTGTATGAACCAACAAATTCCACATCCATTCCCTGTATAGGGACTGCAGTCGGTTAGGCCTTGGTTCTCCTGAAGTTCACAACCATCTCCTTTGTTTTGCTGATGTTGAGCTGAAGGTGGTTTTGCTCACACCACACTACAAAGTCATTGATTGTGCTCCTGTACTCCTCCTCCTGCCCACCCCTAATGCTTCCTACAATTGCGGAGTCATCCGAAAACGTCTGCATGTGGCATGTTTCAGAGTTATGTCTGAGGTGTAGAGGGTGAACAGGAAGGGGGACAGGACCATTCCCTGGGGGGCCCTGTATTGCTCACTGCCCGTTCTGACACACAGCTCTGTAGCCACACAAATTGTGGCCTACCGGTCAGGTAGTCCATAACCCAGGAGACTAAGGGTGCATCCACTTTCATCCTCCTCATCTTCTCACCCAGTAGCAGGGGCTGAATGGTGTTGAAGGCACTAGAGAAGTAAAAAAAAACATAACCCTCACAGTGCTACCTGCATTGTCCAGGTGAGAGTAGGCCCTCTGCAGAAGGTAGATGATTGCATCATCCACCCCGATGTTGCCCTGGTATGCGAACTGCAGGGGGTCCAGTGATGTACAAGGAGGACTAACCTTTCCAGGGTTTATATTTTTATTATGGTCACCTAAAGGATACGTAAAAACAACCCTTTTTTCAATCCGTATACTACCATACTACCAGGGTGTGTGCTCAGTCCGCTCCTGTACTCCCTGTTCACTCATAACTGCATGGCCAGGCACAACTCCAACACCATCATCAAGTTTGCCGATGACACAACAAGTGGTAGGCCTGATCACCGACAATGATGAGACAGCCTATAGGGAGGAGGTCAGAGACCTGGCCCTGTGGTGCCGAGACAACAACCTCTCCCTCAATGTGATCAAGACAAAGGAGATGATTGTGGACTACAGGAAAAGCAGGACTGAGCCCGCTCCCATTCTCATCGACGGGGCTGTTGTGGAGCAGGATGAGAGCTTCAAGTTCCTTGGTGTCCACATCACCAACAAACTATCATGGTCCAAACACACTAAGACAGTTGTGAAGAGGGCACGGCAAAGCCTATTCACCCTTAGGAGACTGAAAAGATTTGGCATGGGTCCTCAGATCCTCAAAAGGTTCTACAGCTGCACCATCGAGAGCATCCTGACTGGTTGAGTCACTGCCTGTTATGGCAACTGCTCTGCCTCCAACCGCAAGGCACTATAGAGGGTAGTGCGTACCGTCCAGTACATCACTGCGGCCAAGCTTCCTGCCATCCAAGACCTCTATACCAGGCAGTGTCAGAGGAAGGCCCTAAAAACTGTCAAAGACTTCAGTCAGCCCAGTCATAGACTGTTCTCTCTGCTACCGCATGGCAAGCAGTACCGGAGCACCAAGTCTAGGTCCAAAAGGCTTCTTAACAGCTTCTACCCCCAAGCCATAAGACAGCTAATCAAAGGGCCACCAGACCCCTCTTTTACGCTGCTGCTACTCTCTGTTTAATATCTATGCATAGTCACTTTAACTCTACCTACATGTACATATTACCTCAATTACCTCGACTAACCGGTGCCCCGACACATTGACTCTGTACCGGTACCCCTGTATAAACTGTAGTCTCGCTATTGTTATTTTACTGCTGCTGTTTAATTATTAGTTACTTTTTTTTTCTTTTTTTTTTTACTTCTTAAAGCATTGTTGATTAAGTGCTTGTAGGTAAGCATTTCACCTGTTGTATTCGGCGCGTGTGACAAATACAATTTGATTTGATTTGAAACATACTCACTTTAAGTGTTTTATTGCAAACTGATTAAAAAATGTATCTATAATCAAGTTCATTTTTTTATCTTTAGGCTCCCCCATGGTATATATACAAATGTTTATAGATCTCACTTCATTAGATTGTATTTAACTTTTTCTAAATATTAAAATCAATGTACCTCAACGTCGTTTTGTTGAAGTGACTTGTGGTGAATTCACCAGTATCCACTGATGACACAATTTGACAGATTTCCATGTTAAAACCTAAAGCATGAAACTCTTTTAAGAATCAAAGAAATGCCAAAAACATGGATGCCTGTAGATGACATCATTAAATTATGTAATGTTGCAGTAAGTAGTTTGCTCTCCTCTTTTTCTCCAGGCTTTTTTGTGTTGCTAGCAATGGCAGTGTACACTGGTGTGACGATCAATTACTATGGTAAACGCTATGGCAACTGGAGGTTCTCCTGGTCCTTCATCATCGGCTGGGTGTCAGTAGTGCTAACCTTCTTTTCAGGTAAACCCAAAACATCACTGGTCACTGGTCACACTGGTCCATATTCACAAAATGTTTCAGGGGGGGGCTTATTATATTTTTGTTATATTCATTTAACCTTTATTCAGACAGGTAATTCGTTGAGATCAAATGTGTACTACATCAATTTAAGCCTGAATATATGTAGCTCCTAGTTTCTTGAACATGCTTAAATCTCCTTACAGACAATCAGCTTTTTTGGAATATAAAAGTTTTAATGGCAGTTGAATTGTGTTTTATATCGTTTTGAGTGCGGTACTTCAATGTATATGTGTGGGAGCACAAGTACAACATGATGTCTTTGTCTTTTTTTTTTAAAGGTATATTCTATATGTGTGCCTATCGGATGCACGAATGCCCCAGAAACTCAAACTCTCACTAGAAGACTTCAGAAAAGATCATCAATATCTTATGATATTGAGAGCCACTGACTTGTGGTTGTTCCCTGAATTTGAGAGTCAAGACGGATAAACCCACTGTTTACTTTTGGAACATGGATTATATAATTTTAAATTATATGAATAAAGGACGTTGGAGGTAAACGTGTCTCCTTTTCAATTATTAAATGCTTGTTCTTTTACACCCCCGGTCAAAAGTTTGGAATTACTCATTCAAGGGTTGTTCTTTATTTGCAAAAGTTTTTACATTGAAGAATAAAAGTGAAGACATAACATAACACAAATGAAATGTGGTCCGACTCAAATCTCAAATTTGGACTCCAGACCAAAGGACAAATTTCCACCGGTCTAATGTCCTTTGCTTGTGTTTCTTGGCCCAAGCAAGTCTCTTCATCTTATGGGTGTCCTTTAGTAGTGGTTTCTTTGCAGCAAATCGACCATGAAGGCCTGATTCACACAGTCTCCTCTGAACAGTTGATTTTGAGATGTGTCTGTTACTTGAACTCTGTGAAGTATTTATTTGGGCTGCAATCTGAGGCTGGCAACTCTAATGAACTTAACCTCTGCTGCAGAGGTATTTCTGGGTCTTCTATTTCTGTGGCAGTCCTAATGAAGCTGGTTAAGCCATGAGTGTGCAAAGCTGTCATCAAGGCAAAGGGTGGCTACTTTGAAGAATCTCAGATATAAAATATATTTTGATTTGTTTAACACTTTTTTGGTTACTACATGATTGCATATGTGTTATGTCATAGTTTTGATGTCTTCACTTTTATTCTACAATGTAAAAATTGAATTAGTAATATTCCAAACTTTTGACCGGGGGTGTATATTTGCAGTGGCCCACTTTTACACGTCAGACATATTGCCCATTTGGACTCTACAGGTCTGATATGCTATATACAGACAAATTAACCCAGATCTGGTCAAGTTAAGTGATCCAAGTACCTAAAAGAAAATGTGACTGATGCACTGTCTCCAGGTATGACAATCTACTGTATATTGTGGAATAGCTATAACAACCTAGTTTTAGCAGAGGTGGGGAGGCATCAAGACATTATACAACACTACTGTACTGTCCAGGGTCAGCCTACAGCAGAAATGTATGGTATTTTTCATGTGTATATCTTTCAAATTATTTTTGTATAGTATGTATGGGATTGTTATGTTGAACTATGTACAAAAAAAAAAAACACAAAAAAAACGTTTTGTTCTTGTGGCAGGCATTCTTGTATAACATGATGTATTATATTTGTCCAGACTAACAGGATTGGTTAAGTGGAAGACCCAGATGTAATATAGGCTTGCAAGGAAACCAAATATATTGCATGCAAGATGATACACTGATGCAAAACACATAGGCTGCACTTACACAGGCAGCCCAATTCTGATAATTTTTCCACTAATTGATCTATTGACCAACCAGATCAGCTCTTTTGCCAATAACTGGGTAAAATATCAGAAACGGGCTACCTGTGTAAACGCAGCCATATTGTGTGTGGAATGTGTCAAGATGTCGCTTTGATTGGTTAAACATCGACTGGAGTTAATTGATGGATGGCAGAAATGTTTAGGCCAGCGTTTCTCAAACTCAACCCTGGGGACCCCAAGGGTTGCACATTTAGTTTAGTTAAGGTTGAGGATGAGTTTAATATTTGAATCAGCTGTGCAGTGCTAGGGCAAAACACATTATGTGCACCCCTTGGGGTCCCCAGGACCGATTTTGTGAAACGCTGGTTTAGGCCTATGGGACCATGTTTTGAGAGAAAGGTGTTGGAAAAATGTACACATATTTAAATTAATATGACAAAACGTTGTCCTACTGTGTTTCACAATCAATAATCTTATTGACGCCAAAAAGTCACTGAAACGTAATGATCTAATAAACCCTGACACAAAACAAAGATGAATTGCATCAACAAAAAAACTGCTTATTTCCACTAGATTGAATTTGATTTCTCTTGTTACCAGATCAATAAATATAGTAACTGCTAAGGATGACTCGTCGTCTTTGAAGCTAACCGACGTATTACCAAATGCAATGCTGCAAGCCTCTTATCGAACGAAAATAATACGCCACTTACTTTAGAGTGACGCAATGGCTCCCAGGCACCACATTTTACTTGATGAAATTGGCTGTTAAAAGCTGCTTAACCCCACCTTAAGAACGGAACGGATCCTATTGACTAGCCTTGCAAAGACGATGTAATTCCCATTTGTTCATTTACTTTCTAATTTTCATCTAAAAGCAACTACTTACCCTGATGTTCCTTTAAGGATAGTGGAGGTGCACGTGCATCTGTGTTCTCAATTTAGTCCATAATTTAGCTTGAAAGACTTTGACATTTAAAATTCTGGGCCTAATATGCTTAGCTTTTTTTTCAGACAGATAATGTGTCCTACAGGTCAATTATCTTCAACAAATGTTTATACAAATAGCCTTCTACAGATATGCCATATGAAAAAATAAAAAAAATAAAAAATAATAACACAACAGGCATCAAGAGCATTACCAAAGTTAAGCCCTTCAAGTAATGTTATATTTACATCACTTCATTCGTCTCTTCACTAATTCAACTGTCTAATTGTGTGGTTGAAATAAAAGTATACTCTATGATGTATGAACTGCGTGCTCAGAGAAAGAAACCCAAACTTAAACAGTGTATCAAGCTGTCACATTTCCAAGTTATTTAAACTGGTGCTAAATTACATTTGGAGTCATTTGCAAGGTCCACATCCATTTTCCTTATACGAGCTCATGCATATGTAGGACATGTTTTAGATTTGGCGCAGTAATGCACTTTCGTGAGTAATTGAATTCTGTAATTAATTTGTTCTGCCTACCTGATCAAATGGAAATCCTGTCCTCGCGCCCAAGGATTACTACTTCCGCTCTAACATCTCCCCTAATTGCCTAATAGCATTGCAGCGAGAATTCTGCCTGCATTAAGACACTTTCACATTAGCCAGTGTGATTGGAAATGTGATGACAACACGATATCAACAAATTAAGGCTTCCGTCGCCTAAATGGCGCAAGAGCACCACTTGTACTCTCCCAGATTTTAATACCAACAATTACAGCCAATTTAGGGCGGAATTAGCAAATACACCTGTCATCCCCCGCATCAGCGATCCGGGGGATGACTAAGAAAAGATAGTAGGATACAGACAGCCTAGTAGGGATTAGGGAAACAACAGATAGGAATTGTTGCACAAAAAATTAAATGCTATTCAGATCAGTAATGTTAGTTTTCTGTCGTATATTTGGGGATGCCAACAGCAATCCCACCTATTGAGGTCACTTAAAAAATAAAAAATGATAAGATATGCTACATTTATAAAGTGAAACGATATACAATATACGATATACACCTCCAGTTGTTAATCATTATTGTTGCCTAATTGTAGCTTATGCCTTGTTATAAACGTTGATGTTGTTTATAAATATAATTAATAATAAAATTGCACCACAGGTGATATGACAATATAAATAATAGTCTAACGGCCTGAAGTAGTAGAATATATGTCTATAGTTTATACTCTAATTTCACTGGAAAAGGGGCGAATGAAAGCAAGTTTGACTGAGGTGCAGGAGGGACCGACTTCAGGGCTCCGGTGGGAAGGCTGTTTCAGCACCATGGCGAGCGACCCTCCCTCTCCGTCGTCACCATGATTAATACATACACAACTAATTCCATTCTCCGCCCCACCGGCGTGCTATTGGCTGATTACAAATCAATTTTATAATTTGCCAGTCGCTCCACTTGGATAAATAGTAATCTAGCTCCTTCTGAATAAATAGTAAGATAATTTACCTGGCACCACTCACTGGCTGCCACACAGACGACAATTCTAGCGTATGAGACTGAGGGGACGGAGGAAAGAAGTTTAGTGTTACCCTTCCCTGGTTTGTTAGGGTGCACATAGCATCAACACCACACGGACTCCGTTTTGAAGGTGTTTTCAGAGATTTAAGATGAATCTGAACTACACGTCCCCCGTGCCTCAGATGCCAGCCCAGAGGTCAACGTCGTTCTTCATCGAAGATATTTTATTACACAAACCCAAGCCCCTGAGAGAGGTATTCCACTTGCCGTTCTCAAGCTCTCTGGCTTCCCGAATGCCTCTCCTAGAATATGGATACCCACTGATGCCTACTCCGATACTAGCGCCTCACCCGCACCATCATCTACACAAGCCGGACCATCACCAGTATTTCTTCACCTCTGGTAAGTAGGAAGGCACCGGATTGGTTCATGCATTCAGTGAATCGAATGCAGTAAGACAGTGCAAGAACAGTTAAGACAAGGTTGACATTTCATTAGGCCTATAATGATTTAATTCCAAAATTATGTTATTTCATAATGTTGGTGCATGTATAATTTCCATTTTAGTAGCCTAATAGCCTGACAAAATGATGGAGTTGTTTCGGGCGTTTTGCAACAGGTACATTGGCCTTTTCGCGCGTAAAAGTTAGTGCAAAACGTTTTCGAATAAATACAACCCAATCAGAAGAAGAAAAAATTCTAAATATAACGAGGCCTAAAGTAATATTCTACAGTGTGAAGAAATAGCATAGAGTACATTGAATTTAACTTACAACAATCAAACTGTTAATATAATGGTAAAGGTTTTGTTGAAAATTCAATTTTGAATGCCTTATATACTTCACAGGGATGCAAATGCCGGGGTTATTTCAGCATCATCCGGAGTTACCGGGCAAGCATTGCAGACGAAGGAAGGCGAGAACGGTCTTCTCGGATTCGCAACTATCTGGTCTGGAAAAGAGATTTGAGATACAACGGTACCTATCCACACCAGAACGAGTGGAGTTGGCAACAGCTTTAAGTCTCTCGGAAACCCAGGTAAGAAACCTAAACTACATTACACTATCATCATACCTTTCGGTATGGTCGCATTGTGCTGCAAAGTTTATGAAATATTCCACCTTTGTCACACAGGTTAAAACATGGTTTCAAAACAGAAGGATGAAGCATAAAAAGCAACTGAGGAAAACACAAGACGACCAGAAAAATCCGAATGACTTAGATAGATCCATGGAGAACTCAAGTGAGAATGAACTCAACGAAAAAAACACAGATGATGTTAACAGTGGAATCGACCCAGACTCATACATGTTAGAGGAAAATGAGGACGATGTTGATATCGAGGATGACATTTGCTCGCCAGAACGTTCACTATAGTGCAAGTGGCAAGTTGTAGTGCAAGTGGCAAAAACAAATAGCCATACCCCGGTGTAAATGTCAATATTGAATTGTGTATTTTAGGCTACCTATGAAATTATATATTGTTTTTTTAAACAAATCAATGACAATAATGCAAAGTATTATTTATTCAAGCGTATATACCTAATATGTGACTCACTACACATTCCCTTTAGGCTGTCTATATTTATGTTTTCCGGCTGTGTAAAATGCATCATGTCAAACAACTGTACATAGGCCAACAAAATATAATCTGAAGCCATTTTTATTATTAGGATATTATTATCATTATTATTATTATTATTATTATTAGTAGTAGTAGTAGTAGTGTTATTATTATTATTATTATTATTATTATTATTATTATTATCATCTTCGAATCAAACAAAAACAGACATTTTCATTTTATGATGTTTAAAGCCACCAGTTAAGACGACGACTTACGCTGACCCATACAGGACCAGTTGATTATTTTGGGAGACAATCTGTGAGAAAATACATTTGTATGTTCCTACTTTGATAAACAAAAACAACTTAGCTCTTAATTCAGCACGTCACATTTTTACCCTTTCTTTTTGCACTTTCGTTCAGGTAATCGACATATGTTGCAGCACATGCCTTTTGAAGTGTCATTGCTTTACTATTAAAACGTGCATGTTAAACAGAACTAATTGTTTAGTACCATTTATCATGAACATTTGTCGGTTTATTATTAGGCTGAGGGATTGCAGTTGCATTTTCTATAAACTTGGATGAATTGACCAATGTTTTAATATAATTCCATTAATACTTTAGTTATTAGTCAATAAATCAATCTTTAGGACACTGGAGATCTGAATGGATATATTTTATTTAATTGAAATCGTTTCTTGGAATACAAACTCATAACTCATAATTATATTTTGGAAGTATGCCTAACCCTACTTTTGAAAAGCAATTATAGCCAATGATTATGTCCTGGCAGTCCAGTTCTACAACCTCTTATGTACTTTAATAATGATAATGAATTAATAATAGCCGAATGGTGATAATAATAATAATAGGACTAATACTACTACTAATAATAACAATAATTAATTATGGTTATAATAAGGAGCCTATTATTTTGCATAGGCCTTTCAACATTCATATAGCCTACCTTAAGCTTACATAAAATGTCCCTGCCGTATCTAGAGAGGTCAGTTGTAATAGCGTTTTACTAACATAACCCACCTGCTTGAAGAACCAGGGCCTCGTTTCCCAGTTGCGATGTAACTTAAGAATTACGATGATCGTAGGCTACCAGATGCTTCGTTATTTACGAGCTAACTAGTGTTTCCCAAACATGCACGTTGAGAGATCGGATCAGCTTTCTCCATTCAAATATTACCTTAACATTGTAATTATTACACATTGCTGACGACGGATCAGCTCCTAGAGAGATATTACCACCTATGGCTGCAAATATTGAGGCGGCTTATTATGCGTACTCAATAATAATGCACTAACTAACAAATTGACACATCATTGCGCACATCTGTCCCGGGCGCTCGGGTAGGCGTGTTTTGCACCGGGTGAAAGTTGCTTGCATTCGTTTCGGAACGGGCTGCCTCACTGGCGAAAACAAGGTGCCCCCTTCAAAGCCCACGGCGAAATTGGTTCAAAACATAAGTTACGTAATTAAGCACAAGGATTAATGAGTAGGATTCTGTGTTTTCACATGCAAAAGTTATTGCTTTTGATAAAAACGCTTTATCTCTCTTCCCAATGAAAACTAGTTAGACAATTAAAACATATGTTTTATGGAAAAGATATGTATGTTTCTGGATGATGTACCATGCTGCCTTGTTGACAAAATGACCAAACTGTGCAGATTACTGTTCGATTTGAGAGCCGCTCCTCCCTCACCGCTTTTGCCCGTTGACCTCAAGCGCCATAGACCGGTGCCCAGCGGCTCAGCATAATAGAATCCGCCCACTGATTTAAGCAGCCGGCTCAATAAAACATATATATATTTTTGTACTTTTAACTAGGCAAGTAAATTAAGAACAAATTCTTATTTACAATGACGGCCTACACCGGCCAAACTCTGACGACGCTGGGCCAAATAATTGTATTAACATTTAATGAATGTTGAAGAACAGAAACATGTTCTGGAAGTAAGGAAAGATTGCAGGATAAAATCAAGAAATTCAGTAGCCAGGAAGTCCAGGAATTTTGTCAGCTCTTGCAACACTACTGCCACACTTGAAAACAATATGCATTTATTAATGATATATATATATATAAATTATGTTTTAAATGGTCATAAGAGTGCAGTAAATGTGTGCGTTTGTCTGTTTGCAAAATATATTGTTGACAACAAGCTGTTCTGTTACATTGGCACATTTCTTTTTTTTCTTTTTTTTTTAAATAGGCAAGTCAGTTAAGAACAAATGACAGCCTACCTACAAGGACAGCCATAGTAGTACAGTGCCACTGAAGCAAATTAGGGTTAAGTGCCTTGCTCAAGGACACATCAAAAGGTTTTCATCTTGTCGGCTCAGGGATTCGATCCAGCAACCTTTCCGTTACTGGCCCAACGCTCTGACCACTAAGGCTGTGTGAACATTGCTTGGATTGTTTTGCAGTATTTCATGGCATAATATTTAACAGCACAAAGTAAATTGACTGTACTGGGGCACTCACATGTGTGCTCAGTCAGAACTTCTGGGTCTCCTAAAATAATTATAGAATAATCAAATTTTAAAAAACACCATTCTGCACTAACAGTAATTTTTATTCATACATATGGAACAACACAAATAAATAATCATAACATTTAAAACTATATAAATATATAAAATATATACAAAAATAAGACTGTCTTTCTGAGAAGACTGCAACATCCACATGCAAACTGGGAGACTGCATCAGCTTGCTCACATGCTGGATCTGGTTCAAGATGTCATACCACATCACTGTACAGACGCTGAAGCGGTATGATCCCACCTCCTCTGACAAGGACTGGGCCTCAATCTTTATCACAGGGTCTTTGGTTAGATCCCTCACCTCAATCAGTGCCTCTCTCACCGCTGCTGCCTGATACCTCAGTGGCTCGACACTCTTAACTTCACTCTCCCACCTTGTCTCAGTCCACATCTTCAAAGTGAGGTCAAAATGTTTTTTCAGGATGGCCCATCGCTGTGTGGTGGCTGAGAAGAAGGTGTACAGTTTGTGTAAAATGCCAAAGTAACCTGTGGCATTGACAGAACTTTTAGCAGCCCCACGTGGCACAAATAGAGGTGTTGGATTCATTTCCAGGAGTCTGGCTTGGACACCTTAGTTTTTTCCTCTCATGTTGGCCCCATTATCATGACTGTCCTCTGCAGTCCTCAAAATAAATTTTTAGCTCCTCTAATCTTTTGAGAACCAGGGATGCCAAATGTTGGCCCATGGAGTACTCTGCCTCCAAAAAAACCAGAAAATGTTTCTTTATGTGGGGCTCCTCCTTCAGTGACACAATTCTAATCACAACTGACAACTGTTCAGTGTGGCTGTCAACTGAGATGCAATCTAGAATGATAGAGAAGAATTTTGCCAGCTTGATGTCACGATTATTCAAATTACCTTTCTGCTCAAAAAATCAATGAGTTAATTCTGTATTTGGTGGCCAAGGTAGCTGGTGGTGTGACTCAAGGTCCTTTTTCAGACACGGTTAAGATGCTCTTTCATGACTGGATCAAATTGTGCCATCAGTTCAACCTCTTTGAGGAAATGTCCATTTGATGGAGAGTACAGTGTTTCTGTGTGTCCACTTAGTGCCATATTTCTAATTGCCAGAGACTGCATAATAGCAGTCAGACGTGTCAACACCTCTCTCCAGCTTATCCTCTCAGCCTCCATAAGTGCCATCTCATGCTTATCAATTGTTTCCCCTTTTTGATCCTCATTGCCAGTTATTTTCATGTTTTCATGCAGTTTGGTGTGCTGGACTGCTGACGTGTAAAGTGGAGATTATAACAATTCATGGCCATTAAGGACAGACCTTTCTCCAAGATGTTTAAACGTTCATAGATGACCAGCAGGGTCAAATAATAATCATAGTGGTTGTAGAGGTTGCAACAGGTAAATACATCAGGACTAAATGTCACTTGGCTTTTCATAGCCAGGCATTTAGATGCGGCGATAGAGCGCAGGTGCGGCAGAGAGAGCGAGAGAGAGTGAGAGAGAGAAAGAGAGAGAGCAAGAGAGAGAGATGAAAACAGCAGGTCTGGGACAAGGTGGCACGTCCGATGAACAGGTCAGGGTTCCATAACCGCAGGCAGAAGAGTTGAAACCGGTGCAGCAGCACGACCAGGTGGACTGGGGACAGCTAGGAGTCATCAGGGCAGGTAGTCCTGAAGCATGGTCCTATGGCTCCGGGAGGGGAGGTAGAATGGGAGAGAGAGAGAATTAGAAGGAGCATACTTAAATTCACACAAGACACCGGATAATACCCCCAACGATACCCCCGGTCAGGGCCAACCAGGCAGGATATAACCCCACCCACTCTGCCAAAGCACAGCCCCCACACCAAAAGAGGGATATCAACAACCACCAACGTATTACCCTGAGACAAGGCTGAGTACATCCCACGAAGTCAGCAAAGAACTTGTATGTTTCCAGTCTGTCAGTCCTGAGTTTGATAAATTAATTTTCTTCTAAGAAAAGAGTTTGCAGCAGAAGCAGAAGAGGCTGTTGTTTCTTTCAGAATACACCAACCAACTTCTAGGGATTTTTTCATCACTCACCAAGGTCTTCCTGAAATACTGATGGTGGCAACTTCTTCCATCACTCTCTTTCCTTGGGAAAACAAAGTTAGGTGGTACCTCACTTGGTCCTCTGCAAACTAGTTGTGTCCGAATTCTGTCAGTCAGAACTGAAGGCCAGTCAGCAGGGTCTGTAGACAGTTGTTCATCCTCAGCAGCAGGATTGGTGGGGATGCTGCTACAGGCATTTCTAATAGAGAGCACATGGGCATTAGTTTACATGTTATTCACAGCATTTATAGTGGTGGAACATTCCACATACATAATAAAATCATAATTGTTACCTATAATATGGAAACTTAAAACTTTGCAAAAGGGAAATTATTTATTTTGTTTATGTTATGCAGGGATGCACACATAAACACATGTGTGTGTACCCACACACACACACACATGCGCGTGCGCACAAACACACCTGAAGAATCCTGCTGGGGAGAAGTGGAAGAAAATGGGTCTTCATCCTCATCCTCAGGCTCAGACAACATTTGTGAAGACACCTGTGTGGCTGAAGAGGTGGATGGCTCCTCATCCTGGCCAGTGCCAGAGGGTGCCCCTGAATTTGCATTGAAATACAGTATATGAGTCTGGCACCCTAAATGCATTTGTTGCACAATTAAATATACATGTCATTATGCACAATTTATCAAACTTTCAGAATAGGAACAAATGAACCATACAACCTCCTTGGCTATTTCTAGGCATAAGACACCCCAAAAGACTCAATATATCACAAAAGATACAAAATATCAGCATAATATAGACGTCTTTTAAGTTAGCCTACAGCATTGGAAATTCCCCTTACTGAGCTCAGGACCTAGTCACTACAAGCACAGAAAACCTTTATGATGTCACCTCAATCAATAATGTGCTAGTTAGGTTGTAATCGTTTTGCTGCAGGCTACACACATTATCATGATGAAACTCCAATATCCAATGATATGTAAGCTAGTTGGACAGAAAACAGAATATTGTCACCCTATGTGTAATAGCATAGCAAGCAACATAGCAACATAGGATAACAAACATAAGTGTTATAGTAGCCTATTTCATTACATATGTAATATTATACTCATGAAGACATCACATAGCTGCATACCTTTATCTTTTGCACGTTTCTCCTTTTCTTCTTTCCACTTTTTCCTAAACTGGGCACCTGATGGCTTAGACCTTTTCTTAACCATTTGTGTTGATTTGGCACTTGAGCATCAATGCATTACCCATCCCCCAACACTGTCAACCAAGAGTCAAGACTAAACCAATTCATCTTGGGGGTGTGCAGACTGGTTTTCGCACAAACCAGAAAAAAATGCAACAATATGTCTGTGAAACTATACGTATATTCACAGTATTATGAATGAATTGTGGTTTATTTGGGAGCATTTCGTAGTGTGACTGATTTTACTAATTGCATTAGTACTGTACAAAGTTAGAGGTGCGCTATTTGATAGAGTCCCCCTACCACGGGCTTCCAGTGGGGAGACCTGAGATCAACCTACCAACGCCCCCCTCCTCATCTCGCCCCCGGCAAGATGCTGCCCTGGGCGGCTGCCAATGTCGCCCTTACCTAAATCTGCTACTGAACAGTCGTCTACATCCAACAAGAGTCAAAGGACAGAGGGATACACTAGCTTGAACCTTCTCATCGCAGATCTGGTAGGACTAAAAAGCATGAATGTGGCTGGTCAATTTTGTTGTTTCCCCCATGGTGTTCATTGCGTTCTACTGTAGGTGGCAGAGCAAAATTTTGTGTGGACTAAAACAGAATAAAACAGGGTGTACCACAAAGCATGATCAAATTAATTAGCCAGCTACAGTAATTTTGAGAAACATTGAGAAATAGTTTGTTAAATGTTTTGGTCAAATTAACCAGTTATCTAACTTTGATAAACAGCTAGCAAGCTATAGCTAGCTGGTAGCTTGTTAGCTCCCATGCCAATTTCAAGTCTACGTATATAAACTAATGTCTGACTAACTTATAAATATTAAGTTATTTCAGAATGAAAGTTAACTGGTTAGTGCATCATGCTTTGTGACATTATGTTAGCTAGCTGTCCCCAGTTAGATAATGTGTTTTCACTTATGCTTTATTTTCAGATAATGGAAATTCGCCTTTCAACCCAACCCCCAGAGAAGCACAAACACATCAAGGAGTTGGAAGCCAGGGTCTGCCCCTGGAGCAGATTATGGGTTAGGTGCTTTGCTCAAGGGTGCAAAGGCAGGAGATGGCATGCCACTTGCCACAAGATTTTCCCATCAGACTTGGGATTCAAACCTGCGACCCTCCAGTTGCTGTACTGCCTCTCTAACCTCTAGATGACCTGGCACACCCAAAGTAGTAGTGCAACAAGAGTGAGTGGGTGGATTCCAATCCATTGAGGTCATCCCTGAGACCTAGAACCTAATCATGGAGAACCTGGCCAAAGCACTGCTCAGAGCACCACTGGGAACACATTGGTTTCATGAATCTAATGGAACTTCAATGGTCATCGTCCATAGCTCAATTAGTGAAGTATGATAATCTATAGCAGGCATGGGAAGCTTTGATGGCCACAAAAAATCTGAACTCATCCTGAGGGGCCGCATTGTCTAGCGGGTCTGCATACCCACATCTATACCCTCACATGCAGTCAGCCTTCTGGGCCCTAGCCTTTAAAAGCATGCACGCGTGTACACAAGCACGCATCCATTGCACTCTCACACACACCATACCCACACACACACTGTACACATGCACACACACACACGCACACACAAAGGACAAAATCATCAATACCAGCTATTATTTACCTTATTCAGTCATTTAAATGTGCACCAGGAGGCAGCTCCCCATCAATTTGGAAGGTTTACATTAACAGGCTCATCCAAACAGGATATGCAGCACTCTCCCGCCCTTTGAAAAACAAATCATGTCGTTTTCAAAACGTGATGCAGATTTACTGAGAAAATAAAAAGCATTGAAGAGAATAGGCTGTGCGGAAGGTGATCAATTAAAAGATTAAGCGTTTTGCAACACATGGATTCATCTGCATTTGGGCCTAATAGCGGGGCCATCAGCTCATTTTCCATGGGCCTGCTGCCTACTTAGGCGCTCTCCTCACATCAAAGCATGCGCGTCTGCACCGGCTATTCCAATCGGCAGAAAGGGATGCTAATTTAGCCCCCTTCATGTGTGGTGGTGAGAGACTCCTTCAATTAACTGAATTTCTATGGCAAAAGAGGGGTGGGGGGGAAAGATGCAAAGAGAGTTGGTCTGGATAGGCAGCGTTTCTCATTAATTCAAAAGGTCCGGTATTTATTATTACCCCCACGCATCTGAGGCTTAAACACTAAAAACACAGTGCATCAAAGACGCCATGATGGGTTAAATAGAGACTATAATCGAATTAAAATATTACATAGGAGTAAATAGCTCTTTGATAATGATCTGACGGTTCTATTAAAGAAATGGGGGGTGCTTGAGATTTGTTTTATTGGTGGGGAAATTATCACTAGTTTACGGAGCTCTAATCAGGTGGGCTTCAAAGGGTCATCTTTGTTTGACTCAGGGAGAAAATGATCAGGCACGGAACAAAAAGAGCAGATTATTTCAGATTAACAGCAGCAACCAGGTGCGTGAGAGGGTGAAAGGGGACAAATTGGAAATGTGGATAAAATGCCAACGTGTGAATTACCGACTAGTACCCCCGAAAAATGAAACAATATAGCCTGCAGTACCAAAAGCGTTCTGATTTAATGATGTATTGTTGAATTTACAAAGGATGTTTCAATGTTGAGTGCTATCAAAACCAAAAAAGAGAGAAAAGGCGGAGTGCACCATGTTTTTAGTGTTTCCATCAAGTGTTCTTTGTCATTATGACAACAATTTTCCGCTGGCTGCCCCATCTCTGTTCTTGGGCTGCTGGGGCTGGGGCACCACCTTGGGACTCAGGATGCACCTGGTGTACTCCAGGGCCTGAAACACAATGGAAATAAAGGTAACAATTTATTTAGCACTGACAGGTATAATGACGATGTAGTATAATACCATTATAATGCAATGTAAAACTGTATGATGCTCTTATCATTTCCAATATCATCCCTCTTGACTAAATAACAGCCACCTTGAGTCAAGTGAACATTTGCTATAAAGACTTAAGATGACATAAATGCTCATTCTTATAACAAGTAATAAAAGCATTATACCCGTACGCTTTAAGTAAAGTGTTACAGAAATATAGTTTGGAGATGGAGGGGGGAGGGGAATGTACACATGCAAGTGCTGATAAACAACTATGCTTTCATATGGCTGAGTGAACTTGGGGATCCAACTTTGTGACAGAATGTTGACGTGTCCTTAATTGTTCTCAGACTCGCAATCTCAGTGCATGGGGATTAATTTGTTATTTGAAAATAACAAAAATGGGGACTGGAGGTGCAATACACTCAAGCTGACAGATGATGGACAAATTGACTGAAGAAACCGTGAGGAAATGGATGCACTTGTTGTGAAGCGATCTACTCTCTCTCTCTCTCTCTGTTTGTTTTTTCTCTCTCTCTCTCTCTCTCTCTCTCTCTCTCTCTCTCTCTCTCTCTCTCTCTCTCTCTCTCTCTCTCTCTCTCTCTCTCTCTCTCTTTGCCTCTCTGTCTCTTCACCTCTCTCTAAGTCGTTTTCTCTCTCACCCCCACTCTCTCTCTCTCTCTCTCTCTCTCTCTCTCTCTCTCTCTCTCTCTCTCTCTCTCTCTCTCTCTCTCTCTCTCTCGGATTCTCTCTCTGTCTGTCTCTCTCTCTTTCTCTCTCTCTGATTCTCCCTCTGTCTCTCTCTCTGTTACCTTCCTTCTGGGAACCATGTTGTCCTTGTTGTCACTGCCCAATGGGTTCCTGGCGTCCGGGCAGAAAGGGAATCCTACTTATCTTCTTGTTCTGCTTGCGGATCACATTTGAATACAGCTTCTGTCGGCCTGGGCCACGTTGTGAAAGAACAGAGAGAGAGCAGAGGGGGAGATTACAAAAGAGTGGGTTTAATTAACTGAGCCATTTCTCCCTTAAGGCCCTATTCTCTTTGTGTATACCTCGGCGGAGCCTCTCCACACCGCCCGACAAAACCAAATACAACAAACCATTCAGCAGGCCTATCAACATTTACACATATCATTCACTAATAGGGCCGGCCCTAGAGACAGAGGCAGCCTCAATCTAGTGCAAATTGGCCATACATGCTCACTTTTTACTCTCAGGGATTAACAAAAGATACATCAGACCCCAAATACCACTCAACCTTCCAGGGCAACTCTCATTTGCTTTTTAAGTCCAATTTAATCTGTTCAGAATGAGGCAAGTCTTTAATGAGAAACAGGGGCAGAGGGGCGGGGCATAATGGAAGGACAAAGAAACTATTGAAGATCATCAGCCAAATAAAACTGGGTAAATGATTTATTTATAATCATTGCTGTTGTCTGTTTTAGACCTGCATTTGTTGTTGTTTTATTAAAACAAACACTTATATTTGTTAAGTGTGAAAGTTATATGTGTTACAAGTTATACGTGTTAAAAGTTATAATTTCTTAAAATGTCTAATTTAAGTTTGCTGAGTAAAGTAAAGCATAGAGTAGAGGATTGCTGGAAGCCATATGGCTATATTATTAGATGGTATGGCTACTGGTTATAAGGTGGGAAGAGGCACTCACTGTAATTCTGTGGTGATGTAATCAGTCCCAAAGCCGCCAAAATTCACGTCCTGCTTCAGCTGCTTGTAGTCCTTCAGGGAGGAGGCCTAAGACAATACACACACACGCACACACACACACACACACACACACACACACACACACACACACACACACACACACACACACACACACACACACACACACACACACACACACACACACACACACACACACACACACACACACACACACACACACACACACACACACACACACACAGGTAAATGCTAAATATTACCTGGGAATAGTTATTATACAGGCATGTGATGAGAAACACACACACAGACTTGGTTCCGGAAATTAAGTACAAAAATATAACATTTTGCCTTTACACAGGTTGTTCCTAAGTGCCTGTATGTTTGGGTCTTTTGGTATAAAGAGGGAGTGTGCATTGCACCCTGGGGAGTGGAGTCCCAGGGACAGGTTGACAGAGAGATGCTCTCTCTCCTAGGTAGAGAGAGAGGGTAAGGGACAGGTTGACAGAGAGATGCTCTCTCTCCTAGGTAGAGAGAGAGGGTAAGCTCCTTAATCCGCTATGTACGTCTGAGGTGCACTTGAGAAGCAATCCAAAAGCTGCCCCAGACAATAGGGGACCAATCATTCCAGATCGGACTGGCTCCTTTTAGGGGCTCAGCCCACTTTGGAATTAGCCATTGGTCACGGACACTGTGGGATGGCTTCTTGTTTTGTTTATTTCTTCCTTTCTTTTCAACCCCCTCCTCAGCCTCATTCGCTTTCGCTTTTGTGATACCCTCCACATTGGGGTGTTTTACAAATCTACCCTGTAATCTTGTCAGACATGATGGCGAACATGGCAAAGTGGGGATACGTGAAGAGGAAAGGGGCAGGAGGAGAGGCTAGCGGCAACTGTGGTGTAAAGTGACCTCTAAATACACACACACTGATGGGTTAGGGAAAAAAGCTAGTCAGATCAAAACTTGGCAACCATAACCATCCTAAGAGCATCAGTTACCTATCTATATCATTTCATATTCTGGCCCTTACTACTGTCACTGGGTTTCCAATCCACGCTTAAATTATGGTAATAATGTGATAAAATACATTTTCTCAGACTAATTGGTACCATAACAATTATCAGTAGAGTGTCTATTTAAGTTAGCTACCTAATAAATAAAAAATAGTAGGCTACGTTACAACATTAACTGAGTGTTTTGTCTTAAAAAGTGAATGTCTACTTCTGTATGTGGATGTCTGCAGTCTGTGCTACACTACCTTATGGGAGCAGGGCTGACTTTCCCTGTTCCTCAGTGGAACACACCTGCAGGGCTCAAGCTGGTGAACGACAAAGAGGCCATCATTACATGCAAATGGACATCTTTACCTCACTCTCTCTTTTATTTACCTTATTTTCTAACAACTGGATCTGGCCTGTGAGGGGGTCCAATCTGGACCGCGGGTGTCAACCACTGTGAAGGGGGGGTCAATATACTTTAAATTGACTAAAACCAAATCGACTGTGTCCAGCTCGCTAATAATCACCGTTGACACCCCTGCTCTAACACGTCTCAAAATTATTTTCTTACCTCATAATCTCAGGGCTAGTAGCCCTTTCTTGCAGTCAAATTACCTAGTGGCCTCATGGGTGGAATATTATCAATATTTTTCATAATTTCATAATTAATTAAATATATATATATATATTTAACCACAGAAAATCCTGTTTTTCTATGTTAAACAATTTTGCTATATTTCAGACTTCTGTGATGTATATAAAGTGTATGTCACGTTCGGGTGTGTAGAGAGACCAAGGCGCAGCGTATCGATAGTTCGACATATTTATTTAACTAACTATCGAACTATACAAAATAACAAATGATAATAATAAAGACACACGTAGCACGACACGAGACAACATACAACAATGAACCACGCCAACGGAGTGGAACACAGACATATAAGTAAGATCCCTAATTAGAGGTAATGCATAGCAGCTGCCTCTAATTAGGGATCCCACACACACACACAACACCAGACAGAAATAGAAATGATAGATCTGCCAGACTCTGACCATAGAAATATAGAGAAGCAAAGCTTCTCTATGGCCAGAGCCTGACAGTGTAATATTGGGATGCAAACTCCAAATTGAATACATTTAAACTCTACAGTATATCCATCTGTAGACTGGGGCTTCCATTGGGTCCAGGACTGCTACAGGGTGACGTCCTGGTGATTGTGTTGCAGGAAAGGGAGGAGCTCGGTCGAGGTGTTGAGGTTGATGTTGAGGTGGACGGTGGGGGGCTGTGTTAAGGGGATAGGTTGGCACTGGTTTGGCCGGGTGTCCAGTATGCTAGACTGAGAGTCTGTGCCACTGTGCCTGGAGGTGGGGTGAATGATGTGAGTGGTGGTGGGGATAAGAGTTGGGGTGGGAGTGAGCCTGGATCCTGGCTTCGGGTAGGGGGGGGGGGTGGTGGCAGGGGCTCAGGTAGCAGTTTCTCTGTCTGGCATTGCCCCCCTGAGTTTGGGATTGACTGTCCACTGAGCCTTCTTGTCTTTGGAGATCTGAGTAACCTGTGAGTAGGGGTTGTAAAAAACAGAAATCACGTGGAATAACATCAGAACAACCAATAGGCAGCGATATGGTCAGCTCAACAACGACAATAATGAAAAAATAAGATACTAATTAAGAGGTAGGTCAATACCAATGATGTAGGAAATGGGTGTCAAACAAGTTGTGAAAATCCAGACTTCCTGCATTGGTTAAAAATCGGGGGCTCTCGAGTGGCGCTGTGGTCTAAGGCACTGCATCTCATTGCAAGAGGCATCACTACAATACCTAGTTCAAATCCAATCTGTTTCATTGACAAGACATCAAACAACAACCTCATCATGTACTTCCCGTGATTGAGTAAACAAAAAATACACTTACAATTATTATTTTAAACATCACATTTTCAATTTGTGAACAACATGAGTGGTATCATCTGTTCCTTAATTCGACGTATCAGTGGGACGGATGAAAGATTCCACCCAAAATGCAGAAAAAATACCCCTCTTTCCTTATGTAACTTTGTGGCTATTGTCGTGGCCATGGCCAGAGAGGGCCTTTCATGTAATGTCGGAGCTCCTCTGAGCATGGCCCTCACAAATTATTCTGCCGTGCTCCAAGGCTGTGTGCCTCAGCATCTAATGCCTCTGATTTAGCAAACACCAGCTTTCCCTCATTCTAATGGGAACATATTTACACTCCTCTCCTCTGCCAAGGCGGCATTAGGGTGACCGCTCAAGTGCTCAAAATAATGATGCTTCTCCATTCCCCTCGCTTTTTCCCGCCTGTAGAGGCTCCGTTTCAGGAGTGTTTTCAGGCGAAGGCTCTATTGTGCCTCGACAACTCTATCAGACGGAGATTGGGTCTGTTGTGGAGGTAAAATGAAAATCCCAGGTGACAGTAGTGCACCCACTGTGCAGACATTTTCATCTTGAGCAGAAAGCCCCTCGCTGGCAGTTATGCATTATAAGGCAATGGGGTGTTGTCATAAGCAACCCCCACCAAAAACACACACAGGAGAGAAAATCAATGGGATCATAATGTGAAAAGGAGTGGAGAGGGTCCCACCTTGAGTTGCTGGGTTCTTTGGAGCCACCTCAGCTCTGGGTCTGAATTGTCCTCTTGGCTTTCCTTCTCCTGGCTCCCACCAATGGTAATCTCCTCAGTAGTGTCCCAAACCTTTGATAGAAAAAGAGAAAAGATTGGGGCAAGGGGAGTGGGGCAAAAAGTGTCATTCAAAATTAAAGAGCCCCTCATGGGACAAATTGAAAGACATCAGGTTGATGGGAACTTACTTGTCTGTGCTGTGTAACACTTGTATGAATGCATGGTTTGCATAAGAGCAAAGCATATTGGAGGTAAACATTTCAAGGCACGATAAACTGCGAGTTAATCAATGATAGTCCAATCAGGTGCACAATACTCAAAACTGCCCAATATATCCCTTATTTTCCCCAAATAATGTCAAAAACACTTTCTCACATACTATTTTGAGAGAAAGTATTTTGAGGCACTAAACTGCAGGCTTGTGTTCAAATAATACTGGCCAAAAACATAGTATTGATGTTTCTCTAACCACCAAACCCACTCTACTCTGTCAAATCTGTAGCATAGGCCTAACCTACATTTTTTTGGAGTAGCCTGCGCAACAATCAATTCCCTCACGTTTCCGCCGAAGCTTCCACAAACCCTCACGTTACATCCATTCTACTTCATTTTGTCCTGTAATGCACCGTTTTTGAGAGAGAATGTCTTCAGCTAATGCCGTAATGAAAATCATTTAGTTAACTTGGAGCCCTCTCTCGGCATCCCAAGGACAATCTGAGAGGATCGATGGTATTGACAGGCTGAGGAGTTCCTTGTTGAATGCCACTAATTCTGGGAGAGTGAATAGGCGAAGGTCAGAGAGAGTGAGTGGATGGAGTTGTAATATATCCATCAATAAGTGCGGTGTCAAACTGTTCTGTCTATCTGCTGAAAGGCCAGGTATGCGGGGAGCTGGGCTGATAACACGATACAGTGTCCTCCCTATCTGGGCAAGAAGGCACACAGATGATAGCTAAGCGGCAATAAAAAGCAAATGAAAGAAGTAACTGAATTATATAATATTTTGGTCTGAAGAGGGACGTTTTTGTATTATTATCATAGTGGGATTTGGTGCAGGATAAATGTGACGTTATGACCTATCCTCGAACAGAAACCGGTGCTAAAATGGCTGCCAAAAAATAATCTACAGTAGGTGGACCAAAACATCCATAGAAATACATTTTATAGTAGTAGCCTAACTTCTCAATTTGAAACCAGGGAAAACTAGGCCTACAGTATATTGTATCATATCCATTTCAATGGCAAATATTGTTATTTAAACAGTGGTTTTGTAACTAAGTTAGATGTAGGTCATTTGACACATCAAACTCAAGGTGATCCTGATAGTGTCCAGGAGTGACACTGTTGGAGCAGCAGCTGTTTTGTGTATAGATCAGTAACAGGTGTCAATGATTGCACCACAGACACCATCTACCCACCCACCCACCTCTCTCCCCCCAGCTCTCCCATGGCAAGACGGGCCACAACCTCTGCCAGTGCCCCCTGTCACTGCCTTTTGTCACCCATTATAAAAATCCCAATCAATTGGAGCCAAATGATCTAAGCCAAATTGCATTTTGAGCATCGTAAGCTGTGTAATATCTATTCTGCTAAATTGGGGTCGTAATTGCCCTCCTCTCGGCGAGATGAGCCACAACAAAGTCCAGGCAATCGCGGCATGCCATTTTACCTCGAGCCGCCCAGGAAATATCAGCTTTTGCAATGAAGACTTCAAAGGGCTGCGGATCTTGGATTGCTATTTGCTTGCTATTGTGGCCAGGCCCAGGCAATCTTGATTAGGTGTTTACACTGAGGTAGGGTATATAGTGGCAGAGAGACCCCGGGAGGCTTTGGTCTAAAGCTATTAAGAGATTGTACATTATGTCTCATGGCTTTGAAGTGAGGGCCTGAGAGACAGGCGAGGGACTCGGCGGGCTGAGTGCAATAGCTGAAGATTGCTGCTGCTACTTCTGTCTTTATCAAAGGAGGCCACTGCTGGAGCCCATCGTTGCTCCTGCCACTCGCCGGTTACAAAGTTGGCGCATTACAAGATTTTGTACATTTAATAACACTGCTAATTATCGCAAGTTGGTTTCCAACGGTCTCGTCGGTCAAATACCAAATTGGGTCTTTTAAAGAGAGCCCAAGGAGCATGCTTAGCTGGGCTCGGATAATGATGGTGGTGAAACTGATGCGATTTGGCTAGGGAATTGGCCTCTTTTGAAGGACATTGTGGACAAAGAGAAGGATGCGCAAAATGTGCGGCAGAAGTATCCAAACCTAAAATGATATCAGAACAGAATGAGTTTGCCTGGTAATTGTGACTTGTGTTTGTTCTGCTGTTTTGGCTGTTTGAAGAGTGCACCTCCATCTTCGCCGATAGGCTATCCTTATACAGATTATACAACAACAAAACCTTATACAAATGTTCTAAGAATGTTGGACTGCTTCATTTCATGGTGCTGTGTTTCATCAAGGAGGCGGTAACACCCACAAGCTTGATAATTCTCAAACGAATGCACTAGCCTACACTACATGCAAATGGGTGACTGAAACTTTTATCCACAATGTCAGCCCTCAAGTAAAATATGTTGTGTGATTAGTAGTAGCAATGGGAAACTAACAAGCTAAGTCAGAGGAGACTGGCAAAACAGACGGTTTGGGGGAGGGAGAAGGCCTGGCTCTTTTTACTGTACCATGCTAACAGCCCTTGACTATGCTAATCTGGATGATACAAGACATTGTGACAGGCCTAGGGACTCAGATGGGTAGATGGTAGATGGGGAAAAAGGGTTTGGAGATATAGCTACCAGAGAAGCATATACCCCAGCACAGAGGGAGCAGGTTACCGTCCTCAGCCAATTATGCCCCTGTGCCAGGTGCAGGGGGATATCTAAGAGGCTATTGGTAACCATGCCTCTCTGATGTTTTTAATAGCTACTGTTGTACAGATCAAGTCATAATAGGCACTACATAGCCAGACATGGCTCCCTTTCCCTTCTCAGAGTGGATAGCAATTGAAAACAGCATTGCTCCTGCCAAATTAATTTTCCAGACTGGGTCAGAGAACGCTGCTGCATATTCTCTTGTTTCCATTTGAGCCAACTGAGAAATTACATATTCATATTTTGGATGATAAAAATGGACGGGCATGAGTCTGGTTAGATAAAAGTTTTTGCCTATTGCTATCTTTTATTTTAAAAATATGAGGAGAAACTAGGAAGACATGTTCAAATATTATGATTAAGGAATACTCATATTAATCATTTGGCTCATATTTGCCATTGAGAGGATTCAAAAGATAATCGAAATTTGAAGCTGACTATTAATAATGGCAACATTTAATATATAGGAACACAATGGATACGCTTAGAGAAGGCTATTTCCCAAAAATCTGACAATCTTCACGTCAGAAGAGTGTGAATACTAAGGTGTCTCTGTTGGATCATGTAATGTTAAGACACTGTTTAGCCTTTATCTTCAATAGCCAATTGTTGTTGTTCCCTCAACGATTGTCTGCTATTCTCATATGAATGTTTTATACATTTAAAAACCAGGGACAAAAAATAAAAAATAATCATATACTCTTTATTTCAGTGAGATCTTGTCTACTCTGCAATCCTTCTAACGGAAAATCAGTGGTCAATATCAAAGCCTCCGTCTGCATCATAAATGCCAATCTCAGCGTAATATGAAAATAAAAAAAATACAAAGGAAGAGTTTACAGACGTTAACAAGACTGAATATTGACCTAGCACATGTAAATTACCTCTCTCCAGAGATGCCGGGCTGCATTTAAAGTCAGTATTATGGCATTACAAAACACATCACAGGCATCATCATAGATATCAAATACCAGCATACTATGCTCCCAAGTGACGCAGTGGTCTAAGACACTGCATCTAAGTGCTAGAGGTGTCATTTCAGACAATCTGGTTCAAATGCAGACTGTATCACAACCGGACGTGATTGGGAGTCCCATAGAGCGGCGCACAATTGGCCCAGAGTCGTCCGAGTTTGGCCGGTGTAGGCCGTCATTGTAAATAAGAATTTGTTCCCCAATATTCAGAACAGGTCAATTCGTCCCCCCAATAGTTTCTTTAAAATAAGCAAATAAATTTGCTTTAACGGTCGACTTTGGGCTCGAAAAACGGTCCAACTCCTCCTCTTTCTAAATTTTCAAACAGAAATGGGGTGTGCCTTTGTTGGGTCATCAATATGTCATTCTGGTCATGCGCGCTGCGACCGTCCGTAGCTTGTTTTTTAGGGTCAAGGCCTGACAGGAGAGTTCTAAGCAGCTCTATAGTTAATTTGTGTTTTGGTCCCCAATTAGAGCCAGCTGCTATGCGTTGTCTCTAATTAGGGATCCTATTTAAAGTGCTTGCCTTTCCACCTGTGTTGTGGGATATTGTTTGTGGATAGGTGCTTTGTGCAGACACACGCTGCGGTTGCGCCTTTGTTCTTTGTTTATTGTTTTTGTTTCCTCAAAATAAAGATGTTGAACCACTACAGCGCTGCGCCTTGGTTCATGCCTACACCCAGCCGTGACAGAATATCCCAGCAAAACGGAAACCAAGCAGCGCTATATGGTGAAGGAACTCCTTGGTGGTTTTGAGACTGACTCAGAGGAGGAGGAACTTCACTGTATTGCCCTGGAACCACCAAGGGATCCAGGGCAGCGGCGAAGCCAGTGGGCTCCACGTCAGCAAGCTAGACGACAGGCCCAGGGGTTGTCAGGAAGGCCAGGAGACGAACCTGTGCTACTACCCTCGTGTGGGTCAGAGGAGCGAGCTGAAGTACCTCTGCAGAGCGGGGACTGGTGGCATAAGGACAAGGAAGAGTTCTTCACTTCAACACTACTGACAGATAAAGGTTACCCAATTTAACAAATCACACACAAAAAATAAAAACTTAGAAAATGTTATGCAATTAAAATAAACATAATGCATTTTCCTTATGGGGAAAAAGTTAGTACACCATTACCTTTACCATCACATAAAATGGCTGAAATTCGAATTAGGTGTACCAAAAAAAGTGCAAATGATTAGAAAACATTAGAGAGAAACTTCCATAAAGATAAGAAAATTGGTCTGGTTTGGTCTTAACCATATGGGTGTGTGGTAACACATCATTCAAAGATCAAAAGACCTACCCGAGGCCCTCAGAAGAAAGATTATTGATGCCCATGAGTCTGGGAGGGGTTACAAATCCATTTCCAAGCAATTTGAAGTGCATCATTCCACTGTCTGACGAAAATTCCAGACCACTGGCAAACTACCTAGGACAGGTCGTCCCACCAAAGTCAGCCGAAAGATGCTCATAGAAGTCTCTAAGAACCCCATGGTAACATCAAGGGATCTACAGGCCTCTCTTGCCACAATCAATGTTGAATTGCATGGGTACACTGTCAGAAAGAGACTGCACAAACTTGAAGTAATGAAGGCAGTCAAATTCCACGTGACTGTATTGTCACCGTAATTAGGCTTCTCCAAGTTCTGATGCTGCTGATGGTCATTAGTAGCCTACCAAACTTCCTAAACTGCCTGGTACTCAGCACTCTATTGTCCCTCTAATCACTCTGACATCAATGCAAATGTAATCGAAAATCTAATCAAACACTTCATGAGAGCCCATGAGCTCATGTTGCGCAACATTTCTATATGCTATGCATTGCGCAAGAAAACAGATGGCCTCTACTTAAGAGGAGGATCCCATCAGATTTCTATAGACTATATTTACTATATTTATTTCTCAACTTTCCTAATATTAAGCACATTTCTTCTCTTTAAAACAGGAGTATAGCCTACCTGGCTGGCATGGTTTTTCCTGCTGCCCCTGTTTCGAAACAGGTGCATGATAATGGTCCATCTAACTCAAAACAAATTTCCCACAATTAATTAGTATATTGAAATGTGTCTTCCACATTTAACCAAACCCCTCTGAATCAGAGAGGTTTGGGGGGCTGCCTTAATTGACATCCACATCTTCAGTGTTCAGGGGTAGAATGACAGATTCTTACCTTGTCAGCTCAGGGATTCAATCCAGCAACCTTTTGGTTACTGACCCAACACTCCTACCCTCCAGGCCATAGGCCTATATCTTTTGATAAGGTTTGGATCACAACTGAAGTGACCAAATAACTTCTTACAAGCACTTCACATTCCTATATCTTCAATATGCAGCTCGGAATTGGATAAGGACTTGCGCAGTTGCGTCCCTGATGTGTCTGTCTTCACTTGTAAGAAAGACCCGAACACCTGATGGAGTGCCATGTGAGTGAGAGGCGCTTTGGATTGTGCAGCACTCAGGGAGAAGGGCGCAATGCAGCATTATGGCCACAAAGGGGATGCGTTGTGAAATTCGAGGCATTATCAAGTGCTTGTCAAATTGTGAATAAGAGACTATTGGAGTGTGTACAGCCTGCGCAAAATACAAAGCAGAGCTCATGCCTTTCAAGATACTTTTTTAAAATCATCATTAGAATCTCATCAAGCAGCCTTCAAAACATATAGCCCAATGTTTGTAGAACAATTAAAGTTACATTAATAACTCTAAATTAAGCATATAGGAGTACCTATTTCTTTCTTAACTGCTTAACACAGAATAGCCGCATGTGCGCTCTCCTTCAAATCTTTTGGAGAATAATGCCATGGGATTCTAAGCAAATCTTGTCTGCTAAATGAACTAGTGTAGCCCACAGTCATTTGGCTTAGCCACATCAGGACCTAACATAAGGACAACTCAGAGTATGCTATTCTTTTCTCCTGAAATAGACTACATTTTCTTCTTATCATGCTTCTTTAGACCTGTCTAAAATAAATTATGGATTTATTGTGAAGGTGTAAACTATATTACAATGTCTGCATCAGTGGCTTGTAGGCTATGTGTGTAAGCCAGGAGATGCGTTTATGTGTTTATGTTAATTCATGGTAAATTACCGTGTGACCGACAGTTATTTGCTTGACAACCACCAGCTGACATAATTTAGTGATGCCACAGCCTTAGTTGCAACCGAGGACAGGCGATTTTTACGCGCTACACACTTCAGCACCCAGTGGTCCCATTCTGTGAGCTTGTGTGGCCTGTTGCTCCTAGAAGTTTCCACGTCACAATAACAGCACATACAGTTGACAGGGGCAGCTGTAGCAGGGCAGAAATTTGATGAACTGACTTGTTGGAAAGGTGGCATGCTATGACAGTGCCATGTTGACAGTCACTGAGCTCTTCAGTAAGGCCATTCTACTGCCAATGTTTGTCTATGGAGATTGAATGGTGGTGTGTTCGATTTTATACACCAGTCAGCAACGGGTATGGCTGAAATAGCCGATTCAACTCATTTGAAGGGGTGTCCACATACTTTGTATATATAGTGTAACTAGTGGAATTTTAATTTTCTTTAGTTACCAACCTCAATCAGAACACTATAATGGGAAAGCTCAATGTGACTGATTAAAACATCATCAAAAGTACAATAGGCTGGCCTTTGTTGAAATAAAATAGAAATGGAAGATTCTATTATTGTCATTGAATTCAAAAGTATTAGGATCAAGTAGGCCACCATCCCTGAAATAAAGATTTGGGGAAAACCAGAACACAACAGCTTTGAGAGGTCAGAAGTACAAGAGGTGTTACTGTATACCTCAATGATACCGATGGTGTCCTTAAACAATGAGAGTGAGTCCTACTTTGAACAGACAAACCGCAGTTTCAAATTTGACATCAGCACATTATCTGCCTGTATTTATATGTAATCTCCGTATTTTCACCTCCTTATCCACTAATGAGGGAGTGTCTGAAGATTACTACTGGCGAATGGTTCACAAATGGCAATTTTCAGCTGATAAAATGGACTGGAATTGCTACCTAATGTGCCCCTTCTAACGGTGATGAAAAGATCTCATTAAAATAATTAGCAGAGTGCCTCTTTGTTGTTCTGCTTTGCAGATGAGGGGAAGCGTACTCCTCATCTCATGATGCCCCTGCGCAGGGCTTCCTAGGTGTAGGGCACTTCACTCAATGAGGCCAAAAGGGTAAGGGATGGCTCAGTAATGACTCAACTGCAACAAGCTGGAGAATGTATTAGGGATGCAACACAGCTGGGCGACGCCTTCTTTACCGTGCACAAAACAACAACCATTGGCTATTATATGGCAGCCGAGATACAGACCAGCCACGCAACCACCACCACCATGCACAAAAGGTACTCTGTTGCTTTCAAGAAACAGTGTAGGACTAAAAACTGAGCTGTGTGGGAAGTAAAAATAGATAATGTGTTTCTTTATCAGAATTCTGATAAATTCAAGAAATTGCAAGGTAAACATAGAAACATATTGTGCTTAATGAATAGAGGTGCTTGAATGGGTAAGTAAGCTATACATGGGTGTAAAATGCTCACTGTTGTGAAAGGGGAAGCCCGGCTTTGAGGACAGAGCCGGTCAATGGTGAGCCTATGAGACTATGACGCTGGGAAATAGGGACTGTCAGACAATCTGAAATGGACCCTTTTGTGAGGAACTGCCATGGTCATTTTCACTGAAACAATGTGGGCATACGTGGTGAAGTGGATCACTTGGCAGGCATCAATCTGCCCCGAAACAACAATGAGAGGATAGCCCCTCTCTGTTACGGGTGAAATTATTATTGCGAGGCCAGTGAGGAAACAATTTGAGAAGATGGGGAGAATGAAAAACGGGTAGGAGTCCTCTCTTCAGATTCCTGCATCAGAGAGGTCTCTGGCGTTTTGACAATAAAGCGCCAGCCAGTTAATGGACAGGACAGTGACCACTTATTGCTAACCTGTACCCCCACATATTGACTCGGTACCGGTACCCCCTGTATATAGCCTCGTTATTGTTATTTTATTGTGTTACTTTTTATAATTTTTTACAATAGTATATTTGGTCAATATTTCCTTAACTCTTTCTTGAACTGCGTTGTTGGTTAAGGGCTTGTAAGTAAGCATTTCACAGTAAGGTCTACACCTGTTGTATTGTTGGTTAAGGGCTTGTAAGTAAGCATTTCACAGTAAGGTCTACACCTGTTGTATTGTTGGTTAAGGGCTTGTAAGTAAGCATTTCACAGTAAGGTCTACACCTGTTGTATTGTTGGTTAAGGGCTTGTAAGTAAGCATTTCACAGTAAGGTCTACACCTGTTGTATTCGGCGCATGTGACAAATAAAATTTGATTTGATTTGATAACCTCTAACAAAATGTAAATCTAATTTTCCTTAGGACGGCAGTAACTCGGAAAGTATCCACATTTGCCTACACGTCTGCTGACAACACAATTCATTTGCCAATGTGTACATCAGGCTCAATTACCGGCCTTGTTCCATTGTTGAGCGGAGAATGAACACTGATTAAGTTTTTGTGCTAGTTTGTGAGGAAAAGGCTTGATTGTTGCAGGAGTTTCCCATATCTAATTTTACACTGTATTATCAGCTTAATTTTGATTAATTTGTGTAATTTAAAAACAGTCAGTTTCTAATGCAATAAACGGATTAGGCCTAATTAAAATGTTATAATGTTACATGTGTAATAGCCTAATGGTATAGGCTACACTAACCTTTGAGACTCACAACCATAGTAAAGAAGAAAACACATTTGAGGTGCCACTTTGTATGATCTACTACTGCCACCAACTGACCAAACTGAAAATGTCCTGAAGTTCAGTTTAGGAAAAGATAAGATAACTGTTTAGGCCTATTGCCAGTGATATCATGCATCTAGACAGGTCACATTAACTGTTGGCCTATTTCCAATGGCTGAGAATCTGTCAGAATGCATAATAGAATTTGGATAAACTTGTCAGATTGACTGAATCTCTTAGTCAGACCATTTCTAAATGGTGTTTGCCTCATTGTATTTGCATCACATGAGAATAATACAATATTTTAGCATTTTATATTTTATGTGCTGCTTTGCAAATACATTTTGAACATTAGACTAATAGTCAGTAGGTAGATTAGATAGGGACCAGTACGGAAAGAATATATGAAAGTGTATGCACTCACTACTGTAAGCTGCTCTGGATAAGAGTGTCTGCTAAAATGTTAACAGATTTGTTGAAGAGCCACATTGATATTCAGCACAATGTCTTAGGGGAAATCTATTACTTCCCCTCTTCGGGATCTCAAACCTCATTACTTTTCATGATCCTACACGTGGTTATTCGAACAGGTTTTCACGAAATGCAATCCATAGAAAAGTCCTTTGGAGGAAGGTTTGTTGACATATATTTGACATTTGTATCTAAAAGCATAATTGAGAAATAATTGATCAAAGTTGCCATATTTATTAAATGTTGGCCTTACCCAGGCCTCCTTTAAGACGGCATAGGTTTTCATCTGTAGGTGCTACAAAGCAAACATTGGTGTCATATGAAGCTTTACTGATTCCTCTGTAATACGAGTATTATTTGGATATGATAAACATATTCTTTGCTTTGCATTAATTGATTAATATAAAAAATCTAAACATGAATATTGAAAATATAAAATGTTTGATTTAGCAAATTTTTCAATATATTATTGAACATAATATACTCTATGGGCATAGCAACGTTCCAGAGTGGGATCTCTGCTACTTTTAGAGTTATGATTAAATTTGTAAGCATTACCAACAAAGTGATTCAAAAGGGTCGCCCTCTTCTGGTGATTTGCAAGATGTGCAAATGATTTGCAAGATGTGGGGCGGCAGGTAGCCGAGTCCCCGGGCTGACAAGGTCAAAATCTGTCGTTCTGCCCCTGAACAAGGCAGTTAACTCACTGTTCCTAGGCTGTCATTGTAAATAAGATTTTGTTGTTAACTCACTTGCCTAGTTAAATAAAGGTTATATAAAAAAATACAAGTGAAAGGAGGGCTGTGATTGGTTACATAGTGGACAGTGGGGTAAGTTGAGCAATTTTTTTTTACATTCAGCATCACGCCGTCAAGGGAAATATAGTATTATTTCTAACAAAGATGGATCTACATACAGTTGAAGTCGGAAGTTTACATTCACCTTAGCCAAATACATTTAAACTCTGTTTTTCACAATTCCTGACATTCAATCCTAGTAAAAATTGTCTTAGGTCAGTTAGGATCACCACTTTATTTTAAGAATGTGAAATAATAGTAGAGAGAATGACTTATTTAAGCTTTTATTTCTTTCATCACATTCCCAGTGGGTCAGAAGTTTACATACACTCAATGAGTATTTGGTAGCATTGCCTTTAAATTGTTTAACTTGGGTCAAACGTTTCAGGTAGCCTTTTTATTTATTTAACCTTTATTTTACTAGGAAAATAAGTCAGTTAAGAACAAATTCTTATTTACAATGACAGCCTAGGAACAGTGGGTTAACTGCCTTATTCAGGGGCAGAACTATAGATTTTTTCCTTGTCAGCTCAGGGATTCGATGCTGCAACCTTTCAGTTACGGGCCCAACACTCTTACCACTAGGCTACCTGCCACCTCACTAGCCTTTCACAAGCTTCCCACAATAAGTTGGCCCATTCCTCCTGACAGAACTGGTGTAACTGAGTCAGATTTGTAGGCCTCCTTGCTCGCACACACTTCTTTAGTTCTGCCCACAAATGTTCTGTAGGATTGAGGTCAGGGCTTTATGGCCACTCCAATACCTTAACTTTGTTGTCCTTAAGCCATTTTGGGGTCATTGTCCATTTGGAAGACCCATTTGCGACCAAGCTTTAACTTCCTGACTGATCTTGAGATGTTGCTTTAATATATCCACATCATTTTCCTTCCTCATGATGCCATCTATTTTGTGAAGTGCACCAGTACCTCCTTCAGCAAAGCACCCCCACAACATGATGCTGCCACCCCCGTGCTTCACGGTTGGGATGGTGTTCTTCGGCTAGCAAGGCTCCCCCTTTTAGCCTTTTAGCCTTTTTATGGCAGTTTTGGAGCAGTGGTTTCTTCCTTGCTGAGCGGCCTTTCAGGATGTGTTGATATAGGACTCGTTTTACTATGCATATAGATACTTTTGTACCTGTTTCCTCCAGCATCTTCACAAGGCTGTTGTTCTGGGATTGATTTACACTTTTCGCACCAAAGTACATTCATCTCTAGGAGACAGAATGCTTCTCCTTCCAGAGCGGTATGACGGTTGCGTGGTCCCATGGTGTTTATATTTCCGTACTATTGTTTGTACAGATGAACTTGGTACCTTCAGGCATTTGGAAATTGCTCCCAAGGATGAACCAGACTTGTGGAGGTCTTAGCTGATTTCTTTAGATTTTCCCATGATGTCGAGCAAAGAGTCACTGAGTTTGAAGGTAGGCCTTGAAATACATCCACAGGTACACCTCCAATTGACTCAAATTATGTCAATTAGCCTATCAGAAGCTTCTAAAGCCATGACATCATTTTCTGGAATTTTCCAAGCTGTTTAAAGACATACATCGATAACGACCCACACCCGAGTGAAGGACAGACTCAACATATATGGGATCCCTAATTAGAGACAATGCGTTGCAGCTGCCTCTAATTAGGGATCCAACCCAAACCCCACACAGAAACAGAAAAGCACGACACTGTCAGACTCTGACCATAGCTACATAGAGAAGCAAATAGGCTTCTCTATGGCCAGAGCCTGACAGTACCCCCCCCCCCCCCAAAAAAACAAAAAAAAACACACAAAACAGGGGGGGGGGGGGGGTACTTCCTTATAACTGGTCCCGGGCTGGGTACCGGTGGGGTAAACGGCTCCGGCCATGGAGCGGGGAAAACAACCGGGCCCGGACTGGACCCCGGTGGGGCAAACGGCTCCGGCCATGGAGCGGGGAAAACAACCGGGCCCGGACTGGACCCCGGTGGGGCAAACGGCTCCGGCCATGGAGCTGGGCAATTTACAGAGCCCGGACTGGGCACTGGTGGGGCAAACGGCTCCGGCCATGGAGCGGGGAAAACAACCGGGCCCGGACTGGGCACCGGTGGGGCAAACGGCTCCGGCCATGGAGCGGGGAAAACAACCGGGCCAGGACTGGGCACCGGTGGGGCGGGCTGCTCAGGCTCTGGAGCGGGGAACACAACCGGGCCCAGACTGGGCACCGGTGGGGCAAACGGCTCCGGCCATGGAGCGGGGCAAACAACCGGATTGGGTACCGGTGGAGCGGACTGCTCTGGCACTGAGGCGGAGCAGACGGCTGGACCCGGATTGTGGATCTTCGCTGGAGGTTCCGGGCTGCTGACCTTCGCTGGAGGCTCAGGGCTGCTGGCCTTCGCTGGAGGCTCAGGGCTGCTGGCCTTCGCTGGAGGCTCAGGGCTGCTGGCCTTCGCTGGAGGTGGCGGGCTGCTGACCTTCGCTGGAGGTGGCGGGCTGCTGACCTTCGCTGGAGGTGCTCGTCTGTCCATTAGCCTCAGCACTAGTACCCGTCGGCGCTCAAAGTCCCTCTCCTCCTCTATCTCCCGGAGGAGTGGGTCCTTCTGAGCCTCCAGCGGAAGCGCAACCCAGGCCCTCCACCACCTCGTCTGCTCCTCCTCCGGATATTTATAGAACCCCTCGGGCTTCTCCCGATCCTGATCTGTGGGCAGACGAAGTGGTGGGCGATTCCCAGTCTTCAGCCTCTCCGGGCTCTGGCTGCGCACCGATGGTGTGGTGCTCGCAGCCACAACGGACCTTTGCCTTTCCATCCTCCTCCATTGCGCCAAAACCCTCCCACGGTCCTCAGGACTCACCCTAGGCCACGTCGGAACTGGTACTGGCGTTAACTCCTCTTGGTCCGTCTCTCCCCAGTCGCTCTGCTTGGTCTCGCAGGGGTGGGTCGTTCTGTCACGTTTGTGTGTGGGGAGAGACCAAGACGCAGCGCAGGGATAGTAGTTCGACATTTATTTTATTTTATTTTACTATGTATAATAATAATCAAGAACGAACTACCACAAATAACAAACACGAAAAACGTCACGTTCTCAAACACAAACACGAATGAACGGACGTAAACGAAAACACACTTACTTCACCGTGACTGCGACATACATCGATAACGACCCACACCCGAGTGAAGGACAGACTCAACATATATGGGATCCCTAATTAGAGACAATGCGTTGCAGCTGCCTCTAATTAGGGATCCAACCCAAACCCCACACAGAAACAGAAAAGAACGACACTGTCAGACTCTGACCATAGCTACATAGAGAAGCAAATAGGCTTCTCTATGGCCAGAGCCTGACAGTACCCCCCCCCCCCCCAAAAAATTATATATTAGCCCACACAGCTACAAAGATGCATGCTATGTATCTTTAGGACCTCATATTGAAGCGTTTAGATATATAGAACAATCTTTAAATTATCTACTTTGGTTTAGATCCCATCATCATGAAACCTCTAACACAATACATTAATTTGACTTGGTGAAACTAACTTGCTTACCAGTTTTTCCATGTGGTTTCTTCCTTCTCAGACTCCATGAAATGATGACCTCTTCCTAAATATCAAATTTTTCCACATTTTATTACGTTACCGCCTTATTCTAGAATGGATTAAATAGCATTAAATTGCACCAGATTTCGGCAAGCTGTCAGCATGGTCGTTGCCAAGTTTGTCACGACCAGGTGATTTGGAGTGTCCCTTGACTTTCTTCAAATACACCTGTATATTGTGTTTGGTTACTAGGTCGTCACAAGCTGGAATGAGCTCTTTGTGTGCCTTTGTTTCCAAAACAGCAAGTGGCATAAGAAGGGAAGTCTGGCATAGTTTGAGTCAGTGCAGATTGCAAGATCTGACAAGTTGTGTGTCACCGCAGTTTGAAGGGTGATAAGTACACCAGCAACTTCTACGTTCTGGCTGGTCTTGTTGCCTAGATGAAATTGAAGTGGTTTGCACGGATTGTCGTTGTGCCATACCAACCCTACACCAGCTTGCAAGAGGTCTAGATGAACAGCCATCCACAAATGCCAATCGGAATGCCAAGACACACATTCTCATCAAAGTAGTGATGGTCCAAAGGCAACGCCGAACTACAGTTTGTAGTCGGTGTCATCGTCACCACAGAGTTGACACACCGCCAAAGACCTACCAACAAGGCAGGTTTATACGTTTTGAGTAGTTTACTACCCAGTGGCGGTTCTAGCTTGTATGTCGCCCTGGGCGAACCCACCCCCCCCCCGCACCCCTGGCCAACAAACAAAACAGCATTTATAGTGGTGAAATATCCCACATACATACCCAGTAATAATAAAATCATCATTGTTACCTACAATATGGAAACTTTAAACTTTGCAAAAGGGAAATTATTTATTTTGTTTATGTTATGCAGGGATGCACACATAAACACATGTGCGTGTACCCACACACACACACACACGTGCGCATGCGCACAAACACACCTGAAGAATCCTGCTGGGGAGAAGTGGAAGTAAATGGGTCTTCATCCTCATCCTTAGGCTCAGACAACATTTGTGAAGACACCTGTGTGGCTGAGGAGGTGGATGGCTCCTCATCCTGGCCAGTGCCAGAGGGTGCTCCAAAATATTTCAGAAGTGCCCCTGAATTTGCATTGAAATACAGTATATGAGTCTGGCACCCTAAATGCATTTGTTGCACAATTAAATATACATGTCATTATGCACAATATATCAAACTTGGCTAATTCTAAGCATAAGACACCCCAAAAGACTCAATATATCACAAAAGATACAAAATATCAGCATAATATAGACGTCTTTTAAGTTAGCCTACAGCATTGGAAATTCCCCTTACTGAGCTCAGGACCTAGTCAATACAATCACAGAAAACCTTTATGATGTCACCTCAATCAATAATGTGCTAGTTAGGTTGTAATCGTTTTGCTGCATGCTACACACATTATAATGATGAAACTGTGTGAAATTATCCAATGATATGTAAGCTAGTTGGACAGAAAACTGAATATTGTCACCCTATGTGTAAAAGCATAGCAAACAACATAGCAGCATAGGCTAACAAACACAAGTGTTTCATTATTTCATTACATGCATAATATTATACTCATGAAGACATCACATAGCTGCATACCTTTATCTTTTGCACGTTTCTCCTTTTCTTCTTTCCACTTTTTCCTAAACTGGGCACCTGATGGCTTAGACCTTTTCTTATCCAATTGTGTTGATTTGGCACTCGAGTATCAATACATTACCCATCCCCCAACACTGTCAACCAAGAGTCAAGACTAAACCAATTCATCTTGGTGGTGTGCAGACTGGTTTTATATTATTCTTAACGATTTCGCACAAACCAGAAAAAAATGCAACAATATGTCTGTGAAACTATATATTCACAATATTATGAATGAATTGTGGTTTATTTGGTAACATTTCGTAGTGTGACTGATTTTACTAATTGCATTAGTACTGTACAAAGTTAGAGGTGCGCTATTTGATACATTCCCCCTTCTTCTAGCTTCCAGTGGGGAGACTTGAGGTCAACCTACCCCCGCCCGCCTCCCCATCTCCCCAGTCACAGCTTCGTCGTGAGTGGCATCCCAAACGATCTTTCTGAAGAAGATGGGCCAAAGGCTTTGATAAGTCGGCATAATGTTCAATGGACTGACGGGAGTAATTACATACTCCCAAGAAGCTGTGCACCTCATGAAGGTTTGTAGGTGTTTTGATGTTGCGGACTGCTTGGATTCTGCTAGATTGAGGAAGGATGCGTTTGGCTGATTGTCTGAACAGAAAGAGTGAAACTTTATTGTACTTGAAGACTACTCTAAAAATGGTTGGTACAGGAAGTGCAAGTGGTTGTGTAATTCCCAAACCTTATTATTTCAAAAGTTGTTGTTTTATTAATATTATATTTCTTGTGTATGTCTTTCCTTATCATTAGTAAGACTCAATGTTCTCTGTAATTTGTTTTGGTGCAGATACAGTGAGCTCCAAAATCTTTTTTTGTTGTTTTGGCTCTGTACACCAGCACTTTGGATTTGAAATTATACACTAACTAGGGAGCATTATACAATTATACACTCACTTACACTTGAGGTTAAAGTGCAGAATGTCAGCTTTAATTTGAGGGTATATCCATATCGGGTGAACCATTTAGACATTTCAGTACTTTTTGTAAATAGTCCCCCCATTTTAGTATTAGGACAAATTCCCTTATACAGTATGTGTATTCAAGTAGTCAAAAGTTTAGTATTTGGTCCCATATTCCTAGCATGCAATGTTGGGGCGAGTGACACTTTACCATGGTTAGTCCCAAGCCATTTTATTTTTTTCTTGTGCTTTGTGCTATTTGCTCCATGAGCTATTTGTTCCATGTACGCTTTGTTGACAATGAACTTGCTTGTTTACCCGACCATGGGAAAGACAATGTTTGTTCCCACACTCGGGACTCTCTATTGGTTACACAGACTCTTGGCCTCCCATCCTACTCTAATCATGTTAACTGATGAAATTGCTGTCAAATGTCATACAAAATCAACACTGCAAAGCTCTCTCTGTCCTCTGCCATGCCCTGATTGTATTACAGCTGATGATATCTGGAAATGTGCATGTACACGCTGGCCTGTCTACTGTGTTGCTACTGTTGCTAGCCCCAATTCTGACTGGTGCTCTGATTTCTGCTTCACTGTTTTCTGCTCGCATAAAAGCCTGGGTTTTCTGCACGTTAAAACTAGAAGCTTATTAACTAAAATTAATTAATTAATTGAAAGTGTGGGTTCACAGCTCCAATCCAGATATGTTGGTCATTATTGAGACATGGTTAAGAAAGAGTGTTCTGAACACTGATGTTAACCTTTCTGGTTATAACCATTTTCGTCAAGACAGATCTTCCAAAGTTGGTGGATTGGCAATCTTTACCAAGGAACACCTTCAGTACTTGATTGTCTCCACCAAGTCTGTCCCCAAACAATTTAATTAGTTGGTTTTAAGCATTAAGCTTTCAAATAGCTCTTTGTTGGCTGTTGCTGGGTGTTATCGTCTACCATCAGCACCGGCGTGTACCCTACTTGCCCTAAGCTCTCTCCTGGCCGCTTACACTAAGACCTCCAGTGCGCCTCTCCAGTCCGGTACGCCCAGTGCCGGCTCCCCGCACCCGACCTCCAGTGCGTGCGCCCAGCCAGGTGCCTCCAGTGCCAGCTCCACACACCCAACCTCCGGTGCGCCTCCCCAGTCCGGTACGCCCAGTGCCGGCTCCACGCACCCGACCTCCAGTGCGCCTCCCCAGTCCGGTACGCCCAGTGCCGGCTCCCCACATTCAAACCTCCTGTGATGGTCCACAGCCCGGAGCCTCCCGTGATGGTCCACAGCCCGGAGCCTCCCGTGATGGTCCACAGCCCGGAGCCTCCCGTGATGGTCCACAGCCCGGAGCCTCCCTGATGGTCCACAGCCCGGAGCCTCCCGTGATGGTCCACAGCCCGGAGCCTCCCGTGATTGTCCACAGCCCGGAGCCTTCCGTGATGGTCCACAGCCCAGAGTCGCCTGCCACACCGGTGCCCATTCCGGGCCCGGTTGTCTGCCCCGCTCCATGGCCGGAGTCGCCTGCCACACCGGTGCCCAGTCCGGGCCCGGTCGTCTGACCCGCTCCAGAGCCGGAGTCGCCTGCCACACCGGTGCCCAGTCCGGGCCCGGTTGTCTGCCCCGCTCCATGGCCGGAGCCGTTTGCTACACCGGTGTCAATTCCAGGACCGGTCATCAGACTAGATCCAGGGAGGAAGCTGTCCACTTCGCCGGGGCCAGAACCGCCACCGACGATATTTTCCCTCCCTAAACCCCCCCTTGGATTTAATAACTGGCTGACTGTCAGGCTCTGGCCATAGAGAAGCCTTTTGCTTCTCTATTTAGCCATGGTTCTGTGTAGTTTTGTGTTGGGTCCCCAATTAGAGGCAACTGCTATGTGTTGTCTCTGATTGGGGATCCTACATTAGTTGTCATGTCCCACACCTTAGTGTGGTTCATTGTCTATGTCAGTCTTGGAGAGAAGTGTAAGTGTATTTACGTTCTTGTTATACGTTGTTCTTGTTTTGGTGTAGTTCGTCGGTGAGTATATTTATATAATGAAATTAATATGTCGAACTACTAATGCTCTGCACCTTGGTCTATTTACACACCCAGTCGTGACATTGACCTTCCTTTGGCAGTAATAACCTTAAGTGACTTCTTCCGTGGTGTCCTCCCATGAACACCATTCTTGTTTAGTGTTTTACGTACTGTACACTCATCAACAAAGATTTTAGCATGTTCCAGAGATTTCTGTGACTTTAGCCTCATTGAGCATTCTGCACTGTGCTCTTGCAGTCATCTTTGCAGGATGGCCACTCCTAGGGAGAGTAGCAACAGTGCTGAACTTTCTCCATTTATAGACAATTTGTATTATCGTGGACTGATGAACATCAAGGCTTTTAGATATACTATTGTAACCCTTTCCAGCTTTATGCAAGTCAACAATTATTAATCTTAGGTCTTCTGAGATCTCTTTTGTTCGAGGCATGGTTCACATCAGGCAATGCTTATTGTGAATAGCAAACTCACCTTTTGTGAGTGTTTTTATAGGGCAGGGCAGCTCTAACCATCTCATTGAATGGACTCCAGGTTAGCTGACTCCTGACTTGGAGAAGTCATTAGCCTAGGGGTTCACATACATTTTCCAACCTACACTGAGAATGTTAAAATTATTTATTCAATATAGACAAGAAACATACTATAATCTGTGTGTTATTAGTTTAAGCACACTGTGTTTGTCTATTGTTGTGACTTAGATCAAATTGTATGACCAATTTATGCAGAAATCCAGGTAATTCCAAAGGGTTCGCATTCTTTTTCTTGCCACTGTAGCTCAGGCAGTAGGAAGATCTCTCAACCATTAATATGCAGATGATACTGTCTTATACTCAGCTGGCTCCTCCTGGGATTTTGTGTTAAACACTCTCCAACAAAGCTTTCTTAGCGTCCAACAAGCTTTCTCTGCCCTTAACCTTGTTCTGAACACCTCCAAAACAAGTAATGTGGTTCGGTAGGAAGAATGTTATTGGTCTCCAAAGCACACACATCCCTGCGTCGCGCCTCTTTTCAGTTCGCTGCAGCTAGCGACTGGACCAGGCTGCAAAAAATACTCAAACTGGACAGTTTTATTTCCATCAATATATTGTTGTCTCTAACTTTTTGCCCTTTGTGCCATAAATTGAGTCATCAAATCAATGGACTACAGGATGCCCCCTTTGCTCATAGACTCGACTTAGGCTGGGTCCTAGTAGGCAAAGTATGCCTGGGAAATGCACACAAGCCAATCATGAACAGCTTCAGAATGAATGTGTTGGAAAGCAGACAGCCCTCCTTCCTCAGCAGCAGGTGGGGTCAGCGCTCCTGCCCAGGTGGAGGAGCGAGTGCAGCAACATGAGGACATGTTGCAGCGGCTGGGGACCGCGATGAACAGAGTGCTGTCCACCATGGAGCGTTGGGGTCAGACGGGACCCCCCGTTCCTCCACCGGTTCCCCCCATGGCTCAGATGATCCCTCTCCCTGTTTCTGGGCAAGGGGGGATACGACTCTCACTCCCGAGGGCATACGGGTCGTTGTCATGCTGGAAGACCCAGCCACGACCCATCTTCAATGCTCTTACTGAGGGAAGGAGGTTGTTGGCCAAGATCTCGCGATACATGGCCCTATCCATCCTCCCCTCAATACGGTGCATTCGTCCTGTCCCCTTTGCAGAAAAGCATCCCCAAAGAATGATGTTTCCACCTCCATGCTTCACGGTTGGGATGGTGTTCTTGGGGTTGTACTCATCCTTCTTCTTCCTCCAAACACGGCGAGTGGAGTTTAGACCAAAAAGCTCTATTTTTGTCTCATCAGACCACATGACCTTCTCCCATTCCTCCTCTGGATCATCCAGATGGTCATTGGCAAACTTCAGACGGGCCTGGACATGCGCTGGCTTGAGCAGGGGGACCTTGCGTGCGCTGCAGGATTTTAATCCATGACGGCGTAGTGTGTTACTAATGGTTTTCTTTGAGACTGTGGTCCCAGCTCTCTTCAGGTCATTGACCAGGTCCTGCTGTGTAATCTGGGAGATTGACCGTCATCTTGTTGCCTTCTCACCAAGCTGCTTGCCTATTGTCCTGTAGCCCATCCCAGCCTTGTGCAGGTCTACAATTTTATCCCTGATGTCCTTACACATCTCTCTGGTCTTGGCCATTGTGGAGAGGTTGGAGTCTGTTTGATTGAGTGTGTGGACAGGTGTCTTTTATACAGGTAACGAGTTCAAACAGGTGCAGTTAATACAGGTAATGAGTGGAGAACAGGAGGGCTTCTTAAAGAAAAACTAACAGGTCTGTGAGAGCCGGAATTCTTACTGGTTGGTAGGTGATCAAATACTTATGTCATGCAATAAAATGCAAATGAATTATTAAAAAATCATACAATGTGATTTTCTGGATTTTTGTTTTAGATTCGTTATATCTCATTGATTCTCCTGCGTTTCCGGTGGTGTTGGGCATTCCCTGGTTGGCCTGTCACGACCCCAAAATTTCATGGAAACGGAGGGCTCTGGAGGGGTGGTCCCGAGAGTGTTTGTGTAGGTGTGTAGGTGTTTCCGTGGGTGCAACTACGGTGGAGAGTTCAGACCAGTCGCCCACCATACACATTCCCTCAGAATATGCCGATTTGGCTCCCGCCTTCTGTAAAAGGAAGGTGACTCAACTACCACCTCATCGACGAGGGGATTGTGCGATAAATCTCCTGGTAGACGCTGCCCTTCCTCGGAGTCATGTGTATCCCTTGTCGCAGGCAGAGACGGAGGCTATGGAAACATATGTCTCCGAATCACTGCGACAGGGATACATTCGGTCCTCCATTTCCCCTGTCTCCTCGAGTTTCTTTTTTGTGAAGAAAAAGGAGGGAGGACTGCGCCCGTGCATTGACTATAGAGGGATAAATCGTATCACTGTGGGATACAGCTACCCGCTGCCCCTCATAGCCAGTGCCATAGAGTCAATACATGGGGCGCGACCTCAGGAGCGCTTACAATCTGGTGCGTATCCGAGAAGGAGACGAGTGGAAGACAGCCTTTAGTACCACCTCAGGGCACTATGAATACCTCGTCATGCCATACGGGTTGAAGAATGCTCCAGCAGTCTTTCAATCCTTTGTAGACGAGATCTTTAGGGACCTGCTAGGGCAGGGTGTAGTGGTGTATATCAATGATATATTGATATACTCCGCTACACGCGCCGCGCATGTAGCCCTGGTGCGCAGAGTGCTTGGGAGACTGTTGAAGCATGACCTGTATGTCAAGGCAGAGAAGTGTCTGTTCTTCCAACAATCCGTCTCCTTTTTGGGGTATCGTATTTCCACGTCCGGGGTGGAGATGGAGGTAGACCGCATTTCAGCCGTGCGTAATTGGCCGACTCCCACCACGGTAAAGGAGGTGCAGCGGTTTCTAGGGTTTGCCAACTACTACCGGAGGTTTATCCGGGGTTTCGGTCAGGTAGCAGCTCCCATTACCTCACTACTGAGGGGGGGGGCCGGTACGCCGGTATGCGCTGGTCAGCTGGGGCGGATAGGGCTTTCAGTCGCCTGAAGGCGTTGTTCACCTCAGCCCCAGTGTTGGCTCATCCGGACCCCTCTCGGTCATTCATAGTTGAGGTGGACGCATCCAAGGCTGGGATAGGAGCTGTGCTGTCTCAGCGCACGGGTGCGCCACCTAAGCTCCGCCCCTGCACTTTTTTTTAGAAGAAGCTCAGTCCAGTGGAGCGAAACTATGATGTGGGGGACCGAGAGTTGTTAGCTGTCGTGAAAGCTCTGAAGGTGTGGAGGCATTGGCTTAAGGGGGCTAAACACACTTTTCTCATCTGGACTGACCACCGCAATCTGGAGTACATCCGGGCGGCGAGGAGACAGAATCCTCGCCAGGCAAGGTGGGCCATGTTTTTCACCCGGTTTGATTTCAAGCTCTCCTACAGACCGGGTTCACAGAATGTGAAGGCAGACGCACTGTCCCGGGTATATGACACGGAGGAGCGGCCCATCGATCCTACTCCCATCCTCCCCGCCTCGTGCCTAGTGGCTCCGGTGAGATGGGAGGTGGACACGGACATCGAAAAGGTGATGTGCACCGAGTCCGCTCCCCCTCAGTGTCCCGAAGGGCTCAGGTACGTGCCGTCCGGTGTTCGTGACCGCTTGATCATGTGGGCCCACACGTCACCCTCCTCCGGTCATCCTGGCATCGCGAGGACGGTGCGCTGCTTGAATGTAAAGTACTGGTGGCCCACTCTAGCTAAGGATGTGAGGACCTATGTTTCCTCCTGCTCGGTGTGTGCGCAGTACAAGGCGCCCAGACACCTACCCAGAGGTAAACTACAACCTCTACCCGTTCCACAGCGGCCGTGGTCACACCTGTCGGTGGACTTTGTGATAGACCTTCCGCCGTCACAGGGGAAAACGACGATCCTGATCGTTGTGGATCGGTTTTCTAAGTCCTGTCGACTCCTCCCGTTGCCCGGTCTCCCGACGGCTCTGCAAATGGCAGAGGCCCTGTTCACCCATGTCGTCCGGCACTACGGGGTGCCTGAGGACATAGTGTCTGACCGGGGTTCCCAATTCACGTCCAGGGTGTGGAGGGCGTTTATGAAACATCTGGGGGTCTCGGTCAGCATCACCTCAGGTTTTCACCCCGAGAGTAACCGGCAGGTGGAAAGAGTGAACCAAGACGTGGGGGGGTTTCTGAGGTCGTATTGCCAGGATCGGCCGGAGGAGTGGGCGGAGTTCATTCCCTGGGCCGAGATGGCACACAACTCGCTCCGTCACTCCTCCACTAACCTATCCCCGTTTCAGTGCGTGTTAGGTTATCAGCCGGTTCTGGCAACGTGGCATTTGAGCAAGACCGAGGCTCCTGCTGTGGATGAGTGGTTTGAGCGCTCGAAGGAGACCTGGAGGGCCGCCCACGCACATCTCCAACAAGCCGTGGGTAGGTATAAGGCGAGCACCGACCGCCACCGCAGCGAGGCCCCGGTGTACGCACCAGGGGACCGAGTCTGGCTCTCGATCCGAAACCTCCCCCTCCGCCTGCCCTGCCGGAAGCTGGGTCCGCGGTTTGTGTGGCCGTTCAAAGTCCTGAGGAGACTGAACGAGGTATGCTACAGACTGAGGCTTCCGCCTGACTACCGCATTAACCCCTCGTTCCATGTGTCTCTCCTCAGGCCGGTGGTGGCTGGTCCACTCCAAGGACATAGGATACTGGAGGTCCCTCCGCCCCCACTGGACATCGAGGGGGCCCCGGCGTATGCGGTCCGAGCCATCCTGGACTCAAGACGTCGGGCTAAGGGCCTCCAGTACCTCGTGGAGTGGGAGGGATACGGCCCGGAGGAGAGATGCTGGGTACCGGTGGAAGACATCCTGGATACCTCACTGTTGAGGGAATTCCATCGCCTTCATCCGGGACGCCCCGCGCCTCGCCCCCCGGGTCGCCCTCGAGGCCGACTTTTGTGCTACTTTTTTGTTGGTGGTTAAACAGGAAATAGAAAATTATGCAGTTCAGCCTCATTGTTGGAAAAGAGTGACATGGTACTGCTGTTTATCTTCTGCCATCCTTCTTGTTAAGCATTGAAGCTGAAAAGTCTTTGCATCAATAGTAGATTGTGTGCTGATACATAGGCTACACTTGTTGCTGACCATGGTATTTGGCTGGCTGGTATAAAGAGACTTTTTGAGACTATCCCTATCATTGATCTCAGGAGTGCTTTTGAGGTTGAGTCCGATGTTCCTCATGCAACCTTTAGCTTTCGCTATATGACGTTCCCACTAAGCACAGACCGACGCTAACGTCTTGGTGTGGTCTGGACCGGCCTTGATTTCAATGTCAATGGACGCAGATTTTTGGTCCGGACCAACTCTGAACCAATCATAGACATCAATGTTTCACAAGATTGGACATCACAGTACAGCACAGTACAGTAGAGCACAGCAGAGTACAGTACATTGCTGTCCAACAAAGGGATAGCATCTGCACTGCTATTCGTTGGAGAAGTCTGGAGAAACAAGGGGTAACATATTAGCTGTAAGCAGATACTGAAAGCTTTATTTACCAGGGGAATGAGAAATAAAGTCAGTCTTTATACTTTCAGGGTAGTGAAAGTAGCACTAACAGTAATGCTAGCTAATTAGCTGGCTATTGTGTAGTACCAAGTGCTGACTCGTGTGTAAACCAAGTAAAGGTAAAAATGCACAGCTAGGCTTATCTTTTACAGGGGAATGTAAAAAGGATGGTGCTTCAATGGTGGGGCAACCCACTTTAACACTAGAAAACCCTGGCCTCGAACCATCCCGTTCTGAACCAATTACATTTTAGAAGTTTAATAAATACATTTCATATATGCTGTCGCAAAAATAATACTTTACTTTTGGATGTGTTTATCAAAGTCTTAAGTAGAATTGAAAAACATGTATATTTCAAAGAATACAATAGCATTTTCATTAGTTTATGTTAGTCTAGACTATATATTAAAAACAAAAAACTACAAAAAACACCCCCATTCAAGTGTTAAATCAATCACAAAGAAATCCATTATTATTTTGTTTTGCAGGTATTAAGAAGCAGTATAAAAGAGGGATGTCAAACTCAATGATACACATCAGTCCCCATTCAGATGTTTAAAATATGAGTGCATCCGATCCAAATGTAGTATGCATCGGTCAGGAAATCGATTCAAAGTTACAAATCGCCAGCTCACTAAAATGTTTTGCTTAAATTACTTGCCTGCTCTCCTACATTGTCTAACCAATCATGTAATGGTGTTGACAGTCATTGATTTACATTCCGAACAACCCCAGGCAATATCAGCAGCCTAGTCAAACTGCGCGTTGTGCACAGTTTGGCGCACTGATTGGGATTTACATTAGATTTTATTTTGATTGTTCAGGTTCACCATCAGCAATATTTTTGGTAGTTTTGCTTGAAACAATTAGTTAGTCATTTTTAGATATAAAGGGTAAAGTTCATAATTTCATAACTAGGACAACAATCACTTTTGCTACCCGCACTGTATGGTGGAAGCAGGAGATGAAAGAAAAGCTCATTCCAAGGCAGTCAAAACTTCCAAACTGTTCAACATTTGGTTATGAGACGGGTGAAAACCAAAGTTGTGCTATATTTTCATTCATTTAACTTCAAATTAAAATGTATCGTTCCTGTATAGTATCTGAGCCCATGTATCTAGATATCTATCTGTCAGGCTCTGGCCATAGGGAGTACCTTTTGGCCATGGTCAGAGCCTGACAGATCTAGATATCTAGATTTTTCATTTTGTGTTGAATCCCCAATTTGAGACAGCTGTGAGACGTTGTCTCTGATTGGGGATTCTATTTAAGTTGCTCAACCCCACACGTTTGTGTGGGTCATTGTTTGTGTTTGTCTGCATGTGAGCAGAACGCATGTAAGTCACCTTGCTTTTGTTTGTAGTCAATTTTAGTAATACTCTCCTCTTTGATTTATATGCCTCGTGAGTACAGCTCATATAAATAAAAAGGATGACACTCCACGAACGCTCTGTGTATCGTCCCATGTATACGCATCGTGACACTATCATATCGCAAAAGAACAGAATAGCATATTTTAAGTTGTATGTTACTGGTCTGTGTTTAGTAGTCTAAGCTAGTGTAGTAGAGTGTGCATGTGTCGAACGCATGGAACCATGTTTTTTCTCTGAAAAAGTTATATTTTGAAAATAGATCATTTGCTAATTTTGAGTTATTTAGTAAAAATTACCTGCATGAACTGCTTTAGGATGACTTGAAAAAGATTTAGTTTTGGTAAGCCCCCTTCACTTTTTGTCAATTACACACACTGCACTGTTCATCAGTCTCTTCATTCACAGTTTAACAATTGTAAATATTGTCACCCATCAGACTATTGTCAATTGAATCATGTCTTTAGACTAAATCTATTATTATATGTGTGAAATTTGTTTTGATATACACTGAGTGTACCAAACATTAGGAACACCTTCCTAATATTGAGTTGCACCCCCTTTTGCCCTCAGAACAGTCTCAACTAATCTGGGCAAGGATTCTACAAGGTGTCGAAAGTGTCACAGGGATGCTTGCCAATGTTGACTCCAATGCTTTCCACAGTTTGGGTGGTGGAACATTCTTGATACACACAAGGAACTGTTGAGCGGCGCTGCAGTTCTTGACTCACTTAATTACATGTCCTCCTAAAACTGTTTATAAAACAAACTCTGTGATATCGAAATTTGAACGTCAGTGTGTTAAAAAATACGTATTTAGGAAAAGTCAAGGACGGAGGGGGACATGACTCCTAAAATGGTATAGATATGAAAATGTTTTGTTAATATATTCTATCTGCACTTCTAGTGTTAAAGAAACAGCACCTCTTGTGTTAGCCAAAAAAAACGAATGGGGAGGTTAGCCCAAAGGTTGATATCTATAACCATGTGTGGTGCCGTTAGCCAACTAGCTAACTAGGACACTCGCCAGTTCAGTTAGTCAACTCTGAACAGTGGGAACCGACGGAGAGCTAGAGCCCACTAGTAGAAGTTGCTGAAACTAGTGGAAAACTGCTATTAGTGGCATACTAAAGCAGTGGAGCATGGAATGGAACAGTTAGGGCTCAGATTCAAGAGAACCAGGGCATTGCATGGTGTTATATAGGCAGGCGGGGCTTACACCCACAAAGCCCTGATTGGCTTGTTAGGCGTGATTGAATAAGGCTTCAGTGAATTACCCGCATGAGGGTATGTCCCATAGTGAGATGTCGAACCGAGTCCACTAAAAGAGAACCCAGGAGTAGCATATCCTCCTCACTCACTACAGATCCAGTAGTAGGGTGGTGACACAACAAGAGTTCCAGTACATTCTGAATAGCAAACACAAAATTAAAGTTAAAACAGAGTTCCTCCTCACAGTTTGTGGTAACGTGGTCGGCCTGGGAAATGTATGGAGGTTCCCCTATCTCTGCTAAAAGAACGGTGGAGGTGAGTTACATTTGGGGAATACCCCATATGGGTCTTTCTATAAATGAGGGTGGCAGTGAGGATTTATCTGTTTAGGGCTGTTACAAAGTCATTGATAAAAATCTGTAACTTTTTTCATGTTACAACATTAAGATTTAAAGAGGGAACATAGTTGAATCAAAACCAATGTTTACACCCTTTCTCATAGTTAGAGTCATCACAGATTTGGCAAAAATCGTGTGACATAAAACAGTACCTTTCTTTCCTTACATTGTTATTTGTCATTATTATACATTACGTTTCCCCAGGATCTGTGCGCAGTTGTGTAAAGTAAATACACACACTCTGCTCTTCTACAGGCACCTGGATTCCATCAGCCCAGTTGAACGCCTGGCGATTTGTCTCCTGTAAGCTACAGTCAAGTGAAATTTTAAAGCCTTTTGATACCGTAATTTATTGATATTAGATATATTTCATGTGCAACCTAGCTAGCTAAAGGACTATATAGTTAATAGCCCCTATGTGACATCAGCTGTACTTTTACAGAATGTTCATTAGGACTATAACTTTTCCCAAAGTTGGTTTAAAAAAACTTTTTTAATGATGCTATGTTACCAAATGAAAAGAAAGTTGGGGTGCATTCTGATGAAGGTAGGCTAGTCTTCTCCAGGACCCCTTGTTGTTCAAGACAGTTAGTCATTCATTACATTCTTATTGGAATCATGTACACTCTTTAGAAAAATGTGTTCCTTCTGCTTTACCCCATAGGATAACCCTTTTTGGTTCCAGGTAGAACCCTTTGGGGAAAAGGTTATACATTGAACCCAATAGGGTTCTACTTGGAACCATAAGGGTTATACCTGGATACCAAAAAGGGTACTACCTGGAACCAAAAAGGGTTCTTCAAAGGGTTCTCCTATGGGGAGAGCCGCAGAACCCTTTTAGGTTCTAGATAGCACCTTTTTTTCTAAGAGTAGAGTTGGTCTGGGCTACAGTTTATTGATACAGTCATATACTGAATTGTACTGTTTCAAGGCATTGTTAATGATGGTTGAGTATTACAATATAATTAGTAGAGCATAATAAACAGTAATGAGGTAGCTATATGAGTAGATATAATATGTGTGTGGAATTCAAGTTACACACAATATTGATCATTATTTTGAATTAAATTTCAGATTCTTGGCGACAGGGGACTCCTACAGGACCATCGGATTCAGCTTCCGAGTTGGACGGTCCACGGTGGCAGGCATTGTCCCCTCTGTGGCACAAGCCATTTGGGACTGTCTGGTTGGCGAATACATGCCTTTCACCAAGGAGGAAGACTGGAGGGCCATCGCCTGTGCTCGGGTTCGCAATTCTACAACTACAAGGGTACATATTCAGTTCTACTCTTGGCTGTTGTAGATGCCATCTACTGTTTCCGTGTCGTCGATGTTGGTGCTTACGTCAAGGGAAGTGATGGCGGGACCCTCCGGGACTCTGCCTTCGGCCAGGCACTTCAGGATGGCACCCTAGAGATTCCACCACCTGCATCACTCCCTGGGGCTGGAGACCTGGGACCCGTTCCTCACGTCTTCATCGGCGACGAGGCCTTCCCTTTGAGACCCAACCTCATTAGGCCCTAGCCTGTAAGGATCTTCCACAAAAGACTGTCCAGGGCAAGGTTAGTTGTTGAATGCGCCTTTGGGATTCTGGCAGCCCGGTGGGGAATATATTGGAGGGTGCTTGGTCTCAGCCCCTCAAATGTCGATGCCTGCATGAAGGCCACATGTGTTCTCCACAACTACCTGCGGAGGTCATTCCAGGAGCCGCCCCGGATGGAGATGGGCACGCCTAATGGTCACCTACCTGATGTCACCAGGGCAGGTGCCAACAACGACCCCAGACAGGCACTCCAGGTGAGGGAGAAGGTGACCACCTACTTCTCATCCCCAGCAGATGAAGTCAGTGAAACGGCTCTTTTAAGAGACCCCTAACACAAAGGTTATTTTAAGAACCATCCACTGTTGTCCATAAAAGAGCATTTTCTTCCAGATTATTTAATGTCTCATTGTCTCTCTTCATTTGGAAGTTATATTTAAGTGAAATGTGAGCGTAAAGACCACACCTTAACCCAGGGCTGTCCAACCCTGTTCCTGGAGAGCTACCATCCTGTAGGTTCACTCCAACCCTCATCTAGCGCACCTGATCCAATAATTAGCTGCTTGAAAAGCTGAATCAGGTTGGTTACAATTGGTGTTGGAGTGAAAACCTACAGGAGGGTAGCTCTCCAGGAACAGGGTTGGACAGCTCACATTTCACTTAACCACTCCCCTCTCCCATTACCGTCAGTATTATACTCACCTGGCATGGTACATCAGTTGAGCAGGAGCTCTAATTAAGGTTATACAACATACAGTTAAGTATGATAACAATAGGAAAAGGTAACCTAGGGTCCACACAAATAGTACAGTTTACCACCATCTTCACTGGTCTGACAAAATGCAGATAGAAAATAAATTTAGGAAGAGAATGGGTTTTTACTTTAATCTTGTCTTCGATTTGCAACGGTGTAGGGAGGAAATTAGGTTAAGTCTAAATGAGATACTAATAACATGAAACAACTAACTATGAACAAAGTACAATTTATTCAGGAAAGAATATGACAGGTATGTGTGTTGTAAAATTTTTACAAAAAATAAAAACTATTGAAAGGTGTGTATGTGCGTGTAAAAATACAAAAATGGATGTGTAGCCTGTAATCTGTAAGAGAACAACAAGAGCATGTGTTTTTGGCACAACTGCAGACAGATACAGGGACTACTCATAAAGCCTAGACGTAGTAGGGGGACTTCAGACATGACCATAAAGAGAGAGAGGGCAGGGCACTGGAGATCTGAGGTACAGAGAGGAGTGGAGGAGAGGTGTGTATCTGAAAAAACTAAAAGTGAGCGTGAAGCCACAATACAGGTAAACACAAATTTGTGTGTCAGTTATGGATAATTTTATACTCAAAGCCTACTAACAAGGACATAGTAAGCAGAATAAACCCCAAACTTTTGAAAGGTAGTGTACATGATTGTGTCTGTTCTTAGGAGCCTTCCTTGTGCCCTACCTGCTGTGCGTTTGGCTATATGGTCTTCCATTCTCGAGACATCAATGAGATGTTTCCATACTCCTTCATTCTACTGCAGTCCAAAAGCTTAAAGGGATAGTTCACCCAAATTACATATTGTTTTCATTACCATGTAAGCAATACATACTTTCTACTTTCTAACCAAATTAAATGTTGTAATTTGAGTGAACTATCTCTTAAATGTCCCACCTCATATTACCTAATTAATTCTCCGCAGGTGTTGGCAGGGCAGAGCTTCTCATCCTAATCTATGACTCTCTCATTTACCTCGTGATCCTGGCCTGGATTCTCTTCTACCTGGTGTTCCCTTTCAGTTCTCAGCTACCCTGGGCCAGCTGTGGCAACACCTGGAACACAGATAGGTAGGCCTACATTCTCTGCATGGGAGTAAAAAATAGGTTACATTTTACTAGAAAACAATGATACACAAAATTGGGAACATAAATATATACTGTATATATGTTTTTGGGAGAGAATTCCATCTGACTTGAATAACTATTTTATTAGATCAATGTGTGGATTTCACTTCACTAAACCATACTGCCAACTGGACCTCAATCATCACCACTACTTCTGCTGCCACTGAGTACTGGGAGTAAGTAGCCTGCCCCACACAACACAAAGTAGCATAAGATAAATACTGTATATGAAAACCCTGCAAGACCTCCCTTTAATAATTATATTACTCTAAAAGGATGTAAGGTATCTGAAATGGCACCTATTCCCAGTGCCCGCATGTCAAATGTATTGCACTATATAGAGAATAGGGTACCATTTCAGATGCTATTTAAATGTAGCTTGATCTGAAAGTGTTCATTAGGACTATAACTTTTCCCAAAGTTGGTTTAAAAAAACTTTTTTAATGATGCTATGTTACCAAATGAAAAGAAAGTTGGGGTGCATTCTGATGAAGGTAGGCTAGTCTTCTCCAGGACCCCTTGTTGTTCAAGACAGTTAGTCATTCATTACATTCTTATTGGAATCATGTACACTCTTTAGAAAAATGTGTTCCTTCTGCTTTACCCCATAGGATAACCCTTTTTGGTTCCAGGTAGAACCCTTTGGGGAAAAGGTTATACATTGAACCCAATAGGGTTCTACTTGGAACCATAAGGGTTATACCTGGATACCAAAAAGGGTACTACCTGGAACCAAAAAGGGTTCTTCAAAGGGTTCTCCTATGGGGAGAGCCGCAGAACCCTTTTAGGTTCTAGATAGCACCTTTTTTTCTAAGAGTAGAGTTGGTCTGGGCTACAGTTTATTGATACAGTCATATACTGAATTGTACTGTTTCAAGGCATTGTTAATGATGGTTGAGTATTACAATATAATTAGTAGAGCATAATAAACAGTAATGAGGTAGCTATATGAGTAGATATAATATGTGTGTGGAATTCAAGTTACACACAATATTGATCATTATTTTGAATTAAATTTCAGATTCTTGGCGACAGGGGACTCCTACAGGACCATCGGATTCAGCTTCCGAGTTGGACGGTCCACGGTGGCAGGCATTGTCCCCTCTGTGGCACAAGCCATTTGGGACTGTCTGGTTGGCGAATACATGCCTTTCACCAAGGAGGAAGACTGGAGGGCCATCGCCTGTGCTCGGGTTCGCAATTCTACAACTACAAGGGTACATATTCAGTTCTACTCTTGGCTGTTGTAGATGCCATCTACTGTTTCCGTGTCGTCGATGTTGGTGCTTACGTCAAGGGAAGTGATGGCGGGACCCTCCGGGACTCTGCCTTCGGCCAGGCACTTCAGGATGGCACCCTAGAGATTCCACCACCTGCATCACTCCCTGGGGCTGAAGACCTGGGACCCGTTCCTCACGTCTTCATCGGCGACGAGGCCTTCCCTTTGAGACCCAACCTCATTAGGCCCTAGCCTGTAAGGATCTTCCACAAAAGACTGTCCAGGGCAAGGTTAGTTGTTGAATGCGCCTTTGGGATTCTGGCAGCCCGGTGGGGAATATATTGGAGGGTGCTTGGTCTCAGCCCCTCAAATGTCGATGCCTGCATGAAGGCCACATGTGTTCTCCACAACTACCTGCGGAGGTCATTCCAGGAGCCGCCCCGGATGGAGATGGGCACGCCTAATGGTCACCTACCTGATGTCACCAGGGCAGGTGCCAACAACGACCCCAGACAGGCACTCCAGGTGAGGGAGAAGGTGACCACCTACTTCTCATCCCCAGCAGATGAAGTCAGTGAAACGGCTCTTTTAAGAGACCCCTAACACAAAGGTTATTTTAAGAACCATCCACTGTTGTCCATAAAAGAGCATTTTCTTCCAGATTATTTAATGTCTCATTGTCTCTCTTCATTTGGAAGTTATATTTAAGTGAAATGTGAGCGTAAAGACCACACCTTAACCCAGGGCTGTCCAACCCTGTTCCTGGAGAGCTACCATCCTGTAGGTTCACTCCAACCCTCATCTAGCGCACCTGATCCAATAATTAGCTGCTTGAAAAGCTGAATCAGGTTGGTTACAATTGGGGTTGGAGTGAAAACCTACAGGAGGGTAGCTCTCCAGGAACAGGGTTGGACAGCTCACATTTCACTTAACCACTCCCCTCTCCCATTACCGTCAGTATTATACTCACCTGGCATGGTACATCAGTTGAGCAGGAGCTCTAATTAAGGTTATACAACATACAGTTAAGTATGATAACAATAGGAAAAGGTAACCTAGGGTCCACACAAATAGTACAGTTTACCACCATCTTCACTGGTCTGACAAAATGCAGATAGAAAATAAATTTAGGAAGAGAATGGGTTTTTACTTTAATCTTGTCTTCGATTTGCAACGGTGTAGGGAGGAAATTAGGTTAAGTCTAAATGAGATACTAATAACATGAAACAACTAACTATGAACAAAGTACAATTTATTCAGGAAAGAATATGACAGGTATGTGTGTTGTAAAATTTTTACAAAAAATAAAAACTATTGAAAGGTGTGTATGTGCGTGTAAAAATACAAAAATGGATGTGTAGCCTGTAATCTGTAAGAGAACAACAAGAGCATGTGTTTTTGGCACAACTGCAGACAGATACAGGGACTACTCATAAAGCCTAGACGTAGTAGGGGGACTTCAGACATGACCATAAAGAGAGAGAGGGCAGGGCACTGGAGATCTGAGGTACAGAGAGGAGTGGAGGAGAGGTGTGTATCTGAAAAAACTAAAAGTGAGCGTGAAGCCACAATACAGGTAAACACAAATTTGTGTGTCAGTTATGGATAATTTTATACTCAAAGCCTACTAACAAGGACATAGTAAGCAGAATAAACCCCAAACTTTTGAAAGGTAGTGTACATGATTGTGTCTGTTCTTAGGAGCCTTCCTTGTGCCCTACCTGCTGTGCGTTTGGCTATATGGTCTTCCATTCTCGAGACATCAATGAGATGTTTCCATACTCCTTCATTCTACTGCAGTCCAAAAGCTTAAAGGGATAGTTCACCCAAATTACATATTGTTTTCATTACCATGTAAGCAATACATACTTTCTACTTTCTAACCAAATTAAATGTTGTAATTTGAGTGAACTATCTCTTAAATGTCCCACCTCATATTACCTAATTAATTCTCCGCAGGTGTTGGCAGGGCAGAGCTTCTCATCCTAATCTATGACTCTCTCATTTACCTCGTGATCCTGGCCTGGATTCTCTTCTACCTGGTGTTCCCTTTCAGTTCTCAGCTACCCTGGGCCAGCTGTGGCAACACCTGGAACACAGATAGGTAGGCCTACATTCTCTGCATGGGAGTAAAAAATAGGTTACATTTTACTAGAAAACAATGATACACAAAATTGGGAACATAAATATATACTGTATATATGTTTTTGGGAGAGAATTCCATCTGACTTGAATAACTATTTTATTAGATCAATGTGTGGATTTCACTTCACTAAACCATACTGCCAACTGGACCTCAATCATCACCACTACTTCTGCTGCCACTGAGTACTGGGAGTAAGTAGCCTGCCCCACACAACACAAAGTAGCATAAGATAAATACTGTATATGAAAACCCTGCAAGACCTCCCTTTAATAATTATATTACTCTAAAAGGATGTAAGGTATCTGAAATGGCACCTATTCCCAGTGCCCGCATGTCAAATGTATTGCACTATATAGAGAATAGGGTACCATTTCAGATGCTATTTAAATGTAGCTTGATCTGAAAGTGTCCCTCTAGCCCTGTTTATACCTGCTGCTAACATGCATCCTTTGTCCTCATTTTGTCCACATTCTGATTGTGGCCACATTTTTTGACAGATGTAGATTATTAAAAGACTCATTGATTCTGTAGACGGATATGGACAGTGAAACCATTTAAATCATCATTATCCCGCCCTCTAAAATCATTGACAGGTGTAACCATTTATGGAATCAATATAGGCCTATGTCCTAAAATAAATAAAACATTTTGAATTAATATCTGTCAAATAATTGAGGGACCAGGAAATCTGTTCAAAATGTGGACACTGTGGACAGTACACTATACCATGTGTAGAAGCAAATGTGGGCAGAATCAAAATGTGGATAAGTTCAGGACAAAGGATGCATGTTCGTACTAGGGTTTAACACCGTTAACCAGAATCCCAATATTTCCCAACCAAGTTCCTTCCCAATTCCCAAGAAAAAGAAATATGAGAACTCGGACAAGTCATAACAATTTATATGCCGCACTAATGCAAAAACACAAAATATGCAGGTGCAAATAGCTGCATAAAACAAACATCAGCTCTCTGGCTTCACTCATACATTAGACCATAAATCACAATGCTAGCAGCCTACCATATCACCAATAGAAAATATGACTTACTTGCATGGCTTCTATAAATTGCATCGCTGACTTTACTGTAGGAAATCTCTGTCTCACATTCACAAATCTCCAATCTAACTGTGTGGAACTCGCAAAATATAAACTGTGGCTAGGCTACTCACTGTTTCCAAAATGGCTGATATATTGTGTCCACAAAACTATCTAGGAAACAAATATTTGCAAAATTGCTCCATGTCAGACTAACAAAAGTGAGAGCACGGGCTTGACCAGTCACCAGGTTTAAACAGGGCTTCTGTCGCCATCCCCCGGGCGTCGTGTGTTGGCTATCTCTGGAGGCATTGAGGAGGTAGGCAGTGTAAGATGGGAGCTGATGCTCTGTCTCTTGCCTGTTGGGCTGTCTGCTACTTCTGTATCGGGAAAGGAATCAGGTACTCAGGAAACGTCTGTATAAGAGTTGATGTACTGTGCCTTTGGAAAGTATTCAGACCCCTTGACTTTTTCCACATTTTGTTATGTTAGACTTATTCTAAAATTGATGAAATCGTTTTTTTTCCCCCTCATCAATCTACAAACAATACCCCATAATAACTGGGCAAATACTTAAAGCTGTACATCTTATAAAAGTAGACGCATGGCTAGATTCATTCCGTAGCGCAGAAGCTTGAAATTTAAAGGTAATTTCTGATTGAACCGACATTACTGTATGCAGCTTTTACCCTGAATGCAGTCTCCGCCCACGCTGGAACATTACCTTTAAATTTTGATCGTACCGATCTTCAAATCAAATCTTCCACGCTATGGCTTGAATCTAGGCCTTACTCATTGGGTGCTTTGCTTTTCCTCCATATCTTCCTAGAGTTCCTTCATTTTACACATGGTGGACTATAAGCACCTCAGGTTTAACCGCTGGTACATGTACCCAGACTGGGCCATGGCCTTCTCCTCCATCCTCCTGGTGCCACTGTGGGGGATTGGCAAGATGTGTTGGCAGTCTGCTCAGGGATTCGAACCAGCAACTTTTCGGTTACTGGCCTAACGCTCATAACCACTAGACTACCTGCTGCTCGTCAAATACAATATAATGTATATAATAGATAATGGGATGCTGAGAATTATACTTAAAGGGTCACTATGATTCTTGGATTTAAGCCCTTGTTCTACTTACCCAGTCAGATGAACTAGTGGATGCCATTTTTGTCTGAGTAATATTGCTACTGTACCTGTAGACTTCCATTGCGCTAACGCTAGTTAGCATTGGCTCGTGAAAATGCGTAAGCAGAGCTCCAACAGTGTAGGTGTGAAAGAAACAATAATTTACACACGTTTACAACTGTGACGATAAATATAAAATGTCCATCAGGGAGTGGGCAGGGTAATTGAGTTGAGGGGGAGGTCAGTGACGTGGTGGCTATTCAGCAGCCTGATGGTAGAAACTACTGGCCAGTCTTGTTTGTTTTAGCCATGAAAGTAGAAGGGCTACAAACTCAAAAGGATCCATTTAACAGTACTCCATCTGCAATACATTTAAATACTTTTGGTATAAGATGGTGGCAGTGGGAAACAAAGCAGAATGTAAACAGTTAGTTGTTCTAACCATTAGATATCTCTTTACTAGCGCTTGGCTCTCTCGTAAATTGCGCTGTTTATACAAACCAATTGTATATTTCCATAGGCTGGGTTACTACTGCAGATGGACTATGGAGACTTTCAAAACGTGTTATGCTCACGAAAGGATAATTCATCAAAACCACAGCAATATTTGCTTTTTCAAAAAATGCCAAAGCAATTGAAGTCAACGTTCCCAATAAGAAAGTACTGTATATGACCAAATGTACTGCAATCTGGGCATTTACTTAGTCACTGCCACTACCGAAGTACTTCCTAACCAAGACCATGAAGATACACTGCAAAGAGCAGGCATTCTCATGCCAAACCAAGTAATTTGTAGAGGTCTAAGGCACTGAATCTGTGCTAGTCACTACAAACCCTGGTTCGATCCCAGGCTGTGTCACAACAGGCCATGATCAGAGTCAGATAGGGCTACGCACAATTGGCCAAGCGCCAGGGGAGGGTTTGGCCATCATTATAAATAAGAGTGTTCTAAACTGATCTAGTTAAATAAAACAAATACAACTTAGTGCTGCAAAAAATCCACACAAAGTCTATCACATTTGGAAAAATTGTGGTATCAGGTATAAATTGCACTAGGACCTCATTCCTACACTAGTCTAATATCTCCCCCCTTATCAAAAGTTGTGTAAAGCACTCATCAACATTTTGAAGTAAAGGTGGAAGGTCACCGTATATTTTATTGTCTTAAAGGCATTGTAACTAAGGCAGATGACAACTGAGAAAATATACAACATGTGAAATGTGACAGCTTAGTTGTGCAAACAGAAAATTACTGTTCCCTGTTGTGTAGCAAACAAAGTTGCATTATGTGATCCCTCAACCTTTATTCTATTTTAAATGTCACTCCTTGACATGAGTCATTAGACTCAAAGCCACAAGAGGGTCGAACACATTTCAAACTTTGCTTGTTAGGGGGAGGTAGTTGCAGAAACAATGGAATGGTTTAGTCGACTTCCTCAATGGTTGGTCCAGATGATCCGCCACCTCCAGGAGCAGCACCACCAGCTCCAGGGAAACCGCCAGCCATGCCCTCGGGCATACCACCGGGCATGCCACCAGCACCCTGGTATAGCTTGGTGATGATGGGGTTGCACACCTTCTCCAGCTCCTTCTGGTGGTGCTCGTACTCTTCCTTCTCAGCAGTCTGAGAAATGCAGACACACACAGGTAACATTAGCAAAACAAAACAAATTTCAAATGATAAATATATTTTACTTAAGTCGCTCAGACATCCAAGGAAGGTATTGGGCCATCTTTGGTCTTTTGACCTCTGGTGGAAACTACGAATGGCAGGAATAAACTTCATCACAGCAAGTAGTCTAAGAACAGTACACGTCCAACAAAATAAATTCACACCTGGTTCTTGTCCAGCCACCCGATGACCTCGTTGCACTTCTCCAGAATCTTGGTCTTGTCCTCATCACTGATCTTGCCCTGCAGTTTCTCATCCTCCACAGTGGACTTCATGTTGAAAGCGTAGGACTCCAGAGAGTTCTTAGAGGAGACCTTGTCACGCTGCACATCATCCTCACACTTGTACTTCTCAGCCTCCTGGACCATGCGCTCAATGTCCTCCTTGCTCAGGCGACCTTATGGAAAAACAATCAAATTAACCAATGTTTGACTAAAACTAAACAGTGAATCACTCAAAAGTACTATTTGTCGCTCAGACATCCAAGGAAGGTATTGGGCCATCTTTGGTCTTTCAACCTCTGGTGGAAACTACGAATGGCAGGAATAAACTTCATCACAGCGAAACTATTGGGGTTAGGGCTAGTAACTAGAGACTATTTGCCAGTGTTAAATTACAATGCAACCACAACAAACGTATTACCCTTGTCATTGGTGATGGTGATCTTGTTCTCCTTGCCAGTGCTCTTGTCAGCTGCGGACACGTTCATGATGCCGTTCGCATCAATGTCGAATGTGACCTCAATCTGAGGAACACCACGAGGTGCAGGGGGGATTCCAGTCAGTTCAAACTTGCCCAACAGGTTGTTGTCCTTGGTCATGGCCCTCTCACCCTCGTACACCTGGAGGATACAGTAAATATTAGCAGAACATTCTCAACCACTTCATTAGGTACACCTTGCTAGTACTGGACCCCTTTTTGCCTTCAGAACTGCCATAATTCTTCATGGCATAGATTAAACAAGGTGCTGGAAACATTCCCCAGAGTTTGGTCCATATTGACATTATAGCATCACAGTTGCTGTAAATTTGTCAGCTGCACATCATGATGCAAATCTCCCGTTCCACCACATCCCAAAGGTGCTCTATTGGATTGAGATCTGGTGACTGGTGGCCATTTGAGTAAAGTGGTTTCTTGAACATGACAATGAGATCAGTTTGAGATGTGAGCTTTGTGACATAAGAGCGTCTGCTAAATAAAGTAAACTACAAATAGCAGGAGTAAACTTAAATCAAGAGTGGCCAAAGGAACAAGGAAGCATTGCTCTGATGGACATTTCATGCAGGCCCTTTCTCACCTGAATAAGCACACCAGGCTGGTTGTCTGAGTAAGTGGTGAAGGTCTGGGTCTGCTTGGTTGGGATGGTGGTGTTACGTTTGATAAGGACGGTCATGACACCTCCAGCAGTCTCAATACCCAGGGACAGGGGTGTGACGTCCAGCAGAAGTAAGTCCTGGACATTCTCAGACTTGTCACCTGATAGTATGGCTGCCTGAACAGCTGAAAATGAAAATGGCGAGGTTAGACACATGGAAAAACAGTGTTCACAGTGCCATTGTCGCTCAGACATCAAAGGAAGGTTTTGGGCCATCTTTGGTCTTTTGACCTCTGGTGGAAACTACGAATGGCATGAAAAAAACCAATTGATTTAGGGCTAGTTATAGAAGCCCATTTGCCACAGAGCGAACACAAAATGATCAGTGACCCACCTGCACCATAGGCCACAGCCTCGTCGGGGTTGATGCTCTTGTTGAGCTCTTTGCCGTTGAAGAAATCTTGGAGCAGTTTCTGGATCTTGGGGATACGAGTGGAGCCTCCGACCAGGACGATGTCGTGGACCTGGGCTTTGTCCATCTTGGCGTCGCGGAGGGACTTTTCCACTGGGTCTAGGGTGCCACGGAAAAGGTCTGCATTGAGTTCCTCAAAGCGAGCCCTGGTAATGGAGGTGTAGAAGTCGATTCCCTCGTACAAAGAGTCGATCTCGATGCTGGCCTGGGTGCTGGAGGACAGGGTGCGCTTTGCCCTCTCACAGGCGGTGCGGAGACGGCGAACAGCCCTCTTGTTGTCGCTGATGTCTTTCTTGTACTTGCGCTTGAACTCTGCGATGAAGTGGTTGACCATGCGGTTGTCAAAGTCTTCTCCACCCAGATGGGTGTCTCCAGCAGTGGACTTAACCTCAAAGATGCCATCCTCGATGGTCAGGATGGACACGTCAAAGGTGCCGCCACCCAGATCAAAGATAAGGACGTTCCTTTCAGCACCGACCTGAAAGAGGAAATTCGGTATTTGCAATGAGGGAGTACAAGCAAGAACAGACCTATGACACTGCTAGATATTCGCTCAGACATCCAAGGAAGGTATTGGGCCATCTTTGGTCTTTCAACCTCTGGTGGAAACTACGAATGGCAGGAGTAAACTTCATCACAGCAAATAAGCACTGCATTGCAGTACTTTTCAACAGAATAAAGACCATAGAAAGCAGTTTACCTTCTTGTCCAAGCCATATGCAATGGCAGCAGCAGTTGGCTCATTGATGATACGCAGTACATTCAGGCCAGAGATGGTGCCAGCATCTTTTGTTGCTTGGCGCTGGGAGTCGTTGAAGTAGGCAGGTACAGTAACAACAGCATTGTTGACAGTCTAGGGAGAGAAAATGTCAATGATACATTTGAATAAGCAAATATCAGACTAGCCATGGCAAATTAAACTTCACCTTCCTGTTCAGTGCTACAGAAGGATAAATGTGTATAAGTACATTTTAGTCTAGCTAGAATGCTTACTTTTCCAAGGTAAGCCTCAGCAATCTCCTTCATCTTAACAAGAACCATTGAGGAAATTTCTTCTGGGTAGAAGGACTTAGTCTCTCCTTTGTATTCAACTTGGAGCTTAGGCCGAGTAGAATCATTGATCACTTCAAAGGGCCAATGCTTCATGTCCGATTGAACAACTCCATCATCAAACCTGCGGCCAATCAGTCTCTTGGCATCTGCAACAAGAAAATAACCAGTTAGACTACATTTAATAATTTCTACAGCAATATAGTCTTGTGAGCTATATGGCTTGTCACTCAGACATCCAAGGAAGGTTTTGGGCCATCTTTGGTCTTACAACCTCTGGCGGAAACTACGAATGGCAGGAATAAACTTCATCACAGTGAACAAACTTTGACATATCACAAAAAATACAACTTGAAACATTCAAATGACCAATTTCATTAGAAAACTTCCAGAAATTAAAAACGTACCGAATACGGTGTTGCAGGGGTTCATGGCAACCTGATTCTTGGCGGCATCGCCAATGAGCCTCTCAGAATCTGTGAAAGCAACATAGCTTGGAGTGGTCCTGTTGCCCTGGTCGTTGGCAATGATTTCAACCTTGCCATGCTGGAACACACCCACACAGGAGTAGGTGGTCCCGAGATCGATGCCAACTGCTGGTCCTTTAGACATGGTTACTGTGACAAGAAATAAATATGTAATGAGCAGTCTATCCAATAGGTGGCATTCATGATCATTCAAGATAAAGTATGCATAGAGACTTGGACTGTGGTTTATGAGTCACAACAAAGATCATTGAGCAACTTAAGGGGAAATACACTGACTCATTCAATTCCTAAGAACAGTGACTAATCCTGTTTGAGGGAAGTAATAGGCATTCAGTTTCAATTAAATACATTTTTACCTGGGCTGACATTGGCTGGGCCAGACAGCCATCTTAGGCAAGACAAAAGGCACATGCATGGTGCCCTGACAGGCTGAATCCCAAATCACCCACCCTTACCTCTTCATTTAAGAACAGCAGGGTGGTAGGTGACAAATGGACACAATTCAACTTAAACGCAGTAAACAAACCAGTGTCGACTAAATATCAACGTGGTCGTCAAAATATGTAGTCCATTTGAAAACATGAACGTGTCAGTTGTTACCCCCCCCTAAAAAGCCCAACACTATACCTTATGATATTAACATGACGAGTCCAAGTACCTCTAAGAATGTACAAATGTGGGACAGCCCTTTGTGAAACATGCGAAATCAGCATTCATATTTGCGATGGTTATTCCTCAACCTATCAGAGTAAGATTGATGCGACATTGTCCTGCCAAGTAGTAGGGGAATCCTGGCGGTGTTTCATGGTCATTGGATGTCTTTTGACTGAAATATAAGGCGAAACGTCTCCTTCGCTTCTGCCATTGACGTTTTTAGAGACAATGCATTTATGTTCATTATAGATAATTACCACGTTATGTACTAAACATAGTAGAATATTGGCCTGTTGGAAATCAAACTCCCTACATCGCACAGTTCAGGCTGGATCTGAACTGATAAGAGGATCAGTTTAATAAAAAACTAAAGTAACTTCCTACCAATAAAATCGTTTAATTCTTAAAATAATGTGTTAATGTCTATACCAAGTGAAGTTCAGCACCAGATACAGGTATGTACCGGTATTACACTTCAGGGAAGAATATTCGACGTCACCATGTGCGTCACACCACGTGGGGTGCTGAGTTTCTAGAACGTTCTAGAACTATGCCGACAACCAGGAGGTCGCCCGCATTTTCATGGTACATCCCGTACAAACGTCCAGTTAGCTGGCTGGCGCAGTAACAAAACAGTTTGAAACGCGCCATCGAATTTCTACTACTATACACTGTACACGCCAAAACTAGAAGTGACGATGGTTGCCCGGCTAGTTCGCAATCAAAGGTTAACTGCAAGCTATCTAACAAAAGTTACCACACTATTCAAAACGATAGTTAACTAGGTAGGCTTTACAAGGTAAAAATGTGTCGACTAGGTGAGATTAGTTAAACTACAACGCCAATGGGTCAACTAACGTTAGCCAGCCTCGTCTTCCGAGGTTAACGTTAACTGGTTAGTAGCTTGCCGGCCAATTCCGGATAATTTTTTTTTTGAGCTAAATACATTACTGTGAACTAAACTAATTTGGTTATTACATTACAAAATAATTCAACTAATTGTACTTACCGAATCAATTATTTGACCGAGGATGATGCTGATGTTGGCCGGAGTTGAACAATGGCGAAGTCTCCCTTTCTTCGCCTTGTGAGAGAAAGAAGGAAGACCCGTTATATCATTTTTTTATATCCACGGCAAGGCAACCAATCATAGCTCAAGATTCCACTTGCCACTCCAAAACACCAATAAAAACACAGGATGTCGCTCCCTCCCACTGCGCATGAAGACCTCGGGTTGAGTTCAGTACAATGGTGGTACACGCCATTCCGAATCTTTTCGTTGATCCGGCTCATTTGGTCCTCAAAAGTCTCTTTGTTCAACATGTTTAAAAATCGAACCATTAATAAATTGTAAATCCCCAATGTAAGTCCAAAATGTAGGCTACCATTATGTCAGATCGTGAAATGTGCGTTCAAATACATTTTTACCATTATTTTATTTTATTTTTTTACGCATTGACAAAGATCAGCGTGACCAGATTGACGCGCTCTCCCCACTATTGTTTCTGTAGCGAGCTTTGTCACCCTCTTTAGTCATATATCTGCAGAAAAGCGTTTTGACTGAGCACAAAAAGCAGTTGTAACAGTAAATCAGGGAGCCAAATGACGGTTCTTGACCTTCACCAAAAATATATGTTCAAAAAGAGCCGTTTGTTTGCGAACTACCCATCAAATACACCGTGCTAGAATCCCTGAGATTGGAAGATGGGACGAGTGAATGGATCCAAAGAATATCATTACATTAACTGTTGAAGTACGTTGGTGATCGATTTGTAGTTATTATTTTGTGTAATAACTAGCTAACTACTTAATCATGAAAGTTGATTTTAGCTATTTTGTTGTTCGTTTGCATTGTGATTTGCTATATATTGTAAAGAAACAGTCAGGGAACAGGTCTCGAACCCTCAACCTTTTGGCCCGAAGTCTAGTGCGCCATCGACTGTGCCCCAAAAGCATGCTCAAGCGGCATGTATAGAATATATGCTATCACCTTTTATTAACAAGTACCTCTTACACTAGCAGAATGCGATTTTGTCATTATTTTGTGTTGCAACACTGTACATGTAGTGGTAACCATTTCACTGTCTGTTTAATTTGTCACCAGGCATGTTTACCTTTCTTTGTGAAATGTTTAGTTTAAATTGAAAAGGATATGCAACAAATAAGAAAAAGGATTGCTTACTATTAAATACATCATATATTTTTTTACACAGGTTTCAGTTTCATGTCAGGCCAAGGCTACAGCAGTGTGTTGGGAACCCACTCAACTCTGAGGTAAGTACAGAGAAAAGTGGCAATGTTTATAATGCTGCACTTGATCAAACTTTGCTGAGGTTGAGGATCTTGATGAGGTAGAAGTAGTTGATAATGATGATGCAGACAGTGATCACAGCGATATTACTGTGATGCTGGATATTGTTGAGTTGCGTCAATTCAAATCTGGTATTGGAACAAAGAGATTACTACGCCGTTTAAATCATCTATGTATTTTATTCTAACAAACCGTTCAATGGTAAATATGAAGTTCGTATATACAGGCTCACTGTGACACCACGCAGGGCAAACAGCAAGTCAGGGCATGGAAAAGAGAGCGCCCCTATCCTTTGTTCTTCCTTAAATACCCCGACAGGATAATTTCCGCTCCCTGCTGATCTGTCGGAGTAGAGGCTGAGTGTGGTTTAAACTTACTCAGCCTATCGTTGGCGTGCAGACTGGTCCCAGCCTCGTGACGCAATCCAGTTGACGGAAGTAGTGGTCTTCTCAGTAGATGTCCAAGCTCCATATTACAACAAGACACAGTTCTATCATAAAACCCCCAGCTAGCACATTCCTTCCACATAGCTCCCCCTTATCCAAACCTACAGCAGTTCTAAAGATCTATGATCACACAATACATTCACTTAATAACTCTTGTTGTAGATTAACATATTCATTAGCTAAAACATAGATCAGCCCTTACAGTCCCCCTTTTGACACCCCCTAGGGTGTCACTCACCCCAATACAAAAAATACAAAGCTTATGCATTAAGAAAAGTAAAAAACCCTCAACCTGTTACAGCTACACCTACTGGATATAAAGAGAACTACCAGTCACTCCAAAACTTACAACCCTCACATCTGTAGCAGCAAATCAACCAACCCGCTCATCCTTCGTTTCTCCACCCTTAATGCTGAGTGGCTACCAGCCACCCAAGAACTTGAAACCCTCTTAGGTGTTTAGGACAGCACTGACACTTAACATACTAGGAAATATTAAGATTATATATATATATATATATATATATATATATATATATATATATATATATATATATATATATATATATATATATACATATACACACACACACACACACATTTTTATTTTTATTTATTTTTTAACCTGTGGAAACAATGACTTATGAAAACACCTTATTCAACACCACTTTATTCAACCACCTCCCGTATAGCAAACCAAGGGTCATCCTTAGTCAGACTCATCCTCCTATGAAGACTTGATTCGGTATCAGCATCAGCTACTTGAGCTCCAAGGAGGGGCATCATACCAACAGCCTGCACCACATCTGTAACAGACTTTCTTAAACATGGGATGATACAGGCAGCACAACACATTAAAAGCAAAAACACAGCAATTAGGGTCAGAAATCCAGTAACCACCATAGATGTGTACTTACCAAAAAAGGCCTTAAACCAATTCCACTCTTCTACCCCAGCTACACCCTTCATTTCAGCTGATAATTTATCTAGTCCCAGTAGGGCCTTGGTGATACTACCATCAGGGCTGGTGTTATTGGGAATAAAAGTACAACATTGTTCTCCAAACATTTTACACACTCCCCCTTGATTTGCCAACATCATGTCTAGAGCCAATCGATTCTGCCTAGCTACCCTAGTGGTGGCTTCTAACTGCTCAGCTAGTCCTTTCGAGGCAGTACGGGTATAGTTAACAAATCGTTGTTGGTTGTAGAAAATGTAGTTGATCCAGGTGCGCTGTTTAGCAGCATCAATTGCTGGACCAATGATAGGGAGGAGGTGCAGAAAACCATCATTTCTGTTAAGGGCCTGGAACTCCTCTGGGACCCCCACAGATACCCCCAACAGATTTGTGTGGATTTCTTCCCCTTCTGACCAAGGGGCACTACGCCTTTGTCTCCTTCCTGATCTCCCTTTTTCACTCATCGACTGAGGGGATCCCAGGAGTTGATCTGCGGTAACATCAACAATAGTCAGTGGGATAATTAGACTAGTTAAAGCACACGTGCCCTGCCAATCTCCCTTAAGAATTGGGGTCAATTTTCTATTTGGCCCACACATCCACCATACATCAGCTACACCTCTAGTTTGGTTCTTTCCCTCAACTGGCCAGGTACTATTCATGGTCACATTTCTTGCACAGTCAGACCTAGGTAACTGACCGTAGTCTATGCCTTTCCCTGTCCTAGTGATACAGCTATAATTTCCCCCATATGCCTTAACCCCCCCTGGTGCTTTTTGAGGTGGTACTTCAGGAAATACTGAACCCAGAGTGATGCATAAGGTGGTATTAGGTTGGGAATGATAGAACCTATCTAAAATACACTTCCATCCCTCCCCTTTACTTAAAGCAAAAGGGTGAGTAGCCAATTCGGGTCTAGCGTGCCCACAGACCACACAATCCTTTTTCTTTAACGTCCTAGCTGTATATCTCATGTATGCCAACCACATGTTTTCCCGTCCATCATATCCCGTCTCAGTTCCCAGCTGATCACTATCCGAGATGTCCTTGACATTAATGACCCTTACTGGGTTCTGTCCCTCAGCTCCAGCTATTCTAGGGGGTTCGGTGCTGTTCCTCTCCCCCCTGGCATGCTCATGTATTACCCGAGGATTGACCTTTAGTTCAAATAGTCCCATAACATCAGCCCCGGCCCTTTCAGCCCCCAGAGTATAAATACCTGCATCCGTGACCCTAACACTCCTTATGGTTAGTAGGATTTCATCACCTTTACATGGTTTGTTTATAGTTCCCGGAACACCCCATATCATTGAGAACCTAGACACTTTAGAGACATCCCTTAGAGTATACGGATAATCCCTTCGCCACTCCCAGAAGTTCCCCACATTGGTAACCATATAATCCCAGTATTGACACCAGCTCCCTTCACACAGATAAGTCGGTCGTTGTCGCGCATAGGACACCAATATATTACAACCCCCCCTTTGGAGTATCGGGCAGATATTCCCTATCCTCCTTGCCCTATTTCTCCATGTCCATATTTTACAAGGCTCTAAAGTTACAACCTGAGACTCCCCTTCCTCCAGAGTGATAACTATACTTCCTGCAGAGTGAGTTACCCCCCACATTATGCATATCACCCATATCCCCCACATGTTCTAGCCTAAATCTGCCAACTCGCTCAAATCTCGCCCTGTCTCTTCTAATGAGCGATTTGGGCCTTCGTCTTTTGCACAGTGATTTCTATGGTACCACGAATCTCTTTTGTTTGAATTCACTCTCAATGAGTGACTTGATACCTCTTTCACCTGGTACGGTCCTTCCCACCTGGGCTCAGTCCACTTTCTGGAATGCACCTTTACTCTCACCCAGTCTCCCACCAGGATATCTCTGTTTTCGTCTGTGGTTTCGACTGCAGGAGTTCGGACCTCCACCACCTGTTTGGACAGTCTTTCGACAAGAGAAGTTAACGCCTGCATGTAGTCTGTGTATCTAATTTTAGCTATGTCTAGTCTAGGCATGCTAAGATTATCTGCTGGTGGCCCTGGCATCCTACGCCCTGTCAATAGTTCATGAGGGGTTAGATGTGTGTCAGAGCCTGGGGAGTTTCTCATGGACATTAGGGCTAGCGGCAGCGCATCCACCCACTTCAGTTTTGTCCCTGCCATAATTTTGGCCATTTTTCGTTTCAAAGTTTGGTTCGCCCTTTCCACTAAACCTTGCGATTGGGGATGATACACCGACCCGAACTTGTGGGTAATCCCTAATGCCTGTTCTACCTCTCTCAGATGCTCATTCTTGAAATGGGTCCCGTTGTCAGAGCGGACCATACGGGGGACCCCGAACCTTGGTATGAGCTCCCTTCTTAGCCATTTAATCACAGCCTTAGCATCTTCCCTTGCTGTGGGGATGGCTTCCACCCATCTGGTGAATCTATCGACCATTACTAATAGATATCTTTTCCCCTCCACTCTGTTATCCTGTCCCATGTCCGTGTAATCTATGCAGATGTCCTGAAACGGCGCGTCAGGTATTGGGAAACTGCCTATCACTGCTCCTAATGATACTTTGTTGTTGTATCTTTTGCATATTTCACAGCTTTCAGATGTTTCCCTGGCCATATCCATCATGTTGGGGTGGTACCATGCCTTCTCAATTGCCTTTCCCACACTCTTCCACCCTCCATGTGCTTTCTCATGCTCTTCTCTGATGATAGATCTGAGGAGTTTGGCAGGAGCCACTGTTTTTCCCGTAGTAGCCCTCCAGATTCCTTGGTGATCCCTTCTTGCCCCCTGCCTGCTCCACACATTCTGTTCATAAACATCAGCAGCCTCTTGTAACTGTCTTACTGTATCTTCTGTCAGCTCTTCCTGGCTATGGGTTGTCCTCTGCACCATCTGTTGTGCAGTGTAACCTCCCGCTTCCTTAGCTGCAAGGTCTGCTTGATCATTCCCTTCACGTTCCCTAGTGCTTTCTTTACTGTGTCCTTTACATTTCATGATTGACACCCGTTTTGGCAGCTTGATTGCCTCAATCAATTTCTGGATCTCTTGTTTGTGTTTTATAGGTTCGTTTGAGCTGGTTAGGAACCCTCTCCTCATCCATTGAGGGCCATCAATGTGAGCAATTCCATGGGCGTATGCAGAATCGGTATAGATGTCTACCTCTCTTCCTTGGCAGAGCTCTAGTGCTCTCCGCAATGCTCTCAGTTCTGCTAGTTGTGCCGAGGCTCCTGCTGGTTCCAATCTTCCTGCTTCCATCACTTCATGATCTCCATTCTTTCCCTGGCACACCACAGCATAGGCAGCAATGTTTCCTTCACTCGGATTCTTCGACCTATAACAGCAGCCGTCCGTAAATAGGGTTTCCTTCATTCCATCCAGTGGTGTGTTTCCGAGATCCATTCGAACCTTTATTTGCTTGGCTGCCCTGTCTTCACAAACGTGTGGTTCCCCCTTGCCCATGCCATCGGTCATGTTGGCGACTGTTGTCACATATGTGATGTGTTTTGCCGTAATTGTCTTGGTTATGTCGGATTTTCTCTTGCTAGACAGGGCAAAAAGCTTGGAACCGATAAAAGCTGCTACCCCATGGTCTGTGTTGATTTCCAATGGATGTCGCATCACTATGTGTGCTGTTTTCCCCACTGCTTTTGCCAGTGCAGCCATATGTCTGGCACAGTCTGTTTGGCCTGTTTCAATGTTGTCCAATTTTGCACTGTAATAATGCAATACTCTCCTCTCCCCCTTTTGTTTCTGATACAGGACGGAATGAACAAACCCGTCTTGTTCTGAAACATCAAGATGGAATGGTGTCGTGTAGTCAGGTAGAGACAGTGCTTCTGCTTGTGCTAAGGTTTGTTTGAGCTGAATGAATGCCGTTTCTGCTTCAGTAGTCCACTTTAGGACTGCAGTGAGATTCCTATTTCCCGCTTCCCTTAGGATATCTCTGAGTGGCTCAACTTTAAGGCAGTACTCTGGGACATGTGTTCTACTATATCCCGTGAGTCCAAGGAATGAGAGCAGATGCTGGACGGTGTCTGGCTTAGGATGTTCCAAAATGGATGTCCTTTGTGCCATGGAGACCGCCTGTCCTTTGCCTGACAGAACCCTTCCAAGAAACTGAACCGTTCTTCTGCAACATTGGACTTTCTCTCTCTTGACTTTGTAGCCTTTGTCTGCCACGTGGTTCAACAGTGCTTTTGTCGCTTGTAAACATGATTCAGCAGTAGGTGCAGCAAGTAGAAGGTCATCCACATATTGCAACAGTGTTACCCCTTCTGGCAGGGTGAGCTCCTCGAGATGCTCCTTCAGGATGGAATTGAAGATTCCTGGGGAGTCCCTGTACCCCTGCGGAAGACGAGAGTACGTGTACTGTTGGTTCTCGTATGTAAACGCAAACAATGGCTGGGAGTCAACATGTAGTGGTATGCAGAAGAAAGCATTAGCAAGATCTATTACTGTAAACCAGTCTTGAGTTGGAGAGATGTTTTGTAGGGCGAGATACGGGTCTGGTACTGGTCGTACATCCGGAACAGTCACCTCATTGATTGGTCTTAAATCCTGAACCATCCTCCATTTGCCTGTATCCCCCTTTTCCACAGGAAGTATAGGAGTGTTCCATTGTGACACAGTTGGGTAGAGTACATTACCACCCAGCAGACCTTTCAGGGTATGTTCAATGCCTTTCGTCTTTTCCTCATTCAATGGATATTGAGATCTCCACACAGGGATAGTCAGTAGACTGCCTTCACGCACCGAAATCAGAACTGGATCAACCTCAACCAAACCCACGTCCTCAGCACTAGTGGTCCACAGGATAGCAGGTACCTGCGCCAGGAGATTAGAAGAGTCTGGGTGGTCTGACATTTCCCTTCCATGGTAACGCGATCTCCTCACCACCTCAGGTCGGGAGACATCATCAAGATTTAGTTTGACTCTCCAGACTGCCACACCATCCATGTAGGATGCCTCCACATTAGGTAGCTGTGTTTCTTCCCATTTCAGGTAGATTGCTGTTTTAACTGCTGGACCCAGTGACCTAGCCTCGTGACCAAAACCAACCATTAAGGTCACATGTGGAACCGAATCGCTCGTTAACGCAAACCATTTGTCATCAAGGTTGACATCACCATCCACAACCACACAGCTTGTTGCCACCCCTTCCTTGAGTATGTACATATGATTGCTAGTCACAATCGGGCATCGATCCTCCATCTCAGTTTCCCATGCTTCATCATACATCTCATCCAACTCCCTGGAATAGTTCATAGTCACATGGGGAGGGTCTTCTGGTGGGTAGTAAGCATTTATGGTCTGTATCCATGCCTTCCACTGCTGGAAAGTTCTACAAACTCTGGGTGTGTCTAGGTCTGAGTCCATCAACCTAAGCCAATAAACATAAGTCTTTTCTTCCTCCTCATTTTCAGAACATCCTCCCATATATAACATACGTGGAGGGTCGGACAGCTTGTTCATGATAATCGGCATGAGTTGGTGTATAGGGGTGGTTGAGATATGCATCCCAGCCTGATTACAGTATATACTACATCCCATTTTTGATAGCAAGTCCCTGCCCATCAGTCCAACGGAGCATTCTGGGTTGTGTAGGAACTGATGTGTTACTTTAAGGTCATCCCATACCACTTCCAGTGGTACCGTGTATGGCTTTCTCATAATTGTCCCTGAAACCCCAGAAAAAGCTTGTTTTTTCGTTGTGAGTTGATATGCTGTCTGCACAGAAGACCAGGTGCATCCTGTGTCAATCAGCATACCATGCTCCCTTCCTCCTATTACGCACTTCACCACTGGTTCCACATCTGGTGGAAAAGTGTAGATATTGGTGGTGGTGCTATTTGGGGTTTCCGGGCAGCTTCATTGGTTGCCACCTTCTCCAGCCCAGGCCATATTGGGGATCAGGCCTGGGTTTGGCACGGGCTGATATTGCCTCTGTTGCTGGAATGGCTGTTGTAGGGGCCATTGCTTCTGTCCACCTCGTCCTCCCTGCCAGTTACCACTGTCTCGAGGTGCCCACTGTCCTCTTCCTCTGGTTTGACCCATGTACCCTCTTCCTCTAGCCTGGAATGGTTGTCTTGGCAGAGCGCAGTTTCTAGCCATGTGTCCGGATCTTCCACAGTTGAAACATCCTTGATTCCCATATCCGAGATCTTGTGGCTGGGTTGATAGCGGCATGTAGGCTGACTGTTGATATAAAGGTTCAGCATACACCAGGGGTGTGGGTGGTGATGGGGGCTGATATGGTGCTCTTTCCAGGGCCATCAACCCTGCCATAGCCTGAACTGCTGTAGTTAATGCTGCCACATCGGGAGTGAGTGTCGTAGCCCCACTCGTAGGTGTACTGGTCACCACCATTTGCTTGCTGGGCTTATCCTCCATCAGTTGCTTTTTTAAGACCTTCTTCTGTAGATGTTTAATTTCATCCTCTTCTTTTCGTTTACCTTCCCTCCATCTTTCCACATGGTGTTGGACTATATCAGTGAACTCCAACACACTCTTTGCAGTGATGCCCACCATTTTCTCGCATTCCAGCCTCACCTGTTCTGGGAGTCCCTCCAAACAGCTAGCCAGGAATAGGTATTTGGTGGTTTCCTTTCCTGGTTCTTCATTCCAGGCCTGTCTCCACAGGTTTTTTGCCTTTTTCATATACACTGGCACACTCTCCTCTCCGTCCAGTGTCAGCGTTTTCATCAACTGAGGTCTTGGCTGGGTCGGATATTTGCATCTTACAGCATCCCATATTTGTCCGCGATGCTGATCAAATCGAGTTGCTGATGCCACCATTCCTCTTACTCCCCCCTGTGTCATGATCTCCCGACATTCTTGATCTCCCATGCATCTGTTCATAACCGCTGCCATGTCTCCTAATGTAAGTTCATCTGCAGCAGTTAGGCTTTCAAAAGCTTTGACCCACCTATCTCCAGACTCTTCTGGAGTAGGGAGAACGTCCACCAGGGTTTGTATGTCTCTGTGGGCCCATGGCTTGTAAACGGCACCACCCCCTGGTGTGTCTCTCATTGGGTATTGGCCCCTGGTTTCTTGCTCCCGGGTTCTGGCTCTAGTGTGGTGGGCAGGGGCATCACATGGGTCCCACACATTTCCTTCAAATTTTCCACAAAGTACTTTGAGATCACTTCTCTCTTGCCCCACTGGTTCCTCCTGTTCCCCCAGGTCAATAAAGTGTCCCCTCGGAGGTGTGGGTGTTCTGTATCTCCTTGGTGGTGTACTAACTCTACTTCCCTTCTTTCTCTCCTCACTCAGGTCCCTTCTTGCTTTCTCCATTTCCTGTAGCTGCTCTGCCCCTCTTCTCACTTCCTCTTCCATTTCTTTCAGCTTTCTTCTATTCCTTTCTATCACCATTCTCTCCCTTTCTCCTTCCTCTTGGTCCATCTGAGTCCATTCCTGCTGCACCAGTTCTCCACTTTCACTGCCACCCGTTAAACTCATACTGGTCGCATCCCTCGATATTCTGGTCAAGTTGGAAACCCCCTCCTGTATCGCTTTTGCTGCCTCCAATAATACTGCCACCTCCTGTCTCCGATCTCCCATATCCTTCACTTTTACCCATTGTTCCTCCTCTTCATCATCTGGCCTCTTGTGATATTTGACCTCTCCCACAATGTCCAACACTGGAGCCATCACTTTTGGTGTCCCATACGGGGGAGGTGCCGATGGCAGGACTGGGTATAGTTGAAGTTTTATGACCTCTTCTTTTTTCTTGTCTGTGTTCTGTCCTTCTTCCCATATGTTCTTTAGTTTCACCAACATGGCCAGTACTATTTTCTCCTCCAGTCTGGCTTCTTCCATTACTCCCTTGAGTTTGCCTTTATTTGGTTCACCTTCTTTCCTCCATTTCTCCTCTACTTTTTTGATTCTGCGTTTCAATGTTTCCAATATTCTACCTGGTTCGCCTTCAATAGGAATGCCATCAGAAGATTGGATCCAGCCATCTTCTAGCCACTCCCTATACAATTTTTCTCCTCTTCGTTTCCATTCTTTTCCATCCTTTCCCCCGTGGATTTCCAATGTAGATTTCAACGTCTCCAATATCCTGTCTGATTCTTTTAACGCCATTTTACTACTAGATTTCAACCAGTTAATTATCCTCTTCATTTTATAGATTTATGGGACAGTTTTAAATACTTCTATTCTGTACTTTGTAATGATAACCCTTATGTTACTAAACACTCCCTTCAACTTTACTTAAAACTCCGCCCTAATATCTAAAAATATTCCGCCGAACCTAGCCGTACCCCCTAGTTACGAACCTTGCCGGTCGCTAATATTTATCTAAAATTTCCCGAACCTAGCCGTACCCTTGTAGTTACGGACCTTGCCGAATGTAATTACTAAACCAATTATTCACTATACTCCTCGAACCTAGCCGTACACTCGTAGTTACGGACCTTGCCGAATGTAATTACTAAACCAATTATTCACTATACTCCTCGAACCTAGCCGTACCCTCGTAGTTACGGACCTTGCCGATAAAACAACACTCTAATATATCAGGGCTTCACAATCACATTTACCAAATCACAGGTTTTCATGGTATTACTTATCTATTCATAGCATGACATTCACATTCACCAAATCACAGGTTTGCATAATATTATTATCTATTCATAGCTTGACGTTCACATTTACCAAATCACCGGCTTGCATGGTATCATATTACTTATCTATTCATAATAATTCATAATTCAGTTCACTTACATCAAACAGGTGTTTCACAAAATTAATTTGGATAAAGCCAATGTGCAGAACTTTAGTTATTCACAATAGGTGTCTGCTTACCTTTTTTAGTTGACCCGGACTCTTTATGAAACACCGTTCAACGATAGTGATGTCCAATCGGCTGGTCAATCTCCCGCAAAGTCCCGCTACCAGATCACGTCGGGGTCACCAATTGTTGAGTTGCGTCAATTCAAATCTGGTATTGGAACAAAGAGATTACTACGCCGTTTAAATCATCTATGTATTTTATTCTAACAAACCGTTCAATGGTAAATATGAAGTTCGTATATACAGGCTCACTGTGACACCACGCAGGGCAAACAGCAAGTCAGGGCATGGAAAAGAGAGCGCCCCTATCCTTTGTTCTTCCTTAAATACCCCGACAGGATAATTTCCGCTCCCTGCTGATCTGTCGGAGTAGAGGCTGAGTGTGGTTTAAACTTACTCAGCCTATCGTTGGCGTGCAGACTGGTCCCAGCCTCGTGACGCAATCCAGTTGACGGAAGTAGTGGTCTTCTCAGTAGATGTCCAAGCTCCATATTACAACAAGACACAGTTCTATCATAAAACCCCCAGCTAGCACATTCCTTCCACATAGCTCCCCCTTATCCAAACCTACAGCAGTTCTAAAGATCTATGATCACACAATACATTCACTTAATAACTCTTGTTGTAGATTAACATATTCATTAGCTAAAACATAGATCAGCCCTTACAATATGCATGATGATACTACTTTTGTGTCAGATGTATGCGTACATCACAATGATATAGCTGTGAGGCTGGATGTATGTGAGGAAAGTGTGGTCTCAGACTCTATCGATCATGGTTATGCCATTCAAGACACCCCTTGTGTTCCTGAACACAATTACACTGATGGAATCACCCAGAGCTGTCAAGCATAACTTGAGATCAGTAGGACAAACTGGAAACACTGGGTGTGCTGTGTTCAGGTGACCTGACTCACAGCGTGGCAGCCCTATCCACCTGATGGCCTGCAATTGGCTGGTATCTTATCTGCAATAAGAATGGAGGCAACAGAGACAGTGTCAAGACCTCACCCAGGAGGAAGCCCTGCAAAGAGGGAGGATTACTACCTGTCTGTCCCTACAGTCTTTAGTTGGCTTTAGTTCTGCATTGATTGAATACATATTTATCATTGAAATGAGTTTTACACATACAGTATATTAAATGTGTTCTAGTGTCCCTGTGTGTCAGCTTCTACTGTCACTATGAGATCGCTGAGCTGCTGGTGAGAAACGGGGCATCGGTCAACATAGCTGACCTGTGGAATTTCACCCCTCTCTTTGAGGCTGAAGCCAAGACTTTAGAAGACATTGTATGAATTGTTTGGTTTACAAAACCTTACAGAAAACCATCACATAAGATAACAGCACCCATACTGTGATGAAAGTGACCTAGTGGAAAGTCTACATATGTATTAGCATAGATGTCATTAGTCTTTGGGCAAGTCATGAGGATCTTAAATCTTGTCCTCTGTCTATCAATCTCCTCTGTCACTCCTCTCCTGTCTCTTCTGTCCTCACTTCTCTCCTCGGTCACTTCTCTCCTCTTTGTCTCCTCTACAGCACATGCACGTTGCGACCTGCCTGATTAAATTCAATGCAACAGACAAGTGAGCCTTCAGCCCCCTCCACAAGGTAGCTCAGAAGGTAAACATAGTGAATGTATGCATGTGCTATATCTCTCTAGTTTCACAAGTGTTTGACTTACAGTGATATAGTCTGGTCACAATTCCCATCCAATATACTGTATTTGTGTAGAACAAGAAAAAAAACAAGTAGGCGGCCACTTTAGTGAACTATTTACAGATAACATACAGTGCCTTCGGAAAGTATTCAGACCTCTTGACTTTTTCCACATCTTGTTACGTTACAGCCTTATTCTAAAATTGATTGAATAGTTTTTCCCCCTCACCAATCTACACACAATACCCCATAATGACATTTTTTTGCTAATTTATAATAAAAAAAACAGAAATATCATATTTACGTAAGTATTCAGACCCTTTACTCAGTACTTTGTTGAAGCACCTTTGGCTGAGATTACAGCCTTGGGTCTTCTTGGGTATGACGCTACAAGCTCGGCACACCTGTATTTGGATCTTCTCTGCAGATCCTCTCAAGCTTTGTCAGGTTGGATGGGGAGCGTTGCTGCACAGCTATTTTCAGGTCTCTCCAGAGATGTTCCATCGTGTTCAAGTCAAGTCTCATAGCAAAGGGTCTGAATATTTATGTAAATAAGGTATTTCTGTTTTGGATTTTTAATACATTTTTTAAAAAATGTATAAAAACAGGTTTTCGCTTTGTCATTATGGGGTATTTTGTGTAGACCGATGAGGAAATGTTTTTTATTTAATACATTTTAGAATAAGGCTGTAAGGTAACAAAATGTGGAAAAAGTCAAGGGATCTGAATATTTTTAGAATGCACTGTACAACAGTGTTAAGAAAAGTATGTGAACCTGGATTTCTGCATAAATTGGTTATACAATTTGATCTGATCTTCATCTAAGTCACAGCAATAGACAAACACAGTGTGCTTAAACTAATAACACACAAATTATTGTATTTTTCTTGTCTATATTGAATACATCATTTAAACATTCACAGTGTAGGTTGGAAAAAGTATGTGAACCCCTAGGCTAATGACTTCTCCAAAAGCTAATTGGAGTCAGGAGTCAGCTAACCTGGAGTCCAATCAATGACACAAGATTGGAGATGTTGGTTAGAGCTGCCCTGCCCTATAAAAAGAATCACAACATTTTAGTTTGCTATTCACAAGAAGCATTGCCTGATGTGAACCATGCCTTGAACAGAAGAGATCTCAGAAGACCTAAGATTAAGAATTGTAGACTTGCATAAAGCTGGAAAGTGTTACAAAAGTATTTCTAAAAGCGTTGATGTTTATCAGTCCACGGTGAGACAAATTGTCTATAAATGGAGAAAGTTCAGCACTGTTGCTACTCTCCCTAGGAGTGGCCGTCCTGCAAAGATGACTACAAGAGCACAGTGCAGAATGCTCAATGAGGTTAAGAAGAATCATAGAGTGTCAGCTAAAGACTTACAGAAATATCTGGAACATGCTAACATCTCTGTTGACGAGTCTATGATACGTAAAACACTAAACAAGAATGGTGTTCATGGGAGGACACCACGGAAGAAGCCACTGCTGTCCAAAAAAAACATTGCTGCACGTCTGAAGTTCGCAAAAGAGCACCTGGATGTTCCACAGTGCTACTGGCAAAATATTCTGTGGACAAATTAAACTAAAGTTGAGTTGTTTGGAAGGAACACACAACACTATTTGTGGAGAAAAAAAGTCACAGCTCTAAAGTGTGGTTTAGGGAGCATCATGGTTTGGGGCTGCTTTGCTGCCTCAGGGCCTGGACAGCTTACTATCATCGGTGTAAAAATGAATTCCCAAGTTTATCAAGACATTTTGCAGGAGAATTTAAGGCTATCTGTCCGCCAATTGAAGCTCAACAGATGCAACAGGACAACCACACAAAATACAGAAGTAAATCAACAACAGAATGGTTTTGTCACGACTTCGGCTGAAGTTGGTCCCTCCCCTGGGTCGGGCGGCCAAAGGCGGTCGACGTCACCGGAATTCTAGCCACCACCGATCCATTTCACATTTTACGTTTGTCCTGTTTCTCACACACCCGGTTCCCATTTCCACTAATTGTATGTTGGCTATTTATTCCCTCTGTTCCCCCCTGGTTCTTGTCCGTGATTGTTTCATGTCAGTTGGTGTATTTTCTTGTCGTCATATTAAAAGAACGCTTCTTTTTCGCTTCACGCCTGTCTCCCTGCGCCTGTTTCCCCATTCCGCGCGCATCGCGCACCCAGCAGTGACAGGTTTCAACAGAAGAAAATACACCTTCTGGAGTGGCCCAATCAGAGTCTTGACCTCAACCCGATTGAGATGCTGTGGCATGACCTCGGGAGCGGTTCACACCAGACATCCCAAAAATATTGCTGAACTGAAACAGTTTTCTAAAGAGGAATGGTCCAAAATTTCTCCTGACTATTGTGCAGGTCCGATCCGCAACTACAGAAAACGTTTGGTTAAGGTCATTGCTGCCAAAGGAGGGTCAACCATTTATTAAATCCAAGGGTTCACATACTTTTCCCACCCTGCACAGTGAATGTTTACACGGTGTGTTCAATAAAGACATGAAAACGTATAATGGTTTGTGTGTTGCTAGTTTAAGCAGACTGTGTTTGTCTATTGTTGTGACTTAGATGAGGATCAAATGTTATGACCAATTTATGCAGAAATCCAGGTATTTCCAAAGGGTTCACATACTTTTTCTTGCCACTGTAATTTAGAGCAAGTGTGAAAATCACAGCAACATTTTTGAATACCCTTTTCTCCTAAATGGGATTGTAAGTTTATCAACTTTTATAGCAGCATTACTTCCCAATGTTTCCTCCAACTACCGTGTATGATATGTTATTTTGAAGCTCTGAGTCTGTACTTTTATCCAATGGAAAAAGACACAATTTCAAATTTTGGAACATAAGACTGAAAAGAGACGATGGGTCACATATAAGTACAGTATCCCTGTCCAAAGGCAGTAGCTCAGACAGCTCCATCCCAACGCAGATGTCCACGTACCCTAGAACTCCCTTATCCCCATACCACTCCTCCTCCTCCTCCTGTATGTCCTGCTCGCCCATCAGGAGGGCCCAATGAAGCTTGATTGTTTTCTCCTGGGTGCCAGTGGAGGGCTGGCAGGCCATCCAAAATAGACAAAGCAAGGGCATTTGTAAGCAATGTGCTTATAACATTTGTTCAGGGTTTGGGAGGGCACTGGATAAATGCATCCGCATTCTTCCCAGCCAAAACATTTACAGTTGAAGTCGGAAGTTTACATACTTTTATATTTTATTTCACCTTTATTTAACCAGGTAGGCCAGTTGAGAACAAGTTCTCATTTACAACTGCGACCTGGCCAAGACAAAGCAAAGCAGTGCGACAAAAAACAACACAATACACTTAGGTTAAAGTAATTAAAACTCTTTTTTCAACCACTCCACAGATTTAATGTTTTGTGGGGGTGCTTTGCTGCAGGACTGGTGCACTTCACAAAATAGATGGCATCATGAGGAAGGAAAATTATGTGGATATATTGAAGCAACATCTCAAGACATCAGTCAGGAAGTTAAAGCTTTGTCGCAAATGGGTCTTCCAAATGGACAATGACCCCAAGTATACTTCCAAAGTTGTGGCAAAATGGCTTAAGGACAACAAAGTCAAGGTATTGGAGTGGCCATCACAAAGCCCTGATCTCAATCCTATAGAAAATTTGTGGGCAGAACTGAAAAAGTGTGTGCGAGCAAGGAGGCCTACAAACCTGACTCAGTTACACCAGTTCTGTCAGGAGTAATGTGCCAAAATTCACCCAACGTATTGTGGGAAGCTTGTGGAAGGCTACCCGAAACGTTTGACCGAAGTTAAACAATTTAAAGGCAATGCTACCAATAAATAATTTTCTCTACTATTATTCTGTCATTTCACATTCTTAAAATAAAGTGGTGATCCTAACTGACCTAAGAAAGGGAATTTTTACTAGGATTAAATGTCAGGAATTGTGAAAAACTGAGTTTAAATGTATTTGGCTAAGGTGTATGTACATTTACATTTTAGCAGACACTCTTATCCAGAGCAACTTACAGTTAGAACCCACAACCCTGGCATTGCAAGCACCATGCTCTACCATCTGAGCTACATGGGACTAACAAATGTTTTGGAAGAGTTTGTATACATATTAGTTTGTGTATATATTTCGACAACATTTTGTGACGCTTTTGTTAGTTTTTTATATTTTCGGGCTCACGACATCCTCAAATAAAACATAATAGCCCTGGCCTATTTTGTTACATGTAAGAGATTACAAAACAATCTGTAACGTTACCAGAAAAAATATTGTAATCAGATTACAGATACTTTTGAAAAACCAGATGATTACTTCAAGGATTAGTTTTAAATTCAGAAAGGTTGTTTGCGAAAAAACAAAATCTTTGACACTTCTCTGTTTTCTCAATGACATTCAAATCAGCATTGAAAAAAGGCGCAAATTTAAGTTTGTTCCACTTGAGCGAGTCTGACCACAAGTGAGAGACCACAATGATGACACACCAAATATGTTTGATGGATCGCGGGAAAAGAGCAGGAATAGGCTTTTGTAGGCTACAATCCAAGCTATGTCTTTCAATGGTGTGACTGCTGTGCATCCAAAGATTATCCAACTTGAATAAACACTTCGAGGTAAGGATGAGGGCGATACGGATATCACTTATTATAGATCTACATAGCGCATTGATGTGAATCACACTGCTGCTCTCTCATTTAGCTATTTGCGCCTTACGATTGTGGTTGTTGTGGATGGCTGTTCACAAATCTAAATGTTTATTTGAACCCAATAATGGTTGAATTCAAGAAGTTTAAGCTGCCTATCAATCAGTGTTTTTGAAACCAGTGGACAGCCAGTGAAAAATGCGCTATTGCAACAGCTGCATAGTGCGGATCAAAGCCTGTGGAATAAAAGTGGGTATTTTATTGCTCAAACTTTTGATAAGACTTAAAAGGGCAATCTGTATTCACATTCATTTTTGGACTTATAAATTATATATACAGTACCAGTCAAAAGTTTGGACACACACCAAGGGTTTTTCTTTATTTTTACTATTTTCTACATTGTAGAATAATAGTGAAGACATCAAAACTATGAAATAGCACATAAATAATCATGTAGTAACCAAAGAAACTGTTCAACAAATCAAAATATGTTATATTTTAGATTCTTCAAAGTAGCCACCCTTTGCCTTGATGACAGCTTTGGACACTCTTGGCAAAACATGCCATTCCATGAGCGCAGCATTTATTTTTCAACTCGAATCAATGAGCCCAATCAAAATCATAAAAACTTAGTTTTGGGGTCATGCTCAGGTAAAACTATTTGGCTAATCTATACTTCCATACTTCCAAGTCCTATTCTTGAAGATCAAGGGGTATAACATTTATTGGAATGACTGAAATTCTGATAGACTTTGGTTTTTAATGTAAAGATATAATTTAATCATATTATTATATGTAGTAGAAAGCGATGGTTAGAAGAAACCTACATAACCAACCCATAAAGTAAAATTTAACATCCATATATGGCCAGCTATGTAAACTTTAACATTGATTTATCCTGCAATAGATGTCGTTCAATTGGTAACATACATGTTTGTCTTCTTCTAATGCCTCTTAAGGGGAAAGTCATCTAAAAGTAACGGAATGTAATCAGATTACGTGTGATGCGTGTTTAAAAAAAATATATATATTTCACCTTTATTTAACCAGGTAGGTCAGTTGAGAACAAGTTCTCATTTGCAACTGCGACCTGGCCAAGACAAAGCAAAGCAGTGCGACAAAAACAACACAGAGTTACACAGTAAACAAACATAGTCAAAAACACAATAGAAAATCTATATACAGAGTGCAAAATGTAGTGCAAAATGCAGTAAGGTTAGGAAGTAGGACAATAAATAGACCATAGTGGTGAAATAAATTACAGATTATCATCATTAACACAGGAATGAAGGATGTGCAAATTATGATGTGCAAATAGAGATACTGGAGTGCAAGAATTGTGAAAATAACAAAAATAAATATGGGGATGAGGTAGTAGTGTGGGCTATTTACAGAAGGGCTATATACAGGTGCAGTGATCGATAAGCAGCTTTGACAGCTGATGCTTAAAGTTTGTGAGGGAGATAGGAGCCTCTAGCTTCAATGATTTTTGCAATTCGTTCCAGTCATTGGCAGCAGCGAACTGGAAGGAATGGCGGCCAAAGGAGGTGTTGGCTTTGGGGGTGACCAGTGAGATATACCTGCTGGAGCGCATGCTACGGGTGGGTGTTGCTATAGTGACCAGTGAGCTGAGATAGGGCGGGGATTTACCTAATAAAGACTTATAGATGACCTGGAGCCAGTGGGTTTGGCGACGAATATATAATGAAGGCCAGCCAACGAGAGCATACAGGTCGCAGTGATGGGTAGTGTATGGGGCTTTGGTAACAAAACGGATGGCACTGTGATAGACTACATCCAATTTGCTAAGTAGAGTGTTGGAGGCTAGTTTGTAAATGACATCGCCGAAATCAAGGATCGGTAGGATAGTCAGTTTTACAAGGGCATGTTTGGCAGCATGAGTGAAGGAGGCTTTGTTGCGAAATAGGAAGCCAATTCTGGATTTCATTTTGGATTGGAGATGGTTGATGTGAGTCTGGAAGTTGAGTTTACAGTCTAACCAGATGCCTAGGTATTTGTAGGTGTCCACGTATTCTAATTCGGACCCGTCGAGAGTAGTGATGATAGTCCGGTGGGCGGGTGCTGGCAGCGTTCGATAGAAAAGCATGCACTTAGTTTTACTAGCGTTTAAGAGCAGTTGGAGGCCACGGAAGGAGTGTTGTATGGCATTGAACCTTGTTTGAAGGTTAGTAAACACTGTGTCCAAAGAGGGGCCAGATGTATACAGAATGGTGTCATCTGCGTAGAGATGGATCAGAGAGTCACCAGCAGCGAGAGCGACATCGTTGATGTATATAGAGAAAAGGGTTGGCCAAAAAATGGAACCCTGTGGCACCCCCATAGAGACTGCCAGAGGATCGGACAATAGGCCCTCCGATTTGACACACTGAACTCTGTCTGCAAAGTAGTTAGAGAACCAAGCAAGGCAGTCACTTGAGAAACCAAGGCTGTTGAGTCTGCCAATAAGGATGCGGTGATTGACAGAGTCGAAAGCCTTGGCCAGGTCGATGAAGACGGCTGCACAGTACTGTCTTTTATCGATGGCGGTTATGATATCGTTCAGTACCTTGAGCGTAGCTGAGGTGCACCCATGACCAGCTCGGAAACCAGATTGCATAGCAGAGAAGGTACGGTGGGATTCGAAGTGGTCAATTATCTGTTTGTTAACTTGGCTTTCAAAAACTTTAGAAAGGCAGGGCAGGATGGATATTGGTCTATAACAGTTTGGGTCTAGAGTGTCTCCTCCTTTGAAGAGGGGGATGACCGCGGCAGCTTTCCAATCTCTAGGGATCTCAGACGATACGAAAGAGAGGCTGAACAGGCTAGTGATAGGTGTTGCAACAATTTTGGCTGATAATTTCAGAAAGAGAGGGTCCAGATTATCTAGCCCAGCAGATTTGTAGGGGTACAGATTTAGCAGCTCTTTCAGAACATCAGCCGTCTGGATTTGGGTGAAGGAGAAGCGGGGGGGGCTTGGGCAAGTAGCTGCCGGGGGTACAGAGCTGTTGGCCGGGGTAGGGGTAGCCAGGTGGAAAGCATGGCCAGCCGTAGCAAAATGCTTATTGAAATTTTCGATAATCGTGGATTTATCGGTGGTAACAGTGTTTCCGAGCCTCAATGCAGTGGGCAACTGGAAGGAGGTGCTCTTATTCTCCATGGACTTTACAGGACTTTACAGACTTTACAGTTTGGGGCGGCAGGTAGCTTAGTGGTTAGAGTGTTAGGCCCGTAACTGGAAGGTTGGAGGATCGAATCCCCGAGCTGACAAGGTAAAAATCTGTCGTTCTGCCCCTGAACAAGGCAGTTAACCCACTGTTCCTAGGCCGTCATTGTAAATAAGAATTTGTTCTTAACTGACTTAGTAAAATAAAGGTTAAATAAAATAAAATAAAAAAGTGTCCCAGAACTTTTTGGAGTTAGTACTACAGGAAGCAAATTTCTGTTTGAAAAAGCTGGCCTTTGCTTTTCTAACTGACTGTGTGTACTTGTTCCTGACTTCCCTGAATAGCTGCATATCGCGGGGGCTATTCGATGCTAATGCAGTGCGCCACAGGATGTTTTTGTGTTGGTCTAGTGCAGTCAAGTCTGGGGTGAACCAAGGGCTATATCTATTCTTAGTTCTACGTTTTTTGAAAGGGGCATGCTTATTTAGGATGGTGAGGAAAGCACTTTTAAAGAACAACCAGGCATCCTCTACTGACGGGGTGAGGTCAATATCCTTCCAGGATACCTGGGCCAGATCGAATAGAAAGGCCTGCTCGCAAAAGTGTTTTAGGGAGCGTTTGACAGTGATAAGGGGTGGTCCATTGCGAACGCAGGCGATGAGGCAGTGATCGCCGAGATCCTGGTTAAAAACAGAGGAGGTGTATTTGGAGGGCAAGTTAGTCAGGATGATATCAATAATGGTACCCATGTTTACGGATTTTGGGTTGTACCTGGTGGGTTCCTTGATAATTTGTGTGAGATTGAGGGCACCTATCTTAGATTGAAGGACAGCCGGGGTGTTAAGCATATCCCAGTTTAAGTCAACTAACAGTACAAACTCTGAAGATAGATGGGGGGCAATCAATTCACATATGGAGTCCAGAGCACAGCTGGGGGCTGAGGGGGGTCTGTAACAGGCGGCAACAGTGAGGGACTTATTTCTGGAAAGGTGGATTTTTAAGAGTAGAAGCTCAAACTGTTTGGGCACAGACCTGGACAGTATGACAGAACTCTGCAGGTTATCTCTGCAGTAGATTGCAACTCCGCCACCTTTGGCCGTTCTATCTTGACGGGAAATGTTGTAGTTGGGGATGGACATTTCCGAATTTTTGGTGGCCTTCCTAAGCCAGGATTCAGACACAGCTAGGACATCCGGGTTGGCGGAGTGTGCTAAAGCAGTGAATAAATCAAACTTGGGGAGGAGGCTTCTAATGTTAACATGCATGAAACCAAGGCTTTTACTGTTACAGAAATCAACAAATGAGAGCGCCTGGGGAATAGGTGTAGTACTGGGGGTTACAGGACCTGGGTTTACCTCTACATCACCAGAGGAACAGAGGAGTAGTAGAATCAGTATTCGGCTAAAGGCTTTAAGAACTGGACGTCTAGTACGTTGGGTACATAGAATAAAAGGAGCAGATTTCTGGGCGCGGTAGAATAGATTCAGGGCATTATGTACAGACAAGGATACGGTGAAGATGTGAGTTCAGTGAGTTCAACATGCCTCAGATAAGCCAGGTGAGGTCTCTGAATGTGTGGGGGGTGGGGACAAAGGAGCTATCTGAGGCATGTTGTGAGCGGGACTGGTGGCTCTACAGTGAAATAAAACAATAAGTGCCAACAAAAACAGCAATAGACGAGGCATATTGACACAAGAGAGAGGCAAAAAACAATCACAGGTGTTATTTATTGGGACCCAATATTTTGTCCTTAATGGATTTCCCTAGTTGTAGTTCCAATGCAAGGGAGCGGGAGGTGATGTGGTAAAGAAAGCAATCCGATATGCGCTGGGTTGATAGAGCACTGTGCTGACTGGCCGATATTGTCCGAGTTAAAGTTGGCTGGTGCAGGCCAAGGACAATGGTGAAGACCGCTGACAATAGCTAGTAGCTAGTTAGCTGGCTAGTTTCTTTCGAGGGGACCGGTTATTTGGCAGTGCGCCTGGCACCTACTACCATACCCCGTTTAAAGGCACTTAAATCTTTTGTCTTGACCATTCATCTTCTGAATGGCACACATACAAAATCCATGTCTCAAATGTCTCAAGGCTTAAAAATCCTTCTTTAATCTGTCTCCTCCTCTTGGATTTAACAGGTGACATCAATAAGGGATCATAGCTTTCATCTGGATTCACCTGGTCAGTATGTAATGGAAAGAGCCTAATGTTTTGATCCTAATGTTTTGTACACCGTGTATGTCTATATTTTAGCACATTTTGTTATACAATGTGACTGTACTGATCCCTGGACTGATTAATTGGGACACAGCTTGAATTATAAACTTGGTTTGTTAATAGGTATATCATAACATATGTCGTGATTGCGTCTCCTGGGGTGCACATATAGAGCAAGCTAGAGCACTGTCCTCTTAGTCCTGAATAATTTGCTTGCATACCAAAGGTGTCTGGGTTGTGTGGCGCTACTTTGTGCCTGCAGATTTCCCCTCCCCCACTAATCCAGATACACAACCCCCTCTTAGCTCGCGCTGAATGCACGTCCACTGGAATGCACATGCTGGGCTCAGGCTGTGCTAGGCTGGGCTCCATTGCTAGTGTGCATTCACTAAAGGACTCCCGGAATTAGCAAAATGTCAGCTCCCACAAATCAGTGCACGACCGTGAGTAGATTACTCAACAGTCGGCCATCTTGAAGGCTGTCTTTAGTTCTTATTATAGCTCCAGGCTACACCCACCAAACAGGAGCAAACATACCTTAAAGGCTGTCCTTCAGTACAAACCGTCACGCAATGTAGCAAACGTTGAAGTGAACTGAACGCACCCCTCATGCGAAATTTAGCCAGAGGAGAGATCTGTATATAATGAGGAGATGCTCATGTCACAGCCCTAAAAATGGGAGCCCTAACAGTGGGAGTCATAGGCGGGAAGGCCGGCGACAAGCTTAGGTCCAAAATAAGCCCATAGAAACGCATTGGGCTTATTAAGGGCAGGTTTTGCCTTTGCCTCTTCATCTGGCCAGAGAGGGCGAAGCCACTTATATAAATAATTAAAAACTATATTTCAAGTGAGAAATAGGCAGTCTTCTGAAGCTGAAAAGGGAAGGAAATTCACAGCACCACAATGCCTGCTCAACCCATGCTCTACCAAGGTTTTCCAGCACACAGCTTTGACCCACTACAGTAGCTGTGTTGGCCTATTGTACTTCAAAAAATGTGTATGCAGGTTGTTTAATATTTAAACCTTCACAAACAGCCTAATTCATAATTTCCATGGTGATTATGCAACATTATTATACAATATTATAGTACAGCATAACACAGCAATAACACAGCAATAAAGTAAAAATACATAATGACAAATGGCAAAATAAATAATGTACAGTGGCAAGAAAAAGTATGTGAACCCTGGATTTCTGCATAAACTGGTCATACAATGTTATCTGATCTTCATCTAAGTCGCAACAATAGACAAACGCACTCTGCTTAAACTAATAACACACAAACAATTATACGTTATCATGTATTAAACTTAGTTTCATTTGTCCACAGAATATTTTACCAGTAGCAGTGTGGAACATCCAGGTGCTCTTTTGCGAACTTCAGATGTGCAGCAATGTTTTTTTGGGACAGCGGTGGCTTCTTTCCGTGGTGTCCTCCCATGAACAACATTCTTGTTTATTTTTTAACTTATCTTAGACTTGTCAACAGAGATGTTAGCATGTTCCAGAGATTTATGTAAGTCTTTAGCTGACACTATGATTCTTCTTAACCTCATTGAGTATTCTGCGCTGTGCTCTTGCAGTCATCTTTACAGGACGGCCACTCCTTGGGAGAGTAGCAACAGTGCTGAACCTTCTCCATTTAAATACATTTTGTCTTACTTGGACCGATGAACATCAAGGCTTTTAGAGATACTTTTGTAACACTTTCCAGCTTTATGCAAGTCAACTATTCTTAGTCTTAGGTCTCCTGATATATATTTTGTTCGAGGCATGGTTCACATCAGGCAATGCTTCTTGTAAATAGCACACTTTTGTGAGTGTTTTTTATAGGGCAGGGCAGCTCTAACCAACATCTCCAATCTTGTCTCATTGGTCTCCAGTTTAGCTGACTCCTAACTCCAATTAGCTTTTGGAGAAGTAATTAGCCTAGGGGTTCACATACTTTTTCCAACCTACACTGTGAAAGTTTAAATGATATATTCAATATAGACAAGAAAAATACAATAATATGTGTGTTATTAGTTTATTGTTGTGACTTAGATGAAGATCAGATTACATTTTATGACCAATTTATGCAGAAATCCAGGTAATTCCAAAGGGTTCACATACTTTTTCTTGCCACTGTAGTCAGTATTTATTTAATATTAACAGCTGATTTTCCAGAGGGAAGCGAAAAACCAGAAGCCCATTTAAGCCAATATGGAGTAAACTTCCATGAAGTGGAACAAACTGCTCGGTGTTATGTGACAACAGAGGGCCTGTGCTACTTCTCCCCCTCACATCCTAGTCATCCACATCGGTGAAAACGATTTAGGGGGTGGCACTGGTGCTGCAGATGTGTGGATTTAGAACTGCTCATCCACATTTTTCCTGGGACAACGTGGTCTTCTCTGATATCGTGCAGCGGAGAAGCTGGGTGTTCCAATGGTACCAGAAGATGAACAAGTACATATAGAGGGCCTGGCGTTGCGTCAATCAGCTGGTGTACACATTTTAGGGAACACAATCTGCCACCCTGCCATTAAGCAGTATGTCCTTGGGATGTACTGTAGGGTTGGAGTGCATCTGACGGTGCATCTGACGGATGAGGGCAATGACATATTCCTTAATAGTTGAGAGTTGATCTCTCCAGTCTCCACTGTTCTCTCCTCCATAGTAGCAAGACTAAGAAGGGTTCAATTGCAGCAATTCGGGGCATCTGCAGGAACCCCTTTTTATACTTACTACTATTGGTACATTTTTAATCTAGGATTCTGGTACACAGGCGGGAGTGCTCCAGTCAGCGAGGGCAGGCGTTAACTAAGGACACTGGGCGAGTGGCCCATAGGTAGCCACGCACAACTCCAACACCATCATCAAGTTTGCTGACAGCACAACGGTGATAAGCCTGATTTAAAAAATATATATATAATTTTACCTTTATTTAACTAGGCAACTCAGTTAAGAACAAATTCTTATTTACAATGACGGCCTACCTACAGGGTCAGCCCCTGGAGCAAATTAGGGTTAAGTGACTTACTCAAGACACCAGCCACCCAAGCCATAGACTGTTCACTCTGCTATCATCTGGCAAACGGTACCGGAGCATAGGCTCTTGGACCAACAGGCTCCGAGACCACTTCTACCCCCAAGCCATAAGACTGCTAAATAGTCAATTAATGGTACCCAAATTATCTGCACTGATTCTATCTTGCACTGACCCGACGCACACTCACTAGACTATATATACACGTTAGCACAGCTGAAAACTGTTGTGCTGATTAAAGATGAAATAAAACTGACCTTCTTTAGACTAGTTGAGTATCTGGAGCATCAGCATTTGTGGACTCGATTACAGGCTCACTCACACACATTTGTGGGGTATATACACGCTCACTCACACGCACTACATTGACACTCCCACACAAAACCCACACACATACACTACATACGCACACACACACACACACACACACACACAACTCACACGCTCATATCGACAACACACACATACTGTATATACACATTACACACACACTTTCACACATAATTTGCTGCTGCTACTCTGTTATTTATTCTACTCTTATTATTATCTATGCTGATGCCTAGTCACTTTACCCTGCCTTCATGTGCATATCTACCTCAAATACCTCGAATCTCTGCACATTGATCTGGTAATGGTACTCCCTGTATATAGCTCCATTGTTGTGTATTTTATTTGATTCCTCTTTTAACATTTCACAGTAAAGTCTTCACCAGTTGTATTTGGCGAATTAGACAAATCAAATGTGATTTGATTTAGCTAGCTAGCTATCGATATCTAGGACACCGGTAGACAGTGTCCGTCGCCCCCACCTGTAGGGCACTACTTTGCCTCAATTCCGGTAACGACGGCTAGTGTTCGACAAGCGGGAGCGAAGCCCACTGTGTTTGTGACTTGTTTTTGCCATTGGGCCTGGGCATCAGACTCCAGAGCTCTTTATTGCAGAGTTGTGTCAATAAGGTTGTCAGTTTTTTTTAACACTTATCATGGAGTTTGTGCTGGCTGAAATATGGTGCATTGGGATGCTATCGGAAACGTTTAACGTTTAACAAGCATGGTAACAAGCATTCGTTGTTACACCCCTGTAATTATAAACTGCAATTACCACCAGTTACATGTTATTACAGTGTAACTATTAATTATTATAATTAATTACAATACTTGTTACAGTGTAACTACATATAATTACACTGTAATTGCATATATAATTACACTAATATGGACCCCTTAAAATGAAATGTTACCAAACTTTCCATAGCAAAATATAGCTAACTTCCTTTGCTTGTAGCTTACCTCTCACCCGACTGGTGTTAGCTAGCTACTAGTGCTGTTGCTCTGGTTGTAGAGATTCTGCTGAAAAGGTAGCAAGCACATCATTGGTTCTCAATGGACAGAAATGAGCATGTGAGAGCGATAAATTATAAATTGAATCAAAACTGTTGCCCCTACAAACTTATTAAGTCCGAAAGGTGGCAATTCTAATGGTCACTTTATGGACGCTGTAGTCTCGTTCTTATCCAACACCTAGATATTGAACTAGGTCGGGGTAAGAAATTGTATTTTCTTCCTAATGCTAACGACCCTGTTAAAAATTGGGTATTTGGTTCTCGGTAACGGCTGGATGGCCCAGCATTCAACTAACATGAGACAGAAATCACCAAAACAAAGATAGTTTGTGATTAGATATAGTGTACAAATACAATACAATTATCCAGCATATCAAAGTACATGTTTTAAAACAATATTCCATCGAAACATATGGTGCAACATTTAGGCGCTTATGATGACTTAGAATTCAATGTGAATTCTCTATATGAAAACACACATACACACACACACACACACACACACACACACACACACACACACACACACACACACACACACACACACACACACACTGGAAAATGTTACATTTCAATCTCCTTGATCTGAGGGCTTTGGGTTGCTCCATTTGTCTGTGTGATGACTTGAATTTCAGGATCCTCTTCTGATTTTCTGTTTATTGTTGTCGTCGTCTCTGCCGTGGGTTCCTCAACGACATACTTTGTGAATCTGATGTTAAAGAGTCCTAGAAAAACAGGCATTTTTACCATTTGGAACATATACAATGTCCTACCATTTGAGCATGTATTAAACATAAGCCTTATAATTGGCCTTTTTTTTGTCATTGTGTTGTTTCATTGGCTGCAGTCTTTTTTTATATGGCATGTCCCATAAATCACACATTGTAGAATGTAAATTATTACCGTTGCCCCTTCTTCCTCTAGATTGTTTCTCTTCATTGCTTGATTGCTTTGATCTGCTGCTCTCCACAGATTGATCCGAGTCTTCATTTTCTGTAATGATCAAAACTATGATAATTTCTGAATAATTACTTGTGAAAAGTTTTCAGATTTAGTGACAAGCATACAAATAAGCCATAAATCAGGGGCGGACAACTCAAGTCCTTGAGGGCAGCAGGTATAGGTATTTCGTTAATATCAACTGATCCAAGTGCCAGGGAGAAAGGAAAACCAACAGGAGCAAAATTCCAGTTGAGGACTGGAGTTGTGCATACCTGCCATAAACCATGATAGACAAAGATGACCAAACATGCAAAGTCATGAGAAGATCCTAAACAGTGAGAGACAAAAAGGTGTCCTGGTCTCTAGTTACCTTTCTTCCAGAGTATGTGAGCCCTCCTCAGCTTGATCACAAAGAGCGAAACAACCACAAGCAGACCAAGGATGAGGAATGTCACAAGGAAGATGAGCAACGGCGCACTTCCTCCAGTTCCTCTCTGCTTCTCCGTATCATTGAAGAAGCTTCCTGTGAATGAGACCATCAGTGCAACTTTAGCCTCTTCTACTGTAGCCTTACATCCACGTCTGACTTACACAGCATGACTCGCTTAACCGGATCTGTATGCAAAATAGTAAGACTGTCTTACCTCTAGCATTGGTGGAGTTGCTTCCTGTGCCATTATGAGGTGTGTTCTCTGTTGTCTGAGACACAGACGACCAATCTACAGGGAATTACAGGGGAATGAATGACAGCTATTCTAGACAGTACAGTCACATTATTCAGGAGGATATGGAGTGTATTTGTGGATAAAATGATAGTGATTCAATTGAATTGAAACTAATAAAATACTATTGGATGCTGGTATGACGCCCATCTGTAGTGATGGAGAGTCACCACTAGGTGGAGAAGCAGTCTACTAAATAACTTAAAACCCTAGATGGCAAGGATATGTACATTTCATCCCATTCAATGCTAGCTATGGTTAGTCCTGTTCTTACCGGCAGTGCTGCTGCTGCTGTTGTCATTAGTAAGTGAGTACCCTGTAGCTTCGAACACTGAGTGGGCTGGCTGACCTGAATGAGGAAATGCATTTATTGTACATTTTACATACCGCCCCATTACAGTGTGTCATTTTCACTCACTAATTAAAATATTCTAATTCAAGTCAATATGTATAACAACAAATTACAAACTACCGGTACTTTCATTAACTACAAATAAAAGCACAAGCCAAAGTTCTGCCTGAAAGAGGTTTACTACTGAGGACCTACAGTGCATTCTGAAAGTATTCAGACCCCTTTACCTTTTCCACATTTTGTTACGTTACAGACTTATTCTAAAATTGATTAAATACTTTTTTTCTCCACATCATCTACACACAATACCCCATAATGACAAAGTGTTTATAAGTTAGACATTTTTGCTAATTAATTACAAATAAAAAACAGAAATACCTTATTTACTTATTTAAGTATTCAGACCCTTTGCTATGAGACTCGAAATTGAGCTCAGGTGCATCCTGTTTCCATTGATCATCCTTGAGATGTTTCTACAACTTGATTGGAGTCCACCTGTGGTAAATTCAATTGATTGGAAAGGCACACACCTGTCTATATAAGGTCCCACAGTTGACATGAGGTCGAAGGAATTGTCCATAGAGCTCTGAGACAGGATTGTGTCAAGGCACAGATCTGGGGAAGAGTACCAAGCAATTTCAGCAGGATTGAAGGTCCCCAAGAACACAGTGGCCTCCATCATTGTTAAATGGAAGAAGTTTGGAACCACTAAGACTCTTCCTAGAGCTGGCCGCCCGGCCAAACTGAGCAATCAGGGGGAAAAGGCCATTGGTCAGGAAGGTGACCAAGAGCCCGATGGTCACTCTGACAGAGCTCCAGAGTTCCTCTGTGGAGATGGGAGAAGCTTCCAGAAGGACAACCATCTCTGCAGCACTCCACCAACCAGGTTTTTATGGTTGAGTAGCCAGATAGAAGCTACTCCTCAGTAAAAGGCACATGACAGCCCGCTTGGAGTTTGCCAAAAGGCACCTAAAGGACTCTGACCATAAGAAACAAGATTCTCTGGTCTGATGAAACCAAGATTGAACCCTTTGGCCTGAATGGCAAGTGTCACGTCTGGAGGAAACGTGGTACCTTCCCTACGGTGAAGCATGGTGGTTGCGGCATCATGCTGTGGAGATGTTTTTCAGTGGCAGGGACTGGGAGACTAGTCAGGATCGAGGGAAAGATGAATGGAGCAAAGTACAGAGAGATCCTTGTTGAAAACCTGCTCCAGAGTGCTCAGGACCTCAGACTGGGGCGAAGGTTCACCTTACAACAGGACAATGACCCTAAGCACACAGCCAATACAACGCAGGAGTGGCTTCGGGACAAGTCTCTGAATGTCCTTAAGTGGCCCAGCCAGAGCACGGACTTGAACCGGATCAAACATCTCTGGAGATTTCTTGAAGCACCTTTGGCAGCGATTACAGCCTTGAGTCTTCTTGGGTATGACGCTACAAGCTTGGCACACCTGTATTTGGGGAGTTTCTCCCATTATTCTCTGCACAGCTATTTTCAGGTATTGAAGGGTCTGAATACTTATTCAAATGTGATATCAGTTCATTTTTACTAAATTAGCAAATATTTCTAAAAACCTGTTTTTGTTTTGTCATTATGTGGTATTGTGCGTAGATTGATGAGTGGGGAAAACTATTTAATCAATAATAAGGCTGTAAGGTAACAAAATGTGGGAAAAAGTAATACCCCTGATGGCAGAGACAGACTCGACCACTCTGGCCCATCCTCTCTTTTTGGTCTCTGCAGTGACCCCGCAGTTATCGAGTCTCTCCAACAGCAACCTTTTCCTGGCTGCTATTTCCTCCACCATCACTTCATGATCTTGTTTGCTGAAGTTTTTATTGCGCTTTCCTTGGTAAAAAATCATTGAAGCTGGAGACTCCTATTTCCTTTACTAACTTGAAGCATCATTTGTCAGAGCAGCTTACCGATCACTGCACCTGTACACAGCCCATCTGTAAATAGCCTACTCTACTACCTCATCCCCATATTGTAATTTTTGCTCATTTGCACCCCAGTATCTCTATTTGCACATCATCATCTGCACATCTATCACTCCAGTGTTAATGCTAAATTGTAATTATTTCGCCACTATGGCCTATTTATTGCCTTACCTTCCTAATCTACATTTGCAAACACTGTATATAGATTTTCTATTGTATTATTGACTGTATGTTTCATTATCCCATGTGTAACTATGTTGTTGTTGTCGCACTGCTTTGCTTTATCTTGGCCAGGTTGCAGTTGTAAATGAGAACTTGTTCTCAACTGACCTACCTGGTTAAATAAAGGTGAAATAAAAATAAATTAATAAATATACATTTTTGGTTTTGATATAGCTAGTCCAATGGCTATAATGTGTGAAAAAAAATGAAAAATGTGTGTGTATAAAGGGTTCGCGAGCCAACAAAAAAAGTGTTATTCTCGAGACATAAAGCAAAAAAATAAATGTAATAAAATTGAAATATCAACACTTTATTATAGTGGGCCACGTCTGATCATCCCTGTCACATAGGATTATTTATTGGTTTCAAGCACGTCACTAATGTCAATGCCACATAAGAAGACATTTACGAAGTTCTTAAGAAAAATATTTACAACGTTTCTAAGAATTCCTAAGAACATTTTGAGGAATTGCACTTAAGAACTATCTTATGAACTTCTTATTTGTTTTCCTTAAGAAACTTCTTACGTTTTTTCGTAAGTAGTGTTTTGTGAATCCGGCCCCTGAATACTTTCCAAATGCACTGTATATGGTTAATATTGCTATTGACTTCCGTTTCAGGAAACAGACTTGGTAGTATGAGAACCAAAACCAGCTGTGGTTTTACACGTACGCAGTGTTCACAAAACATGTTGAAAACCAACTTGCAAAAGTCACCATGGCTGTTCTGTTCTTCCGTATATGCATTATAAGTGTTGTTATGTCAAAATGATCAGTAAGTCGTATAGTTGATGTTTTTATAATGCATATTAATATTCTTTACTTACTGTGAGTGCTGAGTTGTAAGTCTTGGGTTGATCCTGGTGATCCCTCTGAATTGGGCCAATCTAAAGCTGTAGCTGTTGGTGTTTCTGTTGACACCTGTGTACTAGGCCAACGGGAGACTGTTGTTTTTGGTACCTCTGTTGGACCTTCTGTACTGGGCCAATGAGAGGCTCTCGCAGTGGAGTGTGATTCCTCAGTGGCTAGAAGATAAAAGGTAATTTCAGTTATTATACAATGCAAACCATGTTCACAAATGACAATTGTCTCTTGCTAAGACTTTTGGCCACTATTATGAAGTGCTTATATATAAAGTTATAGTGCCGTTCAAATAACTTGAAGTGAATAATATGATCTATCTGTACACACAGTCTGACTGTGCACTGAAACCACAAAAGTAAACACTTTCCTTCCAATGTTCCTCTAATAGACCACTGCAAGCAGAACTACATTTAAAATAAAGGGAGACCTGTTTTTTTTATTCTTATTTGGATATTTCCACCATACTCTCAAGGAGGTAATCTGAGCTTTATGTCACAGTATTGTCATTGATCATACCCTTATAAATTCAACATCCTATAGCGTGGATGACATCTCGACAACTAATCAAATCAAAGGTCAAAAGTGTGAACAATAAACCTAGTACTTACGATTCTGTCCAATTTTGACGAAATTCATCAGGGATGAATGGTATAAGGCTGGATGGCGAACAATGCATTTCAATGTGACTCTCCTCTTGTGGGACTGAACATGCAAGATATCCAGGGAGGAATATGTGTTGTCCAACAGAGACTGGGACTGAGGCTGAGCTAAATAACAACAGAGAGGTTCAATTAACTTTTGACTGAAAGTGTAAAAATGTCCTATGTAACAGAATGTCAACAACAACCATCATCCTTCTTCTTATAATAGCTAACCTGCACTTTACAGGGAAAATACAGAAATGAGAGATGAGATAAGGTGGAATGTTTGTTGGATTTAGTTTTGCAGGGGAAGTCTAAACCGTTTTAAGGCCTTTCCTTTTTTTATATAGCGTCGCCAAATTCTCAGTCTCCTACTACTCTGTATTTTCCTATTCTATTTTGATTTGTCTTATGTTCATATTTCCCACAAATGTCAAATACTGTAGTGAACAACGGGGCAGGGAAGCGAACCCGGGTCGCTGGCGTGAAAACACCCTACACATCGTGCCAACAGGGTTAATTGTAATGTGGCTCATATAGCAAGTATTGCTACACTCCCCCCTCCGAACGGAAAGGCACATCTCTGTGCTTCAACCTACCGCTAACCCTTCACATGCAGCCGTGCATTCCGATAGCCTCACAGCCACCATTGCACTTCTGACACCAATGTAGGGAATGGCGGAGCAGGGAAACATGGTTCATATAGCAAGGATCGCTACAATACGAAAATAGGACTACACTATTCAGTTTGACTCTTCACTTTTCCTAATTGTTATGGAATAGGTTAGGTAGTTTAGTTCTTAGGAGCACAATTAGACACTACCACTACCATCTCCAGGTGCCAGTAGCAACCGGGTCAGGGGCTGTGCTCTGCCAGGAAGTCTTGTTAAGTGTTGATTGTGCAAAGGTGTGGCAATCGATTCTAAACAATCTGATAGCTACATAGATTGTTTATGAACTGGCAATAGCTCAAGTTTAAAGTGGAGGGAGTACAGGGCTTAGCAGGTCTCTCAAGGAAGCTAAAAAGAGATTTGGGATTGGAAAAGTTGAATATTTTCAGAAGGAGTCAGGTAATTGGTTAAGGGAGGAGGATTGGGGGGAAAGAGATAGGAGGTTGAAAAGACTGAAGGAGGCAGAGGATGGGTTTGAATCTGTTTAAGCTAGCAATAACAAGGGAGAGGGTATGTCGAGGAAGATTGGTGTCAAGTTCAAACAGAGTGCCAGTTTCGAGTTCTGGAGGTAAAATGGAAGGGGTAGAAGGTGTTGTAAGGAGCTCGGAGCCCGAGCCCTGCACTGATGGACATGATTATGATAAAGATCCATAATCTTTGTCCAGTGGGAGAGATTTTTGGCTGATCCATGGGTGGTTTCAGATTGGGTGGAAAAGATGGTGGGTGCTGTCAAGTAGGTAAAGGTAACCCGAAGTAGACTTGTGATGTTTCTTTGTATTTCTTCAGATCAGAGGGAGCAAGCGCTCCGTGCGACGCAACTTGGGGAAAGACCTGTATTCTTGCTTTGCGCTTAGGTACAGGGCACCATTGAAGGGAGTGATTTCTGGGGTATCGTTAAGTGTGGAAGTGGAGCAATTTAAGTAGAAAATTCCTGGTGTTTGTGACGCCCGCTGTTTGATGCAACGCAGATCCGGTGGGGAGCGTGGTGAAACAGAAGTGACACAGTCTGTTCTTTTGAGCTTTCAGAGTCTTTACGTGACAGAGTTATTTTAGGATATATGAGTTATGCTGTTTGAGCTTTTGTGACGAATACACTGCAGTGTTATAGGTGTCACGTTTATGGGCTTGTTGCGGCAGTGTGTAGGAGGGAGATTCCAAGATGTGGGAAGTGTGCAGGAGGGCATGGGACAGAGGAATGTGTAGCTTCGGTGGGAAAAGTTGTGTGTGTCAACTGTAGGGGTGCCCATGTTCCTGGGGATCGGAGGTGTCCTGTGCGAGAGTGGCAGGTTGAGGTGGCCAGGGTCAGAGTAGTGCAGAAGATGCTGAGGCACTGAAGAAAGTAGAGGAGGGTGAGGGATTCTGAGAGGATCCCTGTGAATAGTAGATCTGTGCCAGAACAGAGGTATAGGCCAATGAGTGATATATGTTTCAGTAAGGTTGGCTTCTTAGCGTTCATAGCAATGGTTATCAACTGAACAGCAGAGATGTAACGTAAGTCACAGAAAATAGATGTTGTGCTGGTAGCTGCAGAGAAGTACTTGGGGGTACGAGATTTGACTTCAGAAGAGTTAGAGGGTGTGTTGTGTTAGGGTCCCTTCCTCTCAGGTCGTTGGCCTAGGGTAGGATCAGATAGGGTTCAAGTAGTTGAATAAGGTGGTGGGTGTTAATGAGTGTCGGGTTAATTTTTCCTGTTTCCCCTTTTCCCATTGTGTAATGGATTTATACTGTAGTTCAGGTGGGGGCGGTAATACAACATATTGGATGCCAACCACCGTTAAACTCCACCAAAGAAGGTGTGGCAGCTGGCAGAGCCATGAGGCTGCTGGATTTTGGTGGCCATGTGAACCTTTGGTTTGTTTTGTATATACTATTAGTTGTTGGTCATGCACCATTTCTTTTTACATAAATCACTTTGGCTGGCCGACCAAGGAGTCAAGATGGAGCTGGCCCTGAACTCGGTAAGATTTCCGTCTCCTGGAGTATATGCATTCAACACCTTTTCACATTAATGCACACATCAAATTAGGTTACAGACCTACAGACCCTTTAGCTGGGCCAAATTGTATTTATTTATGTATTTTCTTTAACCTTTATTTAACTAGGCAAGTCAGTTAAGAACAAATTCTTATTTACAATGACGGCCTACCTACAGGGTCAGCCATAGTAGTACGGCTCCCCTGGTGCAAATTAGGGTTAAGTGCCTTGCTCAAGGACACATCAACAGGTATTCGATGGGCCAGCGACCTTTCGGTTACTGGCCCAACCCTCTAACCACTAGGCTGATTTTGAGTGTATCAAAATCAGTAGGCTAGCTAGCTGGATTTGTAACATAATCCTTTTACCATTTTGGCTTCATAAAATCTAACAAATAAATCTAGAATGAAGGACACTTACCATACATTTCTAACCCACTTTCCAACAGCCATGAGATTTTGGGAGGATGGTCATTTCCCACTGCAGAACATTTGATGGCAATCTTTCCATTGTGTTCTGTTATCTCCAATTTTGGCATACCTTGAGAATGACAAAAAGAGTGATGTTAGGCAAGCACTCTACCTCCTGTGCCAATATGAATATTCTACTAAGTAAAGGGGAAGGCTGTTTGCTTTCTTAATCCCTATAAAAACAGTGCTATTACAATATGTCATACTTACCCAAAACTGTCACATTAACCCACTTCACTACAGGCACTTCGTGACTGTAATGTAAACATGTGTAGAGGCCTCCATCTTTGAAGGTGACATCAGACACACTGACTGAAAAATCGGACTCAGACAAGTTTATCATCTTGTAGCGCTTGTCCTTCAGGGCTGCTAGTGAAGATGGGGAAGAGAGAAGGCATGTCACAAGATGACTCAACTACTTTAGTTCGTAACAAAGATGTTAAAATTTGAGTATGAACTAACATTTTTACTTGTATCATGTACATCTATTATCATTCTAGTCATACAAGCAAGTATTTCATGGTAAAGTCTATACCCATTGTATTCGGCGCATGTAACAAATACAATTTAATTTTTATTTGATACAGCTGTCAACATGAATACAATCAAGTCCTGTATTACTCATATACTCCCGTGTAGCTCAGACGGTAGAGCATGGCGCTTGAAACATCAGCGTTGTGGGTTCGATTCCCACGGGGGACCAATATGAAAAAAGTATATACATGTTTGCACTGGGATTCCAGAATACTTTCAAATGAAGATACTGCTTTGTTTCAGTATATCAAATACATCATAATAATTATCTATATGTGGTATTATAAAATCTTCACCCTTCTTGTCATTAAAAAACATCACATGCTCGTCTGGATTCTTCCATTCCACATGGCTCCAGTTGGCATTTCTAATGCAACACTTCAAGGTTAATGTCTCACCCTCCATCACGGTCATATGTTGCCCTGCAACAGATCCTGCAATGGCAAATACCGATGATTTAGTATAGGACATACTCAGATTGACATGATGGAAGGTTCCAACATGATTTCAAGTTCACCTTACTTTTCAACAGCCCTTTCCTCTTTCTTACACATGCACAGTATTCCATGAACATAATATGATAATGGATGGACTGTAAGTGGGCAGTGTAAATGAACTGAATAAGACCTGAATCAGACCCTTCATTTCTCACAGCTCTGACTCATAGCACTGTCCTACTTCTCGGTCTTCCCCTGATCTCAGACTCTGCCACTGGGGGCTACAGAGGAAACTGAAGGAGGTCGAGCTGTCATTGTCAGGCTTGAGGTTATGGGAGGTGCATTTGCCACTGCACGTACACCTACAGATTATGCAGCCAACCTTCTGCACTGTGACTGACAGGAAATCAAATATAGTGTGGACAGTCACCAATCACATGAGGGGTGTGAAAGAGAGAGCAAGGGGTTTGTGGTTTTCTTCACACTATCTGTGTGAGCGTCATGTGTTCCTTTTTCCTATGCTACTGCTATAACTAGTAATGTATTTGGAAAATTTAACTGTGGGGGCAAAGTTACACCAATGGTGTTGGTGGCCTTGAAACCTTTTAAAGGGTAACTGTTTTCATACATTGTGTGGGCTAGCAGAATCTCACCTTACGATAGGTTCATGCTACATATAGCACCAACTGAACTAAATAAATTCCATGGGGGTGGTCTATGGGTGTCTGTATTTTACTGTATTTTATAATTAACCATAATGATTTTTAGAGCTGTCTGCAATGATTGAATTCAAGGTTAATTATTTAATTAGGTATATGAATCCCAATGAGAGCTGATGACGACCTAATGGTTAAAACGTGATAATAAACACTCTTAGAGCATGTATTGCAGTGTGCTGAGTCTTCCTTTTTGCAGATTCCTAATAAACTGAATGACTAGACAAATGTTGTTATCAATTTGAAAACCATCCTATTTGATTAAAAAGTCACCAAATGACATTCTGAGATGCAAAGACAATAATTTAAATGTCAGCCGCCAAACATATTTAAACAAGCCGACAACAAAGCAATACGTGCACATTTTCTATTATTTTTGTGTTGTAACAACTTTCAGTCTGCCAGAGAAACCACAAGATGGTTATTATACTATAGAGTAGTATAGTATACATGCTATGTGACATGAAAAGAAAATAAACTGGTGGCAGATTATTTAGAATTATTTGAAGAGATGAGTGTGTAATTAAAAGGTACAGTGGCTTTCTGTGTTTCTCACTGAATGTCATTTCAAAGTTGTGATCAAAACAGATTAGTCATATAACTTTGTCAATCTGTATTGTATACATGTACCATCTGGGTACTTTGTACTTCATTGTCTCAGAAACAATTACTTTAAGTGTACTCACCCCTTACAAACAAGACTAGGAAGCAAAGCTGCAGCTTTTGTGACATCTTGACTCTGTCAGATTCAGATGTGAATTCTCAGAACCACTTCCTCTCTTGTCTTTATATGTTACATACACTGCACTGGCTACAGCAAGGGGCCTTCTGTGACATCACAGCACAATTCAATGAAATGTATTTATAAAGCCCTTTGTCACAAAGTGCTATACAGAAACCCAGCCTAAAATTCATGGGATTTCCACGCAACACTGAATACATTTAGGTTGTTGACATGGGATGAAAAATACAATGTTGATTGCATCATGAATTGACAAATGTTAGGCATGTTTATTTCCTTGTCAATATGACATCTCTCTTGAAAGACATCACCATGCACCAATGTTGTAGCCTGGTGGAACCGTTTATCACAATAGCATACTGAACAGTAATGGATAATAGCAATAGTAAGCCTGGTCTCCTAGAAAATACATTATAGTCAAAGTAAATCCCAGACACTCAAATTAGTATGACATGTTACATTTGGTATGTTTACTTAAGACAGATGGTTACTTTAGGCAAGTCGGTCAGGGTGGGTGTATAACACGAACGTCTAGTAATCCAAAGGCAAAGCTTGCAGATTCAAATCTCATCACGGACTACTTTAGCATTTTATCCAATTAGCAACGTTACAACTACTTACTACTTTTTAGCTACTTTGCAACTACTTAGCATGTTAGCTAATACTTCCCTAACCTTAACCCTTTTAGCTAACCCTTCCCCTAACCCTTTAACCTAACCCCTAGCCTAGCTAACGTTAGCCACCTAGCTAGAATGGCTAAGTTTGGCCAATTCATAACATATTGTACGTTTTACAAAATTTTAACATATTGTGGCGACCCTGTAGAACATTGTTGTGGTGGGACGCACAACGGCTGGGGACTTCTGCCACGTGTCAGTGACGGTGGAAGGGACACCGTGCACAGCCTTGGTGGACACCGGGTCCACCGTGACAATCGTGCGGCCGGACGTCATTCCGGAAGGGTTGGTGTGGGAACCGACAGCAGTACAGCTACGAACTGTCACAGGTGAGACTGCTCCTATGCTGGGGAAACGGATTATGTCACTTACGGTGGGGGGAAAGACAGTGCAGCACTTAGTGTGGGTGGCTAGTGTTCAGGACCCCTGTATTTTAGGGTTAGATTTTCTTAGGGACACTGGCTGCCATTTGGACCTGAGCACGGGCACCTTAAGCTTTGGGGGTGGGCCTGAGGTTGAAATGTTTACATTGGGGAAGCTGTTTAGAGAGGGGGCTTGCCGTTCTGCAACTCCCGTGAAGGCGGGGAGAGGAGTGGAATGTGACTCAACCCCCGCTTCTGTCCACCAGCTGTCTCCAGTGGCCCCCATCTTCGTGCCAAAGGATAACACAGACACACTGCCCTCCTGCCCCCACGCTCAACCCCACCGGCTAGAGACTGAGACAACGCAGTCCCCGTCACCTGCCCCGGCCCCACCTCAGCAGACTACGGGGACGCCTGACTCCTCTCTGGCAGCAGTGGAGGAGGTCTGCAGGAGACACAGGGAGGGACTCAATGCGGAACAGCAAGAACAGCTGAGACATCTCCTGACGGAATTTAAAGACTGTTTCGCGTGGGGGGACCTCGACGCATCCCACTGGCGAGACAGGAGGCTGCAGACAAGGCTGTGGTGGAGATGGAGAGGGCGGGTTTCATCGAGCCGTCTAATAGCCCGTGGTCAGCCCCTGTAGTCATGGTTCCTAAAAAAGGGGGAAAGCTGCATTTCTGTGTGGACTATAGAGGACTGAATGCTGTCACTAAGAAGGACTCTTACCCACTTCTCTGTATAGATGAGAGTCTCGACTTAGTGAGGGGGTCCTCCTGGTTCTCCTCCCTTGACCTACGCAGCGGATACTGGCAGGTGCCTCTCGCCCTGGAGGCGCGTGCTAAAACAGCTTTTTCCACCCACCGTGGCCACTGGCAGTTTAAAGTGTTGTGCTTTGGACTCTGTAACGCACCAGCCACGTTTGAGCGCCTCATGGACCAGGTGCTGTCAGACGTGGTCTATCTAGACAACATCCTTGCTCACGGAGCCTCCTTCGAAAGGGTGCTGACAGCACTGCGGAGAGTGCTGGAGAGAGTGACGGGGGCGGGGCTGAAGCTACACCCAGAGAAATGCCACTTCATGCGGCGAGAGGTGACGTTTCTGGGGCATCGTGTCGGAGGAAAGGGCATCAGCACCATGCATGACAAAGTGGAGGCTGTTTGGGACTGGCCTGTCCCGACGACGAAACAGCAGGTGAAGAGCTTCCTAGGGCTGGCTTCCTACTATCGCAGGTTTGTGAGGGGGTTCTCCAGCATCGCTTCTCCCCTCACGGGCCTGCTGGGCAAAGACAAGGAGTTTAATTGGACAGAGGAGTGTCAGCAAGCCTTTGGCACCCTGAAACGTGCCTTGGCAGAAGCCCCCATTCTTGCTGCGCCTGACCTGTCACAGCCCTTTGTCCCTGACACGGACGCCAGCAATGTAGGCATGGGGGCAGTGCTGTCACAGCTGGGCCCGGAGGGAGAGAGAGTGGTGGCATATTTAAGCAGAACCTTCAGTAAAGAGGAGTGACTGTGTGACTCGCCGTGAGCTGTTGGCGGTAGTAGCAGCTGTGCGCCACTTCAAATATTACCTCTGTGGCATCACCTTTGTTGTGCGCACTGACCACGCCGCCTCCAATGGCTGCTGTCCTTTAAGGAACCGGAGGGGCAGATTGCACGCTGGCTGGAGGAGCTGCAGTCCTTTGACTTCCGAGTAGAGCACAGGGCCGGCGCTCGCCATGCCAACGCAGACGCCCTGTCTCGCCGTCCCTGTGCAGAACAACGCTGCGGCTACTGTGAGAAGAGGGTGGCCAGAGAGAGAGTGCTGTGTGAGGAGGAGGGCGCAGTGGCTGTAGTGAGCCAGTTGGGGCCTCCAGTGTGCAGCGAGACTCTGACTTTACTGGGGACGACACAGGCGGGATGTAGAGGACTATTGCAGGCAGTGTGACAGCTGTGCAGCTAGAAAGGAGCCTCCTGGGCAGTCACACGCCCAGTTACAGCAGTTCCCCGTAGGGGCACCTGTAGAGAGGGTGGGAGTGGACATTGTGGGCCCATTCCCAGTTTCATAGGGGGGAAATAGATGGATTCTGACTGCGATAGATTACTTTACAAAATGGCCCGAAGCTTACCCCCTCCCTGACCAGGAGGCGGAGACGATTGTCAACGCGCTGCTGGGGGGTTTTATCAACCGGTTTGGGGTGCCTGAGACAATCCACACTGACCAGGGGAGGAACTTTGAGTCTCGGGTGTTCGCCGAGATGTGCCAGCGGCTGGGGGTGGAGAAGACCCGCACCACCCCTCTTCATCCACAGAGCGATGGTTTGGTGGAGAGATTCCACCGGACCTTAGGTCAACAGCTGGCCATAGTGACGGCAAAACATCAAAAAGATTGGGACACCCACCTTCCCCTGGTCCTCATGGCATGTCGGTCAGCTGTTCAGGACTCCACCGTCTGCTCACCGGCTCTGCTCATGCTGGGAAGGGAGCTGCGCACTCCAGCTGAAATGGTGTTCGGCCGCCCACCGGATGGAGCCCCAGTTCTGTCCGGTCTCGACTACGCCCGGAGGCTACAAGATCGACTTGAGACAGCTCACACATTCGCCAGGCAACAGTTGGCAAGTGCAGGCATACGTCAGAAGCGGCACTACGACGTGCGGGCGAAAGGGCGCCACTTTGAAGTGGGTGAGCTGGTGTGGCTGCACAACCCAGCCAGGAAGAAGGGGCGGTGTCCTAAACTGGACAGTGCATGGTTAGGGCCCTGTCAGATCTTGGAGCGTGTGGGGGAGGTAGTGTACCGCATCCAGAGCCCACCAAGGGGACGCAAAGTGGTGGTGCACTGGGACAGACTAGCGCCTTACAGGGGCAGACAGACAATGGGGGGTGAGAAAAGGGACAGTGGCGACAGCCAGGGGGCGGGTCATTCAGGGGAGGCCTCTCAGGTGGCAGGGACAGAGCTGCCAGCTGTGGCTGTAGGGGAAGAGACACTCAGGGGGGAAAAGACAGGGAGACCCAAGAGAGAGAGGAGGCCTCCGGGTCGCCTTAATGACTTTGTTTGTGCCCTCGGGGTCGAGGGCTTGTAAGGGAGGGAGCTGTGTGGCGACCCTGTACTGTGTAAAGTTCCAGATCGTCCTGCTGATTGGTGCGCTCAGGGTGGTCAGTTAATTGTGGGGGGCGGCACCTGAGGGTTACCAGGGTAACAGTTATATAGGGGAAGTTGAGGCAGGTTTTTAGTCAGTCTTGTCTTTCCTTGTAGCATGTTCCAACCTGTGTTCCTGTGTGTTAGCAATAAGTGTTAGCATATTCTCCAGTTTCTGTTCTGTGTGTGTATGCTTGATTGAGTGCGTGTAGTTAGGGCGTGGGCAGTAGCCTATAGCTGCCTGAGTTTAGTTTAGCCTTAATAAACCGTTGGAAATAACATCTGTGCCTCCGGCTCCTTCTTTACGTCGGACTGAGACGTTACAATATAATACGAATTGTAATTCGTAACATATCATACAAAATAGTTGATGGACATCAACAAATTAATACCATACTAAATGTAACAATGTAATTGGTCAACAGTAGGGATTATTCAATTAAGTGTTTTTTGTCATTAAGAAAAACAGAATCATGAAAATGTTTTTGCATGAGAAATACTGCACTAAGACCTCCTCCTCGGCAAAAACGTCAACATTAATTACAAAGTTATCTATTTTGAGGAAGTACTGACTACAGCGTCTCAAGAGGAAAAAAACAGTGATATTACATGTTTTCTCTTTATTTTTTAAAGCAAATGTATTTAAAGGGAGTATGTGCAACACGCTCTCTCATGAGGCAGCTTTTGAATAGGTGGGCGTAGGATTCTTACGAGGAAAATGGCGGAAATGGATGTAGAGCTAGATTTAAGCAGGGAGTCGAGTAAATGTGGCGAAGACGAAAGTTCTGAATGGGCTAAAATAGTGTTGAAAACTGGAACAAAAAGAAAATTGTCTACGATTGAACTAAATAAAACGTGTGTAAACTATAATGAATCGCTTCTTGTTAGAGCGGTTAACCGAATATCCTATGCGGAGGCAATTAAGAGAATTAAGAAAACAAGTGATTCTAGGTTAGATATGGTAGTGAATGCAAAATATAAGGTAGTGGATACAATGCAGCCTGTAGTAAATTGTTTGTTGCCAGGAGAAAGACACCATGTGTGTTAATGTTGATTTTGTTGCGTTCATTGCCACAGTTGTAAACTGTACAGCGCAAGTCTAAAAGATATCGAAGAAACTGGACATTATTGTGGCTGCGGCAGAAAAGTTTTTGTGACTGAAGGATTTTACTTCTGTAGTTTTGGAAGGAGTACTGGCGACGGAAGGTCCGCCCTCTCGGGGTTCCCTTGAGCCTGTGTAGGGATCAGATATGTTTAACATAAGTTATTTGAGTAGTTAATTTATTTTGGGGTTTTGTTTGTTTTGGCAATGTACTATGGTGGATTAAGTTAGTATCACTATTACATATGGATTTATTTATAAAATCAAAAAAAATTGGTTGTTTCCAACCGTCCTGTTGGAGTCGGCAATACAACTTTTTGGGTGTAGTCCGCCATAAAATCTACAAGAAGAAGCGCTTTCGTTCATGTCAGAATTAGGCGTTCATCCACGTTTCAAAAACATAAAATTTCGAATTCTTACAGTAAAAAGGATATCAAATATTCAGATCTGGATTGACAAGTACGCTAAATCATGTGAAGTTACAAAACCTATAGGGCTTAGTCTACACAAATTAAATAAAGGATGCAGGACCTTAGCAATAGGACCAGGACTACCTGGCCCGATGACTCCTGGGTATCCCTGTCCCCAGTCCACTTGGTCGTGGTGCTGATCCAGTCTCTGCTGCTTCCGTCTGCGGCTATGGAACCCTGACCTGCTCAGGAAGTGCTACCTTGTCCCAGACCTGCGTCTCTCTCTCTCTAACAGACCTGCGTCTCAACCTCTAATTGCTCAGCTATGAAGAGCCAACTGGCATTTACTCCTGAAAAGCTGAACAATTAGGGCTAGGCTTTGGCATAGGTTTAAAACTAAAATATAAAAAAAAGTTATATTGCTGGACAACACGCAAACTTTGGCCCTAAACCGTTTCCCATGCATTGACAATGGGGTTTCTAAACCAACTCGGATCTAATATTTGCAGATTTCTTCGCCCGGCACCGATCACTGAGCTAGCAAAGTTAGCTAGTGAGTCACAAATGTACGCCCAGCCAGTAACTTATTTCAGTCTGATTGGACTTAGTCAGCATGGCTTAACATAGTTTATTTCGTTTTTGACCTCGACATTCTTGCTGGATAGATACTTTGATAGCCAGTTCTGCTAGCTAATAGTACCTAATAGTCATACTTGAGTAAAACTAAATATACCTTAATAGAAAATGACTCAAGTGAAAGTCACCCAGTAAATTACTACTTGAGTAAAAGTCTAAAAGTATTTGGTTTTAAATATACTTAAGTATCAAAAGTAAATAAATTGCTAACACTCTTTTACAAACAAAGCATTTGTGTTAAGTGAGTCTGCCAGATCACAGGCAGTATGGATGACTCTCTTGATAAATGTGTGAATTGGACCATTTTTCTGTCCTGCTAAGTATTCGAAATGTAACAAGTACTTTTGGATGTCGAGGAAAATGTATGGAGTAAAAAGTACATTGATTTTCTTTAGTAATGTAGTAAAGTAAAAGTTGTCAAATATAAATAGTCAAGTATAGTACAGATACCCCACAAAACAACTTAAGTAGAATTTGAAAGTATTTTTACTGGTGTACAGTAGTAGGCTACAGTACCGTTAACTTAGAGTATTAACGTTAACTGAATGACAACAATATAGCCTTGTCACTACTAGTTGGTTAATATGGGGTGCAGTAGTCTACAGTACAACATTACTAAATGATAACATAGCCTTGTCACTAGCTAGCAGTTGCTTGATGGGGTGGGGTACAGTAGGCTGTTATTCGTTGGGTCTGGAAATTGTTAAATTAGCTAATATTATAAAAAGATCACACATCATGCAGCTGTGGTGGTGTCACATTGTCTTTATCCATACCATAGCTGCTGCTATGGATATTCATTTTACTTGAGAGCTCTGTCCTCTTTGACAGGTCTCCCTTGACAAAATGTTATTTTTGACCTGGTAAAATAACCTAACGATTGTGTGCACTCACTAGCTAGAATTGTGTGGTTCGGTGGCAGATTTTCAAAAGAAAATACATGTACAGTATATCATCATCAATTATCAATCAGATGAGATACACTGTTAACCCAAATTGAATTTCATTCATTCATAACTGGAGAAACAAATTATTGTTAATATTCCAATTCTATAGGTCGTCCATTCCCGAACCTGAAGCCCCCTGTCCCCAGCAGGAAAGACCAGGAAAAAGTGTTGGCTTAAGGTACAACTTCCTATTGAGGAAATGTAAGAACTCAATGTCATTTTTAGATTTGGAGTTACTGACATGAATAGAAGCATATACAAGCAATCTATCAAATAGAAGTAGAAGCACAGTGGCTAAGAAAGAGGAACCTGTCTCTGAGGGGTGGCCAGTCCTCTTCTGGCTGTGCTGGTGGAGATAAGAGTACAGCCATTTAGGCCAGATCACTCTTCAAGACGACCAGCAAGGTCAAATGATAATCACAGTGGTTATAGAGGGTGAAATTGTTCAGCTTTTCAGGAGTAAATGCCAGTTGGCTCTTCATAGCTGAGCAATTAGAGGTTGAGACGCAGGTCTGTTAGAGAGAGAGAGACGCAGGTCTGGGACAAGGTAGCACTTCCTGAGCAGGTCAGGGTTCCATAGCCGCAGACGGAAGCAGCAGAGACTGGATCAGCACCACGACCAAGTGGACTGGGGACAGGGATACCCAGGAGTCATCGGGCCAGGTAGTCCTGGTCCTATTGCTAAGGTCCTGCATCCTTTATTTAATTTGTGTAGACTAAGCCCTATAGGTTTTGTAACTTCACATGATTTAGCGTACTTGTCAATCCAGATCTGAATATTTGATATCCTTTTTACTGTACACTGTTGTTTTTTTTAGCCAAAGCTAATCACTGAATGTCTTACTACAAGAATGTGGTCAGGTTGACACACTTCTGAGTCACAACAACACAGATCACACACACCACAGATTGTGAGGGCAAGTACAATGAGCAGTTGGGAAAATGAATTCTTCTGCATGGTTGCCCCCCCACCCCCCACCCCCCAACCAGGCTCAGTGGGTGACAGGTAACCGTGTTTCCACCAAGCTGTTCCAAGCCTGGAGTGGCACGCTGGAACTTCCAGAGGCTTATAGACCTGAAGCAGTGTAATGTGGTCCAGGTAATTATCACACACACGTACAGTGGGGAGAACAAGTATTTGATACAATGCCGATTTTGCAGGTTTTCCCACTTACAAAGCATGTGGAAGTCTGTAATTTTTATCATAGGTACTCTTCAACTGTGAGTGACGGAATCTAAAATTGTTTGATTTTTAAGTAATTAATTTGCATTTTATTGCATGACATAAGTATTTGATACATCAGAAAAGCAGAACTTAATATTTGGTACAGAAACCTTTGTTTGCAATTACAGAGATCATACGTTTCCTGTAGTTCTTGACCAGGTTTGCACACACTGCAGCAGGGATTTTGGCCCACTCCTCCATTCAGACCTTCTCCAGATCCTTCAGGTTTCGGGTCTGTCGCTGGGCAATACAGACTTTCAGCTCCCTCCAAAGATTTTCTATTGGGTTCAGGTCTGGAGACTGGCTAGGCCACTCCAGGACCTTGAGATGCTTCTTACGGAGCCACTCCTTAGTTGCCCTGGCTGTGTGTTTCGGGTCGTTGTCATGCTGGAAGACCCAGCCACGACCCATCTTCAATGCTCTTACTGAGGGAAGGAGGTTGTTGGCCAAGATCTCGCGATACATGGCCCCATCCATCCTCCCCTCAATATGGTGCAGTCGTCCTGTCCCCTTTGCAGAAAAGCATTCCCAAAGAATTATGTTTCCACCTCCATGCTTCACGGTTGGGATGGTGTTCTTGGGGTTGTACTCATCCTTCTTCTTCCTCCAAACACGGCGAGTGGAGAATCGTAGGTAGCTTGTTTCAACTTGTATCTTCTTATTAATACCATGTCTTGTTTTGAGGTGTTTTGACTGATGTCATGTCTATGCTAATATGGCTTAAATTCGCTAGCTAGCTCACTAACAACTAACAATATATTTGAGAGACAAGTACTCATTTTGCAAATGTATTTGTTTTTAATAAACATTTGGAGACTAACTATAGTTTACATGTTGTCAAATCTAATTCAACCATCTGTTTTGCACACTTCGGTTTTGTTGCTAAATAACCAACCAGCCTATTAACATGGAGAAATTGGGGGAGTTTCTAGGGGAGAATAAGTTTATAAATTGACTGGCTGGGCTGTGGGACAGTGGATGTGCATTGATAAATCTAATGGAAATGTTAACAGGCATTACCCAGAGAATGCGGGGATTGTGGCACTATAACTCTCTGCTATCAATCAATCAGCATCCTATTTTGGCCGTTATCATTACACTTTTTTTTTGTTGCTACATTGCTTTTGTGCAATAAACATGGGTCAATGGAAACCTATATATTGTTATATTTAATTCCTCAAACATTTAGTCTAGATGTTGTAAATGTGGTTGCATATTGGCAGATTATTCTGTTGAATAAAAGCACAATTCAAACCAATTTCAGGGACTCAAATTTGCTATTTAAATATAGGCCTACAGTTCAGTGGGTCAGACTATTTCGACACAGTGCCAGTAAATTGATTAGGACAGCTCTAGAATATTATCTTGCTATTTCCGGGGCTTTATAATCTTCAACCGACCTCCGTCTTTTTTCAAGGAATTTAGGCAATGCACGAGCTAGATTTCAACCAATCAGAGTTCAATGCGTTGAAGGGTATAAAGACAATTACAACTGATCCTAGTGCTGGTTGATTCCGTAAATGTGGCCATATAACGCATTCCGCATTGAAGAATAGTGGTTAAATTCTGATTGTAGATAATTTTGACTGCTAGAACGTACTGAAAGTGCAGCGTTTCACCGGTGAGAGGACTTCTTGGAAACTGATTGGCTCTCACGTTATCCGGAAGATACATGAGCGCTTTCGCCGGCATCTTCTTTTCTCATTCATCGGGTGGCGGAGACTGCGAACAGCTTGCATACAGAATTGCCTACATCACATCCAGGTAAAAAAAAGGAAACATACTTTAATCTGTTATAGTCTACGTCATTGTCAGTTATAGGCATATATAACGTTATGTATTTTTCCTACAATTGTTTCTATATTCGCTTCGGTATACGTGTCCTTTTAATTAGAATCCAAATGTAATAGATCTATTTATCATTGAGATCATTTATTATGTTCATATTGTTGTATTCACTGTAGGTCTATTCAACAATTCCGAGACGACAGTCTAAGAGATGCCAGAGTAGTCTCTAGAAAATGTCATAGCCTACCAGTGAAATGGCCGCAATTTTAATGCGCTTGGTTGCGGAGCCAGCTGTACTGCAGCACTCAGCGTTATCCTTCAGAAGCCCGGTTGGGGGAGGGTGTAAAGCACGTACCCCCCCCCCCCCCCCCCCAGATGGTCGGGGATCATCCCAGATAAATTGCATTGGCGAACCATGCCTACCTGGGTGAAAGCGCAATGATGCCATTGCCAGGGCAAGACATTCTAAAGAATAGATAGTGATATTAAGCTAAATAGTGTTGATGTTCACTGTAGTATTGTTTAGTTTATTAATGTGTTTAGGTTAATAGGGCTCCTGATTGGAGCAGTGGTCTAAGGCACTGCATCTCAGTGCAAGAGGCTTCGCTACAGTCCCTGGTTCGAATCAATGCTATAGCCCTTGGAAATTCGCTGCCAACTGCCATCACAATTTATGAAGCTCAAACTACATGGCGAATTCCCCATGGGACTGCAGTATCCTAGCTCTCGCAAATCATTCTTTCCATTGGGTTTTCAGCGCCCGCTGCTGGCTACTTGTGAACTACAATTCCGATGCTGTCTGTTAACGTTTAAAAAAAGTTAACAATCATCGCTTGCGAAAGTATTGAAACATATGGTCCTTATATTTCATATAGGCATGAAATAATCTTTCAAATACAAAATATACTTACTGTAGCAGGTTTGCACAGATCCTTACGGTCGTGTGCTTCCAGCCGACGAACTGGGATACGGTCCAAACACTTAAAAGACCCACCCTCATCCACTTACCCTCGCCTTATGCCCTTGGGGGAATCCCCGTCGCCATCTTGGCAGGCGGTCCAAATGATTAGCCAAGCAAGGGAAGTTTGCAACGTAAGCCCCTCAGCCCTCATTTTTAGTTGAGTTTGCGAGTGTACAATTATGTTCACTCCTGGGCCTGAAACTCCCCATAATTCAATTCACAACGATTGTATATCCCCTAAGAAAAGTCAGCGAAAACTTAAAAACAACATCAATGGAGAAGTCTTGCTGGCTTGGCCGAAGTGGCTATCTGAGGGTTTAATTAGCCCATACACACTCGATCATTTTCACTCCCTCAGCTTTGGGACGCTTGTGCAAATGGCAGAGACTCAGGTTAATGTGCAAATGGAGAGGCAAGGGGGGTGATTTGGTATTCAGTCAGGCAGGGCACCATGCATATGCCCTTTTCCTTGCCTAAGATGGCTGTCTGGCCCATCCAATGCCAGCCCAGCCCAGGTATTAATTAATTTAACTGAAACTGAATGCCCATTAGTTTTCCTTGATCAGGATTAGTCACAGTTTTTAGGAATTTAATGAGTCAGTGCATTTCCCCATAAAAGTTGCTCTATGATCTTTGTTGTGACTCATAAACAGTCCAAGTCTCTATGCATACTTTACCTTGAGTGATCATGAATACCACCTATTGGAAAGACTGCTCATCTTTACATATTTATTTATCTCTTGTCACAGTAACCATGTCTAAGGGAACAGCAGTCGGGATTGATCTTGGGACCACCTACTCCTGTGTTGGTGTGTTCCAGCATGGCAAGGTTGAAATCATTGCCAACGACCAGGGCAACAGGACCACTCCAAGCTATGTTGCCTTCACTGACTCCGAGAGGCTCATCGGTGATGCCGCCAAGAATCAGGTTGCCATGAACCCCTGCAACACAGTTTTCGGTAAGTTTGTTCTGCAAAGGTGGTTATTGGTAAATGTCAATAAGGTTGGTAAAGGTGTGTGTTTAAATTATTTAAATTTGACTATATAACTTGGTTCACTTGGATACAGTTTATTCCTGACATTCATAGTTTCCATGCCATAAACAAAGATACCATGCCATAACCAAAGATGGTTCTAGTATCTTCCTTGGATGTCTGAGTGAGAAACCAAAGGTCAATTGGTATGATTGGAGTATGTATAACATAATAATTTTAAGACTTTTTATATGTGTATTCCAGATGCTAAGCGTTTGATTGGCAGAAGGTTTGAGGACACCGTGGTTCAGTCCGACATGAAGCACTGGCCTTTCAACGTCATCAGCGATAGCGGACGCCCCAAAGTGGAGGTTGAATACAAAGGCGAGACCAAGAGCTTCTACCCCGAGGAAATCTCCTCCATGGTGTTGGTGAAGATGAAGGAGATTGCAGAGGCCTACCTCGGGAAGGTGAGTTTGAAATGCATTGCCCACTGGGCACAAACTGGTTGAATCAACGTTGTTTCAACATAATTTGTCAATGTATTGTGATATGGCATCTATGTGGAAAATACATTGGATTTGAGGGTGAAATTTCAACCACAGGATTATGATCAATCATGGAAATAAAAGTGCTGAAAACATTGGCTCCCTAATTAGATGGTGAACAAGCTATGAAGGAAAAATATTGGAGTGTTGGTGCAGGCACAGCCAACTAACCAAACATAATATTTCGGTATTGTCACGATGTGGGTGTGGGAATGACCAAGGAGAAGCGCAGGGATAGTAGTTCGACATTTTAATAATATACTATGTATATAAACAAAACGAATGACGAACTACAGAAACAAACAAACGATGTACAAAACAAACACGACTGAACGGACGTAACACTTACTTTCACCGTGACTGCGAAATACATCGACAATGACCCACACCAGAGTGAAGGACAGACTCAACATATATAGGATCCCTAATTAGAGACAATGCGGTGCAGCTGCTTCTAATTAGGGATCCAACCCAAAACCCACACAGAAACAGAAAAGAAAGACACTGTCAGACTCTGACCATAGCTACATAGAGAAGCAAATAGGCTTCTCTATGGCCAGAGCCTGACAGTACCCCCCCCCCCAAAGCGGACTCCCGGACGCCAAAAAAACCCCACACAAAACAAGGGGGGGTTAATGGGAGGGAAGACTAGTCCATCGGGGGCGGCTCAGGCTCCGGCGAAGTGGACAGTTTACTCCCATGCCCCTTCTTTATAACCGGGCCCAGACTGGGTACCGGTGGGGCAAACGTCTCCGGCCATGGAGCGGGGAAAACAACCGGGCCCGGACTGGGCACCGGTGGGGCCAACGGCTCCGGCCATGGAGCGGGACCATTAAACGGGCCCGGACTGGGCACCGGTGGGGTAAACGGCTCCGGCCATGGAGCGGGGAAAACAACCGGGCCCGGACTGGGCACCGGTGGGGCAAATGGCTCCGGCCATGGAGCTGGGCGATTAACCGGGCACCGGTGGAGTGGACTGCTCAGGCTCTGGAGCGGAGCAGACGGCTGGACCCGGATTGGGTACCGTTGGAGCGGACTGCTCTGGCACTGGAGCGGAGCAGATGGCTGAACCCGGAATGGGTACCGGTGGAGCGGACTGCTCAGGCTCTGGAGCGGACTAGACGGCTGGACCCAGATTGGGTACCGTTGGAGCGGACTGCTCTGGCACTGGAGCGGAGCAGACGGCTGAACCCGGAATGGGTACCGGTGGAGCGGACTGCTCTGGCACTGGAGTGGAGCAGACAGCTGGACCCGGAATGGGCACCGGTGGAGCGGACTGCTCTGACTCTGGAGCGGAGCAGACGGCTGAACCCGGAATGGGTACCGGTGGAGCGGACAGCTCTGGCACTGGGGCGGAGCAGACGGCTGGACCCGGAATGGGTACCGGTGGAGCGGACTGCTCTGACTCTGGAGCGGAGCAGACGGCTGAACCCGGAATGGGTACCGGTGGAGCGGACTGCTCTGGCACTGGGGCGGAGCCGACGGCTGGACCCGGATTGGGCACCGGTACGGCGGACTGCTCTGGCACTGGAGCGGAGCAGACGGCTGGACCCGGAATGGGCACCGGTGGAGCGAACTGCTCTGGCACAGGGGTGGAGCAGACGGCTGGACCCGGATTGGGCACCGGTACGGCGGACTGGGGAGGCGCACCAGAGGTCGGATGCGTGGAGCTGGCACTGGAAGCACCTGGATGGGCGCACGCACTGGAGGTCGGGTGCGGGGAGTAGGGCAGAGGTCCGGACTCGGACTGGACATCGGTGAAGCGGATTGCTCTGGCCTGGGAGTGGAGACGACGACCGGACCCAGACTGGGCACCGGAGGAGCGGACTGCTCCGGCCTGGGAGTGGAGTAGACGACCGGACCTGGACTGGACCACTCCGCCATCTCCCTCTCGACCTCTTCCTCTATCTCCACCAATTCCTCCAGAACCTCTCCAAAATGCTCCTCCAGATACTCTTCCTCCACCTTGCTCTGAGCCCCCCATCTGTACTTCGGCCTCTCCATGCTCCATATGGGGAGTGGTACTGGCTCGTCTTCTTCGCGACCACCCCCATAGCCCCTCCCAGAAATTTTCTTGGGGTTGTTTGCGGGCGTTTCCCCGTCTCGCGCATCGCGCATAACGCGGCGGCACCTCCTCTCTCTCCCTCTCTCCCCAGTTACGCTGCTTGGTCTGGTAGTGGTGGGTCGTTCTGTCACGATGTGGGTGTGGGAATGACCAAGGCGCAGCGCAGGGATAGTAGTTCGACATTTTAATAATATACTATGTATATAAACAAAACGAATGACGAACTACAGAAACAAACAAACGATGTACAAAACGTCACGTACTCAAAACAAACACGAATGAACGGACGTAACACTTACTTTCACCGTGACTGCGAAATACATCGACAACGACCCACACCAGAGTGAAGGACAGACTCAACATATATAGGATCCCTAATTAGAGACAATGCGGTGCAGCTGCCTCTAATTAGGGATCCAACCCAAAACCCACACAGAAACAGAAAAGAAAGACACTGTCAGACTCTGACCATAGCTACATAGAGAAGCAAATAGGCTTCTCTATGGCCAGGGCCTGACAGGTATTGTGAAAATAATACACTATATCTTGAAAAATAATATGCCGATATGTAACTGTATTGATTCTTTTTTAATATACAGTGCATTCGGAAAGTATTCAGACCCCTTGACTTTTTCCTAATTTCGTTACGTTACAGCCTTATTCTAAAATTGATTAAATGCATGTTTTTCCTCATCAATATAGACACAATACCCCATAATGGTAAAGTGAAAACAGGTTTTTTGAAATGTTGGAAAATGTACAAAAAAAAAACAGACCCTTTGCTATGAGACTCGAAATTGAGCTCAGGTGCATCCTGTTTCCGTGTATCATACTTGAGATGTTTCTACAACTTGATTGGAGTCCACCTGTGGTAAATTCAATTGATTGGACATGATTTGGAAAGGCACACACCTGTCTATATGAGGTCCCACAGTTGACAGTGCATGGCAGAGCAAAAACCAAGCCATGAGGTCGAATTAATTGTCCATAGAGCTCTGAGACAGGATTGTGTTGAGGCACATATCTGGGGAAGGTTACCAAAAAATGTCAGCAGCATTTAAGGTCCCCAAGAACACACTTTCCTCCATCATTCTTAAATGGAAGAAGTTTGGAACCACCAAGACCCTTCCTAGATCTGGCTGCTCTGCAAAACTGAGCAATTGGGGGAGAAGGGCCTTGGTCAGGGAGGTGACCAAGAACCCGATGGTCACTCTGTCAGAGCTCCAGAGTTCCTCTGTGGAGATGGGAGAACCTTCCAGAATGACAACCATCTCTGCAGCACTCCACCAATCTGGTCTTTATGGTAGAGAGGCCAGACAGAAGACACTCTTCAGTAAAAGCCACATGACAGCCCAAAAGGCACCTAAAGGACTAAGACCATGAGAAACAAGATTCTCTGGGCTAATGAAACCAAGATTGAACTGTTTGGCCTAAATGCCAATCGTCACGTCTGGAGGAAACCATGCACCGTCCCGGCAGCATCATGCTGTGGGAATGTTTTTTAGCGGCAGGGACTGGGAGACTAGTCAGGATCGAGGGGAAAGATGAATGGAGCAAAGTACAGAGAGATCCTTGATGAAGAGTGCTCCAGAGTGCTCAGGACCTCAGACTGGGGTGAAGGTTCACCTTCCAACGGGACAACAACCCTAAGCACACAACCAAGACAATGCAGGAGTGGCTTCAGTACAAGTCTCTGAATGTACTTGAGTGGCCCAGTCAGAGACCGGACTTGAAACCGATCGAACATCTCTGGTAAGACCTGAAAATAGCTGTGCAGTGACACTCCCCATCCAACCTGACAAGAGCTTGAGAGGATCTGCAGGAAATAATGGGGGAAACTCCCCAAATACAGGTGTGCCAAGCTTGTAGCGACAAGAAGACTCAAGGCTGTAATCGCTACATTTGCAACATTTTCTAAAAACCTGTTTTTGCTTTGTCATTAGGGGGTATTGTGTGTAGATTGATTAGGGGGAAGAATTTTGTTTTTAATCCATTTTAGAATAAGGCTGTAACGTAACAAAATGTGGGTAAGGTCAAGGGGTCTGAATACACTGTATATACAGTACCAGTGATGGAGTGCTGCATCAGATTACCTGGCCTCCACAATCACCCGACCTCAACCCAATTGAGATGGTTTGGGATGAGTTAGACTGCAGAGTGAAGGAAAAGCAGCCAACAAGTGCTCAGCATATGTGGGAACTCATTCAAGACCGTTGGAAAAGCATTTCAGGTTAAGCTGGTTGAGAGAATGCCAAGAGTGTGCAAAGCTGTCATTGAGGCAAAGGGTGGCTACTTTGAAGAATCTGAAATATAAAGTATATTTTCATTTGTTTAACACTTTTTTTGGTTTCTACACGATTCCATATGTGTAATTTCATAGTTTTGATGTCTTCACTGTTATTCTACAATGTAGAAATAAGAAGAACCCTTGACTGAGCAGGTGTCCAAACTTGACTGGTACTGTGTGTGTGTGTGTGTGTGTGTGTGTGTGTGTGTGTGTGTGTGTGTGTGTGTGTGTGTGTGTGTGTGTGTGTGTGTGTGTGTGTGTGTGTGTGTGTGTGTGTGTGTGTGTGTGTGTGTGTGTGTGTGTATATATACAGTGGGGAGAACAAGTATTTGATACACTGCCGATTTTGCAGGTTTTCCCACTTACAAAGCATGTAGAAGTCTGTAATTTTTATCATAGGTACTCTTCAACTGTGAGTGACGGAATCTAAAACAAAATCCAGAAAATCACATTATATGAGTTTTAAGTAATTCATTTGCATTTTATTGCATGACATAAGTATTTGATACAGAAACCTTTGTTTGCAATTACAGAGATCATACGTTTCCTGTAGTTCTTGACCAGGTTTGCACACACTGCAGCAGGGCCCACTCCTCCATACAGACCTTCTCCAGATCCTTCAGGTTTCGGGGCTGTCGCTGGGCAATACGGACTTTCAGCTCCCTCCAAAGATTTTCTATTGGGTTCAGGTCTGGAGACTGGCTAGGCCACTCCAGGACCTTGAGATGCTTCTTACGGAGCCACTCCTTAGTTGCCCTGGCTGTGTGTTTCGGGTCGTTGTCATGCTGGAAGACCCAGCCACGACCCATCTTCAATGCTCTTACTGAGGGAAGGAGGTTGTTGGCAGAGATCTCGCGATACATGGCCCCAACCTTCCTCCCCTCAATACGGTGCAGTCGTCCTGTCCCCTTTGCTGAAAAGCATCCCCAAAGAATGATGTTTCCACCTCCATGCTTCACGGTTGGGATGGTGTTAGATAGATAGATAGGTACTTTATTGATCCCCCGGGGGGGAAATTTCATTATCAAGCAGCTACAACAAAAACACAGGGCAGGTGCAAAATGCCACAACGAAAGTACACAAAAGACAGATACACGGTACATGATACATAGAGCGGCAGTATGAAAAAGTATAGAAATACAGGATATCTGGAGTGCAAAAAAAAGCTATAAAAGGACATTGCATAGTATGAGTGGTTGGCTGAATATGTACACTATACATTGGTGGATGTTGGATGGTTAACTATACTATACAGGTTGATGGCAGAGAAATACTTCAGTAGCTAATGCGTATGATATGAGCGAGGGTAATAATAGTTTACTTAATAGACAGACTGGGTAAATGAACAGGTAGGTGAAAATTTTGCATGGTTAAATTAGCTGTACAGTTAGGTATACAGTTATATTTACAGATAAGTGAATACTTGCATGTTTACACAAACTGTACAGGTAATGACAGGAAGAGATACTTTAATAGCTAAATGTGTGTATGATATCATTGGGGTAATAATAGTAATTCCCTTAAAATACAGTCCTTAGTGCGCAGGGTTTAATTACAGACAACTGCACTTATTGCACATTTGATATTCTTGGGGTTGTACTCATCCTTCTTCTTCCTCCAAACACGGCAAGTGGAGTTTAGACCAAAAAGCTCTATTTTTGTCTCATCAGACCACATGACCTTCTCCCATTCCTCCTCTGGATCATCCAGATGGTCATTGGCAAACTTCAGACGGGCCTGGACATGCGCTGGCTTGAGCAGGGGGACCTTGCGTGCGCTGCAGGATTTTAATCCATGACGGCGTAGTGTGTTACTAATGGTTTTCTTTGAGACTGTGTTCCCAGCTCTCTTCAGGTCATTGACCAGGTCCTGCCGTGTAGTTCTGGGCTGATCCCTCACCTTCCTCATGATCATTGATGCCCCACGAGGTGAGATCTTGCATGGTGCCCCAGACCGAGGGAGATTGACCGTCATCTTGAACTTCTTCCATTTTCTAATAATTGTGCCAACAGTTGTTGCCTTCTCACCAAGCTGCTTGCCTATTGTCCTGTAGCCCATCCCAGCCTTGTGCAGGTCTACAATTTAATCCCTGATGTTCTTACACAGCTCTCTGGTCTTGGCCATTGTGGAGAGGTTGGAGTCTGTTTGATTGAGTGTGTGGACAGGTGTCTTTTATACAGGTAACGAGTTCAAACAGGTGCAGTTAATACAGGTAATGAGTGGAGAACAGGAGGGCTTCTTAAAGAAAAACTAACAGGTCTGTGAGAGCCGGAATTCTTACTGGTTGGTAGGTGATCAAATACTTATGTCATGCAATAAAATGAAAATCTGTTATTTAAAAATCATACAATGGGATTTTCTGGATTTTTGTTTTAGATTCCGTCTCTCACAGTTGAAGGGTACCTATGATTAAAAATGACAGACCTCTACATGCTTTGTAAGTAGGAAAACCTGCAAAATCGGCAGTGTATCAAATACTTGTTCTCCGCACTGTATATATACAGCGGGTGAAATAAGTATTGAACACGTCACAATTTTTCTCAGTAAATATATTTCCAAAGGTGCTATTGACATGAAATGTTCACCAGATGTTGGTAACAACCCAAGTAATCCAAATAAGTTCAGAAATTAAGTTATGTGTAATAATGTGAAATGACACAGGGAAAAAGTATTGAACACATGAAGAAAGGGAGGTGCAAAAAGGCATGGAAAGCCAAGACAACAGCTGAAAACTATCAGTAATTAAAAAGCAATCCAGCCCCCTGTCAGTGCAAATTAATATCAGCTGGTTCAGTCCCAACTGATGGCCTACAAAAAGGTCTCATTGCCAAGGTGTCACACAAGACACATCTCATGATGGGTAAAAGCAAAGAGCTGTCTCAAGACCTTCGCAACCTAATTGTTGCAAAACATAATGATGGCATTGCTTATAGGTGCATTTCTAAGCTTCTGAATGTTCCAGTGAGCACTGTTGGGGCCATAATACGGAAGTGGAAAGAATTATTTCACCATAAATTTGCCTCGAACAGGTGCTCCTCGCAAGATTTCTGACAGAGGAGTGAAAAGAATAATCAGAAGAGTTGTCCAAGAGCCAAGGACCACTTGTGGAGAGCTTCAAAAAGACCTGCAATTAGCAGGTACTGTTGTCTCAAAGAAAACATGCACTCCACCGCCATGGCCTGTATGCACGCTCACCACGCAAGACTCCATTGCTGAAAAAAAAGCATGTTGAAGCTTGTTTAAAGTTTGCTGCAAAACATTTGGAAAAGCCAGTGCAATACTGGGAGAATATAGTGTGGTCAAACACACAGCCAAGGAAACTCTCAATTGGTTTCAAAGAAAGAAAATTAAGCTGCTAGAATGGCCCAGCCAATCACCTGACTTAAATCCCATTGAAAATCTATGGAAAGAACTGAAGATCAAGATTCATAGAAGAGGCCCACGGAACCTTCAAGATTTGAAGACTGTTTGTGTGGAAGAATGGGCCAAAATCACACCAGAGCAATGCATGCGACTAGTTTCTCCATACAGGAGGCGTCTTGAAGCTGTCATTACCAACAAAGGCTTTTGTACAAAGTATTAAATAAATATCAGTAAGTGTGTTCAATACTTTTTCCCTGTGTCATTTCACATTATTACACATAACTTAATTTCTGAACTTATTTGTTTTGGTTTCTTTGTATGTATGGATTACTTGGGTTGTTACCAACATCTGGTGAAAAATGGTGACGTGTTCAATACTTATTTCACCTGCTATCTATCTATCTATCTATCTATCTATCTATCTATCTATCTATCTATCTATCTATCTATCTATCTATCTATCTATCTATCTATCTATCTATCTATCTATATCTCACTAATGCAGTGGTCACCAAACAGTCGATCGCAGACTGGTCGATCTTCAAGGCATTTCGAGTCGATCCCGAGGCGTTTTGTAAAAAAAACATTTTTTTCAGCAGACACTTTTTACGAAGCCTACAGCTAAAAACAATCATCATCATCATTCCGTGTTAGCCACATCATTGCTAAGCACAAAATAACATTTACTGACGGTGAGTTGTTCAAAGAAGCTATGACTGTCACCACGGAAATGTTATTCACGGACTTCAAAAACAAAGAAGACATTTAAAGCAGCAATAATGGACCTGCCTCTTGGAGCATCTACTGTAGCCAGAAGAGTTGTGATGCTGTCTGAGGATATTTCCCAACAAGTGCTTGAAGACTTCTCTTCAATTTGAGGAGTCCACGGACATTACAGACACAGCCCAGCTGATTGTGTTTGTTTGGATGGCTTTCCAGGATTCCACAACAAAGGAGGACTTTCTCACTCTGATTCCAATGAAAGAGAGAACAAGGGGCCAGGATGTGTACAACGAATTAAAAAAAATACAGCGGGTGAAATAAGTATTGAACACGTCACCATTTTTCTCAGTAAATATATTTCCAAAGGTGCTATTGACATGACAAGTAATCTATACAATAAACCAAAACAAATAAATTCAGAAATTAAGTTATGTGTAATAATGTGAAATGACACAGGGAAAAGGTATTGAACACACTTACTGATATGTATTTAATACTTTGTACAAAAGCCTTTGTTGGTAATGACAGCTTCAAGACGCCTCCTGTATGGAGAAACTAGTCGCATGCATTGCTCTGGTGTGATTTTGGCCCATTCTTCCACACAAACAGTCTTCAAATCTTGAAGGTTCCGTGGGCCTCTTCTATGAATCTTGATCTTCAGTTCTTTCCATAGATTTTCAATGGGATTTAAGTCAGGTGATTGGCTGGGCCGTTCTAGCAGCTTTATTTTCTTTCTTTGAAACCAATTGAGAGTTTCCTTGGCTGTGTGTTTGGGATCATTGTCTTGCTGAAATGTCCACCCTCGTTTCATCTTCATCATCCTGGTAGATGGCAGCAGATTTTTGTCAAGAATGTCTCTGTAAATTTGCCCATTCATCCTTCCTTCAATTATGTAAAGTTTGCCAGTACCATTTTCTGAAAAGCAGCCCCACACCATGATGTTCCCACCTCCAAACTTCACTGTTGGTATGGTGTTTTTAGGGTGATGTGCAGTGCCATTTCTCCTCCAAACATGGTGTGTATTATGACATCCAAACAGTTCAATTTTGCTCTCTCATCTGACCACACTATATTCTCCCAGTATTTCACTGGCTTTTCCAAATGTTGTGCAGCAAACTTTAAACGAGCTTCAACATGCTTTTTTTTCAGCAATGGAGTCTTGCGTGGTGAGCGTGCATACAGGCCATGGCGATGGAGTGCATTACTTACTGTTTTCTTTGAGACAACAGTACCTGCTAATTGCAGGTCTTTTTGAAGCTCTCCACAAGTGGTCCTTGGCTCTTGGACAACTCTTCTGATTATTCTTTTCACTCCTCTGTCAGAAATCTTGCGAGGAGCACCTGGTCGAGGCAAATTTATGGTGAAATGATTGTCTTTCCACTTCCGTATTATGGCCCCAACAGTGCTCACTGGAACATTCAGAAGCTTAGAAATGCGCCTATAACCAATGCCATCATTATGTTTTGCAACAATTAGGTTGCGAAGGTCTTGAGACAGCTCTTTGCTTTTACCCATCATGAGATGTGTCTTGTGTGACACCTTGGCAATGAGACTTTTTTGTAGGCCATCAATTGGGACTGAACCAGCTGATATTAATTTGCACTGACAGGGGGCTGGATTGCTTTTTAATTACTGATAGTTTTCAGCTGTTGTCTTGGCATTCCATGCCTTTTTGCACCTCCCTTTCTTCATGTGTTCAATACTTTTTCCCTGTGTCATTTCACATTATTACACATAACTTAATTTCTGAACTTATTTGTTTTGGTGTCTTTGTATGTATGGATTACTTGGGTTGTTACCAACATCTGGTGAAAATGTCATGTCAATAGCACCTTTGGAAATATATTTACTGAGAAAAATGGTGATGTGTTCAATTCTTATTTCACCTGCTGTATGTGAGTGAGAAAAACATTCCAATTCTGAAATTAGTGTCAATAACAACTGACGGGAAACCCGCAATGCGTGGTGTGCATTCACGGAGTTTACAAAGTGACATTGAGTTGAAAGCTAGATCGAGAGACAAGGACTTTTGGGGACTTGTGAGTAGAGAGAAGTATGCACTCCTTCCAACCTGCGCAATTAAGGTGCACTACTTGTATGTATGAATCCTGTAATTGAGCAGAGTGTTTGTAACAAACACAAATACATTATTTTTACTATTCAAAAAGCATTGTGGCTATGTGCAGTCCTAATTTAACAGGAACTAGTGTTATTGTGTGTTTGTGGGTTGAGCCTGTTACTGAACATAGTTATAGTGCTGTTGCTGCTCTTGCTTTGTTAAAATGTTTTACTTTTGCTGTGCTCGTGTGTGTGTGCTGTGCCCGTGTGAGTGTGCTGAGCGTGTGTGTGCTGAGCGTGCACTTGTGTGTGTGCTGAGCCTGTTAGTGAGCTTAGTTAGGTAATACTGTTGCACTTACTCTCTTGTGTGTTGTGCATTTGTATTAAGTCTGTCAATGTTCATGCGTACAGACAGAAAAATGGTGATTGTTTTAATATGAAAATAAATGTAAAGATTACATTTTATATTTCTAGTGTTTTTTGCGATGGTAGATCTCGGCTCACATTTTGAATGAAAAGGTGATCTTCGGCCTAAAAAGTTTGGTGACCACTGCATAGTCCAAGGGTTTGTGGCTTTGGTTAATTTGTAATTGAATCAAGGTAATAATTAATATGTTGGATTCAGTCTCCATCTCAACCCACATTTTTTTAACTAGGCAAGTCAGTTAAGAACAAATTCTTATTTACAATGAGGCAGAACAACACATTTTTACCTTGTCAGCTCGGGGATTCGATCCAGCAACCTTTCGGTTATGGGTCCAACACTCTAACCACTCAGCTAATAGGACTAAATCAAATCGGACTAAGCACTTTAAATGCACTTTAAATAAAGTTTGATTTAGTCCTATTCCTTAACTTTGATGTTTGGTTGAGATTGATCCAACATATCAATTATACATTTCCAGACAAACAGAAATTAAAGTCAGACTCTCAGTGGCACAAAAGAGAAATCTCCTTCAAATGTTGATATTTGGTTGCGTTGACAACCAAACACAATTCAATATCACTTTTGCAATAAAGTAAATAGCCTATTAACTTGTCGACAAGTTAACAAATGTGTATGTTGGATTCACGTCTCCAACTAAGCCGAAAATAAAAGTTAAAGAATAGGATAAAGTCAGTGGTTCAGATGAAACTATCCAAGCATTAGATATCTCTTTTAAATGTTGGTATTTGGTTGCATTGTCATCCAAACACTGTTCAATGTTACTTTTGTAATACATTAAATAGCCAAAAGTTAAGGCTATTTTACAAACTAATTTAACAGTATTTATTCAACCTTAAATGAGTAACACATCCATGGACACATTTTGAGGTTACTGTAACTATAAATGTCTTATGTAATCATAGAAAGCGTGCATGTTCAACATAGCATGCAAAGGTGGGGCGGCAGGTAGCCTATTGGTTAGGGTGTTGGGCCAGTAACCGAAAGGTTTCTAGATTGAATCCTCAAGCTGACAAGGTAAAAATCTGCCCTTCTGCCCCTGAACAAGGCAGGCCGTCATGTAAATAAGAGTTTTGTTCTTAACTGACTTGCCTAGTTAAATTAAAGAAATAAAAATAATCTCGATCAGCATTCTAATCTCAACTGCAATCCAGGTCATTTGGTTGTGCTATCATATGAAGCATATAACATATAACACATTTTAAGTTGTATAAATACAAAATATATGACATTGTGTTCCCATTTTAACTTTTAAATGGTTGAAAGCGCAGTGATGACACATTTTAGATGACAACTAAACCAAAAATCAGACATTGTTTTTCAATTGGCATTTGGTTATCCTTTAAGGCTGTTCACACAGGCAGCCCAACTCTGGTATTTTTTCACTAATTTGACTTTTGACCAAAATATCTGATATTAAAAGATGTGATTTGTCAAAATATCAAAAATATCAAAATTATCAAAATCGGGCTGCCTGTGTAAACGCAGCCTTAGATGGTTGAAAGTATAGTGATAATACATTGGAAATTCAACAAACTTCTGGCAGTCCTTTTTGAGTGGGTGAATAAAGGTTAAAATCTCATTGATTAACATCAAAATGTCGATGTTGACATTATGTGGTGTGCCCAGTGGGTGCAGTCTCAGAGTATTATTGACAGTAAGTCTAATCATTCCCACCTTAATTTTTCACCCTCTTTTTTTTTGCAGACTGTATCAAACGCTGTTGTAACAGTGCCAGCTTACTTCAACGACTCTCAGCGCCAAGCAACCAAAGATGCTGGAACAATCTCTGGTCTGAACGTTCTGCGAATCATCAATGAGCCAACTGCTGCTGCTATTGCTTATGGCTTGGACAAGAAGGTGAGACCCATATATTTTAAAGGTCAGGTGAAGGTCTAGTTATGGTTTATTGAAATAATAATGATCCTTTAAAGATAATTTGTGTTCTTTTCAATTAATGTTGATGAGGACAAATTAGATTTAATGTGCTATGATAAGGTTTATTCCTGCCATTCATAGGTTGAAAAACCAAAGATGGCCAAACACCTTCCTTGGATGTTGGAGTGAATACATCAGGGCTAGGGTCAATTTGAATTGAAGGCAGTTAATTCAGGAAGTGATTTTCATTTAAAATAAAAATTAAATAGATTCTACTCCTCAGTTTATTAAGTCATTGAAAATTGATGCCTTGTTAAATTGATCTTAGCCCTGGAATGCATAGACATGTGCAAATACTGAACACGCTCTTCTGTTTCAGGTCGGTGCTGAAAGGAACGTCCTTATCTTTGATCTGGGTGGCGGCACCTTTGACGTGTCCATCCTGACTATCGAGGATGGCATCTTTGAGGTTAAGTCCACTGCTGGAGACACCCATCTGGGTGGAGAAGACTTTGACAACCGCATGGTCAACCACTTCATCGCAGAGTTCAAGCGCAAGTACAAGAAAGACATCAGCGACAACAAGAGGGCTGTTCGCCGTCTCCGCACCGCCTGTGAGAGGGCAAAGCGCACCCTGTCCTCCAGCACCCAGGCCAGCATCGAGATCGACTCTTTGTACGAGGGAATCGACTTCTACACCTCCATTACCAGGGCTCGCTTTGAGGAACTCAATGCAGACCTTTTCCGTGGCACCCTAGACCCAGTGGAAAAGTCCCTCCGCGACGCCAAGATGGACAAAGCCCAGGTCCACGACATCGTCCTGGTCGGAGGCTCCACTCGTATCCCCAAGATCCAGAAACTGCTCCAAGATTTCTTCAACGGCAAAGAGCTCAACAAGAGCATCAACCCCGACGAGGCTGTGGCCTATGGTGCAGGTGGGTCACTGATCATTTTGTGTTCGCTCTGTGGCAAATGGGCTTCTATAACTAGCCCTAAATCAATTGGTTTTTTTCATGCCATTCGTAGTTTCCACCAGAGGTCAAAAGACCAAAGATGGCCCAAAACCTTCCTTTGATGTCTGAGCGACAATGGCACTGTGAACACTGTTTTTCCATGTGTCTAACCTCGCCATTTTCATTTTCAGCTGTTCAGGCAGCCATACTATCAGGTGACAAGTCTGAGAATGTCCAGGACTTACTTCTGCTGGACGTCACACCCCTGTCCCTGGGTATTGAGACTGCTGGAGGTGTCATGACCGTCCTTATCAAACGTAACACCACCATCCCAACCAAGCAGACCCAGACCTTCACCACCTACTCAGACAACCAGCCTGGTGTGCTTATTCAGGTGAGAAAGGGCCTGCATGAAATGTCCATCAGGGCAATGTTTTCTCATTCCTTTGGCCACTCTCTGTGATTAAGTGTACTCCTGCTATTTGTAGTTTCCACCAGAGGTTGAAATCCCAAAGATGGCCCAATTCTTTCCTTTGATGTCTGACTATTTAGTGAAATGTCCTTCTCATTTGAAGACCATGTATGTTTTGCTAATATTGACTGCATCTACCAGGTGTACGAGGGTGAGAGGGCCATGACCAAGGACAACAACCTGTTGGGCAAGTTTGAACTCACTGGAATCCCCCCTGCACCTCGTGGCGTTCCTCAGATTGAGGTCACCTTCGACATTGACGCAAACGGCATCCTCAATGTCTCTGCCGTTGATAAGAGCACTGGCAAGGAGAATAAGATCACCATCACAAACGACAAAGGTAAACAACAGAATACAATGTGACCAAAGTGAAATTGATTACAATATTCCCACTTGGATAGTGAGTGTTTTTATTTTATTTGAATTATTATTATGTTTTGTCTGACCAGGTCGTCTGAGCAAGGAGGACATTGAGCGCATGGTCCAGGAGGCTGAGAAGTACAAGTGTGAGGATGATGTGCAGCGTGACAAGGTCTCCTCTAAGAACTCACTAGAGTCCTACTCTTTCAACATGAAATCCACTGTGGAGGACGAGAAACTGCAGGGCAAGATCAGTGATGAGGACAAGACCAAGATTCTGGACAAGTGCAATGAGATCATTGCCTGGCTGGATAAGAACCAGGTACAGTATATTGATGTGCCCATCATTTATTTAAAACCCAGTTATTACCCATAATGTGTCAAGATGGGAAATAAATAAATTCATCTTAACCTGTATATTTGTGTTTCACAGACTGCGGAGAAGGAAGAGTATGAGCACCAGCAACAGGAGCTGGAGAAGGTGTGCAACCCCATCATCACCAAGCTGTACCAGGGTGCTGGTGGTATGCCAGGCGGTATGCCCAGTGGAATGCCTGGAGGCTTCCCAGGTGCTGGCGGTGCCGGTGCTGCTCCTGGAGGTGGTGGATCCTCAGGCCCCACCATCGAGGAAGTCGATTAAACCCAATGTCTAACCTTACTACCCACTAAACACAAAGCACATTACCCCAGTGGCCCAATCTGTAAAGCCAAGGCTGGTCATTGGCTGATAATTTAAACTGATAATAGCTGCTCTGTATGTTGTAGATACTTGAACATGTACATTGTCAAAGACAGTGAGATTTTAAGGAAGAAAAGTGTCTATACATTTTGAGTCCTGGAGAATAAATTATTATTTATGTCATTGACCTTGAGTCATTTTATGAGTGTTTTTCCCTCCTAAATCCCTGATTCAATGAAGGGAAATTAAGTAGGCCTACTTTTTACACAGATGGTGAATTACAGTTATTTGCTATTTTTCGTGAGGGAATTATCTAAATAAGAGGTTGTACATAAAAGTCAAATTCATGCAAAGTACATTCCTACTAGTGACTGAAAATGGAATCCAGTGACTCATCTAAGTTGCATATATCATAGCTAACACTCAGATGACCCACTGACAACATTTTGACACTCAATTCACACAAAATAACTGCTTTGTATAGTTTAACATATGAACCGTAAAGATGCAGTGAGTACACCATTGTTTATATTCTTGTCTGTACAGACCAAACCTCCATGCCACATACCCACTTCCATACCCACCCCTTCCCCACATTGCCAGCAAAACATTTTAGTGGACCCCCTCTTGACACCGGAGAGACATTTTTTAAGTTTTAGAGTTAATGTCGTGCAATTTTACACATCTTGCCATGGGGCAGAGAGAATATTTTGCAATTGTATAACTCCTTTTCTGCAATTCTACTCATTTTTCCATATGGTGGAGAGAAATGTTTTCAGTTTTGAATATGATATCTGAGTGAGACTGCCTAACAAAATCAATGGGTGCCTCCCGGCCAGTAGTTTGATCATGTTAACAAGTTTAGATAGCTGGCCACTAAACTAACTTAGAAATCTAAAAAATATTAGCTAACATGGGCTAATTGACTGACTATCAGTGACTGACATAACCAGAAAAACTGCTGACGCACAACCACATTTCTAAATGGCACCTTGTGTATCCTACTATTCTAACTCTCAACAGTAAGTTGAGACCACGACTGAGTGGGGGAACTGAGTGCCTTCAAAAGATGACCATCCCTGGTCTAAAATGTGCATACTCCACCCACCCGGGGTACCAGGCTATGCAAAACAAACTCGCCCTATTTCTGGATATACCATAGAGCTAGATAGAGGACTCTAGTTCCCAAAAGTCTGTTTTTGCATGGGCTGCGCCATTGAGGACTTCACCATTTTGAAGTAGTCAACTGGGTGGGACTTCTTAAAGATAGATAGATAGATAGATAGATAGATAGATAGATAGATAGATAGATAGATAGATAGATAGATAGATAGATAGATAGATAGATAGGTGCTTTATTGATCCCCGGGGGGGAAATTTCATTATGGGATCCATCCAGGGCATCTGTTCAAAACTGAGATGGCCTCAGTGGCGCTGCCAATGTTCTCACAGACACCATAATGGGACAGATACAATGTTGCTTCCTCTAACTATTTCTATGGGATATACCCTGTGAAATTGATGTCTGTGACGGAAGAGGAAGCAAGACATCCTACTCGATAATTATTACTAGTTCATATAAAGTCAATTAACTAAGAAGACCAGACCCAGCTGCTATCACACTGGTGCCTATGGGAGAGCCACCCCGTTAAGCAGACTGACATTAAAAAAAAAAAGTTAAACAGTGGGACATGTTAATTTATCCCCCATCTTTCATGATGGCATCTTCCACTTTACTTCCGGGTCATGTCCCCTAATCTTTTGAATGGAATTGATGATTATATCATCAAATTCGTGAAAAAGTGCTCATTTAAGATAGATATATTCTGCCTGATGCCTTTTATGACGTGTTTGGCTTGATGACCATTGCACAACATTTTTGACCATTGAAGACCATTCAAAAAGCTTACAAAAATCTAAAACTACAAGGCCACTTCCTGGAATCCTGCAAACTTCAGTGATATCAGTACCTTTCAATGCAAAAATGTTGTTTCTTTTCAAATTCAGATTTAAACCTGAGATCTTTGAAAAAGTTGTAATTACATCAAGAGCTAAAAGAACTTCCAAATGGCTTTTCCCAAAAAATAGTGTTATTTATCTTTTGTCTGTCTTGATAGATAGATAGATAGATAGATAGATAGATAGATAGATAGATAGATAGATAGATAGATAGATATGTACTTTATTGAATCCCGAGGGGGACATTTCTTCAATGTACAGTTGTTATATCATATCACATGCAATATTGTAAGTAATTCTTGGACTGAACTTACGTAGTCATTCACTCGGGAATGAATATTAGTATCCTGTCAGTTGTATCTTTTTTCATTGCTTTGAGTGTATCGAATCTATCTATCTATCTATCTATCTATCTATCTATCTATCTATCTATCTATCTATCTATCTATCTATCTATCTATATACAGACCTGAATGAATAAATAAGTCCTGAGTGAATGAGTGATTACAGACCAGAGTTACTCATGGATGGATGGATGCCTAATTGTTAAACTAGGTCCTAACACCCCAACAGTTCCAGGTCTATGTTGCAGACGGCACAGCACCCCGGTGAGGCATTAAATAGTCTAATAGCCGCCGGCAGGAAGGACGTCCTGTAGCGCTCTCTGGCACAAAGTGGTGGGATCAATCTGTGACTGAAGGTGCTCCTCTGCGTCACAACCATGGCATGCAGAGGGTGGGTGACGTTGTCCATGATGGCCAGGGGTTTGGCCAGGATCCGTCTCTACGCTACCTCCTCTAGAGTGTCAAGGCTAATCCCCAGAACAGAGCTAGCCTTCCTGATCAGCTTATTTACCCGATAAGCATCACCAGCTTTTATGTTGGTGCCCCAGCACACCACTGCAAAAAAGATGGCACTGGCCACCACAAACTGGTAGAAGGTATGCAGTAGTTTACTGCACACGTTGAAGGACCTGAGCCTCCTCAGAAAGTACAGTCGGCTCTGGCCCTTTTTGTACAGAGCCCCGGTGTTACCAGCCCATACCAGCCTGTTGTCCATATGGACTCCCAGGAACTTGTATGACACAACCATTTCCACATCCATCCCCTGTATAGGGACTGCAGTCAGTTGGGCCTTGGTTCTCCTGAAGACCACAACCATCTCCTTTGTTTTGCTGATGTTGAGCTGAAGGTGGTTCTGCTCACACCACAACACAAAGTCATTGATTGTGCTCCTGTACTCCTCCTCCTGCCCACCCCTGACAATTGCGGAGTCATTCGAGAACTTCTGTAGGTGGCATGTTTCAGAGTTATATCTGAAGGCTATCCGGATAAAGCATTAAATAAACTTCAATTAGTGCTAAACACGGCTGCTAGAATCCTGACTAGAAGCAAAATATTTGATCATATTACTCCCGTGCTAGCCTCTCTACACTGGCTTCCTGTTAAGGCTAGGGCTGATTTCAAGTTTTTACTGCTAACCTACAAAGCATTACATGGGCTTGCTCCTACTTATCTCTCAGATTTGGTCCTGCCGTACATACCTACACGTACGCTCCGGTCACAAGACGCAGGCCTCCTTATTGTCCCTAGAATCTCTAAGCAAACGGGTGGAGGTAGGGCTTTCTCCTATAGAGCTCAATTTTTATGGAATGGTCTGCTTATCCATGTGAGAGACGCAGACTCCGTCTCAACCTTTAAGTCTTTACTGAAGACTCACCTCTTCAGTATGTCCTATGATTGAGTGTAGTCTGGCCCCGGGGTGCAAGGGTGAACGGCAAGGCTCTGGAGCGACGAACCACCCTTGCTGTCTCTGCCTGGCCGGTTCCCGTCTCTCCATTGGGATTCTCTGCCTCTGACCCTATTACGGGGGCTGAGTCACTGGCTTACTGGTGCTTTCCATGCCATCCCTAGGAGGGGTGCGTCACTTCCTGTCCGGTTTGTCGCCCCCTCTGGCTTGTGCAGTGGAGGGGATCTTTCGTGGACTATACTCAGCCTTGTCTCAGGGTAGTAAGTTGGTGGTTGTTGATATCCCTCTATTGGTGTAGGGGCTATGCTTGGCAGAGTGGGTGAGGTTATATCCTGCCTGGTTTGGCCCTGTCCGGGGGTATTGTCTGGGTATTGTTGGAGGGGGCCACAGTGTCTCCTGACCCCCCCTGTCTCAGCCTCCATTATCTATGCTGCAATAGTCTATGTGCCGGGGGGCTAGGGTCAGTTTGTTAAATCTGATGTTATTATCCGGTGTCTTGTGTGAATTGAAGTATGCTTCCTCTCTCTCTCCCACTCTACCTCCTCTCCCGGAGGACCTGAGCCTACCCGGAGGACCATGCTTCATGACCACCTGCCCTGATGACTCCTAGCTGTCCCCAGTCCACCTGGTCGTGCTGCTGCACCGGTTTCAACTCTTCTGCCTGCGGTTATGGAACCCTGACCTGTTCATTGGACGTGCCACCTTGTCCCAGACCTGCTATTTTCATCTCAATCTCGCTCTACCGCACATGCGCTCTATTGCACTGAAAAACCAAGTGACATTCACTCCTGATGTATTTACCTGTTGCAACCTCCACAACTACTTTTATTATTATTTGACCCTGCTGGAAAATCTATGAACATTTGAACATCTTGGAGAAAGAACTGGCCTTAATGGCCATGAATTGTTATAATCTCCACGCGGCACAGCCAGAAGAGGACTGGCCACCCCTCAGAGCCTGGTTCCTCTCTAGGTTTCTTCCTAGGTTTTGCCTTTCTAGGGAGTTTTTCCTAGCCACCGTGCTTCTACATCTGCATTGCTTGCTGTTTGGGGTTTTAGGCTGGGTTTCTGTATAGCACTTTGTGACATCGGCTGATGTAAAAAGCGCTTTATAAATAAATTTGATTGAAATTTGATTGAAGTCAAAGGTGTAGGGGGTGAACAGGTAGGGGGGACAGGACCGTTCCCTGGGGGGGCCCTGTGTTGCTCACTGCCCGTTCTGACACACAGCTCTGTAGTCGCACAAATTGTGGCCTACCGGTCAGGTAGTCCGTGACCCAGTAGACTAAGGGTGCTTCCACTTTCATCCTCTTCATCTTCTCACCAAGTAGCTGAATGGTGTTGAAGGCACTGGATCAAAAAGGCACAAGTCAAAAAACATAACCCTCACACTGCAACCTTCGTAGTCCAGGTGAGAGTAGGCCCTCTGCAGAAGGTAGATGATTGCATCATCCACCCCGATGTTTGCTGATATGCGAACTGCAGGGGGTCCAGTGATGTAATAATGTAATTATGATAATCTGTAATTTATCTCACCACTATGGTCTATTTATTGTCCTACCTCCTAACCTTACTGCATTTTGCACTACTTTTTGCACTCTGTATTTAGATTTTCTATTGTGTTTTTACCATGTTTGTTTACTGTGTAACTCTGTGTTGTTTTTGTCGCACTGCTTTGCTTTGTCTTGGCCAGGTCGCAGTTGCAAATGAGAACTTGTTCTCAACTGACCTACCTGGTTAAATAAAGGTGAAATAAAAAAATAAAAAAAATAAAATGTACACACCAGGGGTCTGAGGAGAGCGAGGACTAACCTCTCCAGGGTCTTCATGATGTGGGATGTTAGCGCTACATGTCTGAAGTCATTCAGGACAGTGGGGTGCGCCTTCTTGGACACTGGGACCAGGCAGGATGTTTTCCACAGCACAGGAACCCTTTCCAGGCTCAGGCTAAGGTTGAAGCGTTGCTGGAGTATTCCACCCTTGGGCTGATGCAATCAGGGCCCGCCACTTTCCACTGATGTAGTCTCTCCAGCTCTCTCCTCACTTGGTTGGTGGTGAAAGCCAGACCAGGTCAGGAGGTGGGGGGAAGGGCGGTATTGAGGATCAGTCCAGAGGTGGGAGGAAGGGAGGTGTTGCAGATCAGTCCAGAGGGAGCGGGGGCGGAGGTGGGGAGGAGGTTGCTGATTGTCTCAATAGAGGTGTTGTGAGCAAAGTGGGGGTAGGGCAGCCGTGAGGGTGTGTGGCCTGAGGAGCTGGAGGGGAGGTGGACAGGGCCAGTATCGAACCTGTCAAAAAATTTGTTCAGCTCATTGGCTCTGTCCTGGGTCCCCTCCGTCTGCCCACTGTTTTACTTTTTGAAGCCAGTGATATTTCTCATACCCTTCCACACCTCTCTCACCTGGCTCTGCCTCAGCTTGTCCTCCATCTTCTCCTTATACCCTCTCTTCCCCTCAGCAATCCGCAACTTTTGCTCCCTCTGGATGCATTTCAATTTGTCCCTGTCACCCTCCTTGAAGGCCCTCTTCTTCTCATTCAGCAGGGGCTTCAGGTCGCTAGTGACCCAGGGCTTATTATTTGGAAAACATTGTACCATCCTGGTGGGTACAGTGTTGTCAACACAAAAATTGATATAGTCTGTTATGCAGTCAGTAAGTCCATCAATGTCCTCCCCATGAGCCTCGCAGAGCACATCCCAGTCTGTTGTTTCAAAGCAGTCCTGTAGGGCCTCATTCGCCTCCAGGGACCATCTCCTAATGGTCCTAGTGGTCGCAGGCTGCTGTTGGACCATAGGCCTGTAGAGTGGGGTGAGGTGGACACGGTTGTGATCCGATCTACTGAGGGGAGGGAGTGCAGTGGAGTTGTATGCATCCGTGACATTAGCATATAACAAGTCCAGAGTTGTATTATTCCTGGTTGGGCACCTCACGAACTGTTTGAACGTGGGCAGCGTTGAAGAGAGAGATGCATGGTTAAAATCCCCCGAAATGGCAAAGAAAGCACTGGGATGCGCTGTCAGTAACCTCGCGATAGCAGAGTGGATGACGTCACGCACTGCGTTTGCGTCCGCGGAGGGCAGGATGTAAACAATAACAGCAATGGCCGCCGTGAATTCCCTCTGCAAATAGTAGGGTCTCAGGCTAACGGCTAACAGCTCAATGTCCGGGCTACAAAACTGTTCCTTAACAGTAATTTGTCTCGGATTACACCATCTGTTGTTAACTAATAAAGCCAGCCCCCACCCTTACCGGAAGAAACACTATCCCTGTCTGCTCTGATGGTCTGGAAACCGCCAATAGTTACATTCTCTATGGGGATGTTATCATTTAGCCATGTTTCAGTAAAGCATAATAAGCTAGCTTCCCGGTAGTCTCTTTGTCCATGGACAAGACCCTCAAGCTCGTCCATCTTGTTATGCAGCGATCTCACGTTGCCCATAATGATAGACGGTATAGCCGGCTTGTATTTCTTAAGCTTTGCTTTACACTTCAATCCCGTGCTAAATCCAGGAGCTGGGCTCGGTTGTAAATAATTGAGGACTCGCGTGGACGTTTAATTCTGGGATACTAGTAGATGTTATACTAGCATCCCAGTATTATTTCACATCTTATTCACTGTTACTGTCATGACTTGAGGTTAACAGGTCATGTGGTGGACCATCTCTGCTAAGCTCCTCTCCCACCCAAAAATGGAAGGGGTAGGTTGAGTGGATTGACACCTTAATGGCCGAAGATAACCAGACCCTCTATTTTCCCACAGGAGATGAGAGGGGAGAAGTTGACCCAGTTTTATTGGTCTTTGTTAGATCTCTTTGGAGCCAAAACTTTATGCCAATAAAACAAGACATCGGAACATGGTTACTTTTATCTGAAACGTGGAAAATGAGGACTGTTGGCCTATGAATATGAATGTCCATTCTGTGATGTCATTAAACCCCTACAACTTATACAGAACGCTGTAGCCCGTCTGGTGTTCAACCTTCCCAAGTTCTCTCATGTCACCCCGCTCCTCTGCACACTCCACTGGCTTCCAATTGAAGCTTGCATCTATTACAAAACCATGGTGCTTGCCTACGGAGCTGTGAGGGGAACGGCACCTCTGATCAGACCCTACACCCAAACGAGGACAATATGTTCATCCACCTCTGGCCTGCTAGCCCCCCTACCTCTACGGAAGCACAGTTCGGGCTCATCCCAGTCAAAGCTATTCGCTGCTTTGGCACCCCAATGTTGGAACAAGCTCCCCTACGACGCCAGGACAGCGGAGTCACCGACCACCTTCCGGAGACACTTGAAACCCTACCTCTTTAACTAATACTTGGAATAGTATAACAGTAATCCTTCTACCTACTGACTAAGTTGAATGCACCAATTTGTAAGTTGCTCTGGATAAAAGCCTTTGCTAAATGAATAAAATGTAAATTTTACATTACATTACATTACATTACATTACATTACAAATACAATGTATTAAAAGTTAAATGAAGACGTGATGACGAAAACATTGTACCTTTAAGAGTTTTCATACTGTGTACCTGATGTTTAGATCCTGTACGTTTCCTAGAAAATATCCAGATTAAAGATAATGTTTTTGTAATGATAAGACTGTGATTTTAGTTGTTTAAACGAGATCATAGTAAATCCTAATGCCTTGCCTTGTCTCAGGGAAGTCAGAGAGCGTGTCATAACGACGGAAACACCCAGTTCTGCCCAAAAAGTATAAAGCATATGAGCCTCGAATAAACTTTCTTGACTAGGACCCCGTGATGCAGCCAAGGTCCCCAAAAAGACAACACAACATGACAACAATCCTAAGGGCACAGACAAGACAACGCAGGAGTGGCTTCGGGACAAGTTTCTGAATGTCCTTGAGTGGCCCAGCCAGAACCCGATCAAACATCTCTGGTGAGACCTGAAAATAGCTGTGCAGCGATGCTCCTCATCCAACCTGACAAAGCTTGAGAGGATCTGCAGAAAATAATGTGAGAAACTCCCCAAATACAGATGTGCCAAGCTTGTAGCGTCAGGCCCAAGAAGACTTGAGGCTGTAATCGCTGCCAAAGGTGCTTCAACAAAGTACTGTTTCCAAGTGGCACAGTGGTCTAAGACACTGCATCTCAGTGCAAAAGGCATCACTACACTGCTTCAAATCCAGACTGTATCACAACTGGCCGTGATTGGGAGTCCCAAAGGGCGGCGCACAATTGGCCCAGTGTCATCTGAGTTTGGCCAGTGTAGGCCATCATTGTAAATAAGAATTTGTTCTTAACTGACTTGCCTAGTTAAATAAAGGTTAAATAAAAATATTATAATTGTTAAAGGGTCTGAATACTTCAGTTTTTTTATTTGTAATGCATTAGCAAAAATGTCTAAACCTGTTTTTGCTTCATCATTATGAGGTATTGTGTGCAGATTGATGAGGGACAAAAATAATTTAATCAATTTTAGAATAAGGCTGTAACGTAACAAATTTTTGAAAAAGTCAAGGGGTCTGAATACTTTCTGAATGCACTGTATTCAATACCATTTTCCTGATTCAGCTCCAGCCATTACCACGAGCCCGTCCTCCCCAATTAAGGTGCCACCAACCTCTTGTTATCCCAGCATTACCTTGTGTTTGCTGGACTTCCTGCTGAACAGGGCCAGGGGAAATATGTCAAGTTCAACAACACAACATCCCTTTGTCTGTGTACATCTACTAGTTCCCCCCAAGGAACTGTCATTTCCCCAGTGCTATGATTTTTTTCAAATTCAGTTTATTACACCATCTGACAACTTCTTCCATCTCTACCCTGTAGCTGTTTCTGTCAGAGCCTTTGTTTAAGAGTCTGAGGACAGCGGTGTCATCCAAGAACTTAACCACATAGTTGTTGGGCTGCCTGCTGATGCAGTTGTTTGTATACAGCGTGAATAGGATAGGGGAACTTGGTGGAAGCACCATTGGCAGCCATTGCAGGTGCGAATAATTTTGAATGAGATGAGTATTGTGGTGATAGCATCATGTTATGGGTATTCTTGTTACCGGCAGGGGCTGGGGAAAAGGTTAGGATCAACATAAATAAGAAAGCAGCAAAGGACAGGTAAAAAGTTAGAGGAAAACCCCCAGTCATGATCTGAAAACCTAAGTTCTATTATTGTCTTTCTCTTTGAAAAGGAGGGGTAAGTTGTGTAGATCTATAGGACAATAATCAAATGTAATCCTGTTTAGATACAATTTTAAGGCAGCAAAATATGAAGGCCGTGCAAGGGGTGTGTAGACTTTGTAGGAGCAAGCAAATGCAATCCTGCCCCCATGAAGGTTATTATCATAGATTTTTTTGTAAAAAGAGATATTATTGATACTTATAATTTAATTGTTGATATCGATAAACTAACTGTAAATCACTCTGGATAAGAGCGTCTGCTAAATTACTAAAGTGTAAATGTATAAATTATAAATATTTTTGGGATAGAAAAAAAAAAGTACTTATATAAAAATGTAATTATTGATATAAAAAAAATACAATTATTGACACAAACAATTACATTAATAAAACGTTTTTCCGATCCATCCAAGTCAATTATTGTTTTATTTCACTGTGGAGCCCCCAGTCCTGCTCAACTGGCCTCTGATATCTTGTTTGTCCCTCCCCCCACACTTGCGGAGACCTCACCTGGCTTAACTGGTGTCTCCAGAGATGCTACTCTCTCTTCATTACCCAACGCCTAGGTTAACCTCCACTGAACTCACATCCTACTATACCCTTGTCTATAAATTATGCCCTCAATCTATTCCACCACGCCCAGAAATCTGCTCCTTTTATTCTATGTACCCAACGTACTAGACGTCCAGTTCTTAAAGCCCTTAGCCGAATACTGATTCTACTCCTCTTCTGTTCCTCTGGTGATGTAGAGGTAAACCCAGGTCCTGTAGCTCTCAGCATTACACCTATTCCCCAGGCGCTCTCATTTGTTGATTTCTGTAACCGTAAAAGCCTTGGTTTCATGCATGTTAACATTAGAAGCCTCCTCCCTAAGTTTGATTTATTCACTGCTTTAGCACACTCCGCCAACCCGGATGTCCTAGCTGTGTCTGAATCCTGGCTTAGGAAGGCCACCAAAAATTCGGAAATTTCCATCCCAAACTACAACATTTCCCGTCAAGATAGAACTGCCAAAGGTGGCGGAGTTGAAATCTACTGCAGAGATAACCTGCAGAGTTCTGTCATACTGTCCAGGTCTGTGCCCAAACAGTTTGAGCTTCTACTCTTAAAAATCCACCTTTCCAGAAATAAGTCTCTCACTGTTGCCGCCTGTTACAGACCCCCCTCAGCCCCCAGCTGTGCCCTGGACTCCATATGTGAATTGATTGCCCCCCATCTATCTTCAGAGTTTGTACTGCTAGGTGACTTAAACTGGGATATGCTTAACACCCCGGCTGTCCTTCAATCTAAGATAGATGCCCTCAATCTCACACAAATTATCAAGGAACCCACCAGGTACAACCCAAAATCCGTAAACATGGGTACCATCATTGATATCATCCTGACTAACTTGCCCTCCAAATACACCTCCTCTGTTTTCAACCAGGATCTCAGCGATCACTGCCTCATCGCCTGCGTTCGCAATGGGTCAGCGGTCAAACGACCACCCCTTATCACTGTCAAACGCTCCCTAAAACACTTTTGCGAGCAGGCCTTTCTATTCGACCTGGCCCAGGTATCCTGGAAGGATATTGACCTCATCCCGTCAGTAGAGGACGCCTGGTTGTTCTTTAAAAGTGCTTTCCTCACCATCCTAAATAAGCATGCCCCTTTCAAAAAACGTAGAACTAAGAATAGATATAGCCCTTGGTTCACCCCAGACTTGACTGCACTAGACCAACACAAAAACATCCTGTGGCGCACTGCATTAGCATCGAATAGCCCCCGCGATATGCAGCTATTCAGGGAAGTCAGGAACAAGTACACACAGTCAGTTAGAAAAGCAAAGGCCAGCTTTTTCAAACAGAAATTTGCTTCCTGTAGTACTAACTCCAAAAAGTTCTGGGACACTGTAAAGTCCATGGAGAATAAGAGCACCTCCTCCCAGTTGCCCACTGCATTGAGGCTCGGAAACACTGTCACCTCCGATAAATCCACGATTATCGAAAATTTCAATAAGCATTTTGCTACGGCTGGCCATGCTTTCCACCTGGCTACCCCTACCCCGGCCAACAGCTCTGTACCCCCGGCAGCTACTTGCCCAAGCCCCCCCCTCACTTCTCCTTCACCCAAATCCAGACGGCTGATGTTCTGAAAGAGCTGCTAAGTCTGGACCCCTACAAATCTGCTGGGCTAGACAATCTGGACCCTCTCTTTCTGAAATTATCAGCCAAAATTGTTGCAACACCTATCACTAGCCTGTTCAACCTCTCTTTCGTATCGTCTGAGATCCCTAGAGATTGGAAAGCTGCCGCGGTCATCCCCCTCTTCAAAGGGGGAGACACTCTAGACCCAAACTGTTATAGACCAATATCCATCCTGCCCTGCCTTTCTAAAGTTTTCGAAAGCCAAGTTAACAAACAGATAACTGACCACTTCGAATCCCACCGTACCTTCTCTGCTATGCAATCTGGTTTCCGAGCTGGTCATGGGTGCACCTCAGCTACGCTCAAGGTACTGAACGATATCATCACCGCCATCGATAAAAGACAGTACTGTGCAGCCGTTTTCATCGACCTGGCCAAGGCTTTCGACTCTGTCAATCACCGCATTCTTATTGGCAGACTCAATAGCCTTGGTTTCTCAAGTGACTGCCTGGCCTGGTTCTCTAACTACTTTGCAGACAGAGTTCAGTGTGTCAAATCGGAGGGCCTATTGTCCGATCCTCTGGCAGTCTCTATGGGGGTGCCACAGGGTTCAATTCTTGGGCCAACCCTTTTCTCTATATACATCAACGATGTCGCTCTCGCTGCTGGTGACTCTCTGATCCATCTCTATGCAGATGACACCATTCTGTATACATCTGGCCCCTCTTTGGATACTGTGTTTACTAACCTTCAATCAAGCTTCAATGCCATACAACACTCCTTCCGTGGCCTCCAACTGCTCTTAAACGCTAGTAAAACTAAGTGCATGCTTTTCTATCATACGCTGCCAGCACCCGCCCACCGGACTATCATCACTACTCTCGACGGATCCGAATTAGAATATGTGGACACCTACAAATACCTAGGCATCTGGTTAGACTATAAACTCAACTTCCAGACTCACATCAACCATCTCCAATCCAAAATTAAATCCAGAATTGGCTTCCTATTTCGCAACAAAGCCTCCTTCACTGCTGCCAAACATGCCCTTGTAAAACTGACTATCCTACCGATCCTTGATTTCGGCGATGTCATTTGCAAACTAGCCTCCAACACTCTACTTAGCAAATTGGATGTAGTCTATCACAGTGCCATCCGTTTTGTCACCAAAGCCCCATACACTACCCACCACTGCGACCTGTATGCTCTCGTTGGCTGGCCTTCATTATATATTCGTCGCCAAACCCACTGGCTCCAGGTCATCTACAAGTCTTTGTTAGGTAAATCCCCGCCCTATCTCAGCTCACTGGTCACTATAGCAACACCCACCCGTAGCATGCGCTCCAGCAGGTATATCTCACTGGTCACCCCCAAAGCCAACACCTCCTTTGGCCGCCATTCCTTCCAGTTCGCTGCTGCCAATGACTGGAACGAATTGCAAAAATCATTGAAGCTAGAGGTTCCTATCTCCCTCAATAACTTTAAGCATCAGTTGTCAAAGCTGCTTATCGATCACTGCACCTGTATATAGCCCTTCTGTAAATAGCCCACACTACTACCTCATCCCCATATTTATTTTTGTTTATTTTCACTAATCTTGCACTCCAGTATCTCTATTTGCACATCATAATTTGCACATCCTTCATTCCTGTGTTAATGATGATAATTCTGTAATTTATTTCACCACTATAGTCTATTTATTGTCCTACCTCCTAACCTTACTGCATTTTTGCACTACATTTTGCACTCTGTATTTAGATTTTCTATTGTGTTTTTACCATGTTTGTTTACTGTGTAACTCTGTGTTGTTTTTGTCGCACTGCTTTGCTTTGTCTTGGCCAGGTCGCAGTTGCAAATGAGAACTTGTTCTCAACTGACCTACCTGGTTAAATAAAGGTGAAAAAAAAAAAAAAAAAAAAAAGTGTTTATTAGGTAAATCCCCGCCCTATCTCAGCTCACTGGTCACCATAGCAACACCCACCCGTAGCATGCGCTCCAGCAGGTATATCTCACTGGTCACCCCCAAAGCCAACACCTCCTTTGGCCGCCATTCCTTCCAGTTCGCTGCTGTCAATGACTGGAACGAATTGCAAAAATCATTGAAGCTAGAGGTTCCTATCTCCCTCACTAACTTTAAGCATCAGCTGTCAAAGCTGCTTATCGATCACTGCACCTGTATATAGCCCTTCTGTAAATAGCCCACACTACTACCTCATCCCCATATTTATTTTTGTTATTTTCGCTAATCTCTCTATTTGCACATCATAATTTGCACATCCTTCATTCCTGTGTTAATGATGATAATCTGTAATTTATTTCACCACTATGGTCTATTTATTGTCCTACCTCATAACCTTACTGCATTTTGCACTACATTTTGCACTCTGTATATAGATTTTCTATTGTGTTTTTGACTATGTTTGTTTACTGTGTAACTCTGTGTTGTTTTTGTCGCACTGCTTTGCTTTGTCTTGGCCAGGTCGCAGTTGCAAATGAGAACTTGTTCTCAACTGACCTACCTGGTTAAATAAAGGTGAAATAAAAAAATAAAATAAAAATTATACTGTAGTTTTTTATTACCTAATTATACGGTTACGTCAGAGTTGGGACGTCCCAAGAATTCGATTTAGACTTTTTTTTTTACTAACAAGTCCACTTCCTGCAAAACGACGACACGTTCATAGGGGCTTACGCATGCGCACAAACCATGTGACATTTTCAGCTAAAGACCAAGATGCATTTCACATTTATTTCCGGGATAAGAAGAAACGCAGATGAAAACGTGTGCTTTGTACTGCACCATCAGATGTAACTGAAAGTTACAGAAACAGCATATGCAAAATATCAGCTTATTGTTTATCGACAACTTTCGTGAAGTGAAATAATGTCCGTCATAGCAGAGGAAAATGTTGACGAATACAATCAACCCACCGAAACCGAGAGTCTGTGCATGAATTGTTACCAAAATGTAAGTAGCTAGCTAGGTAACGTTAACTAGGTAGGTAACAACCAGACCAGTTCATTGAACGTATGGAATTGTCTATTGCTGTATGATTGACTGTCATCCAACATGTGTTATCTCAATCTTTGTAGGGAATGACACGTATTCTTCTTACGAAGATTCCTTTCTTCAAATAAATTATCATCAGTTCTTTCACCTGCCCCAACTGTAGTTGATCGAACACTGAAATCCAATCAGCTGTGCGCATACAGGATCAAGGCATCACCTACACACTCAATGTCAAGTCAAAACAGGCAGCCTCTCTAACTAGGGAGGGCAAATGAACGGGCTGCTACTCAGTCACTATGGGAACTAACTAGCAGATTGTAATGGGCTACTGTAATGCTCCATTAGCCGTTACAGGATAGGTACTATAAACTTGGTGCAGGTAATTAATGTGAATTTATAAAATGCTCCGTTATTAAAATACTTTTTTTGCTCCATGAATTAATCCAACTATGTACGCCGCCATTGATCTAGACTATTTAGTGTCATCATGACGTTTGGTACTTTGGGGTGGACCCTCCTGTCTCAATCAATGAAAAACTATTTGAAATAGACAAGATGGCGGCGTACACATTGTTGGATTACTTACATTTATTTTAATGATGGAGCATTTTATGAATTAAAACAAGTCGCCTGCAACTGGACACAGACATTTTCGAAGGTAGATGTTTGGCCAAATCAAGAATGAAGATTGGTCAAATTCTCTGTGTCATGCCAAACAGTACTTATACTGTAACAGCTGATGGAACATTACATTAACCCGTTACAATCTGCTAGTTATATGGGAACTCTTTCTGAGCGCCCAGTAAAATTTAGCATAAGAGTGAGTCCAAAAATGTGCTGTGATCATTTTTTTATAATATACCCAAAATTGTGAAAACAAGTTTGTCCTGTTTAATCTAACTAGGATGCAGCTCCTTTCCCAGGCATATGCTGAACCACTGACAAGTGGTAGGCTTGCCAAATACAATCCTGTGATACCAATTTTTGGTATACAGTCTGAAACAAATCATTGCAAAAACATGGAAAGTTTCCTTTACAAGCCAGAATGTTTAATAACATTACATTTTAACTTACTCTACCAGTTGTCTGTGAGGTTGGTTCTTCAGTGAGTAGAAAGTTGAGACAATATCTACAAGAAAGTATTATTACCCAACTTTTTAGAGCGCCGTTACTGACGTTTAGATTTTTATCACCTGGCCCTTGTGCAAAACCATAAACACCTGCAAGACTTCTGTTAGTATGCATGAATCGTCTGCATGTACTTCCATCTTGTGCACATGCCTTTGGTCACGAGCAAAGAAATCTTGATTGCCACACAGAGACCCTCATTTTGATGTCTGTTTAATAATACTTTCCTGTGGATATTTTGGCTCAAATTCTGACCAACAATCGACAGAGTATGTTAAACTATACATTTATTCAACATTTGTGACCAACAAGGGAAGTTTTGTGGGTTTTTTTCCTACGTAGTTGTAGGTGGCTAGCAACAATCGTGAATACTAGCTAGCCTGAGTGCCTGTCTGTGCTCGCTATCATGCCAAACAGCAATGGAATTGGCATTGGCAAGAGCACAAACAGATCTGGGGCTAGGGCTGGGCGATATGGCCAAAATATTATATCACGGTATCAAAAATTGTTTGACAATTTTATGTTTTTTAATAATAAAAGTTCTACATTTGCTTTATGAGTAGTGCGTGACCCTAGGGTGGCAACATATACACTAAGTGATTTCAATGGGTATTTCTCCATTCTGATTGTTTTATATTGTTCAATTCAACATCAACCAAAACAAATTTCAGCACTTATCATTTTCTGCATTTCCTGCACTCAATTGAAATAATTTCCACACTGCCACATATGGCTGCACGATATGGGCAAATAATCTAACTTTTTTTTTTTTAACCAAATGTTGCAATTGCGATTTGACTTGGAGCAAAACATTCGGGTGAACTGTTGGAATCATGGAAATAGAATGGCTATTCTAATTCTACAGTTAGAATATAATAGTGGGCACAGTGTTGTTTGACATGGCAATCAATTATAATGCCAGGGAGGAGTTATTGTGACAGGGTAGGAACTAAAGTGTTGATAAGTGTTTCCAAGGGGATCCTATAATCTTTGGCTACATTTTAATGTTTTCTCTTAGCTACTTCATGTAGCTAACATATTCATGCTTTGCGTATTCCTCTGATTTAGAAGATACTGTTGCATGCTGATTTAGGTCTATACCGTCACTGGTATTATCAGGCTGTATAGCTAAATATGTTTGCTCTTACTCAGTACATTTATTAGCTAGCTAACACAATTAGCATTTCACAAGATTTAGGCCCAACATGCTAAGAAAATACAAACTAGCTGTTTGTAGACGTAAGAAACACAAACGAATAGTGTCATTATAGAACACTAGTGGATTTATATTAAGAAGCAAAGTGAAAACAGCATTGTTTTCATCATTGTTGCATGTGCTGCATTGTCCATGCAGACTGAACACAAGTGTCTTGTGGTCGAAGAACAACAAATACGCTCTTTGAGTGACAGGGGGCGTGGTTAGGTCTGTGTGGAAAGCGGCATGGAAAGCAAGAGCAGAGAGAGATGACAAGTAGCGAAGTAACCTAAAAATTGACATTACACATGGCATATCCCATTTAACAAACCAAACATTCAAAAACCGGTATAGAAGGTAAAGTAAAAACCCAAACCGGTCCCTGCATCAATACCGGTATATCATAAAATACGGTATAGCGCCTAGCCCTTGACTAGGCTAGCTCAAGATGAGCTGTTAAGGAGTGTGGCTAGCTTACTCCTTTACCGTTCAAATCAAATGTTATTTGACGGTTGTAGGAAGCCCTTAGTGACATGCTTACGTACAAGCTCTTTCCCAATGTTGTAGAGTTAAATAAGAAGAAAAAAAACGTGAAATAAACCATTATGCTCGGAGGTAAACTGGCTCTGGCAGCCAAAACAGCCTGATACTCAATCTAAACTTAAATCGTTTAGATTTACATAACAATGGCTAACTCTGAACCTGGGTTAACCCCTTCCACTGACACCTCACAAAGCAACTGTGGTGATAATGCAGAGGTTGTTGATTCTGCTCATCTGCCTTGTCACACTCTGTGATGGAAACACCGTTCCCCAGAAATAACACTAAAGCCAACATTAACATAATCCCTGGCGACACTGATGCTGTAATGGAAAAACCGTGCAACAATATGGCCGTGTGGGATTCGCGTTAAAAAAAGGTGGATATTAAGTTTATTTCTCTATGATATGAAAGTAACGTTCCAAAGGTTTCCTATTTTAAGCCGTATCGCAAGTGAGGATTGTTAACCTATAGACATAGCGCCGGGACTGTTGTACATATTGGCCATGCCACCATCGATGCTTCCCATGAGAACCCAAGAGAGCCCACCTAGGACCAAGTTAGATTCAGCACACTGTTGATTTATATAGATCCATACTGTTTTCTTCTTACTTTGCTAACTTATTGTATTATTATTATATATTTAGTCTTTTGTTATCGTGTTTTGTAGGAAATGAATCGAGAAGTGGACAGTGCAACCACCAGAATCCTTGAACTGGATTTTGAAATTCCCGCATACACACAGAAAGGCTGTAAGTACTCCCTCAACTTTTGTTGATTTTGAAAACAATGTTCACTTTTAATGCGTACGTACTACTGTCATGTTGCCACTGATTCCAGAAATTAGGGTCACCCATTGTTGGCCTGAGAATTGCTAGCTTGGTCCCAGATCTAGAGAATTGTCTCTTGTCTGTTCATGCTGAGATTCCTCTTAGCTTTTTTACTGGAATAATTGATATCCTTTATTTATACAGTAGGAATGTAACGATTCACCAATACGCATCGGTCACCTGTTCAAATATTTAAGATATGAGCGCATCAGTCTGTGGGACACCAAACCGATCCAAATGTAGCATCTGTCAGTCGGTTCAAATTATTCACTAAAACAATTTGCTCAAATTACTTTATTTCTACCTTCAGCAAATAACTCATATTTTGTGACAACTGCATCCTCTCCTTCAGTGTCGAACTAAGCATGTAATTATGTTCACACTCATTGATCTCCAAGTCATTTTGCATGCCTAACAACCCCAGGCAATTTCAGTAGCCTAGTCAAACTGTGCGGAGCTTTGTGTGCTGACCAACGAGAGGTAGGCCTATTCCTGATCTGGCACATCTGCGCGTCACCTTCACCATTCAAATATTTGTAAAATGGCTTGTGTTTTATTAGTTGGGTGACAACCAATGTAATTTGCTATTTAATGTTATATCAAATGCACTGTTGAACATTGTTTTACTGGAATAAAAGTAGCCTGAGACGCAACTCTCATATGGTTATACTGTAGCCGACATGCTGATCGGGGATTACATTGGATTTTATTTAAATTTTTCAGGTTCACCATCAGCAATAGTTTTGGTAGTTTTGCTTGAAACAATCATCGGAAAGTATTCATACCGCTCGACTTTTTCCACATTTTATTACGTTAAAGCCTTATTCTAAAATGCATTAAAGAAAACAACTCTGCAATCTACACACAATACCCCATAATGACAAAGTGAAAACAGGCTTTTACATAAGTATTCAGACTTGAAATTGAGCTCGGGTGCATCCTGTTTCCATTGATCATCCTTGAGATGTTTCTAAAACTTGATTGGAGTCCACCTGTGGTAAATAAAATTGATTGGACAAGATTTTGAAAGGCACACACATGTCTATATAAGGTCCCACAGTTGACAGTGCATGTCAGAGTGAAAACCAACCAACGTAGAGCTCCAAGACAAGATTGTGTCGAGGCACAGATCTCAGAAAGGGTACCAAAAAATGTCTGCAGCATTGAATGTTCCCAAGAACACTTGGCCTCCATCATTCTTAAATGGAAGAAGTTTGGAACCACCAACAATTTTTTTTAGGGTGGCAGGTAGCCTAGCGGTTAGAGCGTTGGTCCAGTAACCAAAAGGTTGCTGGTTCGAATACCTGAACCGACAAGGTGAAAAACCTGTCTGTGTCCTTGAGCAAGGCACTTGCTCAGGGGGCTGACCCTGTAGGTAGGCTGTCATTGCAAATAAGAATTTGTTCTTAACTAGCTAAATAAAAAAACACTCCTCAGTAAAAGACACATGACAGCACGCATGGAGTTTGCCAAAAGGCACCTAAAGACTCTCAGACCATGAGAAACAAGAGTCTCTGGTCTGATCAAACCAAGATTGAACCTTTGGCCTGAATGCTAAGCGTCACGTCTGGAGGAAACCATCCCTACGGTGAAGCTTGGTGGTGGCAGCATCTTGCTCTAGGGATGTTTTTCAGTGGCAGGGACTGGGAGACTAGTCTGGATCGGGAGAAAGATGAATGGAGCAAAGTACAGAGAGATCCTAAATGAAAACCTGCTCCGGACCTCCAACTGGGACGAAGGTTCACCTTTCAACAGGACAACAACCCTAAGCACACAGCAAAGACCACGCAAGAGTGGCTTCAGTACAAGTCTCTGAATGTCTTTGAGTGGCCCAGCCAGAGCCCGAACTACAGAGAAGAATGTGAGAAACTTCCCAAATACAGGTGTGCCAAGGTTGTAGCGTTATACCCAAGAAGACTCAAGGCTGTAATCGCTGCCAAAGGTGCTTCAACAAAGTACTGGAAAAAGGTTCTGAATACTTGTAAATGTCATATTTCCGTTTTTTGACATTTTTTTTATACATATATACATTTACCAAATTCTAAACCTGTTTTTGCTTTGTCGTTATGGGGTATTGTGTGTAGATTGATGACAAAAAAAAACAATTTAATCAATTTTAGAATAAGGCTGTAACAAAACAAAATGTGGTGAAAGTCAAGTGTTCTAAATACTTTCCGAATGCACTGTATATGGTCATTTTTAGATATACAGGGTAAAGTTGATAATTTTATAACGAGAACAGCAATCACTTCTGCTACCTTCTTTCCGCACTGAGCAAATTTCAGGTCTGCTGAGCGCACACTTGAATATTATATTATAATTATAATTATGTGCAACATCTGGCACGCATGTACTGGAACACTGAGGCTGTACCCGTTTTAAGTTAGCCTTCTTGGCCACTATTCTAACTACTGTGGCTATTTGATCAGTGGCCTACCTTTTTTTTTTTTTTTTTTTTTTACAATGGACAAAATGCATCCCATCAAATTTTAACATTTGAAATAGCTGTTATATCATTGAGCCTACAGTAGCAGCCAATGTGTGGTGTTCAATGTAGGCCTACATTCCATGAGACTTTTGAAAAAAACATGTAGGGATTGACATTAACCTGTTTATCCACTGAAAATGCTGTGGTGTTTGATGCAAGAAAACACTTTACAAAATAAAATTCATTATTATTCCCATACAATTATTACAAAAAATCTGATGTTATTCTTCCCTTTGCCTATTGGCTACTAAGCCTGTCTCAAATTATAACACTACCCCTTTTAAGACAGAAAAAAAGCTCTTTACCTGACTTGCTTTTCAAAGAAGGCTAGAAATGCACACGTTTTGTGCTCTTGTAGGAAGCAACCACTCCCCCGTTGCTGACTAGACATTAGCTATAACTGGGCTAATAACTCACTTACTAGCAATGAATATGAACAAATGTGCACACGTGGCTACATGCAGCTCTCACTTTGATCTCAAAACAAGTGCATCTACTCGTGACCTCTTATGCTGTAAACACAGTCCAGTTCAAAGTGAATGGCAATGGTCTATTTGCGTATAGGGATACTGCAACTCTGATTGGTTAAAGCACACCGGTCTGTGTAGCGTATGGGCCTGAGTCGTGCCTGTCAATGCAATAGAATCCTACTCCTCTGCGTGCAAGAACATCTCTTGCATAGTTTTTTAATTCTCGGTATGATGCATGCGAATACTTTGGAACAGATTTCCAAAATCACTTGGAGCTTGTGGGTCCAAATAAAATCACCCTTACACCAAAAACTGAGGATATAAACATAATAAAGTCAAAGGACTTGTTTCCATTGTGGTCCTCGAATAAAGCATACAAAGAGGAACATGGAATTTTTTCACAGTAAAGCAATCTTATTCCTGAATCATGATGGAGTTGACTCAACCATGACAGTTTTGTCATGTTGTGGTTGTTTGTGCAGTCAGAGACGTGTAGCATCCTCATACCTGAGCTGGAGTTTGAGTTTGGTATGGCGGTTGTCGGCAGCAAATTCACCACCTTGGAGGGACTCCTCAAAGACATCAAAGATCTGGTAAACCCCTTTTACTGCTTTATTCAATTGGTTGAGAAGTAGAGGGGGAAGTGGATGAAGGGGAGACACATTATGTAGGGTGCACACAGGGATTGAACTCCAGTCTCCAGTGGAGAGTTGTATATGTTTTAAAGCTGGTTACGTTACCTCTAGTACACTGGCTCTTCACCTGGGCGCACTGTTGGCTTGGTGGATACCTTTGCCATGGCTGATGTGCTGTAATTCCAAGGCAGCGGTGCACAACTCAAGTCCTTGAGGGATGCTGTCTGCTGATTTTTTAATTCGTGACAGATTTAGACCTGTGAAGCCAGGTGTGGCCAATAATTTACATTAATTGGTTAGTTCAATTCTAGATATAAACCTAAACCAGCAGGACTGTTGTCCTCAAGGATTTGAGTTGTGCACCCCTTGTCTACGCTCTCTTTCACTGTGGACTTTTGAATTCATGTTTCTCCTTCACCACTGTTTTCCTCCCAGATTGTTTCCAAAAATCTCTTCACTTGTGGAGACAGCTCCACTTCAGATCGAACAGAGAAACTGAAGCTTTTTGGCCAGAAGATGGACAAGGTTAGAGGCATTAAATTATTGAATAAGCCTATCACTACTGTTTTGTTTGGAACTAGTTTTGGTCCCAATTTACATCTATAACCTAAATGTAATTACACATCCCAAAGTACTTACAACTGTTAGTAATGTGTGGAATTACGCATTGTAATTACACGTTTTTACATTTATTTGCATTTTATTTTTGGAACTTACTCAGACTAACTCATTGGCTTGTTGTCTCACTCTAGAATTGTTGTTTAAGATCCATTATCTCCATTTTGAGTTTATTGCAATTCTTTGAAACTGTTAATGTTACCAACTGGTGTAACAGTTGTAAATACTAACAATGTGTATTTACACTGTAAATCCATTGGAACTACCATGTAAATATAGAGCTTTTTGGACATTTAAAGTATTGGGACCCTAGTTAGTTTAACTAGTATAATTTAACTAGGAGGCATTTATTAACTTATTTTATACAGTGGCCCTCAATTAAACAACCGTTAGTATGACATTTTTGTACATTTGAGTCATTTAGCAGACACTCTTATCCAGAGTGACTTGCTCAAGGGCACATCAACAGATTGTCAGCTCGGGATTGGAACCAGTGATCTTTCGGTTACTGTCTTAACCGTTAGGCTACCTGCCCTGCAGATCGAAGCAACAAAGTAAGTTTCCTATTTTTTAAACAATTAATTAATTGTCAGTTACATTTTATTTTGAAGGCATATTCATAGATTACAAATATCTCAATATGATTGCATGACTATCTACTCTGTGGTTAAGGTGAAATCTGGTGGAGCCACAGAAGAGCTGGGCACGAAGATAACCTTTCACCTCACTGACATGTCCAGAGATCTTCTCAAGGTAGCCCCCTCCATTGTACTGCCTGTCTTTTATCTGGCATTGACTAGTTTCCTTTTACTGTAGCATTGCATTAGCCTGGTCCCAGGTCTGTTTGGGCTTTTTCCAACTCCATTGCTGCCATTGTCAAGCCAAACAATACATACACCAGGGATCATCAACTAGATTCAGCTGCGGGCCAACATTCTTTCTTGAGCGGATGATTACAAATAATTTGTAGACAAACTTGACTGCAAGAAACCCAAACAGATATATTTGACTAAAACATAATAACTTCAAACCTTGCTTAATTTGTATATGATCACATATACAGTATACACAATTATTTTACAATACATCTAAACTGTTGTAAAATGTATTTGATACATATCAGGGTTAATTTGCTCATCTATGGCCATAATATTGGGTCAAACTACATTTATTAGGCTTAAGATTAATTATTCATTACAGCTAATGTATTAAATGAATATTTTAGTTCCAAAACATTTTGACGCTTCTATAGTGCAAGTCTCTACAATGGACTTTACACTGCGTACCACGATTCCCAGAGTGCCTTTCAACTATCAAGGTGCAATGCTCCGCCCAGGCCTGCTCGCTGGCTACTCCTAGCAAGCCCAGACAAACGCGAAGTAGGCCTAGTCTAAATGTATTTCTGTCATAGGGAAGATATGAGTACATTTCACATTACCTTTGGGTTGTAATCATATTGTCATGCTAAATATATGTTGATGTCATTGTCACTCCAAAATAATTTGAATGTCCACAGTCATCACAGTTTGTTGCCATGATAATGACTTCTTTGAAATAGGCGATTTCTGAGGAACTGTAAAGGAGGATACCTACACCTTGCAAATTGAAACATACAACAACTTGATCATAGGACACTACTGGGGACCAGTGATGTAGTGGTAAAAATATGTGGGTAAACACTGATTGCCATTCGCAGTGATTAAAGTAAGGCTCCTTATACTTTCAAGAAATGCTTACGCAAAATGAAAAAGGTGCATAAATGGCTTTTAAGTGTGTGAACTAGAGTTGTCACGATACCCACATTTTGACTTCGCTACCAAGTTTAGTTTCACGATACTCAATACCGAAACGATGCCACATCAAAAAAGAAAGCACATTAGCTAGTCACAGAATAAACATTGAACCAATATGTTGATAACTGGTAGAACACAAAAATATATTCTATTCTATATTTAACTTCCTTAAAAAATAACACCATATTAAATAACAGAAAAATATCTTGCATTTTCCTTATGCAAACCATGAGACTCAGAAAACCTCATGCAAGAATTTCATTTTTTTGAGTGAACTGCTTATTAGGGTACATATGCTGTATCTGAGATGTTTGGCTAGGCAACAAAGTAGTGTTGTTAAATGCAGAACAGTCTGGCACCCATGCTGAAACTGTTGTATCTCAAAGTGCAATGGAGGCTGGAGTGGGACTTTTAAAACGCCTCTTCTTTTGAAAAATACTGTAGATCATGGCGGGAGACATGGACGTTCTCGATGACCCTGCAGGTAATCGCTATCTCCAGGTACGAGAACACTTCTTTCTCAGATCTTTAAAGGGCTAATTTGAGATTTTGGCAATGAAGCCTTTTATCTACTTCCCCAGAGTCAGATGAACTGGATACCATTTTTATGTATCTGTGTCCAGTATGAAGGAAGTACGCGGTAATTTCGCAAGCCAATGCTAACTAGTGCTAGCATGCTGTTCCCGTAGACTTCCAGTCATTGAGCTAATGCTAGTTAGCAATTGCACTAACACTATTTAGAGACTGTCTTCATCCACATCTGACTCTGGGGAAGTAGATAAAGGGCATCATTGCCAAAATCCCAAACTATGTCTTTAGGGTTCAAACACAGTCTCCTCCCAGCGGATCAATTTGTCAGTTTCATGAATTACATTTCCCGCCCTTGTTCTGTACTGTCTGAATGTAACTAATTGCAATGTATTTGTCTGTTTGCAGAACGTCTATGCCCCTGACCCAGAGATGACAACTGAGAAGTACACCAGGACCTTTGAGAAGAACGAAGACCTTGGTTTGAATGACATGAAGACAAAGGGCTATCAGGAGTAAGGGCATCTGCAGCAGAAGGGTTGATCTTAAAAAAACAACGCATTCTATGGAAATTAATTTGAGACATTTGCCCTCAGATGTTCACTAGGATATGTAGTCCAGATGTCTTGCAGTTTTGATATTTGAGCACAATATGGTTGAAAAGTGAGAGACTATTTAAAAGGAAGCAATACATGTTTATAATTTGTGTAGAAAAGTATGTATTTTTTTTTGTTGAGAAATGCACTAACAATTATGCAATTTTGCATCTGGTTAATGTGGTTCTGATTCAGTGAAATTGACCTCAGTTTAATTTGCCTTTTACATTTTTCTTGGTGTCATGTTCAATGGGAATAAATCAACTAAGAATACACTGGCTGCTGTATAGAAATAATTTTGGCTGCGTTCCTTTGTTCCATGTACAGTATTATACGTTGTATAAATATCTTCAATCTCTAATAAAACACTGCATAAATGCCCACAGATCTCCAAAGAACCAATTCTAGATTCATGTCAATGCGCTGTGTCCTTTGTTCGTGCGCTCCCTGATGGAAATTTCCCGGATTGTGAAAACAACAGACTGGTGATGCCGTTTGTGCGCGTGCCCTGTCTCAGTACAGAACATTTATTGAAATAAACAATTTCAGTCAAGTAGACATTTGAATGACCTCATGACAACACTTTGTTTAGCACAAAATGTGTTGATATAGCACTACTAAATAAAAACATACAATGGAATCTCTGTTGCGTTATTCACCCCACCCTCAAATGCGCCACCATTTATAGCCCATATCCAAGACAGTGGCAAATTTGGTATATGTTCTACGAAAATGTCCATACATTTATATGAATAGTCCAATGACGGTGCCTGCGCATCGTGGACACCAATAACATGAAGCATTGTCAGTCTGCAAACATCCAGTATCGGCTTGCGCTGGCATTGACATTTGAAAAGGAGGCTCTTTATACAGAAGTGGATGGCTCTTAACGGAGCTCAGGTTTTGTTGTGATCTGTAGCTGGTTACTTGCTCTTTGCTGGTTTTTCAGTCTTCTTGGGTAGGAGGACCGCCTGAATGTTAGGCAATACTCCTCCTTGCGCGATGGTGACACCACCTAAAAGCTTGTTGAGTTCCTCGTCGTTTCGGACAGCCAGCTGAAGATGGCGGGGGATGATCCTGGTCTTCTTATTATCCCTTGCAGCGTTGCCAGCCAACTCGAGGATCTCAGCCGTTAGGTATTCCAGTACAGCAGCCAAATAGACAGGAGCTCCGGCTCCGACACGCTCCGCATAGTTGCCTTTGCGCAGTAACCTGTGGACACGTCCTACCGGGAACTGAAGGCCGGCGCGGGATGAACGGGACTTTGCCTTCGCTCTGGCCTTTCCTCCAGTTTTTCCTCTACCAGACATTGTCTTTGGATTGATAAGTTACAATAGAATGATTAACAACCGTGCTATACAGCGACTTTCCTTTCTGCCTTTACGTCATGCCGCTGAGGGTTATTGTACTAATATACCTCTAGTGTCCCTATGATTGGACGGATAGGATGGAAACGCTTTAACCAATGGCGATGAACTACACCATTCAAGTGTCCAATAGTAAGAGCGCCTCTCTCCACGTGGCTTTGCATTGCGATATTATATATAGAAGACAGACGTATAACGTGTTGTGTTCTATTCACAGTATGTGAGCGGAGCGTGCCCAATTTGACTGGAGCGTGGAGCGAGACTCCCAAAGGCTGGAGCTTAGGCCTTTTCGTCCACTCCAATTTCGCTCCGAAGTATCGCTCACTTCACAAGCTTAGGGCTTGCCCAGACCAGCATGCATTTGTGATTTGTCACATGCGTGGAATACAACAGGTGTAGACTTTACCATAAAATGCTTACTACAAGCCCTTAACCAACAATGCAGTTCAAGATTTGTAGTCTACTTGTGTGCTTTAGCTACTGACATGGAGTTTGCTAAATATTTTCATGAAGAAACTGATAAAACACACAAAATCAAAAATCAAGGTGACTTACAAAAATGAGGACCAAGAGCAAGAGAGGGCGTGAGGTGATGTAGTGTCCACACCATTGTGGAATCTAAAAATACACGTATCCCGAAAGCATAATGGTGTACTTACTATGTGCACATGCAAAAATAAAGGAATGAGGTGGGTAGATAATGAAGTGTCATTGTAGCAAAATATTTATAAACAAAAAATCTTATTCAACGATTTATTCATTTTTGTTCTATTATATATATAATAAACCATAATTGATTTTGTATCAACAGGCCACTGGCATATTCCAGTGTTCAAGGAGCTTTCTATTTTGATTTGGTTATTTTGCCTAAAAACCTTAAGGCCTACCTATAGAAAAAAAACAACTCTGTATCTCTGTCCGGCCTGTCAAGAGTGGCCAAAAGGGTGTTTAGCATCCCCAGTGGCTCTGCAAGTGTGGAGAGGATATTCTCTGCTGCTGGCCTGCTCTCCAGGCACCATCACATGAGCCTGAAGCCACGGATTGGCCAAACTTGTATTTGTAAAAAATGAATTCTTAAAATGAATTCAAAGGCACTAACAAGTCATTTTTAGTTTAATTTGTATTTAATACTAAGTAAATCACAGCCTTTATTAGCAATTCAGACTATAATAGGCCTACATTTAGTACAATAAATGCTGAGCGCTTTGTGTCCTTACCAGCCTATTGTGTCACTCTCGCAAATGCTTCACAATGTATTTCCTTGTAGGCTATAGCCTTGAAATAATTGAAATAATACAGCCTAAATAATACATTTTTGTTCCTTAGGTTCCCTGTCTGGCTCCTGACATATTTAGTGTTTATATGATGTTTAATATGACATGTAGCCCATTTGAAATGATGTGTGCTTCTTACGTTCACCTTTTCATGTTTATTCAAATACTTTTAATTCAAATCCATATGGTTTGGTTTCAATACTTCAAAAGCAAATATTACCTCAATTACCTCGACTAACCTGTGCCTCCGCACATTGACTCTGTACCGGTACCTCTGTATATAGCCTTGTTATTGTTATTTTACTGCTGCTGTTTAATTATTTGTTACTTTTATCTTATTTGTTTATTTTTTTCTTAACAATTCTTAAAGCATTGTTGGTTAAGGGCTTGTAGGTAACCATTTCACTGTAAGGTCTACACCTGTTGTATTCGGCGCATGTGACAAATCAAATTTGATTTGATTTGATTCATACATGATGTTTGTAGTGGCGTGTATTCATGGATGCTAAGGGAAGCCAGTCTTGCCCAAATATTTGACCAATCCCAAAATAAAAATGATAAGTTATTTATCTTTCGTGTCTCTGTATTTTCATAAGAGAAATCATCTGAGAGAGCGAAACAGCACCCCTCTGTCTCAGAATGTGTAGCCCATGTATCTGATGCTGCCGGGCATTTGATTGATTGATGCCAGCAAGCATTTGGCCTCCCTTGATAAAACATTTTTTATTTGCCAATCAGCGTTAAGCTGAGCTCAACTGTGGGTTGACCTGGCGCAGCAAAACGCCTGCCAAGGGAGGCCAGTTTGGATTTGGCTTTACACCAATTAAATCATATCCTAAGCAAAACGTCATCATTGTCAGAAAAACGTGTCTGTTTCTTGTCTGCTTGGGTTGATGTCCTTCAGTAGCTGGCTTGCTAAATTGGCCCTTTCCTAAGCCATGGATGGAGATGTGGATTTGGACTTGTGGTTTTAAATTAACTCTCTGTATAGGCCAATGATTATGACGGCGATTCTGATCTAACCATAAATTAATATCTTGTGCCACTGGCCTGAGGACTGAAGTTCAATATACTAGCTAGCTAACTTAGCTGGTTCATTTTTGCCCATGCGAGGAAGTTAGGCTAGCAAGCATTTTAGCTAGGTAGCCTATGATTGTCAAAATCAATGATTTGCCAAAATTAAAGAGAGGAGGATGGCATTGGTGTTCAACTAATCAGTACCATGGACAGCCACATGATATTTAGCAACATTGATTGGACTAAATGGTTTTTCGTATCTTCTCTGTGTATTCTGTGTATTAAACTAAGCATATATAGCCTTGTAGATCAGCTTTAATATTGCAGATAGATGACCGGAGTCACGTGGGACCACCGAAAAAGATGGCAGCACTTTAGAGAGCTCGTAATACCTGCATGTAAAAACTGAAATTCAACGGCATACACTTTAATTTTGTCTTACTATATTGACTTGAAGTACAGTTTAATATAAAGATCGTTTGCATTTTGAAACATCTCGCTAAAGTGCCGTTGTTGGAATGTCGACACACGGTAAAAACTTCTTCAAGCCTAACGCGGTATTCACAGAAGGCCACATGGACTGGCAAACAAACAGCAAGTCCTCCATGAGGCGACGCACAAAATGACATATTGTTTTCCTTACCATGTATGCAGTCTATGGACAAGGTATGACAGCAAGCCATGCTTTTGTTTACCTGGCCACTGTTTCAAATGCTAATTATTTTGCATTTGTGGCACAAAACCAAAGCATTGATTGCTGTCATACCTTGTCCATAGACTGCTTACACGGTAAGGAAAACAATATTTCATTTTGTAATTCAGATGAACTATCCCTTTAAGTAGGCCTACACAATGTTTGTCACATTGCACAAAAATTGATATATACTGTTTTAACAAGCTACGTAGTTTTGTGGATAGGGGTGACAACCTTACAAGAAGGGCTTCCAGGGTACTTCTTGGAACCTTTTTGAGGCCAGTCACTGAAAAGGTACTCCGGATGGAGTGGGGGGTTCATTAAAGAGGTCAACCGACCTCTTGGTCCGCCACGGGAGAGACATAACGGATGCAATGTCTTTCTAGCAGGAGTTGAGGGACTCTGGCAGTCAAATACAGTTGCATTATGTCAGCGAGGAAGAGGTGGAAAGAAAGGCACAGAATATGTCTGAGGTATCTCTGGTTACCATAAAAGGAACCATGCGAATGCACCAGGTTGTAAGTATCACACCTGGCATCCTAAAATATAGAGACATAAGTTGTCTCTGCCAAGCAGTGGAAGGCGTATGGGATTTCCCATTTTATGGACTCCAAGAAGTCACCCTCCCGACAATGCCGGCTAATGGCCGTGATCTCTCACCTCCACATCAACCAGATGTCATCGACCTGGACACCTCAGCCCCACTTCGTCCAGATGTCATCGTGTCTCACCACAGTGGACGGTGGTGTATCGTGAACTGCGACGAACAACAATACCCTGGCATTATACTGGAGGTTGAAGAACATCATGTCAAATGAAAGTGCATGCACAGTAATGGTGTCAACAAGTTCTACTGGCCAAGCCCAAGAGATGATATTAACTGGTATGGGGATGACCAGATTGTTTGTCTGATGCCAGAGCCACTGCCAGTGAACAAAAGATCAGTTCAAATTTGCCACAGTATCTGGAAGAACTTGGAGGAGCACCTGACTGTGAAAGTGGCAGATGTGAACTGGCTACTAGTGAAGTCAGTAGCTAGAAAGCAATGGAGATTGGCTCAGAAATGATAAAAGATGGACGCAACACAATAACATGGCAAAGACAAACATATCTGAAGTAAAAGTGAAGAACAATACAGGAAAAATTCCATGGACATGTTTTACTGCACACAAAATGTTCGTATCAGTGCGGTTAGGAAAACAGTTGTAGTTTATTTTCAATGTTAGTCTTTCTAGTGTTCTAGTGGCCATTTTTATATGTTTGTATGACAATGTTGTGTTATGAAAGACACATTTTAGTCAATAGGCTTCATCTTTTGGTCTTAATCTTTGACCAACAACCCTCATTTTATTGTTCATATTAAATCAACCAATTTTATGTAATCTGAAATTATTTGTAGTTAAAAATATTACTAATAAATTGATAAAATTTGTTTGAAATAATCTTATGTTTGTCATTGGTTTCACATTGTGTCACTGGTGTTACATTGCGTCACTGGTATTACTGTATGGCATATTGGTGTTCTGGCATCAGAGTAATTGAATATGGTTTTTGTATCTAACTAACTATTGCTACATTAATTAGTAAACATTTGAAGGATATGATCATTCAATTTTGATGACTCAACCTCAATTATTTCTAATGTTACAAAAAAAAACAATAGTATAAATAGAAAAATGTCAGACAATAGAACTTTAGACATGCATGTTCATAGTAAACTATTACTAATCTAATCTTAGTATTATCATGAACCTTTTCTGTCTTTGATTATATATGCAAATGAAAGACTGAAAAGCCCCATTTGTCAGGCTCTGGCCATTGGGAGCTCTTTGACTCCTCTAGATAGCCAGGGTCAGCCTGACAAATCTAGATCTATGTTTTCTTTTTGTATTGAATCCCCAATTAGAGACAGCTGCGAGACGTTGTCTCTGATTGGGGATTCTATTTAAGTTTCCATATCCCACACCTGTTGTGTAAGTGTGTTCAGTTTCATTATAGTTCGTCATTTGAATTGTTGGTACATAGTATAATAAAATGTCGAACTATACCTTTGCTGCGCCATGGTCTCTGTATGCACCCTCTCGTGACAGAATGACCCACCAAAACGAGACCAAGCAGCGTTCGATGGAAGAGAGCTGGTGTCCGGAGCAAAGGCGCCGTCGTCATGGAAAGGGTGGACCAGCCGGGAGCCCAGAAGAACCCCCAAACTGTTTTTTGGGGGGGGCTATGGGGGTGGTCGGGGGTTGACAGAGAAGAGCCCCGGCCACTGCACTCGTGGGGGATCCAGGAGGAGCCCCTACAGCCATGGGAGCAGAGGTACGGAGAGGAGTCGGAGGACTATGTGCCTTTGTTCCCTCACTCGTGGGGGCTACCGGAGGAATCCTCACAGGAAGGGGATTGGCGATGGAGAGGAAGATCGGGGCAGTAACAGCCCTCCAACGCCAGTTCCCAACCCGGTGCCTCCAGCGCCGGCCCAGAGTCAGGTACGGTCCGTGCCTGCTCCGCGCACCACACCATCGGTGCGCTGCAACAGCTCGGTTCGGCCCGTGCCGACTCCGCACACCACCCCATCGGAGTGCATCCAAAGCACAGAGAGGCTGGAGGAAGAGGATCGCCCACCACTTCGTCTTCCAACGATCCAGGATCGAGAGAAACCCGAGGGGTTTTATAAACACCCGAAGGAGGAACAGACAAGGTGGTGGAGAGCCTGGGTTGCTCTTCCGCTGGAGAAGCAGATGGACCCGCTTCTTATCAAGTCAAGTCTTTATTTTGCCAAAACAACACAAGTCGCCTGGAATTCATTTTGGTGATTTGGCTCACACAAGACAATACAAGACAGTATTGGACAAGAATAACAACACATCTTCAGACATGACATATACAATAAAAGAAAATCTAAAATAAGAAAACAGATACTTTGGTTGCTACCAATGAATGAATATAATAAATAATCAAACAGATCAGATAAAGTGCTAGTGCTTTTAGTGACCCTGAGGAGAAGGACATAGCTGTGTAAGCAGAACAGATAAGGATTATTGGTGTGAATTGAGTGCCCTCACAGCCTGCGGGTAAGTTCTATTTGAAAAACGGGTGTTTCTGGATCTGATACTTCCTAGCCTTCTGCCTGATGGTAAAGGATTGAAAAGGGAATTAGCAGGGTGCGATGAATCTTTGAGTATTTTCAGTCCAGTTTTGAGTAGACAAGTGTTATAAATGTCACAGATCTTAGGGAGGTCCAGCCCAATTATTCTTGACACTGTCCTAACTACCCTATTCAATGCAGACTTATCATCCGCTGAGCAGTTACCCCACCATACAGTGATGGAAAAAGTAAGAGTGCTCTCTCACCCAATCTACATTTTTGTCCTTGATGGCCAGGGGCTGGAGCGACTTACTATTTTTGCTTCTAAAATCGACAACCATCTCCTTGGTTTTGGAGATATTGAGGGACAAGTTGTTAATTGAGCACCACTCAGCCAGCCAAGACACTTCTGTTTTGTAAGCTGATTCATCATCATTGGTGATGAGGCCCACCACAGTGGTATCATCTGCAAATTTAAAAATCTTGACTGAATCGTGGTGAGAAAAACAGTCATTGGTATAAAATGAGTACAAGAGGGGAGACAAAACACACCCCTGGGGGGCACCAATGCTGGTGGACATTGATTTTGACAAGAGGTTATTAACCCTAACCTCTTGAGATCTATCAGTTAAAAAGTCAAGGATCCACTTACATATGGACTCCTTAACACCCAACCCCAGGAGTTTGTCACACAATCTCTTTGGTATAATATTATTAAAAGCAGAACTAAAATCAATAAACAGTACCCGTGCATATGTAGCTGACCCTTCCAAATGTTGAAGAATGTTATGGGTGCAAAGAGAAACAGCATCTTCAACAGACCTGTTCACCCTATATGCAAATTGGAAAGGATCAAGTGACGTAGTTGTGAGATGATTGGCCACTAATCGCTCAAAAACTTTCATGATAACAGAGGTTAGAGCCACTGGTCTGTAGTCATTCAAGCAACTCACATTCGACGTCTTGGGCACAGGAATGATTATGGCTGATTTAAAACACGCTGAGACTTTACATAGTCTAAGGGACCAGTTAAAAATGTCAGTGAAGACATACGACAGCTCATTGGCACACCATTTAATGGAGATAGAGATAGAGATGGAGGAGGAGGACTTCGGGCGCCGATATGCTGTCGTGAACAAGCTGATGGATATGCGGGAGCGGGCTTCTGAGCAAGCGAAGGTCCGTAGCCCAGAACCTCCAGTGAAGGCCCGGAGCCTCCAGCGAAGGTCCGCAACCTGGAACCTCCAGCGAAGGTCCGCAACCCAGAACCTCCAGCGAAGGTGCGCAGCCCTGAGCCTACAGCGAAGATCCGCAGCCCAGAGCCTACAGCGAAGGTCCGCAACCTAGAACCTCCAGTGAAGGTCAGCAACCTAGAACCTCCAGTGAAGGTCAGCAACCCAGAACCTCCAGCGAAGGTCCGCAGCCCGGAACCTCCACCGGGCACTGGAGTGTCTGCTTCACTCCAGTGCCAGAGCAGTCCGCTCCACCGTTGCCCAGTCCGGGGCCGGTCGTCTGCTTCACTCCAGCACCAGAGCAGTCCGCTCCACCGGTGCCCAGTCCGGGGCCGGTTGTCTGCTTCACTCCGGTGCCAGGGCGGTCCACTCCAACGGTGCCCAGTCCGGGGCCGGCCGTCTGCTTCATTCCAGTGCCAGAGCAGTCCGCTCCACCGGTGCCCAGTCCGGGGCCGGTCGTCTGCTTCACTCCAGTGCCAGAGCAGTCCGCTCCACCGGGGCCCAGTCCGGGTTCGGCCGTGGTTCGGCCGTCTGCTCCACTCCCATGCCGGAGCAGTCCGCTCCACCGGTGCCCAGTCGAGGTCCGGACGTCTGCCCAGCTCCAGAGCCGGAACCACTTGTCACACCGGTGCCCAGTCCGGGTTCGGCCGTCTGCTCCACTCCCATGCCAGAGCAGTCCGCTCCACCGGTGCCCAGTCGGGGTCCGGACGTCTGCCCAGCACTAGAGCCGGAACCACCTGCCACACCGGTGCCCAGTCCGGGTCTGGGCGTCTGCCCCGCTCCATGGCCGGAGCCGTTCGCCAGACCAGGTCCCATTCCAGGACAGGTCACCAGACTTGCGTCAGGGAGGAAAGTGTCCACTTCACCGGGGCCAGAACCGCCACCGAGGTGAAGTGTCCCTCCCCAACCCTCCCATTTCATTTTTTTTAATTATTATTATTTTTTTAAAATATGTATGTATCGCGGTCGGGAGTCCGCGCCTTTGAGGGGGGTACTGTCAGGCTCTGGCCATAGGGAGCTCTTTGGCTCCTCTAGATAGCCAGGGTCAGAGCCTGACAGATCTAGAAGGCCTAGATCTATGTTTTCTTTTTGTATTGAATCCCCAAATAGAGATAGCTGAGAGACGTTGTCACTGATTGGGGATTCTATTTAAGTTTCCATATCCCACACCTGTTGTGTGGGTCATTGTATGTTTCATGTCACAGACAAGTAAGTGTGTTCAGTTTCATTATATCATTGTATATCATTATAGTTCGTCATTTGAATTGTTGGTACATAGTATAATAAAATGTTGAACTATACCTGCGCTGCGCCTTGGTCTCTGTATGCACCCTCTCTTGACACCATTCTAGAAAGCCTGAATTGTCATCTAAAATATAGGTAACACCAGTGACAAAAAAGCATATAAAAATGTTAAGCTGTCATTTATGTTGATTTATAATGTTAAGGGGTTAACTATTATCTGACTATATGTTTTGATTTTTTTTTTTAAGAATTACAATTTGTTAAAGTTGGCTGTTCAAAAAGCCACCATTTTCATAAAATGACCCAGGTGTCTTAAAAGCGGTGAAAATTGGGTAATGCGCACTCATGAGGTACTGGGTATATAAATGTACTGTAGAGATGTTACATTTTGCAACCCAAATGCCCCTTGCGATAGGCTTGCCTTGTAGTTAACCCCCTAGAGTCAATTGACGCACCGGTGCATAATAAAAAAAATCCCCATCAAAATATGTCAATTTAAGCTAGCAATATCTTGCCGTTTTTTGCATTGGATGCATCTCAATCTACCGCATCCCCAGATGTTGCACTGCCACATCTGCAGTGAAAGGTGACAGAGCTATAGCAGTGTTTGTCAGACCATGGAAATCGGTCTTCTCATAAAAATATCTGTAGCGTCCAAACGGTTTGACCTACAAACATGGAAAGGGGAGACTCTCACGAACACGATGGTGTTCTTCATTTTGCTCTACAACCCCCACAAGTGTCACAGGACTCATCTAAATATAAACGGTACCGGTTTAAAACATTTATAGAAGTATGAAGGTAGTTGTGTGTCCTACCCAAAAAACAAATATATATACAGTGGGGAGAACAAGTATTTGATACACTGCCGATTTTGCAGGTTTTCCTACTTACAAAGCATGTATTGGTCTGTAATTTCCAGAAAATCACATTGTATGATTTTTAAGTAATTCATTTGCATTTTTATTGCAGGACATAAGTATTTGATACATCAGAAAAGCAGAACTTAATATTTGGTACAGAAACCTTTGTTTGCAATTACAGAGATCATACGTTTCCTGTAGTTCTTGACCAGGTTTGCACACACTGCAGCATAGTGGGTTTGCCCACTCCTCCATACAGACCTTCTCCAGATCCCTCAGGTTTCGGGGCTGTCGCTGGGCAATACGGACTTTCAGCTCCCTCCAAAGATTTTCTATTGGGTTCAGGTCTGGAGACTGGCTAGGCCACTCCAGGACCTTGAGATGCTTCTTACGGAGCCACTCCTTAGTTGCCCTGGCTGTGTGTTTCGGGTCGTTGTCATGCTGGAAGACCCAGCCACGACCCATCTTCAATGCTCTTACTGAGGGAAGGAGGTTGTTGGCCAAGATCTCGTGATACATGGCCCCATCCATCCTCCCCTCAATACGGTGCAGTCGTCCTGTCCCCTTTGCAGAAAAGCATCCCCAAAGAATTATGTTTCCACCTCCATGCTTCACGGTTGGGATGGTGTTCTTGGGGTTGTACTCATCCTTCTTCTTCCTCCAAACACGGCGAGTGGAGTTTAGACCAAAAAGCTCTATTTTTGTCTCACCACATGACCTTCTCCCATTCCTCCTCTGGATCATCCAGATGGTCATTGGCAAACTTCAGACGGGCCTGGACATGCGCTGGCTTGAGCAGGGGGACCTTGCATGCGCTGCAGGATTTTAATCCATGACGGCGTAGTGTGTTACTAATGGTTTTCTTTGCGACTGTGGTCCCAGCTCTCTTCAGGTCATTGACCAGGTCCTGCCGTGTAGTTCTGGGCTGATCCCTCACCTTCCTCATGATCATTGATGCCCCACGAGAAAAACTAACAGGTCTGTGAGAGCCGGAATTCTTACTGGTTGGTAGGTGATCAAATACTTATGTCATGCAATAAAATGGAAATGAATTACTTAAAAATCATACAATGGGATTTTCTGGATTTTTGTTTTAGATTCCGTCACTCACAGTTGACGAGTACCTATGATAAAAATTACAGACTTCTACATGCTTGGTAAGTGGGAAAACCTGCAAAATCGGCAGTGTATCAAATACTTGTTCTCCTCACTGTATATATATATTTGCATATCTCTCATTCTGCCCCGCCCCCTCTCTCACATGACTTGGGATGGGTATCACATGATTTTTTCACTGAGGATACAGACAGTCCAAAGAAAATGGCTGCGTTCTTACAGTGGAGACGATTTGTATTTTTTGATAAAGAGACTGTGAAGGACGCTGGAGATAATGGGAAAAACTTAGCCCTCCCTGTTGGCATATCGGCATGTGACTCGGGCCGGGGACACATCGTTCTTGGAGATATCCTTTCGGTGGTTTCCATCATGTCAACAGCTTAGTTAATTTTCCTTGTCAATGCTAGTTCACTAACTTGCTAACGTTACCCAGACCCTCTCAAACTGTCTTGTCATTTTAAGCAAGTTAACTAATAACGTTAATGACTATGCCCAAATTATGCTCATTGTCTAGCTGCAACCAAAGTAATTATTATTAATGATTATATCTAGCTAAATAGTAACAATTTAGTTGGCTAGTTTGATAGCTAACTGCTTGCTAGATGACGTTAGCAAGCAGCCAGGACATGAGCCTTTAACTATCTAAACTAGCCTCTCAAATTGGTTTGAGAGGAGTGAATCAACAATTTCACACTGACTCCCAGGTTTTCAATGACGCAATGAACTGAATCAATGGCCCTGTTCAAATAGGCTCTTGAAAATGTGTCCTCGTTCCTTGAAGTAATGATTCATCTGATGTGACAACTGATGTAATGCTGTGGAAAGGTTGCTTACACAGGTCCATGCTAGTCATAATACTATTTATATGCTTGTATGCATTACTCTTCTTATTCCTATGGCTAATTATATCCATTTTGAGAGTATTCAAACAAGGCCCTGCCTTTGTTATTGTTTCCTCTATCCCTAACCATGCAAATGGACGTTTGTCTCTCCTGATCTAAAATTATGCTTTCTTGAACCAGAATAAATTACATATGGACGGTCAGATCTGGTTTTTGACACGCTCCCTACAGTTGTCCTCTTTTCAGGCTTACAAGCTGAGAGTGACCCACCTGTACCAGCTCAAGCAGCACAGTATTTTGGTCTCGGTTGGGCAGGACGAGCAAGGAATTAACCCCCTGGTAAAACACTTTTTTTTATTTAACTAGGGAAGTCAGTTAAGAACAAATTCTTATTTACAATGACGGCTTACACCGGCCAAACTCTGACGACGCTGGGCCAGTTGTGCGCCGCCCTATGGGAGTCCCAATCACGGCCAGTTGTGATACAGTCAGTATTCGAATCAGGTTGTAAGTATTAGTAGGATGTACTTGGGCTCCCAAGTGGCACAGTGGTCTATGACACTGCATCTCAGTGCTAGAGGCGTCACTACAGACAACCTGGTTTGAATACTGACTGTATCACAACCGGCCGTGACTATAAAAAAAAAAAAGTATGTTAGTTTACTTGGTTGTTATTAAAAACCCAGCTTTGTTACTGTTTGCCAGGTGAAGGTATGGAATCCAGACAAGCGTGACAGCGGGAATCCTCTCTGTACCAGAATATTCCCAGCAATTCCTGGGAACAAGCCAACAGAAGTGTCCTGCCTCAGTGTACACGAGAACCTAAACTTTATGGCCATTGGTAAGTGGCATTTATTCAGTACCACCTATGTCAGCTATAGTTTAGATTTGGTTTTGACATTTGTATTTGCGCCCTGTTATAAATTGATAATCCCCATGTCCTTGCAGGCTTCACAGATGGCAGTGTGGTGTTAACAAAGGGTGACATCACCCGGGACAGGCACAGTAAAACCCTTACACTGCATGAGGGCACCTATCCAATCACGGGTCTCGCTTTCCGTCAGCAGGGCAAGGTCACTCACTTATTTGTTGCCACTCTGGAAAAAGTCCACGTAAGTTACCTTTCCAAGTCCATAGATTCAAGTTTAAGATCAATTCAGTCAATTGACCCCAAACCTGTGACCATACTACTTTTCCCTTGGAGCATAAGCACCAACATGCTTCTGTTTCATTTGGGTTTTTTTCCACCCCATGACTAGTGCTACACGCTGTCGGTGAAGGAGTACCCTAAACTGGAACTGGACACCCACGGCTGTGCTCTGCGTTGCTCTGCGCTCACAGACCCCTCCCAGGACTCCCAGTTCATTGTCGCGGGGGACGAATGTGTGTACCTTTACCAGCCCGATGAACGGGGGCCCTGTTTCGCTTTCGACGGGCACAAGCTGCTGGCCCACTGGCACCGGGGCTACCTCCTGCTGCTCACCAGGGACACAAAGTCTCCCAACAAGTAAGAACAACTCCCTCAGATGGTGGCACAGCAGCCATTTCTATTGAATGGGTACCCTAAGGTTCAAGGACAGGGTCAGTAAGAGTCCTTATAAAGGTTAAAGGTTAGCCAAGTGTTATTTATTTTTATTGCAACAATGAAACATAAGTAATTTTATACTAAATCAGTTTATGTTGACTGTAAGTAGAAGAATAGAAAAAAAAAAACACTGTAGGTTGTATTTTGAGAGGAACACCCCATAAAGATTCAATGATACCACCCATGTGTATTTTTAGGTGATATAACTATTAACTCCTATGACAATGTGTTGAATACAAGTTCTGTACTCAGGTCTGAATTTGGGAGCAGAGAGACATCTCCTTCGGAGAAACAAATCTTGACAATATACGACCTGGACAACAAGTTCATTGCCTACAGCGCTTCCTTTGATGACATCATCGACATTCTGGCCGAATGGGGCTCCTTCTACATCCTGACTCGGGATGGAAAGATTTTTGTGCTGCAGGAGAAAGACACTCAGACCAAGCTAGAGGTGAGGCCAACATACGCTGACTGACATCATGCCTTCTTTTCCCCTCAAACGTATTATGTTCAACTTCGCACCGGATTGAACTGGAAACTGGACTACAGGTTTCAGATCTCAGGTATCATTTACTGCCGTTGTGCCCTTGAGCATTGCATTTAACGCTTAAATCTGTCTTTAGATGCTCTTCAAGAAGAATCTGTTTGTGATGGCCATCAACCTGGCTAAGAGCCAGCACTTGGACAGTGACGGGCTGTCTGAGATCTTCAGGCAGTACGGTGACCACCTCTACGTGAAGGGGGACCACGACGGAGCCATCCAACAGTACATCCGGTATAATCTCACCCAGTGGTTGATGCATCTAACTTCATAACACATAGTTAAAATATATATGTATGTATACATGTATGTTTTTGTAAACCCCAAATATGCTTAAAGTTCATGTCATAAATGCTGATTTTACAGACATGTAATCCTATAGAGGTGGGATTGTATAACATCAATAAGAAAATGTATAATGTATATTCACTTTATAGTGTATCGTTGGCGGTACGCAGTAAAAGTGACCAGTGGTAAATTTTCATTGATACCACTTGGTTATTGTTTTAAAGTGTAGCTCCAGCCTACTTTACACCTCATGTAAAACTTGATTTACTTAACAAGAGGCACATCTCAATAGGTGGTCCAGGTAAGTCATGAGGTGGCCCTTTCTTCTTTTGTCCTCTATTGCTCCTCAAGCAAGGGGGAGGCTGATGACATCACAGATCAGGCCAACTCCTTGAAGTTTGCAGTTGGCTAAAAAACACTATTTTGCTCAAAACATATTCAAAATTCATATTCTTGGGATATTGCTTTTCAACAGCAAAAGTTTTAAAAAATCACTGGATGTGTGTTGTGCCATGTTTGCAAACGTAGGAAGTACTGAAAGCTACCCATCGTCGTCTTATCCAATCCTGTTGACATGATCATCAAGTCACTTTTTGCTAATCCTTTAGATTGTCAGTTGGAATCTTGGTGGGGATATGTAAGAGGTCAGTGTTTCCCTTACTGTTGTATAGGCAAGGTGGCCTCTCCCAACTTGGGATTCAATTGCTTTAAATTGAACATGTTGGTATCAGAGAAAAACAATGAAAAGGAAAACCTAGCAGTGTTTAATTAAAATAGAAAATATGTTTTGTGCTCCAACAATGGGAGTAGACAGGCTGCCTAAAATAAGTATTGAATGCAGACCGAAGGCAGCACCAAAAGCCTCTGCCATTGTGTTCCACCAATCAGCACAATCAGGAAGCTGGAGCCCTCTTACGTAATCCGGAAGTTTCTGGATGCTCAGCGTATCCACAACCTGACGGCCTACCTGCAGGCCCTGCACCGACAGTCGCTGGCCAACGCCGACCACACCACCCTGCTGCTCAACTGCTACACCAAGCTCAAGGACAGCTCTAAGCTTGAAGAGTTCATCAAGGTTAGCATTTAAACTGTAAACCAAGGGTTGGTCTCCAACTCCGGTCCAGGGGAGTTAACTGTGTGCAGGCTTTCATTCCGGGGCTTCAGATAATCATGGTCCAGACTAAAGTCTGGGAGTAGTTGAAGCAGGTGTGTTAGTGATGGAACAAAAGCATACACTGAGTAGCTCTCCAGGATCATAACAATTGCACTGAGAAGGATTCCAGGGATTCAGAATACCATTTTGGATTAGAAAGTGATGATAGAAAACTCATTACTGTATATGGATATAGACAATGAATCCATAGATACTGTATGCATGACAATGCACATAAGGTCTCAACGCTCTGACATAATATCCTTTCTCCTTCGACCCCCTTCAGAGCAGCGAAGGCGAGGTCCACTTCGACGTGGAGATCGCCATCAAGGTGCTGCGCCAGGCAGGCTACCACAGTCACGCAGTCTTCCTGGCCGAGAGGCACCAGCACCACAAGTGGTACCTGAAGATCCAGCTTGAGGACCTGAAGGTGAAAGAGATTAGAAAGTAATAGTAGATGTAGTAGTGTTAAGATGAGATGTCTGGGCTAGATAAATAGACACCGGGTCCCCCCTAGCTTACATGGCCTAACTGCCAGATCTCTTAAACTTGTCCCTGATAAATAAGATAGATGCGATTTTAATCCGTCTCAGGCTGTTAGACAATGTTGAAATTAGCAGCAATATTATTTGACTATTTAGATTACTGAGTGAAAATCTATATTAAGGATAGTTTAAACATTTATCACATTCAGAGTGAATAAACACATTTTACAATTGATGATTATAATTGGACAAAGAGCCTCTCCTACCCTCTGGTAAAGTCAACCCGATTTGAAAGACACTTTACTGAAATTCAAACCTCTTTTTCTCCATACAGAACTACCAGGAGGCTTTGCGCTACATTGGACGACTTCCTTTCGAGCAGGCAGAGAGCAACATGAAACGCTACGGCAAGACCCTGATGCACCACGTCCCTGAAGGCACCACACTGCTTCTCAAGGGCCTGTGTACCGACTACCCGCCCAGCCGGGATGCCATGGAAAGAGACAGCCTGGACAGAGGCCCGGTGGCGGCCAATAAGGTCAGCTGTTTAGCCGTTAGTGGTTAACCTTAATGGGCTGCCCACACCTCCTGGGCAAGCGAGCACAATAGTCTTAGCAAAACTAGTCTAGCAGCATTAGCACTTTGGACTTAAAATGGCTTTATCAATTACGTGTAAGTAATACAGCTTATATTGATAAGGATGGTATTGCTTCTAATGGTAATGATAAAATGCATGTATCATGGTAATAATAGTAATAGCACTACTCACTGTACTCACCTTTATCTCCCAGGCCAATTCAGAGGAGTTCATCTCTGTGTTTGCTAATAACCCACGGGAGCTAAGGGCCTTCCTGGAGCACATGATTGAGGTGGAGCCCTTCTCCTCTCAGGGGGTGTATGACACACTGCTTGAACTAAGGCTGCAGGACTGGGCACATGAACAAGACTCTGAGGTGATGGGAACAAACACACACACACACACGTATTTGTACGGAAAACTGCCACGTGTTCACTCAAACAACCTAAACTCACATACGAAATGTTACATATTAGATGACATACCTGCAGCTTAAATGCGGCGCCAAAGAAGATGGCAGACGTTCTACGTGCTCCTGACCAGTTGTGCTTTTTTGCATTGTTTGTAACTTATTTTTTTACTTATTTTGCTTAGCCTTCCACAAGCTTACCACAATAAGTTAGGTGAATTTTGGCCCATTCGTCGTGACAGAACTGGTGTAACTGAGTCAGGTTTGTAGGCCTCCTTGCTTGCACACGCTTTTTCAGTTCTGTCCACAAATTATCTATAGGATTGAGGTCAGGGCTTTGTGATGGCCACTCGAATACCTTGACTTTGTTGTCCTTAAGCCATTTTGCCACAACTTTGGAAGTATGCTTGGGGTCATTGTCCATTTGGAAGACTCATTTGCGACCAAGCTTTAACTTCCTGACTGATGTCTTGATGTTGCTTCAATATATCCACATCATTTTCCTTCCTGATGATGCCATCTATTTTGTGAAGTGCACAAGCCTCCCCCTTTTTCCTCCAAACACAACGATGGTCATTATGGCCAAACAGTAAAAAACATTTTTCCAAAAAGTACAATCTTTGTCCCCATGTGCAGTTGCAAACCATAGTCTGGCTTTTTTATGGTGGTTTTGGAGCAGTGGCTTCTTCCTTGCTGAGCGGCCTTTCAGGTTATGTCGATATAGGACTTGTTTTACTGTGGATATAGACACTTTTGTTCCTGTTTCCTCCATCTTCACAAGGTCCTTTGCTGTTGTTCTGGGATTGATTTGCACTTTTCGCACCAAAGTACGTTAATCTCTAGGAGACAGAACGTGTCTCCTTCCTGAGCGGTATGACAGCTGCGTGGTTCCATTGTGTTTATACTTGCGTACTATTGTTTGTACAGATGAACGTGGTACCTTCAGGCGTTTGGAAATTGCTCCCAAGGATTAACCAGACTTGTGGAGATCTACAATTTTTTTTCTAAGGTCTTGGCTGATTTCTTTTGATTTTCCCATGATGTCGAGCAAAGAGGCACAGAGTTTGAAGGTAGGCCTTGAAATACATCCACAGGTACACCTCCAATTGACTCAAATTATGTCAATTAGCCACTACTGTTTTTGATTTCTTTACCTCTTGTTTACATAATACTTATTTTCTACTTAAACTGCACTGTTGGTTAGGGCTTGTAAGTAAGCACTTCACTGTAAGGTCTACACCTGTTGTATTCGGCGCACGTGACAAATAAACTTTGATTTGATTTGTTATTGCATTTTCAGAATAACCACCTTTCCTTACCTTTTTGTCTGGAGTATCAAATGTTTGATTTTGTCTGGTCTGTCGGACTGTCTTCTTTCTATTTTGTCTGGCAGAGGAAGAAGGTCCTGCAGGGGGCAGCACTGTCCTTGCTGCGGAGCGACAACACCGTATTTGACAAGGCCCTCGTCCTGTGCCAGATGCACAACTTCAAAGAAGGGGTCCTGTACCTCTATGAGAAGGGCAAACTGTGAGTATTCCTGTCTCTAAACCTCTCCAGTCAGAAACACATGAGCCCAATTCCAGTATTTCTGCTTCTTCCTGAAGTGTGCACTTGTTCACTCCCCGTAGTGGATTTAAAACCATGGGATTGGTGTAGCCTGTCTACCATTTAACATCCAGATCCAATGCTTTAAAGTCCATGAGGGAGAGTGAACAAGTGCAGACTTTGGCAGCGGTGGAAAAAGTACCCAATTGTCATTCTTGAGTAAAAGTAAAGTTACCTTTTTAATAGAAATGACTCAAGTGAAAGGCACCCAGTAAAATACTACTTGAGTAAAAGTCTAAAAGTATTTTGTTTTAAATATACTTAAGTATCTAAAGTAAGGGCCTCCCGAGTGGCGCAGTGGTCTAAGGCACTGCATCGCAGTGCTAGTGGCGCCACAACAGATCCTGGTTCGATACCGGGCTGTGTTGCAGCCGGCCGCGACCGGGAGACCCATGAGGCGGCGCACAATTGGCCAAGCGTCGTCCGGGTTAGGAGAGGGTTTGTCCGGACTGGATGTCCTTGTCCCATCGTGCTCTAGCGACTCCTGTGGCGGGCTCGGTGCATGCACGCTGACATTGTCGCCAGGTGTTCAGTGTTTCCTCCAAAACATTGGTGCGGCTGGCTTCCGGGTTAAGCGAGCAGTGTGTCAAGAAGCAGTGCGCATGGCTCTCGACCTTCGAGTCCGTACGGGAGTTGCAGCGATGGGACAAAACTGTAAGTATCAGTTGGATATCAGGAAAAAGGGGTAAAAACAGTGTTATAAAAAAAAAACGTTAACAAAAATAAATCATTTGCTAAAATGTAGTATCAAAAGTATAAATAATTAAGCAACCTAGACTGCACCATTTTCTTGTTTTTTTATTTACGTATAGCCATCGGCACACTCCAACACTCATAGCATGTGTTTAGTGAGTGTGCCAGTTCAGAGGCAGTAGGGATGACCAGGGATGTTCTCTTGATAAGTGTGTGAATTGGACAATCTTCCTGTCCTGCTAAGCATATCAAAATGTAACTTTTGGGTGTCAGGGAAAATTTATGGATTAAAAGTACATTATTTTCTATAGGAATGTAGTGAAGTAAAAGTTGTCAAAAATATAAATAGTAAAGTACAGATGGCCCCAAAAAAATGACTTGTAGTACTTTCTAGTATTTTTACTTAAGTGCTTTACACTACTGGACTTTGGGGACTTAATTCATATGTACTGATATATGATGTTGATGTTCCTAGGTACCAGCAGATCATGCACTACCACATGCAGAATGAGGAGTACGGCAAAGTGGTGGAGGCCTGCAAGCGCTACGGCGACCAGGAAGTGTGCTTGTGGGAGCAGGCGCTGGGTTACTTTGCCCGCAAAGAGGAGGACTGCAAGGCCTACATCAGCCAAGTCCTGCAGCACATCGACCAGAACAACCTGATGCCTCCCCTATTGGGTGAGCGTGAGCCAGTGGCTATATTTGCAGTTTTTCACTGTATTTCTCATCCCTGTAGATGAAGACTCTGGGGCTTTCTGTAGAGATTTGCCTTCTAGTCACTGCCTGAGTTATATCAGACATCACCAACTTAAAAGAAACTCAAACTTTCTTTGCAGTGTTTTGCCTCCACTTCCTTCCTGTCATTGAATGTCTCACTGGCTAGAGTATTCAGTTCTATTTTGAGGTCCCATGCGCACATCCATGATCAACTTTTCAGTTGTTGGGTTAAGTTAACCTGCAGTGCCTTCAGAAAGTATTCACACTCCTTTACTTTTTCCACATTTTGTTATAGCCTGAATTTAAAATTGTTTAAATTTAGATTTTTGTCACTGGCCTACATGCAGTACCCGATTTAATGTCAAAGGGGAATTATTTTAAAACAGTTTTTACTATTTAATAAAAAATGTAAAGCTGAAATGTCTTGAGTCGATAAGTATTCAACCCTTTTTGTTATGGCAAGCCTAAATAAAAATGTGCTTAACAAGTCACATAAGTTGCATGGACTAACTTTGTGTGCAATAATAGTGTTTAACATTATTTTTTAATGACTACCTCATATCTATAGCCCACACATACAATTATCTGTAACGTCCCTCAGTCAAGCAGTGAATTTCAAACACCGATTTAACCAGGGAGGTTTTCCAATGCCTCATAAAGAAGGGCACCTATTGGTAGATTTAAAAAAAAAAAAAAAAAAAAAAAAAGCAGAAATCGAATATCCCTTTTAACTTACTAATTACACTTTGGATGGTGTATCAATACAGGCGCCCTTCCTAACTCAGTTGCCGGAGAGGAAGGAAACCGCTCAGGGATTTTACCATGAGGCGAATGGTGACTTGAAAACAGAGTTTAATGGCCGTGATAGGGGAAAAATAAAGATTAAAACATTGAAGTTACTCCACAATACTAACCTAATTGACAGTGAAAAGAAGGAAGCCTGTACAGAATAAAAAATATTCCAAAACATGCATCCTGTTTCAAACAAGGCACTAAAGTAATACTGCATAACTTTTTGTCCTGAAAACAAAGTTTTATGTTTGGAGCTAATCCAATACAACACATTACTAAGTACCACTTCTCATATTTTCAAGCACAGTGGTGGCTGCATCATGTTATGGGTATGCTTGTAATCGTTAAGGATTGTGGAGTTTTGAAGGATAAAAAATAAACGGAATGGAGCTAAGCACAGGCAAAATCCTAGAGGAAAACCTGGTTGTCTGCTTTCCACCAGACTGTGAGATTACTTCACCTTTCAGCAGGACAATAACCTAAAACACAAGGCCAAATCTACACTGGAGTTGTTTACCAAGAAGACAGTGAATGTTCTTAAGTGGCCGAGTTACAGTTTTGACTTAAATCAACTTAAAAAGAATTGTCTAGCAATGATCAACAAGCAATTTGACAGAGCTTGAATAATTTTGGTCAAATGTTAGACTTACCCAGAAAGATTCACAGCTGTAATCGTTGCTAAAGGTGATTCTAACGTATTGACTCGTGTGAATACTTATGTACATTTGACATTTCTGGATTTCATTTTCAATAAATTTGCAAAAATGTCTAAAATATGTTTTCACTTTGTCATTGTGTGTAGATGGGTGAGGAACAAAAATCTATTTAATCCATTTTGATTTCAGGCTGTAACACAACAAAATGTGGATGAAGTCTTTACGGTATGAATACTTTCTGAAGGTGCTGTACTGTATATGCTCATAGGAAAAGTACTTGGAGCGTTATAGCAGAGTGTGGGATCAATTTATTGGGCACTGTTGTTAAGTTGTGTGTGCATGCATGTCTATGCACGTGTTGGTCCACAGTGGTGCAGACGCTGGCACACAACTCCACGGCCACGCTGTCGGTCATTAAGGACTACCTGATCAACAAGCTGCAGAGGGAGAGCCAGCAGATCGAGGACGACGAGCGCAAGATCCGCCAGTACCGTGAGGAGACTGCCCACCTTCGCGCCGAGATCCAGGAACTCAGAAGCAGGTGAGGGACAGGACAATCCTAGCCAAAGTCCAGACCTAAAACAACCCCTATCCCCTAGAGTAGCAGAATGTTTTTAATTTTTTTTATTTTTACCAACGTGAGTTGATATTCATTGCTAGTTACAGTTGAAGTCGGAAGTTTACATACACCTTTACATACATACATTTAAACTCAGTTTTTCACAATTCCTGACATTTAATCCTAGTAAAAATTCCCAGTTTTAGTTCAGTTAGGATTACCACTTTATTTTAAGAATGTGAAATGTCAGAATAATAGTAGAGAGTATTATTGATTTATTTCTGCTTTTATTTCTTTCATCACAATCCCAGTGGGTCAGAAGTTTACACACTCAATTAGTATTTGGTAGCATTGCCTTTATATTGTTTAACTTGGGTCAAACGTTTTCGGTAGCCTTTCACGAGCTTCCCACAATAAGTTGGGTGAATTTTGGCCCATTGCTCATGACAGAACTGGTGTAACTGAGTCAGGTTTTAGGCCTCCTTGCTCGCACACGCTTTTTCAGTTCTGCCCACAAATTATCTATAGGATTGAGGTCAGGGCTTTGTGATGGCCACTCGAATACCTTGACTTTGTTGTCTTTAAGCCATTTTGCCACAACTTTGGAAGTATGCTTGGGGTTATTGTCCATTTTGAAGACACATTTGCAACCAAGCTTTAACTTCCTGACTGATATCTTGAGATGTTGCTTCAATATATCCATTCATTTTCCTTCCTCATGATGCCATCTTTTTTGTGAAGTGCACCAGTCCCTCCTGTAGCAAAGCACCCACACAACATGATGCTGCCACCCCCCTTGCTTCACGGTTGGGATGGTGTTCTTCGGCTTGCAAGCCTCCCCCTTTTTCCTCCAAACATAACGATGGTCATTATGCATGGTCCCATGATGTTTATACTTGCATACTATTGTTTGTACAGATGAACGTGGTACCTTCAAGCGTTTGGAAATCTTGGCTGATTTTCTTTTGAGTTTCCCATGATGTCGAGCAATGAGTCTCTGAGTTTGAAGGTAGGCCTTGAAATACATCCACAGGTGCACCTCCAATTGACTCAAATTATGTCAATTAGCCTATCAGAAGCTTCTAAAGCCATGACATAATGTTCTGGAATTTTGCAAGCTGTTTGAAGGCACGGTCAACTTAGTGTATGTAAACTTCTGACCAACTGGAATTGTGATATAGTGAATTATAAGTTAAATAATCTGTCTGTAAACAATTGTTGGAAGAATTATTTGTCATGCACAAAGTACGGTCGTGGTCAAATGTTTTGAGAATGACACAAGTATTGGTCTCCACAAAGTTTGCTGCTTCAGTGTTCTTAGATCTTTATGTCAGTAGTTACTATGGTACACTGAAGTATAATTACAAGTATTCCATAAGTGCCAAAGGCTTTCATTGACAATGACATTCAGTTTATGCAGAGAGTCAATATTTGCAGTGTTGACACTTCTTTTTCAAGACCTCTGCAATCCGCCCTGGCATGCTGTCAATTAACTTCAGGGCCACATCCTGACTGATGGTAGGCCATTCTTGCATAATCGATGCTTGGAGTTTGTCAGAAGTTGTGGGTTTTTGTTTGTCCACCCGCCTCTTGAGGATCGACTACAAGTTCTCAATGGGATTAAGGTCTGGGGAGTTTCCTGGCCATAGACCCAAAATGTTGATGTTTTGTTCCCTGAGCCACTTAGTTATCACCTTTTCCTTATGGCAAGGTCCTCCATCATGCTGGAAAAGGCATTGGTCGTCACCAAACTGTTCTTGGATGGTTGGGAGAAGTTGCTCTCGGAGGATGTGTTGGTACCATTCTTTATTCACGGCTGTGTTCTTAGGCAAAATTGTGCACTCCCTTGGCTGAGAAGCAACCCCACATATGAATGGTCTGAGGATGCTTTACTGTTGGCATGACACAGGACTGATGGTAGCGCTCACCGGACAAGGTGTTTTCCCGATGGCCCAAACAATCGGAAAGGGGATTCATCAGAGAAAATTACTCTGCCCCAGTCCTCAGCAGTCCAATCCCTTTCCTTTTTTACAGAATATCAGTCTGTCCCTGATGTTTTTCCTGGAGAGAAGTGGCTTTTTTGCTGCCCTTGACACCAGGCCATCCTCCAAAAGTCTTTGCCTCACTGTGCGTGCAGATGCACTCACACCTGCCTGCTGCCATTCCTGAGCAAGCTCTGCACTGGTGATGCCCCGATCCCGCAGCTGAATCAACTTTAGTAGACGGTCCTGGCGCTTGCTGGACTTTCTTGGGTGCCCTGATGCCTTCTTCACAACAATTCTACCTCTCTCCTTGAAGTTCTTGATGATACGATAAATGGTTGATTTAGGGGCAGTCTTACTAGCAGCGATATCCTTGCCTGTGAAGCCCTTTTTGTGCAAAGCAATGATGACGGCACGTGTTTCCTTGCAGGTAACCATGGTTGACAGGAGGAAGAACAATGATTTCAAGCACCACCCTCATTTTAAAGCTTCCAGTCTGTTATTCAGACTCAATCTGCATGACAGAGTGATCTCCAGCCTTGTCCTCGTCAACTCTCACCTGTGTTAACGAGACAATCACTGACATGATGGCAGCTGGTCCTTTTGTGGCATGGCTGAAATGCAGTAGAAATGTTTTTTGGGGATTAAGTTCATTTTCATGGCAAAGAGAGACTTTGCAATTAATTGCAATTCATCTTATCACTCTTCATGACATTCTGGAGTATATGCAAATTTACATCATCAACACTGAGGCAGCAAACTTTGTGGAGACCAATACTTGTGTCATTCTCAACTTTGGACCACGACTGTAGATGTCCTAACCGACTTGCCAAAACTATAGTTTGTTAACATGAAATCTGTGGAGTGGTTGAAAAATGAGTTTAATGACTTCAACCTAAGTGTATGTAAACTTCCGACTTCAACTGTATTTGCCCAGTTCTAGCACATTTTTAGTCCGCAGTGTTCCATTGCGAGTGGGCCGTTGCCAGAGGAGAAAGAGATATTGCAGCAGCAGGTACAATATTGGTATACAACATACTAACTAGATAACCAGCCAAACTACACAATATGCTTTGAATTGTCTATCTCGCTATTTAGCTATTTGCATATATTAATGTAATTGTCATGTCCGGTGTCCTAAAAAAACTTTCCTCCGGCACTCGTGTATAAGTGCAAATGGCCGACACGCAGTTGATACAGGTGCACCATTGATGAGACCTCGGTCGCCAGTTGTATGGTGTTTCGTCCGACACATTGGTTTGGCTGGCTTCCGGGTAAGGTGAACAGTGTGTCAAGAAGCAGTGCGGCCTGGCAAGGTTGTGTTTCGGAGGACGCATGGCTCTCAACCTTCGCCTCTCCCGAGTCCGTAGGAGAGTTGCAGCGATGGGACAAGACTGTAACTATCAATATTGAATATCACGAAATTGGGGAGAAAAATTAGTAAAAAGTACCAAAACATTTTTTAAAGAAAATAAAAGTAATTGAAAACTTAATATTCTAGCCTTTTATAAATATACTGAACAAAAATATAAATGAAACATGCAACAATTTCAAAGATTTTTACTGAGTACTTAATACATTAATTAGACCCTAATCTATGGATTTCACATGACTGGGTAGGGGCGCAGCCATGGGTGGACCTGGGAGGGCATAGGCCCACCCACTTGGGAGCCAGCCACAGCCAATCGGAATGAGTTTCTCCCCACAAAAGGGCTTTATTAGATCCATAAATACTTCTGTTTCATCAGCTGTCTGTCTGGCTGGTCTCGTATGATCCCGCAGGTGAAGAAGCCGGATGTGGAGGTCCTGGGCTAGCGTTGTTACACATGGTCTTCAGTTGTGAGGCCAGTTGGACGTACTGTCAAATTCACTAAAATGGCGAAGGCGGCTTATGGTAGAGAAATTAACATTACATTCTCTGGCAACAGCTCTGGTGGACATTCCTGCAGTCAGCATGCCAATAGTGCGCTCCCTCAACTTGAGACATCTGTGATATTGTTGTGTGACAAATTTTAGTGGCCTTTTATTGTCCACAGCACAAGGTGCACCTGTGTAATGATCATGCTGTTTAATCAGCTTCTTGATATGCCACAACTGTCAGGTGGATGGATTGTCTTGGCAAAGGAGAAATGCTCACTAACAGGGATGTAAACAAATTTGTGCACAAAATTTGAGAGAAATAAGCTTTTATTGCGTATGGAATCTTTTATTTCAGCTCATGAAACATGGGACCAACACTTTACATGTTGCGTTCATATTTTGGTTCAGTATAGATGAACAGTTAGCTACTTTTGCTTTGAAGTCGCCTGCCTGCCATTTGACCCCTGGTTCATTAAATGGGGCGGCAGGTAGCCTAGTGGTTAGTGTTGGGCCCATAACCGAAAGGTTGCTGGATCGAATCCCCGAGCTGACAAGGTAAAAATCTGTCATTCGGCCCCTGAACAAGCAGTTAACCCACTGTTCCTAGGCCGTCATTGAAAATAAGAATTTGTTCTTAACTGACTTGCCTAGTTAAAAAAAGAAAAGAAAAAAAAATGAGGGAATTACTTCATAAAAACAAACCGTTTTGGTTGTAATTGTAATTTTGCAGGGTGGCCAACAATCCTCCAGGAAAGTCCAGGAGAGCTACTGGGTGTGCAGTCAGATGCTCAACAGGACATTGATAAGCTGACTCGGGTGTGTTTGAGCAGGATTGGATCAAAATCCTGCACACCCAGTAGCCTATCAGTGCAGTATTGTACTTTATGAGTGGTTAAGTGCCTTGCTCAAGACCATACCGTATATATTATATGTAATTATATGTATATATTCTTAGTCCATTCCTTACTTAGATTTATGTGTATTTTTGGGGCATATGTGGTGAAACGGTTAGATATTACTGCAATGTCGGAGCTAGAAGCACAAACTTTTCGCTAAACACGTGTATGTGACCAATAAAATTGTATTTGATTTGAGGAGATATAATACATGGGATTAGAGACCAGCAGCTTTGTATTGTCAATACCAGTAGGGGTACAGGATACTTGAGCTTTTGGACAAGTAAACAAGTGGCAAAAAAAAATTAATTAATTTTTTAGACCATTAATTGAAACTACTGATTTTGATGTTTTTTCTTGTTTCTGTCGCTCCCTCTTTTCTCACTGACAGCGCAAAGATTTTCCAGAAGACCAAGTGCAGCATGTGCAACAGCCCCCTCGAGCTGCCCTCTGTTCACTTCTTGTGCAGTCACTCTTTCCACCAGCACTGCTTTGAGAGCTACGCCGAGAGTGAGGCTGAGTGTCCCACCTGCACACCGGAAAACCGTAAGGTCATGGACATGCTGCGTGCCCAGGACCAGAAACGAGACCTGCACGACCACTTCACCAGACAGGTGAAACACACACACATACACAGACAGCCCTAGTCACTCCACTTTCTTATTTTGTTTGTGTGCATGAGGCGTCACTGCAGACCCTGGTTCGATCCCGGGCTGTATCACAACCGGCCGTGATCGGGAGTCTGAAACTACAACTACGTTTTGTATACTGCAGTAGTCAATAGTAATTAAATAAGATGTAGTAATAGTGCAACACTTAATCTATCAAGTCCAAAGATCAATATAAAATTAACTAGTATAAGTCTCCTTCTTTTTTTCCAGAACTGATGTGTAGGTTATCACTTCTCTGTCCTGGTTCACTTATTTCTATGCATTTCAGCTGCGCTGCTCCAACGACGGTTTCTCTGTGGTGGCGGACTACTTTGGCCGTGGGGTGTTCAACAAGCTGACCCTGGTCACCGACCCCCCCGGCAGCAAGGCAGCGGCAGGAAGCCTGGAGGCAGACCTGCAGAGGGACCTACTCATCCACACCAAGAGGAACACTTGAGGGCCACAGGGCACAATGGACACAACAGCTTGCAATCCTACACTATTACCCTTTTCACACTATCATGCAAACACAAACCAAACTGTGCTGGCTCTGATATTTTATTTTCAGATTGTCCTTTTTAACACGTTTGGTTGGTTTGGCTCGGCTTGGTTCAACTCAGTTTTTTGAAAAGCCCTTAGGTTCTGTGTTGTGCTGTCTGCTGCTCAAGCTAAGAATTAACTACTATACCCAGCAGCAGAGCAGCAGACCCTCTTCTGTTCAATGGGGACCGTGACCCATAGTGCTTTGTTCTGCAGTTCAGGATGCCACACAATATTTAGTCCAGATGAATCAGTCAGGCTCCTGTCGCAACACCAGTAAGAGATGTTGCTAGTTTTTGTTTCTATGCCAGGAGTTTCTTGAACGTGTGATCGTGTTCTGATGCATGTTACTTAACACGTCTGTACATCTGGGTTGTGTTTATTAGGTGAAATAACGGAAAATGTTTTTTGCTATGAATATGAGCGTTTCTTATTGTACAGGTAGTCCCTGTTTTCTTCCATTTGGCACCTAATAAACACAACCCTGGTCCAAGCACTGAGCACAGAGGTTCAGAAGAATGAAGGGTTGTTGGATGAATTATGTTTTATGCACTTGATTTACGTGTATTGTGTAATGTCTTTGAGTACGCCATTGTAATTTGTAAACTTAACGAAGTTAGTCTTTTAAAAAAAATACCAATTCTAACTCTTAAAATAAAGAAATGTGTCTTATTGATGCATACTGGGAGCGCACAGACGGTTGCATTTTATTCCTTGTGCCTTCTCTCTGTGCATGTATTTTTTTCCTTATGGGATGTGTCATGCCATCTCATATTTGGATTTTATACCATGGCGTTGTTGAATACTGGTTTCTGATTGGCTTGAAGGGCATTCTAGAACTTGCGTTATTTCCCTATAAAGCACGGTATATCAGCACGGTAGAATTCAATGGCTATAGTTAATTCTTACATGTTTTGTTTGAGCTGCTTTTGAAACCAAAAGTCGAATTGAAAACATGTTGAATTCAATTTTCATAATAGCAAGCTAGGACTGATTTTAGCTAAACTAGCATGTCTGTCTGTTTTGGTTAACATGTTAACTACTGTGGCTATCTAGTAAACATGCTAGGTACTTCAGTGGATGTTGAACACATTTCTACCAACACATTTCTAGTGGCAATGTTAAATTATAGCCATGGTTTAAAGGGATAATCAACTCAGGGCTCTATGCGTTCTCTGGAAAATAATGTAAGTCCATGGACGTTCTGTTCCAATCAGCTAGTATGTAGTGGAACACACCTTCCACATCATTAATTGTTTTCTATAGAATGCATAGCCCCTTGTTGATTATCCCTTACTTATAGAAATGTAGTCCATCTCACACTTCACTTTTTAAAGTCTGAATTTGGCTACCACCAAACATCATTATTAATGTCTTTAAGGCGATGGCTAGAAATGTGCATGTTGTGGCTGGTGAGACATTTTGGGTAATATCTTCGTATCAATCCATTTATGTTGTATATAGATTTGACCTGCACATTACCCAGTGGCAACCTGTCATTCAGGGCTGTTTTGAGCCCCACATTTTTAGCAAAAATATTAATAAAAAAATAAAACTGTCAAAAAATATATATCATTAAGTTAATAAATCTGCACACAAACATGGTCTCTTTTGTTTTCTTGAATAAGGCAGCTCCAAAATGCAGGTGTTTCAGCCTAGCTAAGTGCTTTCTGTGGTGGTAGGGCGTTGTATCGTGATTGGCTCAGTGTTCTGTCTCTCATGGGGACACTACTTCACCTCCAAATCTAAGGCTAGAGCTAGAAAATTCAAGCCCCTTGGGTGCTGCCATGGAGTTACATTAGAAGTACCCATCCAAGAACGCTCAAGGTCATTGGCCACAGATAAAATGAAATCAAATCATATATCTGCAGTAGCTTTGATTGGACTGATCATGTCAACATCATACTTTTAAAATTTTAGCTAGCAGTCATCATGAATCAAGTCGACAATCTACTGGCAAATCCCTTTTAATCCTTGTCATAAGAGAAATTATAGATAAAATGCAATTGGATGTAAACATTACACAAGAAGTTGGAAATTGCAAATTCAACACTGATTGGTTTGGAAGGAATCAGTGGCTAACTGCAAGCATTGCAATGCAATCATTAGTCTGCTCTTCAGTGGAGTGGCTGTGTGGTCCCAAGTCTAAGATTAAGGGTCTCTTTTCCTAGTTTAAAATGATAAACATTCAACATTGGCCATGCTGTCACTGAAGCATGATTTGTGCTGCGCCCAAAACGACTGTTAACTTGGAACTGCAAAATCTGACTAGTGAAAATACGTTTAGAACTTTCATCCAACTCTGAATTGTAAATTCGGAACTCTGGCCTCTTTCTAGAGCTACGACCTGGAGATAACTGACGTCATCATGATTCAACCTTTTTTTTCCCCAGAGGTCCCAGTTCTTGAAAGCACCATAAATCCAGAGAATGCCAGACTTTGATGACAAAATTTGGACCGCCGCGCCACCTTCCTGCTCAAGTGAGCACAGCACAACAAGGTGAGTCCAAAAATGTATTGTATGCTGCTGCATAAATTATGTAATATACCAGGGAGAGATGTATACTGTAGCTAAGAAAGTAATACTAAGTGTATGTTGTGTAGTAAGCTGTTAGTAGCCCATGTGCCTCACCCTAATCATTTGGTCTATTTTCACCTCCTAATTTTGCTTACTGTTCTGACTTGGTGGTGTACATGTAGCCTATAACCTGTTTTTGAGAAATGTAATCATTGAATATTGTAAGAGCTTTCATTGTCTGCTTATATGCCCTTTATTTATCCTACGGTTCTGAATTGGTGTACAGGGAGAACACTAAGATCGGCCCATGTTCTGAATTCTGTCTCTGTACATTTACGGATTACCTCTTATCCGCTTGTCGTCCCCTTATGCCATAGTTTGTACATCTCAAATGTCAGTAGAAACCAAATTTGTTTAAGCAAGTCAACCATATCAGCTTTGTTTTTTTAAAAGGCAGTAAATGAGGCTGAAAGAACTGTTTCGCTGGCAGACAAGGCTCCGCTGATAGCCAGGTGTAGCAGTGGTAAGGTGTTGGGACAGCTTTATGTAGGCCCTAACAGTTTATGGGCACCATTTGTCACCGTTATAGTGCAATTAATGTATTGTTTAGTGTTGTGTAGTGGCTTTGCTGGCATGCATCCCACTTTTTTTTGCCGCAACAAGATTTACATGCTAAAATCGCCACGGACATTACCTGAATAATTAATGAACTATCTACATGTAGAATTCTTGTTCTATGCATTAGCATACTGTGAAATGTGTCACATAAATGATCTTGTTGAGAAATGTTTGTGCTTATCTAAATAAATGTGCACAGTTATTCAAGTTAATGGTATGTGTAATCCTTGTGTGACAGTTTGGTTATGGTACAGTTCAGTGGAGGCTGCTGAGGGGAGGAAGGCTCATAATAATGGCTGGAATGGAGAGTATGGAATGGAACCAAGTGTTTGATACCATTCCACTCATACTGTTCTAGCCCCAATTAAGGTGCCACCAACATCCTGTGGTACAGCTAAGATTTGTACACAATTTGTTGTACAATTTCCCGTTTCTAACCCATCTCCAAGAGAAACCAAACACAGGGTGGCATCGCGAGACTTGGTATCCCGTGGGGACGGTGTACACTGGCTTTCATGGATAGATCAGAGAAACAAAAGGTAACCAAAAAGTCAGATTATCTTTCACAACTCGCCTCCAAATTCACGAAATAATTGTTCACACATAATTCTATACATAATTGGTATTTCATGCATGGCTCCTTTCATGCTAGTTTTGCCAATGTATCCCAACTTTTATGGCAATGCTAGCTAGCTAACGCGTTAGCTAGCTAACAAACGGTTTATTAAAATGTCATTGCTGTGGCCTTGTTAACAAGCATTGCCAACAACTCAAGCCACATAACTTACATTAGCTAACTTGCTAGGTAGCTACCCAACGTTCCCAGCTAGTTTGCATGTAACATACAGTCCTTAACAGTAATGTTACATTCTTAGGCTAGTTTGCATGTTGTCAAGTCATGAAGTGATTTGTCTCATCTTCAGACCAAGCTCATAACTAACCAGCCTTATGACGAGAGCCTGGAGGTGAACGACTACGAGGAAATTGCTAGTGTGTACACCCCGACACCACGAAGACCAGGTACTAAAAGTCACCTAGTTAACTAAAAATGCAATTCAGAAGCAAATTGCATGATGAGGATATAAATTCAGTGACACTAGCATCATAGAACTAGAGACCCCCGATATGAGTGCATTATGGCTTGAACCAAGATATCTGGACCTTTATGGCATAGTGAGGTGGTAGTGCACTCTCACCATAACCACAGCAGGGTTGCTGCTGGTCCAACCCCTGCTGCGACTGTACCCCCCTAATTGCTAACAACATCTAAACTTTCTCTCCTTTGCAAGTCTCAAGGAAGAAGAACAGACCGCTGCATGAAATGGCGAACAACAGCAGTGATGAATTTGACGACGACGTAAAGGTGATTATGTAAGGCCGGTATAATCAGCTGAGGTACATAATCACCTGAGGGGCTTGCGCATCATGGAACACCCCTTCCACGGTGTTACATTATTTCCAAGAGAACGCATAGAGCCCCGAGTTGAATATTCCATGGCTATAATTTAACACATTTGCTGCTAGAAATGTGTTCAACAGCCACTGAAGTAGCTAGCAAGTTTACAAACCATCAGTCCCTCGGGTTTGTGGTATATGGCCAATATACCAAGGCTAAGGACTGTATGCAGGCACTGTGTCGTGTGTAAGAACGTCCCTTAACCTTGATATATTAGCCATATACCACACCCCCTCGGGCCTTATTGCTTAATATATCATGAATTGGACCTGTGGTGACAGACCAAGTATATTAGCTAGCTAGTAGTGTGTTGACCAGTAGTGTGTGCCAAAATTCACTCCCCCCTTCTAATTTCCTTACTTTTGTGGCTAGACTCAAATAGTTTCTGTGGCACACACTACTGGTCAACATGAGCTACCAAAATGATTCTGAAGTGTGCCAGGCCTTGTAGCCCCAATATAGGAGGGGCGGGGATTTCAATTTTGTGACTAGAGTCAAATACTTTCTGTGGCACACATCAGAGTCAAATACTTTATATAGAACAAACTTAGAGGAGGAAGTAAAATGTAGGCAAGCAATAAACATTTAAGAACAACTATGGCTGAATTATTATCCTACACTTTCAAAAATACTAATCGAATAAGGGAGAGATGACAAATTTTGGCAAAGAGATTTATATATAGACTAAAACACTTGAAACAAATAGCCAAACCGAAAACTGCAGACATTACTAGTGCCTCCCCTGTAATCAAACCCCCATTAAAAAAAAATGAAACGCAGCCTAACGTGATCATTGACAGCTGCCATGAAGTACACAAATAAAAAATGCTTTATGCTACTAAGATCAGTGAAATGTAGGCTAAACTGACAACGGAGTGAAGAGCAGAAATCTCAAGACGCAGCAATGAAGAATTTAGTGTGTGCGCGTTCACGCGAAGGCAGGGGGAGCTTTTCGGCACAACACCGGAACTGATTGAATCGGCCAGGAATCGGGTGTCTGCCCGGAATCAAAATGAATGACTGCCCAGAATCAGCCCAAGTACATCAGGCCGTTTCCATCTAGCGGAATTCAGTCCACTTAGCCGGCAACTTACTAGAATCCCCCCTGAAGTGGCCTGATTTAAATTTAAATAAATGTATCCTTTATTTAACTAGGCAAGTCAGTTAAGAACAAATTCTTATTTACAAGACGGCCTACCTACAGGGTCGGCCCCTGGAGCAAATAAGGTTTAAGTACCTTGCTCAAGGACACATCGACAGGTTTTTTTTTCACCTTGTTGGCTCGGGTATTCAAACCAGCAACCTTTCGGTTACTGGCCTAACACTCTAACTGCTAGGCTACCTGCCGCCCTATACAAAATTACCCGATTTGGTCATTTTAAAATATTACTAATATACATTTTGTATACATACAAATTATACCCATCCACAAAGTTTTTATTTTTATTTTTTACCCCCATTTCGTCATATCCAATTGGTAGTTAGTCTTGTCTCATCGCTGCAACTCCTGTACGGCCTCGGGAGAGTCAAAGGTCGAGAGCCGTGCGTCCTCTGAAACACAACCCCGCCAAACCCTCCCCTAACCCTCACACCGGAATCGGCCCGAGCTCAATCCCCGCATCCCAGCCATAAGTAATACTGCCGAAGTCGGCCCAGACTCGGGCCACATGAAGTCTGACTCTCAGCCGAGTGCCTCGACTCTTAGCCGTAATCGGTCGAGATCCACTGTGCGAGCTGGGAACACATTCTGTGAGTCAGCTAAATATTTTATGACTATCTTTTGTGTTCCACCACCGACAGCCAAAAAAGAAGGAGCAAAGGAACGGCCAGCCTGGCTTGAGTGAGAATGAGGAAGAAGAGGAGGAGGAAGATGATGAAGATGATTCGGATGAGACTGAGTCTGATGAAGAGGAGGGTGAGCCTGGATCTGTCCCGGAAGGGTGAGTGCAGTTAAATCTCAGTGTACACACTAGGGATGGGCACGATTACTCTAATACTCGAATATCCTAAATGAAGTTAGTATTCGAATACTTGTTTCGAATACTTATGACAGTAGTTCAAAGGATAATTTTTTTTTTAAAAAACTTTCTTAAAATGTAATATGAAATTAAGTGTTCCATGTGTCATATATTATACGAGTTGTGACGTTTTAAGTTATTTAATAAATAATAAGCAAAAAAGGACGGCCATTCTGCGTTCTGCTGCAGTATCATTTGGCGCTCAAAACCGGAAAAATGGCAAGCAAGCGAAGCGAGGTGTGGAGGTATTTCGATCATGTTGACAACCAAACAAACGTTAAATGTAAAATATGCAATGTCAAGCTAGTGTACCACAAGTCTACCACTTCAATGCAAAACCAAATGAGGTTGAAGCATAAAGAAACAACTTTGTCACAGGACAAACAAACACAGCCCCGCATCACCTCATTTTCTACCTTGAAGCGAAGCTGTGACCCGATAAGAAGCGAGCACATCACGCAGTTGATCACCACAATGATAACAAAAGACATGCTACCTCTGAGCTTTGTTAACGGCTTTAATCTGTCGTTGTGCGCCCTAGCCTCTATAAGATCCCAGTTCCAAGGATTGATCTCTGCAAATTATGTGTATCTTTCGTTTTTATAAAGAATATTAAAGGATAGCCTATATAATGTGTTTAATTTTGTTCAATGTACGTTTTTACTTTTTATTTAACTCAATCGTAGGCTAGGTGTTATTGCACTCCGTTTAAGAGTCTACTTCTGAAGACTAGCATTTTTCAAGTTCAATGTCTTTTCGTCATGTTCAGTAAATGCATCTTGCATTTGTGTTGTTTATTTAATTGTTATTCATTCTAATAGCTTAACAGTCACAATTCTTGTCACTGAATGCGTTGCGTCATGTCAGGCTAATTACATAATGGAACGGCAGCAGCATTAAAACATTTTAAAATATTTGAATATTCGAAAAAATATTGGATATCATTTGAATAGTGGAATCATTTCAAATGCCCATCCCTAGTACACACTGAGTAGGCTGTAGACCCATATACCGACCCATCATGAAAAGTTGTGCGAGCAGTTCCGAATCAGAAACTGGTTTGTTTACATGGAAGTGAATACTATCACATCCGACTTTAGATGCAGCTCATGCAAGTTAGCAAACAAATAATCAGATATCAGAGTCTACTACAACATCGCAGAGGTCATCGGATAATTGATTACCTAGCAAGCTAGCAAGCCAGTGAGGCAAGGTAAATTATCACTAGATAAAGCCAGAAGAATAATATATACTGAACAAAAATATAAACAAAAATTTACTTTACTATTTATATTTTTGACGACTTTTACTTTTACTCCTACATTCCTAAATAAAATAATGTACTTTTTACTCCATACATGTTCCCTGACACCCAAAAGTACACACTTAAAGAGAACATCCCTGGTCATCCGTACTGCCTCTGATCTGGCAGACTTACTAAACACATGCTTTATTTGTAAATTATGTCTTAGTGTTGGAGTGTGCCCTTAACTATCTGTAAAAAAAATAAGAAAATTGTGCCGTTTGGATTAATTTGAAATTATTTATACTTTAACTTTTGATACTTAAGTATATTTTTGCAATTACATTTACTTTTGACACTTAAGTATATTCAAAACCAAATCGTTTTAGACTTTTACTCAAGTAGTGTTTTACTGGGTGATTTTCACTTTTACTTGAGTTATTTTCTATTAATGTATCTTTACTTTTATTTATATTATATATTTGGTAATTTTTCCACAACTGAATTTTTGTAGTATAAAAAAGATTCTACTAATATCTCCAGTCATAGAAAATGTAGTAGAATAGCATGAAATGTGTTTATGAAATGCCAACATTTTCCTGGGAAATAGTCTAGGCTACTCTATGCCACTAGGTGCTGCATGAACAGTCTTTTTTGTCAACAGAGATTGAGTTATATTATTAGCCTAAATGATGACTATCCAGTCTAATCATCACATTAGGAATAGTAGGTTATCTTACATAAGTCTGCTAATGCTAGGATGCATGGAATGGTTTATTATAAAGGTGTATTTTTATGGTGTAAATAGCTTCCACTAACCTGAAACCCACGCGCCGCCTATGTTAGAATAACTGTCCACATTTACTTTTCCTCAGCCAACAAGGCGAGTAACAAACCGTAAAATCACTAGCCTATGTCAATCTACTCCCACACCCATAGTAGAAAAGTTGACCTATTATTTTGGTAAGTTTGTCGTTCTGTGCGAGAATTAAATAGCCTATTCCAAACAGAATCTGGGACAGTTGTGGGATGATGCGGTAGATCCAAATGTTTAGCTTAAAATGTTGATAAACTATTATTTAATCACATTATAAAAGCAGCAATGTGCATAAGCCAGTAGGCTACGTGCGAATGTTCGTTCCATAATGCAATTAGCGGGAAAACACCATTGTGAGCAGTTTTATGTGACAGAGATTAAAATATACGTTGAAAATTTTGAAAGAGGGGAAATATAAATATGCAACAACTAGATTGGGTTGCTAATATGACTAGGACAACTGAACTTTGACTACTGAACAATTAAAGAAAGTAAAGAAAGTAGATTTGAAAGCCAATAAAGGCTACTTCTTTCAATGGCATATGGAAGTCAAATAATTCCCTGCAGGTTTGGTTAGATGTTGGCAAGCTAGCTACTTTGAAGCAAGGCAAGACAATCCTCATAATATGTAGGAACACGTTCAGGATATGTCTCCACCTTATACAGTATGTCAGATTATTTATTTTTTTAGCTCTTTTAATCGTGTCCATATATATACAGTGGGGAGAACAAGTATTTGATACACTGCCGATTTTGCAGGTTTTCCCACTTACAAAGCATGTAGAAGTTTTTACTCTTCAACTGTGAGTGACGGAATCTAAAATTGTATGATTTTTAAGTAATACATTTGCATTTTATTGCATGACATAAGTATTTGATACATCAGAAAAGCAGAACTTAATATTTGGTACAGAAACCTTTGTTTGCAATTACAGAGATCATACATTTCCTGTAGTTCTTGACCAGGTTTGCACACACTGCAGCAGGGATTTTGGCCCACTCCTCCATACAGACCTTCTCCAGATCCTTCAGGTTTCGGGGCTGTCGCTGGGCAATACGGACTTTCAGCTCCCTCCAAAGATTTTCTATTGGGTTCAGGTCTGGAGACTGGCTAGGCCACTCCAGGACCTTGAGATGCTTCTTACAGAGCCACTCCTTAGTTGCCCTGGCTGTGTGTTTCGGGTCGTTGTCATGCTGGAAGACCCAGCCACGACCCATCTTCAATGCTCTTACTGAGGGAAGGAGGTTGTTGGCCAAGATCTCGCGATACATGGCCCCATCCATCCTCCCCTCAATACGGTGCAGTCGTCCTGTCCCCTTTGCAGAAAAGCATCCCCAAAGAATGATGTTTCCACCTCCATGCTTCACGGTTGGGATGGTGTTCTTGGGGTTGTACTCATCCTTCTTCTTCCTCCAAACACGGCGAGTGGAGCTCTATTTTTGTCTCATCAACCACATGACCTTCTCCCATTCCTCCTCTGGATCATCCAGATGGTCATTGGCAAACTTCAGACGGGCCTGGACATGCGCTGGCTTGAGCAGGGGGACCTTGCGTGCGCTGCAGGATTTTAATCCATGACGGCGTAGTGTGTTACTAATGGTTTTCTTTGAGACTGTGTTCCCAGCTCTCTTCAGGTCATTGACCAGGTCCTGCCGTGTAGTTCTGGGCTGATCCCTCACCTTCCTCATGATCATTGATGCCCCACGAGGTGAGATCTTGCATGGTGCCCCAGACCGAGGGAGATTGACCGTCATCTTGAACTTCTTCCATTTTCTAATAATTGCGCCAACAGTTGTTGCCTTCTCACCAAGCTGCTTGCCTATTGTCCTGTAGCCCATCCCAGCCTTGTGCAGGTCTACAATTTTATCCCTGATGTCCTTAAACAGCTCTCTGGTCTTGGCCATTGTGGAGAGGTTGGAGTCTGTTTGATTGAGTGTGTGGACAGGTGTCTTTTATACAGGTAACGAGTTCAAACAGGTGCAGTTAATACAGGTAATGAGTGGAGAACAGGAGGGCTTCTTAAAGAAAAACTAACAGGTCTGTGAGAGCCGGATTTCTTACTGGTTGGTAGGTGATCAAATACTTATGTCATGCAATAAAATACAAATTAATTATTTAAAAATCATACAATGTGATTTTCTGGATTTTTGTTTAAGATTCCGTCTATCACAGTTGAAGTGTACCTATGATAAAAAATTACAGACCTCTACATGCTTTGTATGTAGGAAAACCTGCAAAATCGGCAGTGTATCAAATACTTGTTCTCCGCACTGTATATTTATTTTTACATTCTATCGCCTTTTGAATTGTTGGGCAATTATTGGGCTTATTAAAGCACATGTTTCTATCTATATCTATCCATCTATCGTAGACAATTGACCGGCTCCAATTGTATTTATTCATTGTTTTTTTGGGGGGACAAAAGCCGCCTATTACCGGCTAATGGAAACACTGACACATACACATACACACACCATTTATACCATCACATCACCTCTTAGTAAGGAGGACACAATGTATTTTGAACCCTCAGCTCCTTGCATCCAAATTAGACAGACCCACAAAATGTTTTGATGCCAGGGCTCAGGGCCTCAAACTTGGCATGAACATCTTTGAGTTGTCAAATAAAGGTCCTATATGCTCGTCATAACTGTGTTCATTTTGTGAGCAGGAAGCCAGAGTCAGAGATAGTTGAGTACCTTAAAACGCATTGGAGGAGAAGGTCCAATCGGAAGGACTTTGGATCTTCTCCTCCTATGCAGGTCAAGAAGGTGAGGAGAGAGGTCTTTGAGTTGTTACATGAACGTCCTATGTGCTCAATATATAGTAACAATGTACATTTTGTGAGCAGACAGCCAGGGCCAGAGATAGTTAAGTATCTCGATAGGGAGAAGACAACGGAAGATGATCCGAGCTATACGTGCAGGTCAGTTTTAGATTTGGGTAAGAGGCAGTTCTATTGAGGCCATGTTTAGGGAAAAGTCATATTTTCTAATAGGAACAAATCTGAAGAGGATAACTTCACATAATGCTTTATGCAACTACAGTGCCTTCAGAAAGTATTCATACCCCTTGACGTATTCCACATTTTGTTGCGATACAGCCTGAATTCAAAATTGATTAGATGTTTTTTCTCACCCAACAATACCCCATAATGACAAAGTGAAAACATGTTTTTAGAAATTGTTGCAAATTTATTGAAAATGAAATACAGAAATATCTAATTTACATAAGTATTCACAGTCAGTACTTTGTAGAAGCAACTTTGTAGTCTTTCTGGGTAAGTCGCTAAGAGTGTTCCACACCTGGTCTGTGCAATATTTGCCCATTTATTCTTTTCAAAGTTCTTCAAGCTCTGTCAAATTGGTTGTTGATCATTGCTAGACAACCATTTTCATGTCTTCCCATAGATTTTCAAGTAGATTTGAGTCAAAACTGTATCTCGGCCACTCAGAAACATTTACTGTCTTCTTGGTAAGCAACTCCAGTGTAGATTTGGCCTTGTGTTTTAGGTTATTGTCCTGCTGAAAGAGTAATTCATCTCACAGTGTCTGGTAAAAATTAGACTGAACCAGGTGTTCCTCTAGAATTTTGCATTTGCTTTGCTCCATTCAGTTTATAATTCAGTTAACTCCTTAAAGATTAAAAGCATACCCATAACATGATGCAGCCACCACTACGCTTGAAAATATGGAGAGTGGTACTCAGTAATGTGTTATATTGGATTTGCCCCAAACATAACACTTTGTATTCAGGACAAAAAGTTAATTGCTTTGCCATGTCTTTTGCAGTATTACTTTAGTGCCTTGTTGCAAACAGGATGCATGTTTTGGAATGTTTTTATTCTGTACAGGCTTCCTTCTTTTCACTCTGTCAATTACGTTAATATTGTGGAGCAACTACAATGTTGTTGAGCCAGCCTCAGTTGTCCCCAAATACAGGCATTCAACTTTGTAACTGTTTTAAAGTCACCATTGCCCTCATGGTGAAATCCCAGAGTGTTTTCTTTCCTCTCCGGCAACTGAGTTAGTAAGGACGTCTGTATCTTTTCAGTGACTGAGTGTATTGATAACCATTTAAATAATAACTTTACCATTCTCAAAGGGATAGTCATTGTCCGCTTTAAAAAAGAAAAAAGTTTGGTGCCCTTCTTTGAAAAGCATTGGAAAACCTCCCTGGTCTTTGTGGTTGAAATTCACTGCACGACTGAGGGACCTTACAGATAATTGTATGTGTGGGTTACAGAGATAAGTGGTCATTCAAAAATCATGTTAAACACTTATGTGACTTGTTAAGCACACTTTTACTCATGAACTTACAGTGGGGAGAACAAGTATTTGATACACTGCCGATTTTGCAGGTTTTCCCACTTACAAAGCATGTAGAAGTCTGTAATTTTATCATAGGTACTCTTCAACTGTGAGTGACGGAATCTAAAACGAAAATCCAGAAAATCACAATGTATGATTTTTAAGTAATTAATTTGCATTTTATTGCATGACATAAGTATTTGATACATCAGAAAAGCAGAACTTAATATTTGGTACAGAAACCTTTGTTTGCAATTACAGAGATCATACGTTTCCTGTAGTTCTTGACCAGGTTTGCACACACTGCAGCAGGGATTTTGGCCCACTCCTCCATCCAGATCCTTCAGGTTTCGGGGCTGTCGCTGGGCAATACAGACTTTCAGCTCCCTCCAAAGATTTTCTATTGGGTTCAGGTCTGGAGACTGGCTAGGCCACTCCAGGACCTTGAGATGCTTCTTACGGAGCCACTCCTTAGTTGCCCTGGCTGTGTGTTTCGGGTCGTTGTCATGCTGGAAGACCCAGCCACGACCCATCTTCAATGCTCTTACTGAGGGAAGGAGGTTGTTGGCCAAGATCTCACGATACATAGCCCCATCCATCCTCCCCTCAATACGGTGCAGTCGTCCTGTCCCCTTTGCAGAAAAGCATCCCCAAAGAATGATGTTTCCACATCCATGCTTCACGGTTGGGATGGTGTTCTTGGGGTTGTTTTTTTTATTTTTAATTTTTTTATTTCACCTTTATTTAACCAGGTAGGTCAGTTGAGAACAAGTTCTCATTTGCAACTGCGACCTGGCCAAGACAAAGCAAAGCAGTGTGACAAATAACAACACAGAGTTACACATTAAACAAACAGTCAAAAACACAATAGAAAAATCTATATACAGAGTGCAAAATGTAGTGCAAAAATGCAGTAAGGTTAGGAGGTAGGACAATAAATAGACTATAGTGGTGACATAAATTACAGAATTATCATCATTAACACAGGAATGAAGGATGTGCAAATTATGATGTGCAAATAGAGATACTGGAGTGCAAGATTAGTGAAAATAAACAAAAATAAATATGGGGATGAGGTAGTAGTGTGGGCTATTTACAGAAGGGCTATATACAGGTGCAGTGATCGATAAGCTAACTGATGCTTAAAGTTATTGAGGGAGATAGGAACCTCTAGCTTCAATGATTTTTGCAATTCGTTCCAGTCATTGGCAGCAGCAAACTGGAAGGAATGGCGACCAAAGGAGGTGTTGGCTTTGGGGGTGACCAGTGAGATATACCTGCTGGAGCGCATGCTACGGGTGGGTGTTGCTATAGTGACCAGTGAGCTGAGATAGGGCGGGGATTTACCTAATAAAGACTTATAGATGACCTGGAGCCAGTGGGTTTGGCGACGAATATATAATGAAGGCCAGCCAACGAGAGCATACAGGTCGCAGTGGTGGGTAGTGTATGGGGCTTTGGTGACAAAACGGATGGCACTGTGATAGACTACATCCAATTTGCTAAGTAGAGTATTGGAGGCTAGTTTGTAAATGACATCGCCGAAATCAAGGATCGGTAGGATAGTCATTTTTACAAGGGCATGTTTGGCAGCATGAGTGAAGGAGGCTTTGTTTCGAAATAGGAAGCCAATTCTGGATTTAATTTTGGATTGGAGATGGTTGATGTGAGTCTGGAAGTTGAGTTTATAGTCTAACCAGATGCCTAGGTATTTGTAGGTGTCCACGTATTCTAATTCTGATCCGTCGAGAGTAGTGATGATAGTCCGGTGGGCGGGTGCTGGCAGCGTTCGATAGAAAAGCATGCACTTAGTTTTACTAGCGTTTAAGAGCAGTTGGAGGCCACGGAAGGAGTGTTGTATGGCATTGAAGCT